>CM060940.1:539943668-541167953 GCA_030765085.1 Allium cepa | reverse complement strand
CACCATATGAGGCATTATATGGAAGACCGTGTAACTCTCCGACATGTTGGTTGGAAACTGGAGAAAAGCTGATGCTTGGGCCAGAGATGATTCGTCAAACTACGGATTGTATAGAGATCATTCGGCAACGAATGAGGGCAGCCCAGGATCGTCAGAAGAGTTATGCAGATAATCGTCGAAAGGATTTGGAATTCGACGTAGGTGATATGGTTTTTGTGAAGATTTCTCCTCTGAAGAGTGTCATTAGATTCGGAAAGAAAGGAAAGTTAACTCCGAGATTTGTTGGACCATTCCCGATTATCGAGCGTATTGGAAAGCTCGCTTATAGATTGGAGTTACCGGAAAAGATGGCGGGTGTGCACAGTGTTTTTCATGTATCTTATCTACGGAAGTATGTGCACGACCCAACTACGGTGGTTTCTGCTGATAGCTGTGAAGACTTAGAGGTTGATCCAGTTGTTTCGAGACCTCGTAAGCCGCTTCGTATTGTTGAAACCGATACGAAACAGCTTAGGAGGAAGACGATTACGTTGCTCAAGGTACAATGGAGTGATGATGTTAACGACTGTACATGGGAGGAGGAAGAGAGGATGAAGGCAGCTCATCCCGGACTCTTCGAGGTATGGCCCTAAAGTGTCGTGACATCTCATGAATTTGTAGCTTGTTCTAAGTCATAGAATTCTGCATGCTAGGTTAGAATTGGATGCATGGTTTGTTGATTGCTATGGATGATAGGCATGCGGAATAATTTTGATTGCTGATTGTTGGTTTGGAATTTCGGGGGCGAAATTCCTAAGGGGGAGAGAATGTAACGACCCGCATTTTACGTGTCGATAAATCGTAGAATTTACAGGTCGTTAGTGTTGTTTGTGTTGTTTCTAGCCTGAGTCGTGACCGACTCATAGGTTAGGTCGTGAGCGAGTTAGCTTAGGTCGTTTGGGTAAGTTTTGGGTTTCTGGCCGACCTAAGTATCAACCGAGTTAAGGTAGCATACGACCTAAGGAGTTAAGTATTTGACCGACTCACGAGATAGGGGGGTTACCGAGTTATGGAGGTTGCCGAGTTAACGACTCATAGGATGGAAGGCTTGGGAGTTAGGTCGTTTGGAGGATAGGTCGTAAGTAGGGGTGAGCGACCTAAGGAGCTAACGGGTTAGGGTGTTAATGTGTTGAGAGTTAGGTCGGTTGAGCGACCTAGGATAGAGGAACGACCTAAGAAAGTGACCGACCTAGTGGTGAGCGACCTAATAGTTGTAGCGACCTAAGGATTTAGTAATGAGTCGGCTAAGCAGAGTGTGTGTTAGGTCGGCAGGAGTTAGGTCGCGTAAGTACTGTAGAGACCTAGGTCGCAAGGGATGATAAGTCGGCAGAGTTTTTAGGTCGGTAGGATACTGTGTTTTAGGTCGTGTCTGGGTTGAGTCGTGTGGCAGTTGGGTCGGTAGTGTGTTGAGTCGTAAGTCGGCCTTGGCTGTATGTTGTGTTGGTTAGGTCGTAGGTCGTAGGGACTGATGAGTCGGCAACGACTCATAAGTAGGTCGGGGACGACCTAAGGGGCGACGACCTAAGGGGTTTCCAGCCTATAAATAGAGGGGTTTGGCTCACTTTTTGGCACCGGTTTTTGAAGCGACGAAGTGCTGCCATTTTGAAGACTCGACTACAGTATTTTCTTCACTTCTTTCTCTACTTCTATCAAGTGCTAACATCCATTGAAGATTGAAGATCAAGATCAAAGATCAAGTGCCAAAGTTGAAGATTTTCATCCGAAGAGGCTAGATTTCACCGTTTCAAGTGAAATTTCTCCGGATCAAGCTCAAGTCCTTGCTGTCCAGATCTGAAGTTGTTTGATTTTAGGTTGTTTTGGTGATTTGGTGAGTGGTAGTTATCTCTCACGCGGATCCAAAGGAGTATATGGGATTGGTGATATGTTTATGTGTTAAAGTTAGCGTTTTCTCGCATTTTCCTTAAGTCTGCATGTAGATCCATCATATTTGAAAATGTTTATCTATAGAAGCTATTTAACAAGTATTAGAGACAAAACCCATGTTTTAGATTTGATAGATCTATGCTAAAAACTATGATTTCACATATGTTGGACTTTTGCTCACTTAATTACGAAATTGCCATTATAGTTGATATTGCTTAATATATCTTGTTTGAATGCTTGAATGTTTGAATGTATGTTAGATTTGATTGCTCCAAGTTAGCTTGTAGTTGATTTGGAACAAGATGGTTGAAGATGATTCAAAAACTAAGTGGAAAGGCTCTTGAATGGTGAAAGCTGCCGATGGTATATGAAGCGGATGTGGAAGCTCATATGGATGGATTCGATGATGGGACTTTGCCGTGATGCGAAGAGGCGAAGTATGAGATCGAGATGGGACTTTGTCAGGATGCGAAAAGGCAAAGTATGGTTGAGTTGAGACTTTGCTTTGGTACGATGAAGCGAAGTATGATGTGAGTCTTGGCTTAATCCAGGCAGGGATCATTCCAAGCATGTTGATAACTTGAAGGGTAGTTCAAGTTGGTTGATAATGGATTGCTCAAGAGGAAGCTTGGGCTAAGTTGATAGAAGTCGTCAAGAAGGATGACAAGGAGGCTTGGATCTCATCGTTATTGAAGGTTCTAGCAAACCTAAAGCAAGAGTACATAGGGACGCCTAAAAGACTACAGGCAGTTAGTCGAGTACTCTGGGCCAAGAAGATAAGTCCTAGGCACAAGGCAGTGTGCGGGGTTTTGTCTAGAACCGGGGTTACCATTAGCCCTTGACAGATGGCTCAGGAAGGAGTCGGTCATTCAATTAACGGTGATTTCGAAGCAAGGTTAACAGTGATAGCCAGAGTCATGGATGTTTGGATGTTTGGTTGTATCATCATTCGGCTTCAAGAGCGGTGTTTTCTGGGTGCTTATCTGATCTTGGTTTAGGCCTTGGGGGTTTGTATTTGGAAAACATCGTCCTTGACTCGAGTGATTATTGCTTTACCTTACTTATCTGCTATGTTATGCTTACTTCTCCTTAGTGTGTGTCTGGGGGCTATCACTGTAGAAAGAGGTGGAGTGGGATGGTTTGGTTCCTATTCCTTTATTTCCTTATGCTCTTTTGGTATGCTTGATTGTTAATTTACTGCTCACTAAGACTTTGTCTGACTCAAGGTTTTATGTCTCCTCTTATTACCTTGGGCTGTTCATCCATGTTTGGGATGGGCAGACTAGGTAGCAGGTGGCAGGTGCTGTGCTTAGAGTAGAGTTTTCCGTTGATGATGGCGAAGACGAGCAGGAGGCTATGCATATTAGTTTTCTTACTATATGTACTGGGTATCCGCTGCTGTATTTGGTTGAGTGATTTGTAGTGAGGCTTTCATGTATGGATTTGAGTAGATGATTGTATAAAACTACTGTGATGCTTATATGATGATGTTCTGTTCTATGGAGCTTCACTATATTATATTTCTCTATTGTATTTTGTCCATGCGCTGTGAGTTGTACGATAGAGATTCTTTTGTTCTGTTTTACCCTGACTATCGTCCATGGCTGCCTGGCACGCCTTTCAGCGCATTATTTCCTTGTTTTGGTGCGGGAGTCATGGGCGGTCGTCACACTTATAGGATGGGCAAGATGGTGATTCTAGCCAAAATATGACAACTTATTCTAATCTAATCGAATTTGTTTTTGAGTAAGAATGGCTAAGGCAAATACGGTTATGTTTAATTAAAATCAAAAGGTAAACCATCTGAACCAAAAGTCCATTATTAGAGCATATGTTTGAGATCTGATCACACGATGAAATTGATAGATATTTAGTTACTTTAAGATTTCCGCTACCCAAAATAAGTCTATAGCCGGATGACATGGTATACGATCAACTTCTGGTTCTACTCATGGAGAACTGAGCATTATTGTCTTAACATTATACTCTCCTAGAATAGTATTTTCCAAAAATTATCATGGAAATTAGGCACTACACCTATTCCACTCTCTTCTGCCTCCTATAACATCCCGGTCCCTTTATTTATTATGTGGAGATGGGTTTTGGAGCGTTGACACTAGAGAGAATGTTAAATTGGTGAAATGTTTGATATATTTGCGAATTAATAAGTTACATATATAGAGAGTAAAAGAAACTTGTTCTCTATTTATAACGATATAGTTTTTCAAGCTATAAGTTATAGCCACTAATAATCCAAATACCATGGAACTTTTGTTGATTTTGTATTATGTGACGACCCACAAATCCATACCATTTGAATCGACAATAAACCATACATGTCCGAATCAAAAATCAAAAAGTGACAGAAAGTCATAAGAAAGAAAAAAAGAGAGAAGAAGAGAAGAGAAGAAAGAGAGAAGAGAAAGTAAAACAGAACAATACAGAATCTCACATCGCAGCAGAAAATATATAATATCATATCAATGATCTTTACAAAACAGAAACTATATATACATACATCAATTAGAGTTCAACAATCAATCATTAATCATCGGCTTGGACAGTTATAATAACATGCCCTTACAATTGCCGATAATATAAACAACAAACAATGCAGCGGATAACAAACAAATACATGTATATGAAAATAAAGGTCTCTAGCTCTCCTGCTAAAGCTCCAAAAGCACCAAATCTGAACTTGTAAACATACTCGGTCTGACCCAAGCATTGGAAGGGAAGAACGCCTAGATCAGTATAGTAAACCAGCGTAAGGGACACACTCGATTGAATTTATTAACTTACCAAACTTTTCCTTCTCAGAACAAAAGCATCTCGTAAGACACGCCCACACATAAACACGGATATGTTTTTACCTTACAATAACCAAAACATTTCATATCAAATCATATTATATTATACAAGTGTCTAGTATACAAATAATATTAATCATAGCTGAAATTGTTGCATTGATTAAATTCCAGCATATAGCCCTGTCACAACCTAAAATTCGGTGTTCGAAAATCGACATCAAATACCTCACTTGTATTCGACTGCCGAAGATTCAAACATCGAACTTCAGTTCAAATGGAGCTTATAACAACATTAGATGAATATAAACAGCGGAAATAAAATGAATATCATTGATCATAGATACAACATCATCATAATATCCATTACAACATTTAACATTAATATCCGAGTGCTACATATTGATATAACAACAACATAATGATAACTTCACAACGGAATGACAATAGAGTCTTCAAAAGGATCCAACATACATCTACTATGATAAGGTCTTCAAAACTTCAACACTTCAAAAGGCTACCAAAACCAAAACTTCCAAAATCTGATAGCTTCCAAATCAAAAGACTTCAAATTCCAGCTGGCACCAAAACATGGAAAACTTGCTACTAGGCTGCACGTGTGGAAATTATGGGCACCCAGAGTTTAGAAAGAAAACAATAAACTCCGGGTCAGTCACGGGAGTGGTGTGAGTAAACAAAAACAGTTGGGATGTCCTAACCATCCAACAGCTATTCCTTCCCCGCTATCCATTGAGCCCGCTCTGAATAATCCCCCTTTTGCCGGAATTCTTCTAATTAAGAATATTGCTCCTCAATCTAAATTAATCTAATTTAACTTCACGCTACGCATGATTGATTCTTCAATCAATACAATATTTCTTGGGCGAAACAGAGGATATCTCGATCGGGGGAGAAAATGGGCTTTGAATAAAAACAAATATATTAAAGAAAATCGATATGCATTTTGGAAAATGAAACTACCATAAGACCTCCCGCCACAAACACAATGCAATCGTAGTATTGGAGGAGATTTCTTCTTATGATAGTCAAATATGCTTGATACGAGAAAATTTCTTTGTTATTATTACTAGTGCATAGTGTAGAAAAACATTTCGAAAGTATAATATTAATCTTAGCCAGCATAAAACCATTATTGTATGTCTACTATAGCTACCATCTAAACAGTGGGGCGCCACCATAAGTAAATGGCAGGTTATACAACTAAAACCGTACTGGGTTCGTATTGGGGATTGGATTTCCAACAAATGGTCAGGCTAAGAAACTTCCTACTGCCACATGGGTACGCCTCTGGAGGGACGTCGCGAGAACCAACCCGCTCTCTACCAACACAAGGCCGGGTTACCTCTGTAACTAGGTAACTACTACTCGAGTATGCCATCCCCCGGTCGTTTGCGACCTTTATCCGAGGGCCTTCAACCACAAAGCAACAACCACACAGTAATGAGATTGCAGCAACACCATAGGTTAAGTATCTGGGCTCCATACTATTGTACCACCTTTTTCCAAAAGGAAATGACATACCCTAAAGGGCGCGACCCTCATAACCTTGCCGCATCTTTCCTATTTCGACCATTTCCAGGGTGTGAGGTCCGATGAGGTCTCGTCCACAAAGCTACGCTTTACACGAAAGCCATGCTTTGATCAACAAATGATCATCAACACACAGCAGCACTTAACATGCCACACTACCAAATCGGAAGTATATCACTGATAACCTTCAACTACATAACCTCTGAGCTCGTATGTCTCAGGGAAGGGTGTTAAGCTAAGAGAATAAATTCTCCACCACCAACAGAAATGTATTTGAAATAAATCTGCTTTATATCTCAAAGTGTAGTGTCAGACATACAACCATACAAGTCTGTTCCGGGTTCGAACATAACCGAAAGCACTTCGTCCAATAATGGAGGAAGCCCTTGCAATCTGGGTATCCACAATCCCGATCAGACTCCCTATCACATGTGGAGATCTCTATACCGGAGCAACTCGGTGTAGAGACATTCGATAGGTTATCCTATCATTCTCGAAGACACCGGTCTTCACCACCGTCTTCAAATGCTATCCATTTCATCGTATCACTATTCAGAATGGGTTATATGACACAAAGCCCTCTCCCGGCTAAACCGAATAGTGAGCGCTCAATTTAAAAACACGTGGATGTATTAATCACAAAGATTCACATTCAGGGTTCGATGTGGGTTTCGGATAACCAACTGGAATCCGACTCCCTGTCGCATCGAAGTTTAAATGACGTTCTACGGGAAAAAAGGGTTTTCATGTTCATACATAAATATATATCACAGAAACAGAAATCACAGCTCAGCACAGAGTAATTTATATCACAAAGCATCATATCACATAACACGGTATCAATCAGCTCAAGACATTCAATAATAACCAATCATTTATGATTAAGGTGAATTAATCGTGTGATTATAATTAGTTAATCACATAATTGCTTTTATTAATCATTCTTAATTAGTGATAAATTATCCTTAATTATTGATTAATTATTCTTAATTAAAAATTAATTAATCATTAATTATTAGTTAAATAATTTATAATTATTAATCAATTAAATCTTAATTATTTCATTAATTATTCTTTAATTAATTATCTTAGTTAATTAATTGTTAATTGTTAATTAATTAAATCTTAATTAATTTTTATTAATTAATTATTCCTTAATTAATTATCTTAATTAATTAATCCTTAATTGTTAATTAATTAAATCTTAATTATTTACTTAATTAATCTTTAAATATTAAGTAATTAATTTAAATAGTTTATTCTTTAAGTAAATCATTATCACTTAATTAAATCATTAATTACTTAACAAATTTTGAAAGATAAATCTTCTTACCTTTGCCAATCATTTTGATTATCTTGTAAACCATGTTAAATAAATCATCCTTATTACATAAATTTACTTAAGAGATTAAAATTAGTGTACATAGCATTTTATCTTAACTATCATTCTCATTTACATTATTTAACTAATATAAATAATTTTATAAAATAATGTGACAAAATTAAATTAAATTTAATTACTTTAAAAATGCCTTACTTAAAAACTTTAATTAGTTTTAAACTCAATTCAAAATTATCATTTAAAAACATGAGTTTAAAATCTATTTAAAAATTTGAATTATATATATATATATATATATATATATATATATATATTAAAGAAAAACTGCTTTCTACGTCAACCCTTGAGACTACTTCGAGTCTCCCCCCGAATCATTTTGCTACTTACTTCGGGTAATCAACAAAACCTACCCGACCGCCTTATATATATATATATATATTAAATTTGTCTAAGTACAAACCCGTGTGGCCAAGAATTTCCTTCGAGTTCATACCCGAGCTATCACCCACATTTCCCGAGAGTAGCTTCGAGTTTCCCTTTCTTCCCCAAACTGTTTCCCCCTGACACAACCCAGACATATGCACATGCATAATCACTCCGGCCGCCTCAGTTTAAACCTCTGGTCATCGACACGTTCACGACGATGTTCCTGAACCTCACTAACACTCAAATTTTCAAAATGGTCGTGATTTCGTATTCGGACCACCAGACCCAATCTGGAATAAAATTGAGCCCCCAATCGATCGCCTCGCTCTCCCTCTTCTAATCATCAGAATTCACGATACTCCATCCCAAGCTCTGCCAGCCTCCCACGCTCCTGATGGTCCCGGTCCAATGCTCTCTGATGGCCTAACGACGGCGCAGTGGTCACAATTCTAACCTCGACTCATTTAAACCTTAAACCCTAACCCGATCAAAATCAACGTCCACGTTAATCTAGAATTTTATCAAACATTTTTCCTTAACTCTGCGGTCCTCCGGCTAGCTATGATTTCGATCTCGAAGTCTATCACCTGATTGATCGCCAGAATTTAGAGAAAATGGCAATTCTGTTCATCCCTTACTTGCTCATAAAATACTTGATAAAAAAATTAATTTCTCTTTTAAAAATCATCAACTTCGAAGTTGTTTCAATTAGTACATTCAAAATCTGAAATCATGGTTGCTGAATTTTCTGTTTATATTGGGTTTGCCCGTGTTCTTGTATTTCCAAACAAACATTTGTTTGATTTACTTAAATTTGTTTTTAAAACTTAGAGATTAATCATACAAACATATTTCTTTTTGATTTCAAAGCCTAAAAACAATCTGATATAGAGCTTTTGGATTTTGAGACAGAGTTTTGAATCTATAAGCATGGAACAGAGTTTATTTTGATGTGCACAGACATGTATCATCATTTTCATGTATAAATATATACATGCAAACCACATATTTTATCATTTAAACTTCAATATTTTTCACAGCAATAAGTTCAAGTTTAAATCAGAGAGTTTACTCACCTGATTCGTTTTTGAAGGCAGAGAAACCTTGAAATTTATTTTGTTCCTGAGCTTTGAAATCCTGAGACTGATCTAGTATTTGAAACTTGATTTTTTTCCTTTTTTTCTCTACAACTAATTGATATAAACTTGCTTAGCTTCTTGCTTGATTACTGATCAACAAATTCAAACTTAGATTTTAAAAAGAATTTACTTTCATTAATTTAACTCAGAGGAACCCTGCTCTACTTCTTGAAAAAAACTGGAGCTTGGTTTCTTTGAACTGTAATTTTAAATTTTGATGTTAAATCTTGATTTTTGATTACAAATTTAGTTGATTTGAAGCTTTAAACTTGCCTAAGGTATGGAGTTGAAATTACTGCTTTGATGTTTGAGATGATTCTCAGGCTTTAAGCTTTAAATTCAAGAAGATGTTTGAATTCCAGATTTTTTTTCTTTGATGTTAAGATACTCTGGTTTGCAATGTTCACATATTTTTTTCTTTTCTTTCAAAATTTGAAGAAACCAATGAAATGAGATAGAGGAGCTGATAGGTTTTTATGAATTTAAGTTTTTATTATTAATTATCTAAATTGAATGACACTTGTTAATTTTGATGATGAGATCACTACACTTGTTAATCCTTTTGTTACATGTTTAACACTTGTATATATTTTTTCATGATAAATATATTTATATTATTTTCTTCTTAACTTTATATATTAATCTATTTACTTGTATTATGATCTTTTTATACTTATATGTATTTTTGATACAATTTTATACCTTTATCGAATACATTTCCTTTATTAGATATTTGTACAAGTTAAAAGAAAATGTTCTAAAACAAATTTATACACTAATAAAAATCATAGATATATTACTTTCAAATCCAATTATTTTTAAGACTCTTATATTTGAATCTTACATTCAAATTTTTATATACAATTTCCTCATAAATATAAATATATAAACAAGCGCCATTATTAATTTGATCTGGAAAATTCAAAATTATTTTATTAAGACATTTATTTAAATAATTAAATTCAAATTCAAATTCAAATCTATTCATATATATTTAAAATCACACACTCAATAAATTTTTTTAGAAATTTAAATTCAATTTCAAATTAAATTCCATAAATTTATATTAATTACTAGTTTTAAATTTGATAAAATTTTGGGATGTTACATATTCCCCTCCTTAAGAAAATTTCGTCCTCAAAATTTCAAAGAGAGAGAAATAAACAAAGAATATGCAAATACAGAAAAAAGATAGAGAAATGGCTTACCAGATTAAGCCGGAATATCCACTCTGCAATTGGGACAGGACCTTTGTATATTATCTTCTGTTTCCAAAGTGCAGTCCTTTGGATCACCGCTCCACTACACTTTAACTAATTTCACAACTTTGTTCCTTAATTTCTTCTCATCACGATCCACAATCTTTATTGGTTCTCTTTCAACTGCTAGGCTGGGAGTGATTTCGAGATCCTATTGAGTAGCTTCTTCAATGATACTATCTGGATCGTGCACATATTTTCAGAGGTTAGAAATGTGAAACACATCATGCGCGCTAGATAACCAACTAGGTAGCTGCACTCGATAGGACAAAGGACCGATCCTCTCCAGAATAGGAAAAGGACCAATATACTGTGGTGCCGGCTTACCAGTCTTCCCAAACCTTAACACACCATGCATTGGAGATACTTTCAAGAAAACGGAATCTCCAATCTGGAATTCCAAATCTCTTCTTCTGCAATCATAATAGCTCTTTTGATGACTTTGAGTCGTTTTCAATTTCTTCCGTATAAATTCAACTTTCTCTGTGGCTTCCTTGATCATATCTGGTCCAAGGACAAGTCTATCACCTGACTCGATCCAGCATGCAGGTGATCGACATGGACGACCGGATAAAGCTTCAAAAGGAGCCATCTCGATACTGGCCTGATAGCTATTGTTATATGAAAATTCGACTAGATACAAATGGTCCTCCCAAGAACCACCAAAATCAAGTATACAAGTACACAATAGGTCTTCTAAGATTCGGTTGATCCTTTCAGTCTGCCCATCATACTGTGGGTGACAAGCAGTGCTGAAGTTTAGTTTTGTTCCCAATGCAGCTTGAAATGCCTTCCAAAATCTACTAGTGAAGATCAGGTCACGATCACTATACTGCTCGGTATACCGCGGAGACGGATAATTTCTTTTACATATAACTCAACTAAACTTACTGCTGTGCGGGTAGATTTCACAGGCAAAAAGTGGGCTGTCTTAGTCAAACGGTCCATAATAACTCAAATCGCTTCATTGCCTTTCCGAGTACGAGGCAACCCGTCGATGAAATCCATTGATACTTTGTCCCATTTTCACTTAGGTACCTCCAAAGGCTGAAGTAAACCCGCCATTTTCTTTTGATCGCTTTTAATTTGTTGACAAGTAGCATAATATGTCCCTTTTCATCGTTTTCCACCAAAACGTTCTTTTGATATCACGATATATTTTATTGACTCCTGGATGGATACAAAGTTTGAACTTGTGGCATTCGTCCAAAACTTCACGTTTCAGATCAGGGATGTCTGGAACACGGATCCTATCTTTCATCCTTATAACTCCATTATCATCAATTCCAAAACTGGAACCCTCACCTCGACATATTCTTCTACGAATTTCTCAAAGAAACTTGTCTTCTGTCTGCTGTCTTGCAATCTTCTTAAGAAGAGTAGGAGCGACAACAAGATATGCGAGAACAGCATGTCTTCTGCTTAAAGCATCGGCAACTACATTGGCTTTTCTGGGTGTATACAGAATATCTAGGTCATAAGATGCCAGAAATTCCAACCAACGTTGTTGTCGTAGATTTAAATCTTTCTGGGTGAAGAGATATTTCAAAGATTTGTGGTCGGTGAATAATTCGAATTTTTCACCTAAAGAAAGAGAGTTCATTAAGTATATTTGTTAAGTTAAGTTAAATTCTCAAATCGTTAAGAAAGATGAAAGAGGTTCATACCCAGAAGATAGTGTCGCCATATTTTCAAAGCGAAGATAACAGCTAGAAGCTCCAAATCATGGGTTGGGTAGTTTCTCTCATGCAGACGTAATTGTCTACTCGCGTAGGCAATTACCTTCCCATTCTGCGTTAGTACCGCACCCAAACCATCACCACAAGCATCAGTATAGACAGATAAACCCTGGTTCCCGTTAATGATAGCGAGAACATGAGCAGTGGTTAACCTCTTCTTCAACTCCTGAAAAGCTTCGTCACATTTCGGAGTCCAATTGAATTTTGCATTCTTCATCGTTAGCTTAGTCAATGGACTAGCTATCTTAGAAAAATCCTGAACAAACTTTTGATAATAACCCGCTAAACCCAGAAAGCTTCGAACTTCTTTTGGGGTAGTGGATTTCCTCCAGTCAAGAATAGCGGAAACTGTAACGACCCGCCTTTTTGGACAATTTAAACCGACGTCAAATACACATGCCGGTTCCAAACCATTCAAAAGGGCAGATGGTTACTGGGGTAATTAAGAAAAGAAAGGGAAGGAAAATAAAGGAAATGAAACAACACAGAATCTCGCAGCGGAACGATAAAATATAATAGTCAAATAAACAGTTCATGAAGCTGTTTACTATACTTTGACAATTATTTATACAACATTTATCAGAGTTATACATATACAACAGAACAATTAAAATAATGCAGCAGATAGCATGATGCAAGGGTAATAATAGTAATAGTATACCAAATCTTCGTCTTCGTCCTCCAGAATAGATCTTCAAAAATCTGAAAAACTCAGGACTGACCCGAGCGTAATGAAAAGACAAAACACTCGAGTCAGGACTAAAATATCCTTATGAAAGTTAAATCAATCGTAAATAAATATGAGTGTAACGACGTCAGAGATGTTTATGGGGTTTGACATCTCATATCCAGTGTCAACATGCATGCAATAACTCAAGATATGTTACGGGATTTCCATCTCTTAAGGATCCGTTAAACTATCTACTATGTAGTAATGTACGCTAAGTAGATAATGCCTATCAGTAATATAAAGTATCAAAATAGCGTTAAGGCATTACCATAATCCCCCTTAACACATTTTTATAATGCCATAGTCTATACAGCACCGTAAGCCCCACCGTAAACTGGTGGTTATCAGAGGGTACCCCATAGGTATAACACAAAACCAAACGTAGTGGTCGCGAGGATAATCAGTATGACAAGGTACATGAGGCGATACCAACTAGGATACTAGTAGTTGCGTGATCCGGACTGATGTTGAGCATAGCCAGCAGCTACCCCAACACCGCGAAACAACACTCCCAAATCAAGGGGTGCACCCAAATCGAATCACAAATGTAATAGATATGGTATCGAAGAAGTGTGTCCGCTAGAGGTGGCGAACCTCAATGGCCCGGCGCAGCTCCTGTTTTAGTCATGTCAGGGGTCATCCAATATCGTTCTCTTTCTTCAATCAACACGTTCACCAAACCATCCACTTCATTCTGGATCAACACTCCGCGTATAATAGTTATTAAAGTGGTTTTAGGTATCGATAGAGAGTATGTCCATATCCGATCCCGGTCTCTTTAATAACTACGTATTATTACACCGTTGGCTCTTTTACATTTCAAATCGATTCGTAATTGATATCAAAATATCATATTCGCTTCAAAAATCAAATTTCATTTCAAATATCATCGTATCCATTTAAAATGTAAGATTTCGTTTCTAAAATCATTTTTCGCATCAATATCTCATTTCGATTTCAAAATCATTTCGAATTTCAATTTAGGTTGCAACTTCATTTAACTCAATTCGTATTTAAATTCAAGATTTAAAAATAAACATTCCACTTTATTGACCAGCTTAGAATTCTAGAAAATAGTTTTAAGTAGTTTAAAGTAGTTTTAAAAATTTTGAAAATTTAAAATACTTAAAATCTTAAAATGGATTTGAAATAGATAAATTAGTTTAAAATAATTTAAATCGGGTTAAGTAGATTTAAAATAGATTAAAATAGTTTAAGTATTCAAAATGGTTTATACAACTGAGTAATTTGGAAAACAAAATAAAACAGCTTCAAAACCAAACATTTCAATTATAACTTCTCAATTCAAATCAATTTCAATTTCCATTCTACCGATTCAATTTCGATTTCAATTCAAATCAATGTCAACTTTGACTTCAAATTAATTCAATTTTACATTCACCTTCAATTAATTCAATTTCAATTTATATCGATTTGGAGCTTAATTTTCAAAATATCAATTTATAATACTTAACAAAATTTTCCAATAATATTCAAGTTTAAATCCAATTTCAAATATGATTCAATTTCAAGCTCAATTTCGAAATATCTTTTTATATCGTTTTTACTTAGTAATACTCAAAGCTCGAAATAATGTTCAATCTTTAAAACAAATAAAGTTTCGAAATTCAATCATATCCAAATTTTAAATTTCAAAGTCTCAACTTAAATTATTTAACAATTTCTTTTAATCAAAATTTATTTCAACATTCCAACCTCAATTTTCGATAAATTCGATTTCTATTTATAACTTTTAAATCAAAGCATTTAAATAAATTTCAAATCGACGATTTTAAAAAATTATTAATTTAGCCAATTCGGTGTCCGTATATAATTTTCTATCCTATGGCCAAGTAATTATTTATTTCAATTAAATGTCAGGGATGAGTATATATTACTTAAACCGATCACAGTGTCGTATGTATGCATAACAGTATATATATAAGCAAATAGACATTCAAACATTTAAATATCAACCAATAACATCCATCAAAATACATCATCCAATAGACAATAAAATTCATGGCAGTTTCATTGTTATCAATGTCAGGTAATTTAATCGCAATTCAATTTTAGTTTCAATTTAACTGTCAATTTAATTTTTCAACGGTTAATTCAAATGACAAGCTATATGACAATTAAATTTTTATCAAACAACGACAAATAAAATCATAACACTTCAAAATATCAAATTTAACTAGCATAAAGATATTTAGTACGTTGTGAGCGTTATAAAACACTCACCTTGATTTTTACGATTTTAAATCGAATCGAAAGACGTTCAATTTAACCCAAAATTTCTCTAGCTCCAAACGCTTCCAATCCAGTTCCATAGCATAGTACTCGTCCATATGTTTCCAACGCAATTTGATTCGTAATTTTTCGACCTCGTACGAAAGAGTTACATAGTTTTAAAGTTACACGAATTATAATATAAATATTTACAAATTTAATTTACATTTCAATCCAGACTCCATCACAGCCGTTTGTTCCTTGCATAGCAGATCTGGGCCGCACCCCCTCCCCCTTCTTCCTCACGCGTGAAAACGCGTACGCGCTCGAACCCAAAGCATCGTTCAAACTCCTCAAGGCCGCACCCTCCTACGTTCGTCGAAACCCCATCAAACCACCACCATTGGAAGCGCCACTGTGACGCCCCACCTCAATACCCACGCTAGCCAAGAACACTACGAAGTAATGCTGTCAACTAGCACGGAGAATAAGGCTGTTGAGGAGCGACCATCCGTGTAATTGCTTTGTGCGAGCATCGATATGTCAGATAGTATAACATGCAATTCTTTTTAAGTGGAAATCCGACATGCCGACACAAACTCAAAGATATCACACAGTGGCTATAATATCTTCGGAAACAAATATAGAAATAAACATAACATAAATCAGTCACAGACAATTCATATCACAAAGGCGGAAATAGATATGAATATTACACTAGGAAGTGTACATCAGAGTAGTGGTCTAAAAAGATCCACAATATCACAAAAGAATAGTTACATGAACTACACAAAAGAATAAGTATACATTATGGAGTCTATATCTCGAATGTATACACCAAAATAAACTACTAAGCTAAGTAGTAAGCCAAAAGTCAGAGAAATCAATCCCAAGAGAGAAGTCAAGCAGAAGCACCTGTAACATCTCGGTCTGACCCGAGTATTATTTAATAAGAAAATAATAAACGGATCAGTCTAACTATAGATATCAGATGAAACGATATAGAATAAGAGATATGACTAAACACATAATAATCACAATTCCAAGCTGTGATATATATAAGTAATTGAAAATCAACGAGAGATTAATCAATATCACCAAATCTACACAAGAATCAAAGAAATGCCATACTCCTTATTTCGTTCATCAAACCACAAATATTGACGATTATATCAATGTCAATCACAAAATTCAATGACACACAAATTCACCAATGCACAATTATTGACAATAATATCAATGTCAATCACACAAGTCAATGACACACAAATTCACCAATGCACAAATATTGACAATAATATCAATGTCAATCACACAAGTCAATGACACACAAATTCCAGAATTCAATACGCGAAATCCAGAAATCACAAAAGTCAATGACGCACAAATTCACCAATGCACAAATATTGATAAAACCTATCAATGGAAATCACGAAAATTGGTGAAACACAAATTCTAGAAATCATCTCAAGAAATCCAGAAATCACAAAGGGGGGGAGGCCTATCACAAACGGGAGCATAAAGCCCACCAACACGTGTATCACAAACGGAACGCTAATTCTATGGTTGCTAACCATCACAAATTGAGCCGAAGCTTCACAAACGGCCCGAAGACCATGGGTTGCTACCCTACCAATTTGAGTCGAAACTCCACAAAACGGGGTTTAGTCTCCCTCGCAGACAAAGAGACATCGCACATTGTTAGTCTAAATCACAAAGATGATCGTCATGATCAACGAGAAGTGTCAATTACACTAAGCTAGTAAATATATGAGTTTAGCTTCATGTCCCATAACCACTTGCTTAACTTAAATATTTGCGAACAAACTGTAGATTTCCACTAGAAAATTGTCACGAGAGATTCAATCGAACAAGTCCAAGAATTAACCGACAAAGTGAACGCAAGTGTTTCATACCACTTGTTTTACTAAGTCGTTTAATTAGATTTCTCATACGAGTGAGGTAAATGTTTATATATACTAATAGATTGGAAAACAGTTTTATAAACGAATTTGGTATTAAAATAGTATTGAAATCGTTTGAGGAAAGAGTTTTGATATTTACTACTAGTATAGAAAAACTTAATATTTTTAAAGTGACAAATCACGAAGAAGATTGTAAGAACAATCAATCACTAAAATTCACATCCGAAAACGTGAATAAAATCCAAAGAAATCGATATCAAATCCATCAAAGTGGGTATATCTAAAATTCCCAAAGAAAAGGTCATCAAAGTCGATAATAAATGACAACAACAAAAGGGAGACAACACGAATCGATTAAAGTTGGAAATTCAAACGAATTAGCAATATAGGCTAATCTGGCAAATAGTAGCAGGTCGGTCGACCGGACTCCCTGAGTCGGTCGACCGAACCAGAGGTTGGAAGTGCTCGGGGTACCAGGTCGGTCGACCGGCCCAGGGGGCTCGGTCGGCCGAAGCCTGTAACCAGCACTTCCAAACAGAGGCAGGAAGTGCCTGGACTACAGGTCGGTCGACCGGCCCAGGGGGCTCGGTCGGCCGAACCTGTATGCTTGCACTTCCTACCCTATTTCAAAAGAGGTGCAACTCTCGATCAAAATGCAAACGCACGAGCAACGGCGCTAAGGGTTTATGCCAATCGACTACCCGGCTCTATATGCTCCTCGATGCATCATCAAAAACATGTTCAAACATCAAAGTTAGGATTTTTAACGAATTGAACTCAAAACACTAAAAATTGGAATATTCACAAAAGCAATCTAAATCAAAATCAAATGCACATGAATAAGTGATAGGAATTCATACCTAACAATCGAAGGTAATTCATAGACTTAGATGTGAGATTAAAAATCTCACCTTTTTACAAAATCAAACAAGAAGAAGCTTGAAAGCAAATGGAGAATCAACCTCTCTTCAACACAACCCAAATGAGCTTGAATCTACGCTCAAAACAAGGACATTCCCAAAATTAGGTTTAGGAATTTCTAAAATTGGTAAGAGAATAAGTTGGAGAAGAAGAAGAGAATGCTTACCAATGAGTTCTCTTGAATTTGGAGCTAGGAATTGGATTTGCAAGAGGAACTAGGGTTTTGGAGTTTTAATTTCCAATCTCACCCACCATTAATGCCTTAGAACTGAAAAGAGAAGAGAATGAGGGTGAGTCGGGAAGAGTGGCTCAGATTTGAGCATAAGTTAACATAGGGCTGAGCCCAAAACCAAACCCAAAGTGAAAAGTAGCAAAAATCAACTTTCTCCAAACATATCGAAGCTTATACACAAAAAGGTCGCAAACGGCATTTTAAACTCAATGGGAGTGGTCCCGAGTCCTAATTCGACCGTATGCAAAAAGTAGCTTTTCGGACTAAATTCCGAGTATCGATAAAATATTTAAATAAAATATTTAAATATAAAAATCGACAAATATGCGGGTTGTTACAGACTCCCCTCCTTAAAGAAATTGCGTCCTCGCAATATTTAAGAAGAAGATATATAGTAACAACCAAAAAAAGCATATTCAACACAAAAGAAATTTGAAATAAGAAGTTCACCTCAAAGAGCACGAGAAAGTAAGCCCGGATGTGTTCGCTCGATGTACTCTCTAGATTCCCAAGAACAATCCTTAGGATTTGAAGACCATTGAACTTTAACAAGCGGAACATCTTTATTTCGAAGTCGTTTGACTTCCAAAGCAATGATACGAATAGGATGTTGCTCATAAGTTAAATTAGGCGAAACTTCAATCTCTTCCACAACACCGGGCTCAAGAATAGAATCGGAATCCTGAAGGCACTTCCGTAATTGAGAAACGTGAAACACGTCATGAATAGCAGAAAATTGAGCCGGTAATAAAAGGCGATAAGCCATGGAACCAATACGTTCGGTGATAGGAAATGGCCCAATATATCGAGGCGCTAGTTTTCCCGATCGACTGAATCGCACAACACCCTTCATAGGCGAAACACGAACAAACACGAGATCTCCCACAGAAAATTCTAATTTCCTTCTCCGGTTATCGGCATAGGATTTTTGTCTACTCTGGGCTTCTTTCATCCTATGACGAATAAGGTCAATCTTTTCTATGGAATCACGAATAAAATCTAGACCTAAAACCAGCTTCTCACTGGTCTCAAGCCAACAAGAAGGAGATCGGCATGGCCTTCCGTAGAGTGCCTCAAAAGGTGCCATACCAATACTAGATTGGAAGCTATTATTATAGGAAAATTCAACAAGTGAAATATGATCTTCCCAACTTCCACCAAAATCAAGAACACAAGCACGAAGAAGATCTTCAAGAGTTTGATTCACACGCTCGGTTTGTCCATCGGACTGAGGATGATAAGCGGTGCTAAAATTAAGCTTCGTTCCCAAAGCTTTTTGAAGACTCTTCCAAAATCCACTAGTAAACAATGAATCACGATCACTAACAATAGAAGTAGGAACTCCATGAAATTTAACAATTTCTTTGATAAAGAGTTTGGCCAAAAGAGGAACGGTTCGGTTAGACCGAACGGGAATAAAATGGGCGGATTTAGTAAGTCTATCAACGATCACCCACAAGCTATCATGACCCGAACGAGAACGGGGAAGGCCATCTATAAAATCCATGGAAATTTGGTCCCACTTCCAAATTGGAATTTCTAAAGGTTGCAATAACCCACCGGGCCTTTGATGTTCGGCCTTAACGAGTTGGCAAGTCATGCAACGCTTAACGAAGTTAGCAATGCCAAGTTTCATTCCCTCCCAATAATAAAGTCGCTTCATATCTGCGTACATTTTACTACTTCCGGGATGAATGGTAAATTTAGAACGATGAGAATCTTCTAAAATACCTTTACGAAGATCACTAATATTTGGTACGATAAGTCTACCAAATCTCCGAATGCCGCCACGAGAATCGATATCAAAGTCTTTCAAACCTTCAATATCAATTTTATCCTTAATATTTTGGCCAAGAAGAGCCAATTCGGGATCTAGCCTTTGAGCTTCAAGAATGCGGTCCAAAAGAGAAGGATGAGCCTCAAGGCTACATAAAACAAATGATGAGCATAAATCGGATACGCGGTCTCGAATCTCACAAGTGGATAAGATCTCGAGATCGTTCCGTTCGGATATCATCATAGAAACAACAGCTTGTTGTTTACGGCTAAGAGCATCGGCGACACGATTACCCTTACCGGGTGTATAAAGAATATCAAGATCATAAGATGCAAGGAACTCAAGCCAATATGAAGTTCCCTATGAGAAAATAAATATTCCAAAGATTTATGATCGGGGTAGAGAACAATTTCTCATCCAAAATGATGATGCCAGATTCTAAAAGTGAAATCAACAGCCGCAAGCACTAAATCATGAGCGGCATCTAAACCAATACGATCAGCATTGGTACAAAAGATAAAGTCTTGGTTCCCCCCGGGAATCACAAGAATAAGAGTATCGAAAAGAAAGAACTTCTTTTAAATAATTTTCTTTCCCGAAAAGCTAAAACTTTCAAAATCACAATTATCTCAATGTAAAAATCTTTCTAGAAAAATTTACATTTTACAAGTCAATATATCGTGTCTGATTGTCTCATCAAAGTGTTTAGGAAATTCCTATCGATAACGTTGATCAAGCGCATCGACCAAAATTATTAAAACACTAAATGGGCAATACAATCACAAAATCATCTTTTATAGGATAAACATGTTTCTAAAAACTTTTTGAAAATTCTTATTTTTCGTTCTAAAAACAGTAATCCTATTTATACTTATAAATAAATCTTATGAAAAAGATTTGCAAAAATTTGTAAATTGCTATTTTCATCCAAAATCTATAAATTCAAAAATGAAGTTATCGAGATATTCATGAAATATTCGATTTATAAAATGGATGAAACAAGATGGGCAAACTGAATGACATAATAAGTCATTCATAAGAATCATAACGAGTGCGGAGTGCGTAAGTGGAATGCTAACTCACGCAACTCGTAGCCAAATGAAAATTGGTGGCAAGGTCGAGCTGAAAAGACCTTAACACCACACAAGATATTGCTTAGGTGATAATCCTAAGACAAACTAAAAAAATACCAAAAAATTCTCAAACTACATGAATGAGAGAAACAACACTTTCCTCATCATGCGGGATTAAAGAATAAAATCATGCCATCAAGTTGGAATCGAAATCACAAAGGAGAAATAGAAATCTGTTTAACAGATTAAGTATGTCGAAGATAAGTAGTCCACAAGGGACAAAGGATATGGCTTCATACTGATTAAGCCAATCCTTTCACACAAATCAATTTCGAAGCCTAAGTAAAAATATCGGCTCGGAAAGAAAAATCACATAAAGTAATTTCGACATCAATAGAAAGTAAGTTGAGTGTTGCGGATCCACCCTCCGGATTCACAATTCCCAAAGAAGACATCAAGCCCAAAATATTCAAAGAAAAAGAATCTACAAGTTCTTTTGATATAAAAATAATGAGATGGACCCATATCAAAAAGAATTCAAATAGAAAGATCACGAAATAAGACAATAGCATCAAGGATTAAATGTAAAATACCTTGACCAAGAGAAGTGTCACAAGGGGCTTGCACGACTTTCGACTTTCCCTCCCTCTTGCTAGGGAGTTTGGGACATGTAGATAAGTAATGACCCGAGCCTTTGCAATAGCGGAAATAGAGGGGTTTCGGGCACTTAATTACATAATGGTTCGTGGAATCACAATTGTAGCATTGTTTACGATTTGGGGTTGGAGTCTTGGCTACCGAAGTTTCTTGTTCCACCCTCTTCTTGCTTTGAAGTATGGGGCAGACAGAAATATGGTGACCTGTATTTTTGCAATAGCGACAAAAGACAGGCTCCGGACACTCCTTTGCATAGTGGTCCTTAGAATTACAATTGTAGCATCCTCCACGATTAGGGATTGGAGTCTTTTCTACAAAAGTTGTTTGCTTCACTCTTTTATTGGGATTAAAGCTCTTGAACTCAATATGCCTCTTCTTAGAAGTCCCAATATCACAAACACTTCCTTTACCAACCTCTCCAAGAAGAAGAGTAACATCCACAAGCTGATTAAAAGAAACTTCAAGTTTCAAAGGTAGAACCATTTCGGGGTTCTTACTCAAAGCACAGATAAACTCTTGATTCTTTACAAGATCCAAAAGTTGTTGGGCAGACATGAATGCGCCATCCAGAGAAGGGCTACTGGATTGACCAGCGCTAGGACTGCTAGAACTAACCATTTCTATTCCTTTAGAAAAGAAAGAAGGAGAAAAGATATTCTCAAAATAAATATCAAGCAATCTTGATAGATAAAACAAGGAATCATAAATGAAAATAGGATAGGACGGTACGAAGACCCGAATAAAATCCTAAAGCACGACTCCTAAGATGGACTTAGGACGATGATCCTTGTTATATCATTCCATATTGTTCCGAAGTTTGGCTTTGATACCAAGCTGTGACGCCCCACCTCAATACCCACGCTAGCCAAGAACACTACGAAGTAATGCTGTCAACTAGCACGGAGAATAAGGCTGTTGAGGAGCGACCATCCGTGTAATTGCTTTGTGCGAGCATCGATATGTCAGATAGTACAACATGCAATTCTTTTTAAGTGGAAATCCGACATGCCGACACAAACTCAAAGATATCACACGGTGGCTATAATATCTTCGGAAACAAATATAGAAATAAACATAACATAAATCAGTCACAGACAATTCATATCACAAAGGCAGAAATAGATATGAATATTACACTAGGAAGTGTACATCAGAGTAGTGGTCTAAAAAGATCCACAATATCACAAAAGAATAGTTACATGAACTACACAAAATAATAAGTATACATTATGGAGTCTATATCTCAAATGTATACACCAATATAAACTACTATTCTAAGTAGTAAGCCAAAAGTCAAAGAAATCAATCCCAAGAGAGAAGTCAAGCAGAAGCACCTGTAACATCTCAGTCTGACCCGAGTATTATTTAATAAGAAAATAATAAACGGATCAGTCTAACTATAGATATCAGATGAAACGATATAGAATAAGAGATATGACTAAACACATAATATTCACAATTCCAAGCTGTGATATATAAGTAATTGAAAATAAACGAGAGATTAATCAATATCACCAAATCTACACAAGAATCAAAGAAATGCCATACTCCTTATTTCGTTCATCAAACCACAAATATTGACGATTATATCAATGTCAATCACAAAAGTCAATGACACACAAATTCACCAACGCACAATTATTGACAATAATATCAATGTCAATCACACAAGTCAATGACACACAAATTCACCAATGCACAAATATTGACAATAATATCAATGTCAATCACACAAGTCAATGACACACAAATTCCAGAATTCAATACGCGAAATCCAGAAATCACAAAAGTCAATGACGCACAAATTCACCAATGCACAAATATTGATAAAACTTATCAATGGAAATCACGAAAATTGGTGAAACACAAATTCTAGAAATCATCTCAAGAAATCCAGAAATCACAAAGGGGGGGAGGCCTATCACAAACGGGAGCATAAAGCCCACCAACACGTGTATCACAAACGGAATGCTAATTCCATGGTTGCTAACAATCACAAAGTGAGCCGAAGCTCCACAAACGGCCCGAAGACCATGGGTTGCTACCCCACCAATTTGAGTCGAAACTCCACAAAACGGGGTTTAGTCTCCCTCGCAGACAAAGAGACATCGCACATTGCTAGTCTAAATCACAAAGATGATCGTCATGATCAACGAGAAGTGTCAATTACACTAAGCTAGTAAATATATGTGTTTAGCTTCATGTCCCATAACCACTTGCTTAACTTAAATATTTACGAACAAACTGTAGATTTCCACTAGAAAATTGTCACAAGAGATTCAATCGAACAAGTCCAAGAATTAACCGACAAAGTGAACGCAAGCGTTTCATACCACTTGTTTTACTAAGTCGTTTAATTAGATTTCTCATACGAGTGAGGTAAAGGTTTATATATACTAATAGATTGGAAAACGGTTTTATAAATGAATTTGGTATTAAAATAGTATTGAAATCGTTTGAGGAAAGAGTTTTGATATATACTACTAGTATAGAAAACCTTTATATTTTTAAAGTGACAAATCACGAAGAAGATTGTAAGAACAATCAATCACTAAAATTCACATCCGAAAACGTGAATAAAATCCAAAGAAATCGATATCAAATCCATCAAAGTGGGTATATCTAAAATTCCCAAAGAAAAGGTCATCAAAGTCGATAATAAATGACAACAACAAAAGGGAGACAACACGAATCGATTAAAGTTGGAAATTCAAACGAATTAGCAATATAGGCTAATCTGGCAAATAGTAGCAGGTCGGTCGTCGGACTCCCTGAGTCGGTTGACCGAACCAGAGGTTGGAAGTGCTCGGGACACCAGGTCGGTCGACCGGCCCAGGGGGCTCGGTCGGCCGAAGCCTGTAACCAGCACTTCCAAACAGAGGCAGAAAGTGCCTGGACTACAGGTCGGTCGACCGGCCCAGGGGGCTCGGTCGGCCGAACCTGTATGCTTGCACTTCCTACCCTATTTCAAAAGAGGTGCAACTCTCGATCAAATTGCAAACGCACGAGCAACGGCGCTAAGGGTTTATTCCAATCGACTACCCGGCCCTATATGCTCCTCGATGCATCACCAAAAACATGTTCAAACATCAAAGTTAGGATTTTTAACGAATTGAACTCAAAACACTAAAAATTGGAATATTCACAAAAGCAATCCAAATCAAAATCAAATGCACATGAATAAGTGTTAGGAATTCATACCTAACAATCGAAGGTAATTCATAGACTTAGATGTGAGATTAAAAATCTCACCTTTTTACAAAATCAAACAAGAAGAAGCTTGAAAGCAAATGGAGAATCAACCTCTCTTCAACACAACCCAAATGAGCTTGAATCTATGCTCAAAACAAGGACATTCCCAAAATTAGGTTTAGAAATTTCTGAAATTGGTAAGAGAATAAGTTGGAGAGGAAGAAGAGAATGCTAACCAATGGGTTCTCTTGAATTTGGAGCTAGGAATTGGATTTGCAAGAGGAACTAGGGTTTTGGAGTTTTAATTTCCAATCTCACCCACCATTAATGCCTTAGAACTGAAAAGAGAAGAGAATGAGGGTGAGTCGGGAAGAGTGGCTCAGATTTGAGCATAAGTTAACATAGGGCTGAGCCCAAAACCAAACCCAAAGTGAAAAGTAGCAAAAATCAACTTTCTCCAAACATATCGAAGCTTATACTCAAAAAGGTCGCAAACGGCATTTTAAACTCAATGGGAGTGGTCCCGAGTCCTAATTCGACCGTATGCAAAAAGTAGCTTTTCGGACTAAATTCCGAGTATCGATAAAATATTTAAATAAAATATTTAAATATAAAAATCGACAAATATGCGGGTTGTTACAGCCACCCACCACTCCATGCTCGGCCCAGATAGCACGAAGCTCGGTTCTTCCTTAAGCATGCAAACGAGGTTGAACGGCCGGCCTTCTCGAGCCCTTTGCCGTCGATCCAGCATGAATTTCTCGATCATAGCCGTTCACTTTGTAGAGCTCGACATGCTCTTTGATTTTCTAGTTGAGAGTTTTACACGAAAGTTAATGGATGTGGAGAAATCGAGGGAAGAAAGGCACGCGTTTCTGGCCGTGGGTTTCAAGTATGGCGGCCTGAAGAACTCTCTAGGGTTTTGCAATTTCTTTGGTGTTGAGGTTCCTTTTATAGAAAATTTCTCGAGTTACTATTCATCTCGAATTTCCAAACTCCGAATCTCGCGCGGTGACCAACGTTTCTAGGGTTTAACCCGCGTTCCGGACACAATGGAACGTGTTACGGGAGCTAATTCGGTCGTATGCGTGAGTTACAGCGATAAACGATCAATTTAAATTAAATCGATTTAAACTAATTTCTAGGCGTTTTTGCTTGCCCCGGACAAACGGTAAATCCGATTGACACGAAATTTGAAATCTTACAATAATATTACATTACGGATCTGATGAAACTGGTTTCGTCGAAATCCGAGACTATTTGAAAAATGAGTATTTTAACTCGTCAATTAAATATTAAAACAATTTCGATGCGTTTCGAGCTGCCACGGTCAAACGAAAACTCTGATTGCTACGAAAATTGAAATCCGATAATAACAAACTATTATGGATCCAATGGAGCTAGTTTCGTCCAATTCTGAGACTATTCGAAAATTGGCTATTTTTCAGTCGATAATTAAATATTAAAATATTCAATTGTCACAAATTTACTTTTAATTCGATTTTAAAAGTTCTACAACATCATTCAAACTTTAATATGATAAAATAAAATTTTACAAATCATTTTTAATCATATTAAACCCGTTATTCAATTTTCCAAAAATTTCCAATTTTAAAATCTTATTAACTCTATTATAATCCCAATATAACTTACATTCTCTTTGGAAACCAATTTGAATCATATTAAATCAAATTTCAATTATTCACTCTATTTTCATATATTAAATTTCAATATCAAATTAATCATATCAAATTCGGAATTTAATTATGGGGGAATTATTTTAAAGGACAAAAAATTGTATATTTTTTGCCTCAAGGACACGACCTCAATATTTTTACCACAAGGACAAACATTCTTCTAAAAATTATTCATAAGGACAAACATTTTCCAAAATTATTCATAAGGACAACAAAACTGCTACCAAGCTAAAACTGATACCTAAAAACTGCTACCGATAACTACAAACTCATACCCAAAAATTGCTGTCAATAACTAAAAACTGATATTTACAGAAAGTTGTCCTTCAAGATAAAATATTGAAGGTCTGTCCTTGAGGCTAAAATGTTGTGAAATTTTGTCCTTGACAATAATTTCTGGTTTAATTATTCAAACATTTGTAATATTAAATTTAAACGAATTTGATTATTCTTAAAACATTATCTTTTGAAATATTCAACGAACTTACAAATTTAACTTTTGAAATGAATTAGAATTTATAGAACAACCATTTCCATTATACGGTTATTCAATTCCCATTATTAATTTATTCAATAAATTCCAAATATTAAATTTAAACAATTTCGATTATCCAATAATTCATTATCTTTTAAAATATCGAAATTTGACTTATGAGAATCAACTTTTAAAACCAATTCTCATTTTACAGTTATTCAATTATTCAATAAGTTTTAAATATTTAATTTAAATAATTTACCTGTTCAATATTCAATATTTGATTTTTAAATAGATTTTACTTATCAATCAATTACTCTATTATACCCAATGAATTCAACATTTATTATCCTATTCAACTTTTGATTGCAAAGACATTCACTAAGTAGCTTTTATTTTTCATTACTTGGATAATTATTATCGCAATTCATTCCAGTTATTATTATTCCAAACGAATTACAAATTTGTTTTCTAACATTAAATCACGAAATCTTTTAAATTAGCTATTTTAATTATCGAAAATTTACGGGTCGTTACACTCTCCCCCACTCAAAACTTTTCGTCCCCGAAAAGGAAAAAGAAGGGAAAATGAACTAAGTATAGAATTCAACATTAGATATATTTTATTCAAAGTTACCAACTTATAAACAATGAAATTCCATTTATAAAGTCATTACTATACTTTTACTAAGTCATTCCAAACGGCTTTCTAACTTTAAAAGTTAGTTATCAAACAAGTTATATAAAAAAAAAAATTAAACTTGAAAATTTTTCTAACACTCGGATTTTGCGGAAAATTTCGGCAGAGTCTCCTTTGCGCGGCTCGATCGGAAAAAAAATGACAGTATATATATCACAAATATACATCTCATCAAGTGATGGGGCATCCCGTAGGGAAAAAGTGTAAAAGTACGGTATGTAATCCGAGATATGTACCTTATATATTGTTAGCGAGCATATACGGCTAATATAGCGCGCAAGCGAGCTCCAAATGCGAAGCAAGCGCAATCCGCACCTACTAAACACTCAACAAGCCATGAGAAACATGCATATATGAAAATAATATCAATACACATCATATATAAAAACATAACAACTACATGTGCCAACATAGCAAATGCAACAAACAACAAATGCATCCAACAAATCAATTATCATCCAACTATCATCCAACAAATCCATAATCAATCAATATAAATTCACTTCTCATTAATATTTATTCACTTGGTTTTAAATTTTAATCACAGTTGATTCATTAACGTTGGATTTTACCAACATTCATTCTCAATTCAATTAGTTAACATTCACTAATTTATATTTATATTAGTTCACTTCCAATTTGAATCAAATTAAATTCTTTTAAATTCATTTAACTTCCAATTTGATTTCAATGATTTATAGCTTCCAATTTCATTAACACTTAATGAATTATATACAATCAACTAACAATCATATAACAACCAAATCATACCCAACATAACCAAATTATGAATTTTACATTCAATTTGGTTTATCTCTTTCATATATATATCCTGTTATATAATCTTAAAAGAATCATTTTATATTTGGCATCTTAAATTTCCAATATTAACTTTAATTAAGTTCGTAAGCCGTACATATATCATCCGTGAGCAATATCAATCTAATCGCTTATTCAATCACACAATTTCACTTCCAACTAGTATCGTTCACCCAACTCTCTAGTGCGGACTCAGATTTGGTTCCTTGATTGGAAACTATTACTCTCCTTACATAGCCATATACTATGATAAAGAATTCCAGAATCAAATTAAAAATCCATATCTAGGGTTCGCCTTCGAAAATCGAGTGAAAAATCCTAACTTGGATCGATATAAATCATCTCGAAATTTTGTGCTCGAATTTGGATCAAATCGTTATGCGAATAAAATAATATACGTACAATCTCACGTATTACCTTCCAATGGATTTCTACCCAATTTATCTATACTAAATTATTTTATTGACTTCTATTTTTTTTCACTTAATTACTCACAATCCATTATTCAGTTAGTATATTCATTTCTTTTCATAGCATATTCTTTAACATTATATTTTCTTAAACATCATATCAAAGAATTTGCTTACTCAAGTTCATTTTAAACATTCTATATAATTTAATTAGACTCAATTTCATTTTCCCATTTGATTCTTAGCTATAAGAAATTCCTTTTTTTACATTTATTGCATTTTCATAATTTCAGTTAATACAAATTTGTTTGTGGAACATTTTATCAACCGGTACTTTAGTTTATTAATCATCCTATAAAAGTCTAACCTCTCATAAATGACTTTTCTTAGTTTACAGTTATCTTAAAGGTTACAAATTCAGAAAATTTTTACAACCCCTTTGCAATTTGTATTTGTTTTCTATAACCAATTTACAAAGATATATTACGATTCATTTATCTTCTTTCTTAAGTTCACTTACTTGTTCCATTTATCCATTCATCATTTCATGTTATGTTTAAGTTTTTGTAATTTTTATCACAACCAAATTTTCATTTATATACATTTTAATTCCTTTTGAGTTTTCCTTACTTGTATACTTCAATTATTTTCGGGTTCTGTTTATTTGTACAATATCTCATTACATATCCAAAACATTATTTCAACTTCTTAATATTTGGCAAGTCATATTATATGTTATTAGAATGCAAATTCGGCATTATACAAATTTATAGGATTTCATTTTTCTTGATTAGAATGTACACAAATTTGATTTATTTAAATCCTCTTTACCTTTCAACTTTAAAGTTTTCCCAAACAATAGCTTAGATATCTTAATTCTCTTATTTTATAAATTCTGGTTATTCACATTTCATTCAAATAGTTTGAAAATTATTAATTAACAGAACTTAGAAATTTAAATGCCCGGTTCTTTTCAAATCGTTTGAAATAAATATATACACTTATATCTTTAATACATCACATCATACCTTTGGAGTTTAAACCAAAACCCATTTACCCAAAATAATTTCGAAGAAAAGCAAAGCTTCTTAGAAGCCTCCCCCACTTTGAGACTCGAAAATGAACGTCGATGATGTTGCGCAGTCATCACCGAAATTATTTTCCAGCGACATAAGAGAGGAATACTGAATTCATTCTTTCCTTTAAAATCCTTTCAAAATATTTCCATAAACAATTTCCAACTAATATTACTATATATTTCTTCAAAACTTTGAAAACCATTTTCAAAATCTCCGGGTCTTAAATTCAATACTTTCCAATTTAAATCTACTTTAATTCATATGTCACCTTTATAAACTATTCTTATAGGATTTTACTTTCTTGAAATATTCCACAAGTTGGTTTATCATTGTTTATTTTGTAATAAACCTTATTTATTAAAACACAATATCCAATTAATAATAACAATCAATATTATCATTTCCAACAACCAAATAAGTTAGATAGATCACAATAATTTTGAAAATAAATTCTTTATATACAAAATATAATTAGGGAAAAATTATTTCATTTACCCAATTTCAAACAATACTATGTCGAATTGTTCTGTTCGAGTGTTTAGAGATCCCTATCAATGACGTTAATTACTCGTATTGGCCAGAATCCATAAGCCCCTCAACAAATCAACCGACACAATATAAAACATTTTATATCACTAACAAATACGCTCTCTCATATATATACACTCAACGAGTCATCATAGGGTATTACTACCCTATTTATAAAGAGTCAGACCCCACAAAGCTAAGGTTATCGCTAAACCAAAGCTCTGATACTAACTGTAACGACCCGCCTTTTTGGACAGTTTAAACCGACGATCAAATACACATGCCGATTCCAAACCATTCAAAAGGGCAGATGGTTATTGGGGTAATTAAGAAAAGAAAGGGAAGGAAAATAAAGGAAATGAAACAACACAGAATCTCGCAGCGGAACGATAAAATATAATAGTCAAATAAACAGTTCATGAAGCTGTTTACTATACTTTGACAATTATTTATACAACATTTATCAGAGTTATACATATACAACAGAACAATTAAAATAATGCAGCAGATAGCATGATGCAAGGGTAATAATAGTAATAGTATAACAAATCTTCGTCTTCGTCCTTCAGAATAGATCTTCAAAAATCTGAAAAACTCAGGACTGACCCGAGCGTAATGAAAAGACAAAACACTCGAGTCAGGACTAAAATATCCTTATGAAAGTTAAATCAATCGTAAATAAATATGAGTGTAAAGGCGTCAGAGATGTTTACGGGGTTTGACATCTCATATCCAGTGTCAACGTGCGTGCAATAACTCAAGAGATGTTACGGGATTTCCATCTCTTAAGGATCCGTTAAACTATCTACTATGTAGTAATGTACGCTAAGTAGATAATGCCTATCAGTAATATAAAGTATCAAAATAGCGTTAAGGCGTTACCATAATCCCCCTTAACAAATTTTTATAATGCCATAGTCTATACAGCACCGTAAGCCCCACCGTAAACTGGTGGTTATCAGAGGGTACCCCATAGGTATAACACAAAACCAAACGTAGTGGTCGCGAATAGGATAATCAGTATGACAAGGTACATGAGGCGATACCAACTAGGATACTAGTAGTTGCGTGATCCGGACTGATGTTGAGCATAGCCAGCAGCTACCCCAACACCGCGAAACAACACTCCCAAATCAAAGGGTGCACCCAAATCGAATCACAAATGTAATAGATATGGTATCGAAGAAGTGTGTCCGCTAGAGGTGACGAACCTCAATGGCCCGGCGCGGCTCCTGTTTTAGTCATGTCAGGGGTCATCCAATATTGTTCTCTTTCTTCAATCAACGCGTTCACCAAACCATCCACTTCATTCTGGATCAACACTCCGCGTATAATAGTTATTAAAGTGGTTTTCGGTATCAACAGAGAGTATGTCCATATCCGATCCCGGTCTCTTTAATAACTACGTATTATTACACCGTTGGCTCTTTTACATTTCAAATCGATTCGTAATTGATATCAAAATATCATATTCGCTTCAAAAATCAAATTTCATTTCAAATATCATCGTATCCATTTAAAATGTAAGATTTCGTTTCTAAAATCATTTTTCGCATCAATATCTCATTTCGATTTCAAAATCATTTCGAATTTCAATTTAGTTTGCAACTTCATTTAACTCAATTCGTATTTAAATTCAAGATTTAAAAATAAACATTCCACTTTATTGACCAGCTTAGAATTCTAGAAAATAGTTTTAAGTAGTTTAAAGTGGTTTTAAAATTTTAAAATAGTTAAAATAGTTAAAATCATAAAATGGATTTGAAATAGATAAATTAGTTTAAAATAATTTAAATCGGGTTAAGTAGATTTAAAATAGATTAAAATAGTTTAAGTATTCAAAATGGTTTATACAACTGAGTAATTTGGAAAGCAAAATAAAACAGCTTCAAAACCAAACCATTTCAATTATAACTTCTCAATTCAAATCAATTTCAATTTCAATTTCCATTCTACCGATTCCATTTCGATTTCAATTCAAATCAATATCAACTTTGACTTCAAATTAATTCAATTTTACATTCACCTTCAATTAATTCAATTTCAATTTATATCGATTTGGAGCTTGATTTTCGAAATATCAATTTATAATACTTAACAAAATTTTCCAATAATATTCAAGTTTAAATCCAATTTCAAATATGATTCAATTTCAAGCTCAATTTCGAAATATCTTTTTATATCGTTTTTACTTAGTAATACTCAAAGCTCGAAATAATGTTCAATCTTTAAAACAAATAAAGTTTCGAAATTCAATCATATCCAAATTTTAAATTTCAAAGTCTCAACTTAAATTATTTAACAATTTCTTTTAATCAAAATTTATTTCAATATTCCAAACTCAATTTTCGATAAATTCGATTTCTATAAATTTGATTTCTATTTATAACTTTTAAATCAAAGCATTTAAATAAATTTCAAATCGACGATTTTAAAAAATTATTAATTTAGCCAATTCGGTGTCCGTATATAATTTTCTATCCTATGACCAAGTAATTATTTATTTCAATTAAATGTCAGGGATGAGTATATATTACTTAAACCGATCACAGTGTCGTATGTATGCATAACAGTATATATAAGCAAATAGACATTCAAACATTTAAATATCAACCAATAACATCCATCAAAATACATCATCCAATAGACAATACAATTCATGGCAGTTTCATAGTTATCTATGTCAGGTAATTTAATCGCAATTCAATTTTAATTTCAATTTAACTGTCAATTTAATTTTTCAACGGTTAATTCAAATGACAAGCTATATGACAATTAAACTTTTATCAAACAACGACAAATAAAATCATAACACTTCATAATATCAAATTTAACTAGCATAAAGATATTTAGTACGTTGTGAGCGTTATAAAACAATCACCTTGATTTTTACGATTTTAAATCGAATCGAACAACGTTCGATTTAACCCAAAATTTCTCTAGTTCCAAACGCTTCCAATCCAGTTCCATAGCGTAGTACTCGTCCATACGGTTCCAACGCAATTTGATTTGTAATTTTTTGACCTCGTACGAAAGAGTTACATAGTTTTAAAGTTACACGAATTATAATATAAATATTTACAAATTTAATTTACATTTCAATCCAGACTCCATCACAGCCGTTCGTTCCTTGCATAGCAGATCTGGGCCGCACCCCCTCTCCCTTCTTCCTTACGCGTGAAAACGCGTACGCGCTCGAACCCAAAGCATCGTTCAAACTCCTCAAGGCCGCACCCTCCTACGTTCGTCGAAACCCCATCAAACCACCACCATTGGAAGCGCCACCCACCACTCCATGCTCGGCCCAGATAGCATGAAGCTCGGTTCTTCCTTAAGCACGCAAACAAGGTTGAACGGCCGGCCTTCTCGAGCCCTTTGCCGTTGATCCAGCATGAATTTCTCGATCATAGCCGTTCACTTTGTAGAGCTCGACATGCTCTTTGATTTTCTAGTTGAGAGTTTTACACGAAAGTTAATGGATGTGGAGAAATCGAGGGAAGAAAGGCGCGCGTTTCTGGCCGTGGGTTTCAAGAATGGCGGCCTGAAGAACTCTCTAGGGTTTTGCAATTTCTTTGGTGTTGAGGTTCCTTTTATAGAAAATTTCTCGAGTTACTATTTATCCCGAATTTCCAAACTCCGAATCTCGCACGGTGACCAATGTTTCTAGGGTTTAACCCGCGTTCCGGACACAATGGAATGCGTTTCGGGAGCTAATTCGGTCGTATGCGTGAGTTACAGCGATAAACGATCAATTTAAATTAAATCGATTTAAACTAATTTCTAGGCGTTTTTGCTTGCTCCAGACAATCGGTAAATCCGATTGACACGAAATTTGAAATATTACAATAATATCACATTACGGATCCAATGAAACTGGTTTCGTCGAAATCCGAGACTGTTTGAAAAATGAGTATTTTAACTCGTCAATTAAATATTAAAACAATTTCGATGCGTTTCGAGCTGCCACGGTCAAACGAAAACTCCGATTGCTACGAAAATTGAAATCCGATAATAACAAACTATTACGGATCCAATGGAGCTAGTTTCATCCAATTCTGAGACTGTTCGAAAATTGCCTATTTTTCAGTCGATAATTAAATATTAAAATATTAAATTTTCACAAATTTACTTTTAATTTGATTTTAAAAGTTTTGCAACATCATTCAAACTTTAATATGGTAAAATAAAATTTTACAAATCATTTTTAATCATATTAAACCCGTTATTCAATTTTCCAAAAATTTCCAATTTTAAAATCTTATTAACTCTATTATAATCCCAATATAACTTACATTCTCTTTGGAAACCAATTTGAATCATATTAAATCAAATTTCAATTATTCACTCTATTTTCATATATTAAATTTCAATATCAAATTAATCATATCAAATTCGGAATTTAATTATTCAAACATTTGTAATATTAAATTTAAACGAATTTGATTATTCTTAAAACACTATCTTTTGAAATATTCAACGAACTTATAAATTTAACTTTTGAAATGAATTAGAATTTATAGAACAACCATTTCCATTATACGGTTATTCAATTCCCATTATTAATTTATTCAATAAATTCCAAATATTAAATTTAAACAATTTCGATTATCCAATAATTCATTATCTTTTAAAATATCAAAATTTGACTTATGAGAATCAACTTTTAAAACCAATTCACAATTTCGAACATTATTTTCATTTTACAGTTATTCAATTATTCAATAAGTTTTAAATATTTAATTTAAACATTTTACCTGTTCAATATTCAATATTTGATTTTTAAATAGATTTTACTTATCAATCAATTACTCTATTATACCCAATGAATTCAACATTTATTATCCTATTCAACTTTTGATTGCAAAGACATTCACTAAGTAGCTTTTATTTTTCATTACTTGGATAATTATTGTCGCAATTCATTCCAGTTATTATTATTCCAAACGAATTACAAATTTTTTTTCTAACATTAAATCACGAAATCTTTTAAATTAGCTATTTTAATTATCGAAAATTTACGGGTCGTTACAGAAACTTTTCTAGGATCAACAAAAATTCCTTCTTTATTAACAACGTGGCCGAGAAATTTAACTTCTATGACCCAAAAATGGCATTTGGAAAATTTGGCGAATAGAATATTTCTCCTTAATATCTCTAAAACTATTCTAAGATGTTCAGCGTGCTCCTCTGCAGTCTTGGAATAGACTAAAATATCGTCAATAAACATAAGCACAAATTTATTCAATACTTCCCGGAACACGCGGGTCATTAGGTCTACGAAGTATGCTGGAGCATTGGTTATCCCGAAAGGCATGACTAACCATTCATAGAACATATTAGGACCCCTGAAGGCGGTCAAATGAACACAATCTTTGGCAATTCGTAGCTGATGGAATCCTTGGGCTAGATCCATCTTTGAAAAGAAATGAGTGCCATGCAGTTGATCAAACAGATCATCAATTCTAGGTAGAGGAATTTTTTTCTTAAGAGTCGGCTTATTGAGATCGCGTTAATCCGCACACAATCTCAAGGATCCGTAAGATTTAGCAACAATCACAACTGCTAAACCCCATTCGGAAACGCTAGGATGAATCAATCCTTTATTTAGCAAATCTCGAGTTTGATTGACTAATTCAATTCTTTCCCTGGGTGTCATCCTGCGACTTGTGTGAATGACGGGACGAGCATTGGGTACTAGGTCAATTTTCTATTTCTCTATGTGGAGGTAAGGATTTTACTTCTTCGAACTCGTTTGGAAAATCCCGGACAATGGGTATAGACTCCAGACTAGGTTCGGGATAACCCAAGTTATATATCAACTCATCTCTTTTAGGACTCGGGTCCTCACAAGAAATCTCAATGAAATCTCCAAATTCGGTTTTGATCGAAATCAATCGATTGTTACAATCCAATTTGACTTCGTATTTTGTTAGCCAATCCATTCCGAGTAAGATTTCAAACTCATTAAAATCAAGGATAAAGAGACCGATAGGGAATTGGTAACAAGAATATGAGATAGGAACGTCACTACATCGAAAACAAAGGTTTGCGGGGCCTTCAACTGGATTCTTTACGCAGATGGGTTCGTCGACAAAATCAGGTTCAAGATTTAATTCATTTACAACTTGTTGAGAGATAAAACTATGTATAGCGCCCGTGTCAAACAGAACTCTAACAATTCTATCATAAATAGTGAGGTTACCTTCCAGAACTCCTTTCCCCCTTATTTGCTTTGGAAGATGCAGGTTTGTCTTGGAATGTGTACACATTTGCTGTGTGAACTAGCTTCATGGTTGGGCAGTCTATAACCTCGTGTCCCAATTTCTGACAACAATAGCATTTCCTAGGTTTTGCTTGTATGGATTGATCTCCCTTTGGCTTCTTGCAACTATTTGAATGATGGCCTTTTCTAGACAATTGAAACAAGTAACATTACCTACCGGGCTTTCTTGATTGCTCTTCTTCTTCTCCTTACCCTGCCATGGTTTCTTGCCTCCAAATTTCCTTTTCTTCCAATTTTGATTGCTCGAACTTCCTTTCTCTACCAGAGCTTCTTGCATATCCAGGGTAGCATATTTGTACCCCATATCGATTAGATCTGAAAAAGATTCTTTGACATGGCCAATCATCCTTTCGTGGAACTTCTTATTCATCCCATGAATGAGCCTTTCATTTTTCTTTAAAGGTGTGTTTGTCAATTCTGCACCGAAACGAGACAAATCGTTGAATTTGTTTAGGTGCTCCTCAAATGATAAACTCCCTTGCTTCAAGTCTATAAATTCCTGGTACATTCGAAAAATTCCTGCCGATGGCATATAGAGCTTCTCAAATACTTCTTTAAATCTCTCCTAAGTAAACTCGTCTTCTGGCTAATCTACTATAACTGTGTCCCACCATGCTAAGGCTTCTTCTTGAAGCTGCCAAGAAGCTATGAGTCTCATTTGATCGTCTTCCAGCTTTAGCCTTTTAAAAATTCTTTCACATGAGCTGATCCACGCTTGGGCCTTGACAATCGACTCCTTTCCGATGAACGGTTTACCACCAAGTCTCGAGAAGCTCTTATATAAATCAGCCATGCTGACGTTGAGTAGACAAAGATGCTTCTGTTGTTAGGGAAACTTGACCAGTTGTGGTAGCATTTCCCTGACCCCAAGCTCTTCCCGTTCTCCCGCTCATTCTTACTATCTGTAATTAGTAAGAAAACTTGATTTAGATATATGGACAAGATATCTTAAGGAATATCAGCAGTTAAAAGAAATAGACCAAGAAAATTTAGGGTTTTGGTCTCGGGTTATACTCATTCTAGGGTATACTTCAACCTATCTCTAATGAGCCATCTAATGTGTTATACTCCATAGCTAAAGTTCTTACTCAACCTTTAGCTCTGATACCACTTGTCACGACCTGAAATTCGGTGTTCGAAAATCGACATCAAATACCTCACTTGTATTCGACTGCCGAAGATGCAAACATTGAACTTCGGTTCGGATGGAGCTTATAACAACATTAGATGAATATAAACAGCGGAAATAAAATAAATATCATTGATCACAGATACAATATCATCATAATATCCATTACAATATTTAACATTAATATCAGAGTGATAACTTCACAACGGAATGACAATAGAGTCTTCAAAAGGATCCAACATACATCTACTATGAAAAGGTCTTCAAAACTTCAACACTTCAAAAGGTTGCCAAAACCAAAACTTCCAAAATCCGATAGCTTCCAAACCAAAAGACTTCAAAATCCAGCTAGCACCCAAACACAGAAAACCTACTACTAGGCTGCCCGTGTGGAAATTATGGGCACCTAGAGTTTAGAAAGAAAATAGTAAACTCCGAGTCAGTCGTGGGACTGGTATGAGTAAACAAAAACAGTTGCTTTGAATAAAAACAAATTTATTAAAGAAAATCGATATGCATTTTGGAAAATGAAACTACCATAAGACCTCCCACCACAAACACAATGCAATCGTAGTATTGGAGGAGATTTCTTCTTATGATAGTCAAATATGCTTGATACGAGAAAATTTCTTTGTTATTATTACTAGTGCATAGTGTAGAAAAACATTTCGAAAGTATAATATTAATCTTAGCCAGCATACAACCATTATTGTATGCCTGATATAGCTACCATCTAAACAGCGGGGCGCCACCATAAGTAAATGGCAGGTTATACAACTAAAACCGTACTGGGTTCGTATTGGGGATTGGATTTCCAACAAATTGTCAGGCTAAAGAACTTCCTACTGCCACATCGGTATGCCTCTGAAGGGATGTCCCAAGAACCTACCCGGCTCTCTGCCAACACAAGGCTGGGTTACCTCTATAACTAGGTATCTACTACTTGAGTATGCCATCCCCCGGTCGTTTGTGACCTTTATCCGAGGGCCCTCAACCACAAAGCAACAACCACACAGTAATGAGATTGCAGCAACAACATAGGTTAAGTATCTGGGCTCCATACCATGATACCACCTTTTTCCAGAAGGAAATGACATACCCTAAAGGGCGCGACCCTCATAACCTTGTCGCATCTTTCCTGTTTCGACCATTTCCATGGTGTGAGATCCGATAAGGTCTCGTCCACAAAGCTACGCTTTACACGAAAGCCATGCTTTGGTCAACAAATGATCATCAACACACAGCAGCACTTAGCATGCCACACTACCAAATCGAGATTATATCACTGATAACCTTCAACTACATAACCTCTGAGCTCGTATGTCTCAGAGAAGGATGTTAAGCTAAGAGAATAAATTCTCCGCCACCAACGGAAATGTATTTGAAAGAAATCTGCTTTATATCTCAAAGTGTAGTGTCAGACATACAACTGTACAAGACTATTCCGGGTTCGACCAGAACCGAAGGCACTTCGTCCAATAAAGGAAGAAACCCTTGTAATACGGGTATCCACAATCCCAACTGGACTCCTTATCACATGTGGAGATCTCTATACCGGAGCAACTCAATGCAGAGACATTCGATAGGTTATCCTATCGTTCTCGAAGACACCCGGTCTTCACCACCGTTTTCAAATGTTATCCATTTCGTTGTATCACTATTCGGAATGGGTTATATGACAAAAAGTCCTCTCCCGGCTAAACCGAATAGTGTGCGCTCTAAAAACAGTGGATGTATCAATCACAAAGATTCACATTCAGGGTTCGATGTGGGTTTCGGATAACCACCTGGAATCCGACTCCCTATCGCATCGAAGTTTAAATGTCGTTTTATGGGAAAAAAGGGTTTTCATATTCATACAGAAATATATATCACAGAAACAGAAATCACAACTCAGCACAAAGTAATTTATATCACAAAGCATCATATCACATAACAGGGTATCATCAGCTTAAGACATTCAATAATAACCAATCATTTATGATTAAGGTGAATTAATCGTGTGATTATAATTAGTAAATCACATAATTGCTTTTATTAATCATTCTTAGTTAGTGATAAATTATCCTTAATTATTAATTAACTATTCTTAATTATAAATTAATTAATCCTTAATTATTAATTAATTAATCCATAATTATTAATCAATTAAATCTTAATTACTTTCATTAATTATACTTTAATTAATTATCTTAATTAATTAATCCTTAATTGTTAATTAGTTAAATCTTAATTAATTTTTATTGATTAATTATTCCTTAATTAATTATCTTAATTAATTAATCCTTAATTGTTAACTAATTAAATCTTAATTATTTACTTAATTAATCTTTAATATTAAGTAATTAATTTAAATAGTTTATTCTTTAAGTAAATCATTTATCACTTAATTAAATCATTAGTTACTTAATAAATTTAAAAGATAAATCTTCTTACCTTTGCTAGTTATTCTGATTATCTTGTAAACCATGTTAAAAAAATCATCCTTATTACATAAATTTATTTAAGAGATTAAAATTAGTGTACATAGCATTTTATCTTAACTATCATTCTCATTTACATGATTTAACTAATATAAATAATTTTATAAAATAATGTGACAAAATTAAATTAAATTAAATTACTTTAAAAATGCCTTACTTAAAAACTTTAATTAGTTTTAAACTCAAATCAAAATTATCATTTAAAAACATGAGTTTAAAATCTATTTAAAAATTTGAATTTCAAATTATTATTTTTTTAAAGAAAAACTGCTTTATACGTCAACCCCTGAGACTACTTCGAGTCTCCCCCCCCCCCCGAATCATTTTGCTACTTACTTCGGGTTATCAACAAAATCTACCCGAGCGCCTTATATTTTTTTTTTTGAAATTTGTCTAAGTACAAACCCGTGTGGCTAAGAATTTCCTTCGACTTCATACCCGAGCTATCACCTACATTTCCCGAGAGTAGCTTCGAGTTTCCCCTTTCTTCCCCAAACTACTGCCCCCGACACAACCCCAGACATGTGCACATGCATAATCACTCCGACCGCCTCAGTTTGAACCTCTGGTCATTGACACGTCCACGACGATGTTCTCGAACCTCACTAACACTCATAATTTCAAAATGATCGTGATTTCGTATTCGAGCCACCAGACCCAATCTGGAACAAACTTGAGCCCCCAATCGATCGCCTCGCTCTCCCTCTTCTGATCATCAAAATTCGCGATACTCCATCCCAAGCTCCGCCAGCCTCCCACGCTCCTGATGGTCCCGGTCCGATCTCTCCGATGGCCTAACGACGGCGCAGTGGTCACAATTCTAACCTCGACTCATTTTAAACCTTAAACCCTAACCCGATCAAAATCAACATCCACATTAATCTAGAATTTTATCAAACATTTTTCCCCAACTCTACGGTCCTTCGGCTAGCTATGATTTTGATCTCGAAGTCTATCACCTGATCGATCGCCAGAATTTAGAGAAAATGGCAATTCTGTTCACCCCTTTCTTTCTCATAAAATACTTAATAAAAAAATTAATTTCTCTTTTAAAAATCATCAACTTCGAAGTTGTTTCAATTAGTATATTCAAAATATGAAATCTTGGTTGATGAATTTTCTGTTTATATTGGGTTTGCCTGTATTCTTGTATTTCCAAACAATACTTTTGTTTGATTTACTTAAAAAAGATTTCAAAACTTAGAGCATAATCATACAAGCATATTTTCTTCTGATTCCAAAGCCTAAAAACAATCAGATATAGAGTTTTTGGACTTTGAGACAGGGTTTTGAACCTGTAGGCATGGAACAGAGTTTATTTTGATATGCACAGACATGCATCTTCATTTTCATGTATAAATATATACATGCAAACCACACATTTTATCATTTAAACTTTAATATTGTTCACAGCAACAATTAAAGTTTAAATCAAAGAGTTTACTCGCCTGATTCGTTTTTGAAGACAGAGAAAGCTTGAAATTTATTTTGTTCCCGAGCTTTGAAATCCTGAGATCGATCTAGTATTTGAAAACTTGATTTTTTTTCCTTTTTTTTCTCTACAACTAATTGATATAAACTTGCTTAGCTTCTTGCTTGATTACTGATCAACAAACTCAAATTTAAATTTTAAAAAGAATTTACTTGCCTTAATTTAAACCAGAGGAACCCTGCTCTGCTTCTTGAAAAAAATTGGAGCTTGGTTTCTTTGAACTGCAATTTGAAATTTTGATGTTAAATCTTGATTTTTGATTACTAATTTAGTTGATTCTGAAGCTTTAAACTTGCCTGAGGTATGGAGTTGAAATTCCTGCCTTGATGTTTGAGATGATTCTCAAGCTTTTAAGCTTTGAATTCAAGAAGATGTTTGAATTCTAGATTTTTTTCCTTTGATGTTAAGATACTCTGGTTTGCAATGTTTAAAGATTTTTTTCTTTTCTTTCAAAATTTTGAGAAACCAAAGAAATGAGATAGAGGGGCTGAAAGGTTTTTATGAATTTAAGTTTTATTTTTATTAATTATCTAAATTGAATGACATTTGTTAATTTTGATGATGAGATCACTACACTTGTTAATCCTCTTGTTACATGTTTAACACTTATATTTTTTTTTCATGAGAAATATATTTATATTATTTTCTTCTTAACTTTATATATTAATCTATTTACTTATATTATGATCTTTTTATACTTATATGTATTTTTGATATAATTTAATACCTTTGTCGAATACATTTCATTTGTTAAATATTTGTGCAAGTTAAAAGAAAATGTTCTAAAACAAATTTATACACTAATAAAAATCATACATATATTACTTTCAAATCCAATTATTTTTAAGAATTCTGTATTTTAATCTTGCATTCAAATTTTTATATACAATTTCCTCATAAATATAAATATATAAACAAGCACCATTTTAAATTTGAGTTGGAAAATTCTAAATTATTTTATTAAGACATTTATTTAAATAATTAAATTCAAATTCAAATCTATTCATATATATTTAAAATCACACACTCATTAAATTTGTTTTAGAAATTTAAATTCAATTTCAAATTAAATTCTAGAAATTTATATTAATTACTAGTTTTAAATTTGATAAAATTTTGGGATGTTACAAGCCCAAAATGGGTAATACAATCAAAATGCCAGGCATGTAGTGGAGTGTGGATTTCCATACAAATGACCAAGTGAAGGGACTACCTTCCGGCAATACATCTCTAGAAGATTGTACCGAGGAACATCACAAAGGGGCCTCTACCAACACAAGATCCGCGTATCTCTATAATTAGATAGTACCGAATATATCATCCTCCAATCTTTGCCTACCTTTCACGAGGGCCCTCATAGCATACAAACAACAATAATTTACATCCTGAACATCATAGCGGGAAGAAATATAACTAGAAGAGGATGATCATATCCTAATTGCGAATGACCCACTTAGCCTTGCTGCATCTAACCCTGTTTCGGTCATTTTTGGTTGATGAGGCCCGAGGTGACGATTACCTTTCACATATCACATATTACATCGCTTTGAATGTCACATGGTCATTTCCATTGACTACCAATTGCCTTCCACAAAAATACAACTCTTAAGCTCGTATATCTCAAGGAGGGTATTAAGCTAAGAGAAGTTGCCTTCTCCGCCATCACTGATGTACATTTGTAAAACCAATGTAAGTAATCTTTAGAAATGCAATGTCAGACAAACGTCCATACAAGTTGTCCAGGAACAGGACAAACTGAAGGTACTTTCTTACCACATCCTATCGAGAAACACCTAGAATTAGTAGCGAATAGTCCTTACATTGGATATTTCATAATGAAAGACTACTGCTACTGGACGTATATTGGGTTTTTAACCCCAAACGATCAACAAGCAGTCCTCCACTATGAAAATCATGAATATCACTATCATCACAACCAACCTGCAAAATCATCACATAAATGTTGGTACGAAGTGGTTTTCGAATAAAACCGATCCCGGTCTCTTCACAACAACAATGCAAAAGCATTTCTCAACCTCACATAGAAACTAAGTCTCATAGACTTATCACGTCTCCAACTTTCAACTTGCTATCATTCGGCCAAGAATGAAGCTCAATAGATTGGAGTAATACTCCGCATTACACGAATCAACATCCTCAACACAAACGATAATCAAGCCTACGCAGATGGCTATATACTAAGTGTACGACTAAATAGTTCCACATCAAGTCGAGGAACTAAAATGGCCAAATTTGATAGTCGGTTATTTAACTATCAAAGCAAACAACAAATATCTAGCACCATAAACAATCACTAGGCCCTTTTTAATTAATCTATTATTAATTAAATCACTTTTCAAATATTCACTTCAAATTATCTTTAAAAGGATATAATTCCAAAAACATTTCCATATGCTTATTTAATATTAAGTAATTCACAAATAATTTATTTTCGACACTTAGAAAATATTATATATACTTAAATCATGATTAAGTATATATTTTATTCTTTAAGGAAAACATTCTCTTAAACATACTTATTTGGGTCAAAACAAATATTGCGTAAAACATCGTTACGGCAAATCAAAATCACTAGTATAGGGATTCGATAATTAGATAGATATATAAATCCCATATACTATAAAAAACATCTCCTTTCGAAAATAATTTACTATAACAACAGTGTTATAATCCATGCTTTCCTTACTTCTTGAAAAAGTCTATTTCAATAATAAATGTTGAAATCTATGTATTCGATGCTCACATCTTTTAAAACATCTTCATACCATTTAACTCTATTTAAAAAATCACTTTTTAAAACATTCATTTAACTTAAAAGATTATTCACTGTCCAAAATTGTGAATATATTTCAATTACCAAATTCAATGTTTCTACACATTTATTAAAGGATTGTCCACTGTCCAAAATATTAGATATAATTCATATAATAAACTTTCAGATTTAACTTATCAAATTCAATTGATTTTGGATTTATAAAATAATGTTTATAAATTCCATCTATTATTTTATAAAAACTTCGATTTATAAAATTCCTTTATTAACAAATTTCATTTATATCTCATTTATATGCCAAAGTCCGATTATAAGTTAATTACTTATAATTCTCTTATTTACACATTCATTCTTTCATAACTTCACAAAATTTATAAATCTTATTCACTTTTAAGATTTAATTTTAACTTCATTTTAACACTTAGTTTATAATTCCTTCATTTTTATTTATAAAATATCAAATTTATAAATCTTATATATAACCACTTACAATAAATTCAAAATCTCAAGTTAACTTGATTTATAATATAGTTAACTTCATATTTCAAAAATCACATTCTGATTATATTTCACAAAAATCATAACTTTTATAACATAAAAATTATAACTTTTATTTATTTAAAATAAATTCATTTCTTTAACAATCCAAAAATTAATAAAACGTTTATTTTCAAAATTACTTTGAATTCCTTTTTAATTTGAAATCATCATTTCAATATTTTTAAAATTCCAAAATATGGCCCAATCTGTAGTAGCACTAAATATGATGATTCACATTAATCACAGCATCCAAACATCATATATCATATGATAACAACATATATATCAATATCTGTAAATAAAACCAATACTGGTGAGGAATCCAGTTGGATCCCTCCAACCTATCACCTACAACAAATATACATAAAAGAAAATATGCATAATGTCCGCTTCGAGGCAGAAGCGCGTACAAAAGGTCATCCGCTCATACAGGAGAACATATAGAGTCTCATCTGCTCCAACAGGCTCAGGAATAATCCAAATACCTATCATTTTATATATAATATATCATATATCATCCAAACAATCATCAATCAACATAAAATAAATTTAAATAAATTTATTCTCACTTATATAGAAATATCAGTGAGTCAGAAAGAGTGAGATGTACTCACACTGATTCCTATAGTCGTTGCAGCATTTTATTCTGAATAAAATTAAATGAGCATTTAATTTTATCCAAAATTTTCACTAGCTCCAATTAACTCCAAATCAGCTCTAAAATGTAGTGTTTGTAAATATGAACCCAACGCAATTTGTTTCGTCAAAAATGGACCTCGTATAAAGAAGTTATGATATTTTAAATTTTATATAAATTAATTACACTTTTTATTTTATTTTTAAACCATTAATCAATCGTGAGTATTCGTTTCTATTTCCTCATATCACGGCTTCTATTCCTTTCTTCTCCCTATAGGTTTCATAGGCGTGAAAACAACCAATCGACCACCTACCTTTCTCAAATTTTCTCGACCACCACGCTGTCGTCCATAGCCGACCCCACCTTCATTTTGAATGACGTAAAGCTCGATCATGTATTTGCCTGGATAAATGCATATGAACATGGAGCCTTCAACACAAATCGCCATTGATCCATCACCTTAAATTTGAGCACATCCGTATGAATTTATAGATCTCGTCACCCTCTACGCTTTTTCTTTAGAAAGTATTTCGTAATTGTTAATGGATCGAGAGATTTTGAGGAGAGAAGATTGGAAGATTTCGACCGTTCAAAATTATAATTGCGAAGGCTAGGGTTTCTGACCTAGGTTTTGTGCAATTTGGAGAGAAGGACCTAGGGGCCAATCGAAGCGTGCCACCCGACGTTTATAATATTTTACCCCAATTCCAAACATAGTGGAATATACATTGGAAGCCAATTTGATCATATTTGAAAGATAGGTTTTCGAATCGACTTATTTAAATTTAAATTTTACTTAAACAAATTTCTACGCGTTTTAGCTTCATATGACTAAACCGTAAATCCGATCAGCGCGAAATTTAAAATCCTACAATAATATAACATTACAGATCTAACGAAACTGGTTTGGTCGAAATCCAAGACCGTATCAAAAATGTCTATTTTTACACATTAATTAAATATTAAAATATTCAATTTCTATAAATTAACTTTTAATTCAATTTTAAAAGTTCTCTAACATCATTCTAATTTAAATAGAATTTAACTCAACTTCATAAATCATTTTCATTCACATTAAATTCAAACCTCAAATTATTTCTACGTTGCATAGATCATCATCCAGAGGTACCTCCATTTCCAACTCATCACTATCTTCAGGAATATCGTCTTCAACCACAAAATCATAGTTTAAAGCGTCATAGTTCACTTGCATACTATTGACCCATGACAGGTCATTCCAAGCCATATTCACATCTGTACGATTTATAAGGGGATTGCCATGTACATCTACACATACAACCATGTCCATTTTAATATCAACATCTGCTTCATTTACCGTTACGTTCACATTCCCCACTTCGACATTAAATTGTGTCGCAATATCATGTGCGAGAATTGGCTAATTCATAAACAATTTTAAATTTAAAAACTGTATCAAAAATAATGTCTAACATAGCATATTCTAAACAAATACCTCTGACTTATATCATATAACTCAGATGGAGTTGGATACATATAACGAGACATGTGTCAATTTGCTGGTCTAGCACTACTTGGCGGTGTTGGTCGATAAGGAAGATAATTGCATATAGAATGACAAAACTTTCACCTATTGCACAACTTACATTGTAATACAACATAAAAATTATGAATAAATGTTTCACCTTCCAAGAAAACATGTAAAGCTGCATTGACATGGATATGGATAGTTATACTGAACATCTTGTTGATAACTCATACACTATGGATATCCAAAAAGGAATTGTTGTTGACCGTAAATCACTGTCATGGGTGGATCACCAAAACTCAAAGACGTAGTTCCATGACTAATACTTACTGTCTCAACCATTATATAGTGGTCTTCAGTTAATTGTTAACTACTTGTGATCGTACGCGTTCTTCTAGTTGCAATCGCCTACCTTCCCTAATAAACAGCTCTATTGATTTTGATGTCGGTGAAAATATTAGCTCCACATCATAGTCATCAACTATTTTAATGGCTTTCGATCCCGAATTCATAGGCCAATTACACACTAACTCTATGTCAAATTCATCGAATTTTATCTTAGTCGCTTTATAAATCGATTCTTTTAACAGCGCCAAATTACAACCTTTTTAAACTTTCATCGGTTTACATGACCTATCAACATATTTGCAATAATTAGTTTGTTAATAATCAGTTCACCATCAAAATAAAAAATCGTTAATACACACTTGGGTGCCATTCTACATTTCAATTAATCAACTTTTTTACTACTTCCACAAATTACCAAACATCATATAGTAATAGAAACATAAAAAACTATTAGGGTTCATAAAATAACATACCAAATTTGTTCAAGAGGAAGAAATAGGTGTTGCTCCTCGACTATATCTACTTTTGACCAAGATTTAACTATAATTTATAGCTTAAAATCCTTAGTTTGGAAAAAAAAATTGAGATTTGGGTATTTGGGTTTTTTAAGATTTGAGTAAGAAAACGGTAGATTGAGAAATGAAAGAGGAGGGCTGGCTAAAAGAGAAAGTACACAACTGGACGGCATTTGAAATTCTGCACACATGCGGCATCTCAAATGTCGCTATCTAAGTTTTAAAAGAACATATGTAATGGCGGCATTTCAAATGCCTCCAGTACACATCTGCCATTACATGTGGCCGTTAATGTGGCCAAAACTGACCTGTTTTTGTAACTAGTTTATAACTTGGCCTAAGTTTGCTCTAACTTTGCAATATTGGCCTAAATTAAAAATTAATCCTAAAAGTTAAAACTATTTATGCCTTCTCCATTTTTGATTTTAAATTAAACATATAGATTACAGACTAGTCTGCATTTGTACCTTCATGTAGTAAGATCACATTTGACTACAAAGGAATGTTCCGTTCAGCATAGCATTGAAGCAAACCAACGTCTTAAAGGTTAGGGAATTAGGTTTCTTCTTTTGTGATGCTTGTGATTCCATTAGTTTTTGCATTGGAGTGTTCACCATAGACTTATGTAAAGTGACGAACCGTTCCTTAAACCTTTTTTGAACTTTATTAGCAGCATCAGATTAAAGGATAGATTCCAGAATGGTGACAGTGACATGAGATATCATAATAATCAAACTTGTGTGATTGAAATGCTTATACTCATCAAAGTCACAGACTCGCACTGCTTTCCTCTGTTATTACTAGAAGAGCAATGCCTATCAAAAGCTATGCATTGTAAATACATAAGCACTTCAGCCAGTAAAATTGTCACCAGTTAACAAAAAGATTAAGTTGTAATAAGTGACATTGAACAAAACTGTATAATCAGATCAAGGAAATACATTATTTCTTTGTATACACTTTATCAATTCCATCAATGACTAATTTTTTTAGTAAATTCAAATTTCATGTATGCAGACTAATAGAGTGAAAGAGAATACTAAATAAAGTATATACAAATGTATTAGGGTTATAAGGGTATTTGTGGAATATCCATTTACAACTGTGTAATGAATTAGTCAAGGCCAAGCAGTATTATATAAGGCCAATACTTATAAATATCATTGTACGTATATTCTGAGTAATGAAACGAAAATCTCTTCAATACTGCTGCTTTTGTAATATGGTATCAGAACCAACTTGCCCATCGGCATAGACAAGAAGCACCACACCATCATCTCATCAATCAATTTTCATCATTTGAGATTAGTTGTGCCTCTTTTCTTTATTAGGGTAAACCTCATCATCAAAGAATATTCTAATCTTTTGTCGAAATCAGTTAAGAATCCAACTATAGATCATCAGAAATTCTAGCTTAATAGCTCATCGAATTCTGATTATTGTGTCATGCTAGAATCTTGTCAGTTAGAGTTCATCATTCAAGATTGGCTGCACTTATTTCTCCTTAGAAAATATTTCTTCATTGGAGAAGATATTATTACCCATAAACCCGTTGTGAAGTTCAAGAACACGGTTCTTGATCACAAGAAAGGTATCCTGAATCCTCACATCAGTTGATTATCTTCTTGCTACAAACTTAAAAGTGTACCTCGCCAAGAATTATCATCAAGCTTCCTATTCAAGAATATCATCATGGCATGAAATGGAGATAATGCCCTTGCCATTACATTATCTACTCAAGCAAACACTGCAACCAATGATAATCCTACGTTTTCAATCATAAAATCCAAAAGTCAATTAGCCTCCATTCAACTAGATGAAAATAATTTCTTGCTATGGAAATATCAAACTGAAACAGCCAAAAAAGAGTATGGTCTTGAAGAATACATCAATGGCACAGTTGCAATCCCATCAAAGATGATAGCAGATAACGAAGGAAAATTAACAGTCAACAAGGAGTATATAAACTATCAAAGACAAGACAATCTGCTATCATCTTGGCTTTTATCATCAATCAGCGTAAATTTACTATCACAAATTGTTGGATGCAAGTCAGCACAAGAAATATGGATTACGGTGGAACAAATTTTTAATTCTCGGTCAACAGCAAGAATTATGCATTATAGAAGATAGTTACAAAATTTAAGAAAATATGATATGTAAGTGAGGGAATATTTAACCAAAGCCAAGACATATTGTGATTTGTTACATACTATTTGTCCAAATTCTGACTATATTGAATGGACTGAATGAGGAATATGAATCAGTTGTAGTTGTTATATCATCAAAAGAAACTCTACCAAGCATGCAATATATACATTCTACATTACTAGCCAACGAAGGAAGAATAGAGCAAAAGAAGTCCTTAATCATAGATCTGTCAGTGAATTATGCATCAAATATTTAAAATAAGCATCAGGAAAAATCAATCAGTAACATAAATGAACAAGGCAGTTAAAGAGATGGTCAGAGTTACAGAGGTAGGGGAAAAGGTAGATGGAATAACTATAATAGAATAAGATGTCAGATTTGCAAAAAGTATGGACATACAACAGGCAAATGTTACTTCAGATTTGATCAAAACTTTATAATAAGTCAACAAGGCAACAATAATCAAAGAAATTTTAATCCAATGCAAATCTTGCTCACACAAATGTGGATTCAAGAAATCTTATTAGCAGCTCAAGAAATCAGACAGACATGGAAATTTCAAACAGATCAGAGGACATACAGTCTGACGATTGGTATCCAGACTTAGGTGCAACAAATCGTATCACAAGCAATCTGAATAATCTCAATCTTGAAAACAGAGAATATAAAGGTACACAATCTAAATTTATAGGTAATGGAAAATCTATAAGAATCACACAAACTGCAAATGTAAGCATTAAAGGGAATAGAGAACTCCAACTTAATAATTTACTGAGAGTTCCATAGATTAAGAAAAACTTAATAAGTGTATCTCAATTTGCCAATGACAACAAAGTTTACTTTGAATTTTTTCCAAAAAACTATCTAGTCAAAGATTTCTAAGTAAAGAAATTTACCATAGCATAATGTGCATAATGGCCTATATATTTTCAATCTGATGAAGAACGATAAGACAACAAACGAAAGAAAATGGTGCAATTACTCTAAGACCGATACTAATGTTGATAATAGAAATACTTTTGATATGTGCCATTATAAACTGGGACATCCCAATGTTGATGTTGTAAAGCAAGTATTGAGAAATTATAATGTCTATTTTGAAAATATATCATTATCATATATATGTACTTCATGCCAAATGGGAAAAAGTCACAAGCTACTATTTCTTGATTTAACAACTAAATACAGTAAACACTTAGAAATGGTAGCAGCTGACTTGTGTGGTCCTGACCCAGTAAAATCTGATTATAGAATTAACTACTATATTTCATTTGTAGATTCATATTCTAGATATACCTGGATCTATTTTCTTAAGTCAAAAGCAGAAGCATATGGAGCAGTGGTTCAATTAATTACTTGAGCAGAAAGACAGACAAATCGGCAACTGAAAGTAATGCAAACAGATGGAGGAACTGAATTTAAGTCTCTAAAGGAGTATTTTCTAAAAAAAGGAATATTACATTGAACTACATGTCCACATACCTCAGAGTAGAATAACTTAGTGGAAAGAAACATAGACACATAGTTGATACATGCCTCACCTTCCAAGCTCAAGCATTATTGCCTTTAGAATTTTGGCCAAACTCCTTCAATACTGCAGTATATCTTATCAACAGATTACCAACCAAGGTACTGCAAAAAAAACTCCAATAGAGATGTTACTGGATATAAAACCATAATACTCCAAACTTAAAGCCTTTGGGTGTTTATGTTTTCCATACTTGTGGCCATTCATTGATCACAAGCTAAGTTTTAGATCCTTACCTTGCATCTTCGTTGGCAATGCTTCAATCAAAAAGGATACAAATGCTTGAACAGCAATGGAAAAGTAGTCATATCAAGACATGTTACCTTCAAAGAACATGTTTTTCCTTTTGCAAGAAATGAAATAAGAACCACTTAGAAGGTGTACAATGCCAAAATTTCACTTCCTCCTATACCAGAGTACATGGATGAACAACCTAAAAGAATCCACATAGATGGTGAAGAAACTTCAAAATCCCAACACACAGTGTCTAATAATGGACCAGACCAGGATACAACTGAGAATCTGGACCATTCAAGTTCAATCAATCAAGACATGGTCAACTATCATAGAGACACAGAGCATGATGAAGACCCTTCATCTAGTACACATGAAGTCGGTGGATCAAATGTTAATCAAGATAAAGCACCTACAGAGGAGGACGTCCCATGATTACAAGAGCCAAAAGTGGAATTTTCAAACTCATGATATATATAGCTATAGTAAGCAATGATGAACCAACCAGCTATGATGATGCAGTAAAAAATGAAAAATAGTCATGGATGGAGAATACAATGCTTTAATGAAAAATAATATATGAAGCATTGTACCCGTACCAAAAGATAAGAATGTTATTGGATGAAAATGGAATTACAAGCTCAAAAGAAATGCAGATGGATCAATATTAAAGTACAAAGCAAGACAGGTAGCTAAAGGTTATACACATTAATATGGTTTTGACTTTAGTGAAACATTTTCTCCTGTAGTTAAACCATCAACAATTAGAGTGATACTTACCATAGCACTGTACAATAATTGGAAAGTTAGGCAATTGGATGTCAACAATGCATTTCTAAATGGTAAACTCCAAGAAGAAGTGTATATGCAACAACCACAAAGATATAGACAAGGGAACAACAATGATATGGTATGCAGATTACACAGAGCAATTTATGGACTCAAACAAGCACTAAGAATATGGTATGAAAAACTAAAGAAAGTCTTAATCAGTCTGGGTTACAAGCCAACAAGACCTGATAACTCACTGTATATCAAGATTAGGAACAATGCTACAACATATATATTAGGCTATGTGGATGACTTTATGATTACTGGCAGCAGCAATGAAGAAATCAATCATGTCATACAATATCTAGACAAAGTTTTTTCAACCAAAGACTTGGAAACTCTAAGTTACTTCTTAGGAATTGAAGTCATCAGAAGATCAGATACTGAATTACTACCGTGCCAACAAAAGTATATCTCAAAAAATTTAAACCAAGCAAGAATGAGTCAAGCTAAAGCAATAACAACTCCAATGGTCAGCAATTTGCATATATCAAAATACAAAGGAAAACCAATTGACAATGAAAAGTAGTACAGAAATATAGTGGGCGCTCTATAATATGTCACTATTACAATACCAGATCTATCATTCTGTGTAAACAACGTACGTCAATGCATGCAAAAACCACTGGTTGAACATTTAAAAGCGGTAAAATGAATATTGAGGTATCTAAAAAGTACCATGAATCAAGGAATATGCTTTAAAAAAATAAGTCATTAAATATAGAAAGATACACAGATTCAGATTGGACATCAGATCCAGATGACCATAGATCCACAAACTGGGCACTGCATCTATTTATGCGATAATCCAGTGTCATGGTGCTCCAAGAAGCAGTCTACAATCCCTCGACCTAGAACTGAGGTGGAATACAGAAGTGTTGCATGCGCAACAGCTGAAATCATGTTGCTCAAATCTCTTCTCAGTGAAATCAGAATTCAACTAACAAAGAAACCGGTTATCTGATGTGACAATTTAAGCATTGTTTCCCTCACAGCAAATCTCATACTTCACTCACGAGCAAAGCACATAGAAATTGATTTGTACTTTGTTCGTGAGCAAGTAATTAAAGGTAAATTGGATATCAACCACCTGTCAGCAAGTTATCAAAGGGCAGACATACTCACAAAATCACTCTCGAAGAAGAATTTTGTAAGATTGAAGTCAACTTTGAAAGTTGAGGAGATCGACAGCAAAATTGAGGACGAAGCGATACATTTGTCAGGGGTAATAGAGTTAAAGAGAACACTAAGTATAGTATCTACAAATGTATTAGGGTTACAAGGGTATTTGTGGAATGCTCGTTTACAACTATATAATAAATTAGTCAAGGCCAAACAGTGCTATACAAGACCAATACTTGTACATATCAATGTACGTATATTCTGAGTAATGAAAAGAAAATCTCTTCAATACTGCTGCTTTCGTGATATAGAGATTACTACATGCGGAGATAAACAAAATGGATAGCTCAAAATTTTGAGAAAGATAATCTTTGATATGAATTCTAATTTTGGAATTAATATTTAAGTTTGAAAAACGATCCATTTTTAAGAAAAGTTGGATCTTGTTTTCTTTTATAGTTATTAAGATCAAAAAAGGTTGGTTTTTTTTAATACAATTTTTTTTTTTTAATTTTAAAAGCGTTTAGCTTTGAAAAACAAGAGCAGCTATTTTGAGACAAAGTAGCCATATCCAACTCAAAATTAATTGATGCAAAAACATTTTTCACATGTACGTACTTAATAAAAATTGAAATGGCTTTGTACTTCTTTTAATTTGTGATAGATCGTGAAATAAGGGAGTCATGTGATATATATCGGGGCGGGGGAAGAATAGGTTTAGTATTCAAACTATAAATTTGTGAAAAGAAAAGGAAAAAGAAAAAGAAAAAAGAGGGTTCGCACTTTAAAAATGGACATATTTAATTTTCGATTTTGTGAAAATCATACTTATATTTCTGCAATAAGTTTTGTATGTTCTCTTATAAGTCTTTTTCGTGGCTACATAAATTAAATTAATCCTACGCACCTCCATGGGATGATGAAGACGAGGTTAGATGCCATAAAGATGTTCAACGCAACGTTCCAAATACATTATTATTCATAACCAAAGCAAACTCAATGCTAATTATTCACCACAACAAAGCACAGGTACATTACCAACTTCACCAATAGAAAAACTCACTACACACTCAATCTTTAAGCTGGCGAGGACACATTCTAACACGAGCAGGAGCGTACTCTAGTAATCCAGTAGTGAAGAGCACCAGCGTTGAAGTCCCAACTCTAACTGTTCTTTCGTATCTAATTCTAACCCCAAAGTTTTGAAATTTAGGTATGACCGGTGTACTGCACCACCTTGGCAATTTCATGACTACCCTGCATTTTGAAATCGCACTAGGCCTTTGGTTTCGAACTTGTGCAAGGAAGTATCCTTTAGCATTCGTTGTTGCATTTCCATTTACCGTTGAGCTTCCATGCATGTTGTTGCACATAACTGTTGCATTCGCACCTGTAAAAACAAAAGGTGCAGTAAACAAGCACTATTATTGATGAAAACAAGAATTAAAACTTCGGAAAAAAAAAACAGTAAAAGGATGTGCGGATTGAATCTTGATGATGGTAACTTAGTAGTAAAAACGACCTGACAAAAAATTAGAACTAAGTGCAATACAAGGAAGGTAACATAGAGAGGAACAAACCGGCTAGTGGAGAAGCATTCATAGCAGGCACATAACCGGGTAGTTTACATGACATACAATACACAACACCTTCTACAGCAGCACTCAGTTTAACTGGTGAAGGAGGTGGAGCCTTAACGGGTGGTGATGGAGGTGGAGCCTTTACGGGTGGTGATGGAGGTGGAGCCTTAACGGGTGGCGAAGGAGGTGGAGCCTTAACGGGTGGTGATGGAGGTGGAGCCTTAACGGGTGGCGATGGAGGGGGAGCCTTAATGGGTATTGGAGCAGGGGTGGGAGCATGAGTGACTATAAGCATATGCCCGTCTTCATCGTTGACTATGATTTTGCTGCTGCAGTATGTTGAACTCAAAAGAACCACCAGCAACTGCACAGCGATTACTTCTCTATTAAAGACCATATTTTATTTTCTTGCTTTGATGTTATGAATGTTGTAATGTGAATTTATAGGGGTCGTCTTGCATTGTTTTTGGGGTTTGTCTATTGCTTTATTATCGAAGTTGGATTGGTACTAAAATTGAAATTAAAAATTATGTATTCTATACGTCTACTTAAGACTGATAAAATAGTTGCTTAAGAAATTTACAGATTTTCTACATTTTTAAAAGGAGTGAAAATCAACAATACAAAACATGTAAATGGGCCATGCTTTGAATATGATTTTAGTGTTACAATCTGTTGGCATCTAATCTGTTTTGTGTTTCTCTGTCAATGTTTTTGCTAGAGCATATGATAATTACCATTCCTTCTATACTTGTCTTATGCAAAGATTGCTAGTTGCTTTTGATCTAAAATGTTTGTTTAACAAAGGGGGTTAGACTTGGCTCTTTATTATATTTTCTAGACTATCAGAACTGCAGGTAGACACTTTGCAAAAGAGTCTTTAATGACTGATTAATGTTTGATAAATTTACTGATGAATGCACAAATTTAGAAGCAGATAAGTTGGCATCAAATGCCTAAATTAAGGCATCGAAGACTTGTAAACAACGCATGTAACCGAGTAAAATACAAGCAGGCATGTTACTTTAGGAGTCCAAATCTGTTTGTACAGCTGAGTTATAAATTTTGGGAAGCTTTTGAGAAGTAGTTATTATTTTACTTTGGGAGCAGAGTTCATTGGTTTCAATGGAGTAGTTTCCAAGTTAAATGCTGAGAAGATTTTTCGTTTATTTTCTGGCACGGATAAAATAGGGAATTACCGAGAAAACATTTATCTATTGACACTTTCAGGGTGCGTTTGTGGATGACGAGAGGGAGAGCATTTGCAAATATTTACATTAGGGAGGGACGCGTGTCAGTTTGATGCGGTTTGGAGTCCAAACCGCTTCCGCACCGCATCAAACGGTTAATCAAAAATACAAACCATTATACTTATCTTTTAAGTGTAATGGCACGCGCTTCGCGCATGAACTGTTTTTCTTATAAATTGTATATGTTTAAATCAGTCAAAAAAATAATTTTTTATTTTCAAATGATATTTTATAAAGAAGTATTTTGAATCTGTAAAGATGGTTTACTTCTAGATTCTATTTCTAGAAGCGTTTTGAATTTTAAAGCATATTTAGTTATTAGATCCTACTTTTACGGGCATTTGAATTTGTAAAAAAAAAATTAGTATTAGATCCTAATTTTGAGTAATTAAGATTGGATAATATATATAGGGGCATTTTTGGTAGTTCACGTTGATACCAAAAAAGTGTACAGCAAAACAATTACAACTATTATTAAAGATAAACGGTTTGGTTTTGGTTCGGTTTGAATGTAACACGGTCCGATTTCGGTCCAATCGGGTTTGAACTCACGTTAAATATGAAATAAGAGAATTACTTCCATTGACAATCAATGTACGAAGGCAACTGGATGAAGCTTTTACACTTAAAGTTAAAACACACAATGTTATACTGAAATGAAAGATCAGTTTTTAACCGTTTGAATATTTAAATTTGACATTTAGCTAAAGTGAGGATTTTTTGGTAGATTATCCAAACATCAACATTAATCAATGCATAATCTTGAAGGAAAATAGCTAGAATAAGATTATAACTAGCATTTATCTAAAAAAATTGAGATGAAAAATATTATACCAAAACTATAACTTTTTCCTTTATGACAGCGAATATTACTAATATAACAACATACGTTAAAAATAGAATATACATCATTAAAATCTAAAATAAGATAGGATTTGCTTATATTTTTATCACAAGATTACTGGCATAAATATTCGGTTCGGTCTGGTTTAATATGGCTGGTTCAATCGTCTAAACCGCAACCGAACCGTATCGATGCAGGTCGGTCTGGTTTGAGGTATTTGCTTTAGTTAGATGATTCGGTGCGGGTTTCCGCACCGTTTTTGCGGTTCGGTGCGGACGGTTTCTGTATAGCGGTGCGGTTTATGCCCACCCCTAATTTACATCCAATGTAAAAATTATATCGGTTATTCGTTGAGCGGTTTGACGCTTCAAAATGGGAAGGATTTATCGAACGTAATCTTTACGTCCAACGTAAACACAATAAGTGAAACATAAAATTTACGTCTGGAGAATCTCATATATAAAGCTCAACATCAACATAAACTGAAACATTCTGGAGCTACAAAGATGCATACTTGTTTCAAAACATTCACATTACATTATTTCCAACAATTTCTAGATACGATTTAGTTAGTTTTCTATTATACAATATTTCCATATTAAAGAAGATTTAGAAGATATTTGAATCAATGTGAAACTATGACTAAAATTACTGTCTCTTTTAATATATTAAAGAAAACAAAAAATTATCTAAACGAGAAAGAGTTATTTCGAGATACCGATGTAATCAATCAATTTCCTAAACAGTTGATAATGATGGCATTTTATCATATGCATGGATATTAGAGAAAATTGAAAAATTAAGTGGATGAATGTTTCCTATATGAGTGGAAGAATTGACGAGATATTGATTTATTACCATAAATCAATTATTTTAACTACAATTAATAATCTCTATATAAGTGCAGTCATCCTTTAGAGATTTGTACGAGTAGAATCATCTCAAGTTATATTTCTTTATATTCTTCATCTTACCTACCATTATTAATCATATAATTTTCCTTTCTCAAACAAGCAATAAAATCTCCTCTCCTCAATGTAGATGTACACTATATTATGATAGTGGAACCACTATAAATCATGGATGTGATTTTCTTTTGTTTTTGTGCATCTACAATTGCTTGTTTTGAATATTAGTTTTCTTTTTGTTCTACCTCACCATCAATATGATCCTCTTATTTCTATTGCAATTGGGGTACTAATCTAAAATTTTCCTCAATATTCTGGTATCAGAGCCATTTGAATGTTGAAGAGAGGTATTGGTGTGGAAAAAGATGAAGGTATCCCAATTGAAGAAAAACCTTATATTAAAGGCTCTTATGTGACATCCAGATCTTGGTTGGTCATAACAAAGTGGCAGTGGAGGATGAAAAATGTTCTAAGGAGGAATATGGTTCATTAGGTAGTGTTTGACACTAAGAAGTTTTCCGTTGATATTTCACCCGCAGAGGAGAAGATGGAAGATTGGACTTTTACCACTCTCTAATTGGTTATGCAAAGAATGTTATCTCGGAGATTAACAACGAAACAACTGCTAGAGAAATTCAGATCAAGCTGGAGAATCTCTACTTGCAAAAAACCTCTCTCAAACTGTCTAATTTTTCCTGAAAATATTTTTCACCATAAAGATGAGAGAGATACTTCAGTGAAGGTGCATCTTAGTTTCTTCAATGATCTTCTGATGGAGATGAAGATTGTTAATTTGAAGGTGGATGAAAATCAAAAGGCGGTGATTCTTTTTGTTCCCTTCCAGAACGTTACACGGGTTTTGCTAAAAAGTCTAATACATGGAAGAGACACGTTGACAATAGAAGATGTGAAGTCGGATCTTCATTTGAAAACTTAAGAGATTGGATGAAGGAGATGAGTGAAGGTAGAGAAGGTAGTAGTAGTCAAGGTTTATCCATTGAGAGAAGAAGTGAGGATAAGAAGAGTTGGAATATTATGGGGCGTTCTAAGTTTAGAAGCCCGAAAATGGTTGGAGAGGAAAGTCCGGAGAATGAAAGTGCCACCATTATAAGGAACCAGGTCATTGAAAGAGAGACTGTCCAGACTAGAAGATGAACGAGAATGGATCTGTTAGTCGTTATGCACTGGATTGAGGATGACTAATAGTAGTAAACAACGTAAATACAGTGGAATGATATAATAGATCACACGGTCGATTTTATACTGGTTCGGACCTTCTATCCAACGTTCAGTCCGAGCTCTCATAACACCCCATATTTTAGTAGCATTATTTAGAATATTTAATTAGCTAAATAAAATAAAATAATGTAGATTGATTAGGGGATTGAGATTTGTGATTAATAAGGGGTAGCCGTGTCATGTTAATGTGTAAATAAAAACGAGATAACATGAAATAAAATAAGTAAGGGCAAAATAGGAAGAAGGATATTCTTATACCCTAAACCCTTAGAAATTACTTACATCCGTTCATTTCATTATCAAAATTTTAAGTTTAAGGCCGGTCAGCACTAGCAAGCTCAAGAGAAGATAAAGCTAGGATTTTCAAAAGGAAGAATCAAATCATATAATCATGATCATATCTCACATTCTAAATCATAAAGCTAAGTTGAATAATGACTACATATCATTTTCTTATGATTTTGGGTTTTAAGGTTAATCTAAATTTATTTGGCATGATTATGCCATGTTTTGAATAATTAAATGTTTATATATGCTTGTTGATGATATATGTTTGTTCACACAGATTTTATGATATGTTTTGATATGAAAACCCTATCAAATGACATCCAAATGCTTTGCGATTTTTGATTTAGATCAAAAATGGTATTTTAGAGATGGATTTCAATTTGCATAATTTTCTGAATTAATGTGGATTTTATATTAATTTTTTATTAATGAAAATTATTTATTGGGTTACGTTATGCACGTAAATGTGCATATTTTTACTTTCATATTTAATCTAATTTAATTAAATAAATGAGCATATAGAGTATTTTAACATGTTTAAACCAAAATTTCAAATATAATCAAATCATCATTTATTCATCTTCATAGAAGGACAAAATGGTTATTTTTATGCATATATTAATTTTAGAAAATTTACTTGGATATTTTGATGTTAATAGGAATTTGGATTCAAATGGAAGAGTGCTTCATTGAAATATACATGCACAAGAGTTAGAAGGCAAATGAAGATGGAAATAATTAACTCATGTATCATGAATGACCCCACCTATCCACTTGCCTTAGTCAACAAATATGAGCCAATACACAAGTTAATGGAGATTAAAGTTACATGCATACTTGATGATGAATTAATTAGAGACTAATGATAACTTGGTGGTCACAATTTCTCAATTGAAATTTGGATAGTTCCCAAAAATTGATTAAGATTTCAAAACATGTATGAATATCCCTTAAGTTCCATGTAATTAGCTCTTAGCCTCATCTTTAGTTAGTTTAGTTTTAGGCTCAAAATAAATATAAACTCACTTCTTCTATTTCATAACTACTTAGCCATTTTCTTCTTTTATGTAATTTACATTTATGCAATTTTAATTCATGTTATTTCTCTTTATTTTCTTTCATGTTAGTAGTGTAGTTTTATTTTATGTAAGTAGATTAGCTCTCATTTTATTTTAGTTTGCTCCCTTTTTCCTCTTGTTTTTGTTTTATGTTGAACTCTATTTGAAATGATAACAAATCTGAGAAGCAAAACTCCTTCAATTTAGGGGTAATGAAGCTCTCTTAATCATGTAGATTCAACATTTTTGCTAATCTACGATCTCTTTTTGTGCTTAATGGCAATATTTGATGTGGTTTAACTTTGTTGTTTTAGCTTTGAATTTGATAGCCTATGTTGTTGACACCAATGCTTAAACAAACAAAAACGCAATTATCTCTTCATCTACATATGATTATTGTAACGACCCAGAATTTTAATTTATTAAAATTTGAATATTTAATTAATTTTAAATATTAATAAGTGAAAATATAAGTCGAATAAATTTTTATTTGAATAATTGGATTTAATTGGATAATTAAATCGATAATTTAATATGTTAAATACAGAAATAATTGAAATTTGGGTTAAATATGATTGAAAATGATTTTTAAAATTTTATTTTATCATATTGAAGTTAGAACGATATTTTAGAACTTTTAAAATCGAATTAAAAGTTAATTTGTGAAAATTGAATATTTTAATATTTAATCGACTAGTGAAAATAGTTAATTTTTGAACAGTCTCAGAATTGGACGAAACTAGTTCCATTGGATCCGTAATAGTTAGTTATTACCGGATTTCAATTTTCGTAGCAATCGGAGCTATCGTTTGATCGTAGCAGCTCGAAACGCATCGAATTGTTTTTAATATTAATTTGGCGAGTTAAAATAGCCATTTTTCAAAAAGTCTCGGATTTCGACGAAACCAGTTTCATCGGCTCCGTAATGTGACATTATTGTAAGGTTTCAAATTTCAAGTCGTTTGGATTTACCGTTTGTCCGGTACAAATTAAAACGCCTAGAAATCGATTTAAATCGGTTTAATTTAAATCGATCATTTGTTGCCATAACTCGCACAGATGTCCGAATTAGCTTCCGAAACCTGTTCCATTGTGTCCGGAACGCGGGGTAAACCCTAGGAACGTCAGTTTCGGCGCGTAAATCGGAGTTCGGAATTTCCGGGATGAATAGTGTCGTTCGAAATTCTATAAATAGACACCAACACCCTTCATAAATTAAAAAAAAAAATATAACAAACCCTAAACCTAGCCGCCAGTTCAAGCTTCAAAGGCCAGAAATTGATCTCATTTCTTCCTCAATCTCTCCCAATCTACAAACAATTAGAAGAAGTGATCAACTACAAACACGTAGAGCATGAAGAGAGCTAGAAATCTATACGGTTGAGATCTGAAACAACGTCGTATGGAGGGAGAAAGGGGGGGCCAACGCCTACAGCTGCACATGCATTCCTAGGGGAGGGAAGTGGCCGAGCTTCAAGGCCTTGAGGCCGAACATAGAGGAAGGTGAGGCCTTCGATACGGCGTATCCTGATCGTCGTCAAGTGGCAAGATGGAGGAGTAAGATTTAACCCTAGTTCTTTGTGTTTGGGTTCATATGCGTGCTCAATAACCTGTAGAGGGTTGCGTTGGGGAAGAACTTACGTGTGTGGTCTTGATGCAAAGGAGATGAATCCAGTGGCTAGGAATAGAGTAGGTTTAAAATTATATAATTTATGTTATATAAAAATCGTGTAAACTTCATAAATTCATAACTTTTTCATACGAGGTCGAAAACGTGCGAAACCAGTTGCGTTGGAATCGTATGGACGAGCACTACGCGATGGAGTTGGATTGGAGTCGTTTGGAGTTAGTGAGAATTTTGGGTAAAATTAAACGTCCGTTTAATTTTATTCGAAATAAATCGCTAAAACAAAAATAAAATCAAGGTGAGAACTTCTCACTCAATCGAATCAGTTTCGATTTTATTTTAAATAGTAAGATTTAAAATATTTGAATGCATGTTTGAATGATGACTATTATCTATTGATTGTTAAAATAGACATTATACGCCGTTAGTAAGCGGATGTTATTTATTAAAAACATATACTGCGAATATTTCATAAACAGTGAAATTGGTATTATATATAATAGCAATATATATATATTGGCATATGTATATATTGGAGTTATTGATTTCCCGCATTTGTTTAGCGGATGAGACCCTATTGCGTCGTCTATTAAGCGGATAATATTTTAAATCTCATATACCGCGATAATTTCGTACTGGAGCGAAATTGGTATTGTGCTAATGTTTTTGGATGCAGGAAAACAGGTTGGAGGGATCCAACTGGATTCCTCAACAGTTTTTATTTGATTTCAGATATTTTGATATTTGATGGATTATCATATCGATATATGATATCGTTGTAGTCGTGATTGACTATTTGGTGTGTAGCATCATTGGACCAAATTTGGAATTTTAAAATGATTTTTAAAGTGATTTTGAAAGTATACGTTTATAAAATAATTTTGGAATTGATTCATTTTAAATAAATAAACGTATAAATTTTAATGTTATAAAAATTATGATTTTTGAGAAATATAGTTAAAGGTTGATTTTTGAAAATATGAGGTTAATGATTTTATAAAATAGTTTAATCGGGATTTTTGGATTTATTATGAAAAGTTTAAATATAGGATTTATAAAATTTGATTATTTTATAAATCAGAATAGTGAAATTATAAAGAAGTTTAAAGACGTTTTAAAAGAATAATATAAATTGATCTATATTAAGAGATTTATAAATGGATATTTATAAATTGAAATATTGACATTATAAAACGAGTTTTTATAAGTGTTTGAATGAAGTGAAAATGAATTTTGTAAATGAATGGAATTTATAAAATTATAAATAGTGAAGTTATAAATGAAATTTATAAATAGTAAGATTTATAAATTTTGTGAAATTATTAAAGAATATATTTGGATGAATAATTGAATCTTATAAGTTATAAGATTTATAGTTATGAAGTTCAAAGAAACGATTTTGTAAAATAATCGTTTTATAAGCATTTAACTTATAATGTGAACCTTTAGTTTATAATTGAGTTATAAATCGAATAGATTAATAAAGGAATTTATAAAAGGAAGTAGTTATAAAACAAATAGAAATAGAATTTATAAACGTTGTTTTATAAATTCGCAAACGACTTATTTTGATAAGTAAATTGTTGAAACTTATTAATGGAGTTATATTCACGTTTTTGAATTGTGAATAATCCTTTGAAATAAAAATGAATAAAAGGATGAAATTTGTTAACAAGTATATTCACGTTTTTGAATAGTGAATAATATGTTAAAGAAAATGTTTAGATTTGATGTTTTAAATAGAAATTAAAACGATCTAACGATGTTTTAAAATGTGTTGAGATTCGAAACCATAGATTTCAACATTCATTGTTGAAATAAACGTTTTCGAGAAATAGAAGGAAATGGTGGACTATAACACTGTTGTTATAGTAAATGATTTCCGAAAGGAAATGTTTTGTATAGTATTGGGATTTATATATCTATTTTAATTTCGAATCCCTATACTAGTGATTTTGGGTTGTCGTAACGATGTTTTACGTAACATTCGTTTTGGCCCAAATAAATATGTTTAAGAGAATGATTTCCTTAAAGAATGAAATATATACTTAATCTCGATTTAAGTATATTGAATATTTTCCAAGGGTTGAAAATAAATAAAATTTGTGAATTACTTATGAATAAATAAGTATGGAAATGTTTTCCAATATAAAGTGAATACTTTGAGAATTTATCTTTTTGAAGATAAATTGAAATGAATAATTGAAAACGTATATTCATAGATATTTTGGGAATTATAAATTCACTATGGAATTTATAAAGGAAGGAGAATTTGTTTAAAAATAAATATTGATTTATTTTTGAAGTATTGAAATTATATATCTTGTAAAGATATTTTGGAAAATAAATAATTTGGAGAATTATTTGGAAACTGGTGATGTGTGCATATCCATTGATAGTTCAATAACCGACTATCAATATTTCCCTTTGAATGGGTAATTGATGTGATTTGTTTGAATTTGAATGCCACACTTATTTTTGAATAAGCGCTCACTATTCGGGTTAACCGGGAAAAGACCATGGGGTCATATAACCCATTCCGAATATGTGATACGTCGTTATGATAGCATTGAAGATCGGTGTTGAAGACCCGGTATTTGCGAGAGCGATAGGATGACCTGTCGATTGACTCTGCACCGAGTAGCTACGGTATTGAGTTCTCCATATGTGATGGGAAATCCGATCAGGATTGTGAATATACGGATTGCAAGGACTTCTTTGTAAGTGCCTTCGGTTCTGTTCGAGCCCGGAACAGACTTGTATGGATTGTATGTTTGACATTACAAATTGAGATATAAAGTCGATTTCTTTCAAATATATTTCTGTTGGTGGCGGAGAATTTATTCTTTTAGCTTAACACCCTTCTCTGAGACGTATGAGCTCGGAGGTTATGTAGTTGAATGTTATCAGCGATATATTCCCAATTTGGTAATGTGACATGCTGAGTGTTGCTGTAAATGATCATTGTGTTGATTATTTGTGATAGGATCATTTATTTGATCGTCTATCCTGGTGATCATTTCTATGATCATTTGTTGACCCAAAGCATGGCTTTTGTATAAAGTATGTTTTTGTGGACGTGACTTCGTCGAGCCTCACACCCCGTGAATGGTCAAAACAGGAAAGAAGCAGCAAGGTTATGAGGGGTAGCGCCCTTTAGGATATGTGCATTTCCTTCTGGAAAAGGGTGGTATCATGGTATGGAGCCCAGATACTTACTCATGTTGAAAACACTTTATGATTGTGTGAATTGATTGCGAGCGCTCGGTGAAAGGTCCCAAAGGACCGGGGGATGGCATATTCGGTCAGTTGTTACTCAGTTAGGGGTAACCCGGCCTTGTGTTGGTAGAGATCCGGTTTGGTTCTCGGGGATGTCCATCCAGAGGCATTCTCATGTGGCAATGGGAAGCTCCTTGGCCTGATCATTTGTTGGAAATCCAAAGAAACAATACGAGACTTGTACGGTTTTGTTGTATAACCTGCTATGGAATGTGGCGGTAACCTGCTATTGAACATAGTTAGCTATAGTAGGCATATGATAATGGTCGTATGTTGGCTAAGATTTATATTCTACTTTCGAAATGAATTTTTCCTACACTATGCACTAATAATAATATCAAATGTTCTTTTTAAATGCGTATCAAGCATCTTTGACTATCATAAGGAGAAATCTCCTCCGATTCTGCGTTTGCATTGTGTGTGTGTGCGGGAGGCCTTATGGTAGTCTCATTCTTAAAAGCATTGCGAATTGACTTTAAAAAAAATATTCCTCTATTTTGATTTTAAAGATAAATAAACTGTTTTGAGTTCTCACACCAGTCACATGACTGACTCGGAGTTTATTGTTTTCCTTCCTAAACTCTGGGTGCCCACCAATTTCCACACGGGCAGTTAAGAGTTAAGGTTTATCAGGATATTCTGGAGTTGCTGGAGGCAAGCTGATGGCATGGCGTATTACTAGTATATAGTATTTCTTTTCCGCTGTTTGTTGTTGTTGTTGTACACTCTGATGATACGATGTAATGAAATGTAATGTATGAAATGTAATAACTGATATAGTTCTTTGTTTAAAGATTATTCATTTATTATTATATGTTGTTCCGCTGCGAATTGTGAGATTCTGATGTTGTTCAGTTGTTTTCTTTCTGTTCCGTTCTATTTTCTATTTTCTTTCCTCTCTCTTTTTCTCTCTTTTTCTTTGTCTTTCTTTTTTCTTAAACCATAATATTTCGGGTTTCCGGCCTTCGATTTCTCGGCAGTCGATAAAGTGAGTATCGATGTTGAATTTTCGAAAGTCGAAAATTTCCGGGGCGTTACATTTGGTATCAGAGCATATGGTTAAGCGACAACCATGGTTCTGTTGGGTATTACTCATTAGAGATAGAGTCAGTAGTACTCTAGAATGAGTTTGAGTGTAATAATAGATATGAGAGCGTATTTGTTAGTGAATATATAAAATTGTTTTATATTGTGATGGTTGGTTTATTGAGTGGCATATGAACTTTCGTCAGCGTGGTCTCGACAACTATGCCGAAGGGGTTTCTAAACACTTAATAGAACAATTCGACACAGTATTGTTTTAAATTGGGTAAATGAAATAATTTTACCTTAATTATATTTTATATATAAAGAAATAATTTTTCAGAATTATTAAAGTGTATATAAGTTGATTGTTTAGTTGAATTGAATAATCAAAATAAAAGAATTATTGTATAAGCAAAAGAATTATAAGAGTTGAATTATAATTAAAGTGATTTACAATTGTGAAATAAACTTATATATATAAGAAGTGAAACTATATGAATATATTTATGAATATGAGTTGTAAATAAAAATGAATTTAAGTTAAATAAAACCAAGTGATGAATATGAACTTAAGTTATATAAAGGAAATTCAACTTTTGCAATCGAATGAATGAATGGATTGAATGTTAATCAATTAAATGTGAATTTAGTTGATATGAAATAATGAATGTAAGTGTAATTCATTAAAATCTAATGTTATTGAAAGTTGAATAATTGAATGAAAATCAATTTAATTAAACCAATTGATAAGCAAAGGAATTTGGTTGTAATTAATATACATTGGTTGTTATATGGTTGTTAGTTGATTGATTGTATATAATTCATTAAGTGTTAATGAAATTGAGTTAATGAAATTGAAAGCTAAAGTAATTAAAATCCAATTGGAAGTTAAGTGAATCTTGAATAGAATTGAATTTGATTTGGAAGTGAACCAACTTGAATATGAATTAGTGAATATAAACTAATTGAAAATGAATGTTAGTAAGAACATCCACTGTTAATGAATCAGATGTGATTAAATTGAAAACCTATTTCATTGAATATTAATGAGAATATGAATGAATATTTATTGGTTATGGATGTTAGTTGGATGATAGTTGGTTGATGTTTGCATTTGTTGCTTTTATTGCATTTGCTGTGTTGACATATATAGTTATTATGTTTCTACATGTTGTATATCGATACTATTTTCATATATGCATGATTCTCATGTTGTTTGTTGAGTGTTTAGTCGGTGCGGATTGCGTTTTCTTCGCATTTGGAGCTCGCTTTCGCTCTATATTAGTCGTATATGCTTGCTAATAAAATATAAGGTACATATCTCGGATTACATACCGTACTTTTATACTTTTTTCCCTTCGGGATGCCTCATTACTTGATGAGATGTATATTTGTGATATATATACTGTCATTTTTTTTTTCGGATCGAGCCGCGCAAAGGAGACTATGGCGAATTTTTCCGGAAATTTAAGGCGTTAGAAAAAATTTGAGAAAATTGGAAAGTTTTGAAAACTTTAACTTTGATTTGGAATTAAAAGTTAAACAATAGTAGTTGTTTTTGAAAAGATAACTAAGTATGATTTGAAAACTTAGTAAAGTATTGTAAGAAGTTTAACTATGGATTTTGAAAAATTAATAGATTCTGTAACTTTTCTTACTTGTTGATTTCGAGGACGAAATTCTTTTAAGGGGGGAAGATTGTAACGACCCAGAATTTTAATTTATTAAAATTTGAATATTTAATTAATTTTAAAAATTAATAAGTGAAAATATAAGTCGAATAAATTTTTATTTGAATAATTGGATTTAATTGGATAATTAAATCGATAATTTAATATGTTAAATACAGAAATAATTGAAATTTGGGTTAAATATGATTGAAAATGATTTGTAAAATTTTATTTTATCATATTGAAGTTTGAACGATATTTTAGAACGTTTAAAATCGAATTAAAAGTTAATTTGTGAAAATTGAATATTTTAATATTTAATCGACTAGTGAAAATAGTTAATTTTTGAACAGTCTCAGAATTGGACGAAACTAGTTCCATTGGATCTGTAATAGTTAGTTATTACCGGATTTCAATTTTCGTAGCAATCAGAGCTATCGTTTGATCGTAGCAGCTCGAAACGGATCGAATTGTTTTTAATATTAATTTGGCGAGTTAAAATAGCCATTTTTCAAAAAGTCTCGGATTTCGACGAAACCAGTTTCATCGGATCCGTAATGTGATATTATTGTAAGGTTTCAAATTTCAAGTCGTTTGGATTTACCGTTTGTCCGGTACAAATTAAAACGCCTAGAAATCGATTTAAATCGGTTTAATTTAAATCGATCGTTTGTTGCCATAACTCGCACAGATGTCCGAATTAGCTTCCGAAACCTGTTCCATTGTGTCCGGAACGCGGGGTAAACCCTAGGAACGTCAGTTTCGGCGCGTAAATCGGAGTTCGGAATTTCCGGAATGAATAGTGTCGTTCGAAATTCTATAAATAGACACCAACACCCTTCATAAATTAAAAAAATAATATAACAAACCCTAAACCTAGCCGCCAGTTCAAGCTTCAAAGGCCAGAAATTGATCTCATTTCTTCCTCAATCTCTCCCAATCTACAAACAATTAGAAGAAGTGATCAACTACAAACACGTAGAGCATGAAGAGAGCTAGAAATCTATACGGTTGAGATCTGAAACAATGTCGTATGGAGGGAGAAAGGGGGGGCCAACGCCTACAGCTGCGCACGCATTCCTAGGGGAGGGAAGTGGCCGAGCTTCAAGGCCTTGAGGCCGAACATAGAGGAAGGTGAGGCCTTCGATACGGCGTATCCTGATCGTCGTCAAGTGGCAAGATGGAGGAGTAAGATTTAACCCTAGTTCTTTGTGTTTGGGTTCATATGCGTGCTCAATAACCTGTAGAGGGTTGCGTTGGGGAAGAACTTACGTGTGTGGTCTTGATGCAAAGGAGATGAATCCAGTGGCTAGGAATAGAGTAGGTTTAAAATTATATAATTTATGTTATATAAAAATCGTGTAAACTTCATAAATTCATAACTTTTTCATACGAGGTCGAAAACGCGCGAAACCAGTTGCGTTGGAATCATATGGACGAGCACTACGCGATGGAGTTGGATTGGAGTCGTTTGGAGTTAGTGATAATTTTGGGTAAAATTAAACGTCCGTTTAATTTTATTCGAAATAAATCGCTAAAACGAAAATAAAATCAAGGTGAGAACTTCTCACTCAATCGAATCAGTTTCAATTTTATTTTAAATAGTTAGATTTAAAATATTTGAATGCATGTTTGAATGATGACTGTTATCTATTGATTGTTAAAATAGACATTATACGCCGTTAGTAAGCGGATGTTATTTATTAAACACATATACCGCGAATATTTCATAAACAGTGAAATTGGTATTATATATAATAGCAATATATATATATTGGCATATGTATATATTGGAGTTATTGATTTCCCGCATTTGTTTAGCGGATGAGACCCTATTGCGCCGTCTATTAAGCGGATAACATTTTAAATCCCATATACCGCGATAATTTCGTACTGGAGCGAAATTGGTATTGTGCTAATGTTTTTGGATGCAGGAAAACAGGTTGGAGGGATCCAACTGGATTCCTCAACAGTTTTTATTTGATTTCAGATATTTTGATATTTGATGGATTATCATATCGATATATGATATCGTTGTAGTCGTGATTGACTATTTGGTGTGTAGCATCATTGGACCAAATTTGGAATTTTAAAATGATTTTTAAAGTGATTTTGAAAGTATACGTTTATAAAATAATTTTGGAATTGATTCATTTTAAATAAATAAACGTATAAATTTTAATGTTATAAAAATTATGATTTTTGAGAAATATAGTTAAAGGTTGATTTTTGAAAATATGAGGTTAATGATTTTATAAAATAGTTTAATCGGGATTTTTGGATTTATTATGAAAAGTTTAAATATAGGATTTATAAAATTTGATTATTTTATAAATCAGAATAGTGAAATTATAAAGAAGTTTAAAGACGTTTTAAAAGAATAATATAAATTGATTTATATTAAGAGATTTATAAATGGATATTTATAAATTGAAATATTGACATTATAAAACGAGTTTTTATAAGTGTTTGAATGAAGTGAAAATGAATTTTGTAAATGAATGGAATTTATAAAATTATAAATGGTGAAGTTATAAATGAAATTTATAAATAGTAAGATTTATAAATTTTGTGAAATTATTAAAGAATATATTTGGATGAATAATTGAATCTTATAAGTTATAAGATTTATAATTATGAAGTTCAAAGAAACGATTTTGTAAAATAATCGTTTTATAAGCATTTAACTTATAATGTGAACCTTTAGTTTATAATTGAGTTATAAATCGAATAGATTAATAAAGGAATTTACAAAAGGAAGTAGTTATAAAACAAATAGAAATAGAATTTATAAATGTTGTTTTATAAATTCGCAAACGACTTATTTTGATAAGTAAATTGTTGAAACTTATTAATGGAGTTATATTCACGTTTTTGAATTGTGAATAATCCTTTGAAATAAAAATGAATAAAAGGATGAAATTTGTTAACAAGTATATTCACGTTTTTGAATAGTGAATAATATGTTAAAGAAAATGTTTAGATTTGATGTTTTAAATAGAAATTAAAACGATCTAACGATGTTTTAAAATGTGTTGAGATTCGAAACCATAGATTTCAACATTCATTGCTGAAATAAACGTTTTCGAGAAATAGAAGGAAATGGTGGACTATAACACTGTTGTTATAGTAAATGATTTCCGAAAGGAAATGTTTTGTATAGTATTGGGATTTATATATCTATTTTAATTTCGAATCCCTATACTAGTGATTTTGGGTTGTCGTAATGATGTTTTACGTAACATTCGTTTTGGCCCAAATAAATATGTTTAAGAGAATGATTTCCTTAAAGAATGAAATATATACTTAATCTCGATTTAAGTATATTGAATATTTTCCAAGGGTTGAAAATAAATAAAATTTGTGAATTACTTATGAATAAATAAGTATGGAAATGTTTTCCAATATAAAGTGAATACTTTGAGAATTTATCTTTTTGAAGATAAATTGAAATGAATAATTGAAAACGTATATTCATAGATATTTTGGGAATTATAAACTCACTATGGAATTTATAAAGAAAGGAGAATTTGTTTAAAAATAAATATTGATTTATTTTTGAAGTATTGAAATTATATATCTTGTAAAGATATTTTGGAAAATAAATAATTTGGAGAATTATTTGGAAACTGGTGATGTGTGCATATCCATTGATAGTTCAATGACCGACTATCAATATTTCCCTTTGAATGGGTAATTGATGTGATTTGTTTGAATTTGAATGCCACACTTATTTTTGAATAAGCGCTCACTATTCGGGTTAACCGGGAAAAGACCATGGGGTCGTATAACCCATTTCGAATATGTGATACGTCGTTATGATAGCATTGAAGATCGGTGTTGAAGACCTGGTATTTGCGAGAGCGATAGGATGACCTGTCGATTGACTCTGCACCGAGTAGCTACGGTATTGAGTTCTCCATATGTGATGGGAAATCCGATCAGGATTGTGAATATACGGATTGCAAGGACTTCTTTGTAAGTGCCTTCGGTTCTGTTCGAGCCCGGAATAGACTTGTATGGATTGTATGTTTGACATTACAAATTGAGATATAAAGCCGATTTCTTTCAAATATATTTCTGTTGGTGGCGGAGAATTTATTCTTTTAGCTTAACACCCTTCTCTGAGACGTACGAGCTCGGAGGTTATGTAGTTGAATGTTATCAGCGATATATTCCCAATTTGGTAATGTGACATGCTGAGTGTTGCTGTAAATGATCATTGTGTTGATTATTTGTGATAGGATCATTTATTTGATCGTCTATCCTGGTGATCATTTCTATGATCATTTGTTGACCCAAAGCATGGCTTTTGTATAAAGTATGTTTTTATGAGCGTGACTTCGTCGAGCCTCACACCCCGTGAATGGTCAAAACAGGAAAGAAGCAGCAAGGTTATGAGGGGTAGCGCCCTTTAGGATATGTGCATTTCCTTCTGGAAAAGGGTGGTATCATGGTATGGAGCCCAGATACTTACTCATGTTGAAAACACTTTATGATTGTGTGAATTGATTGCGAGCGCTCGGTGAAAGGTCCCAAAGGACCGGGGGATGGCATATTCGGTCAGTTGTTACTCAGTTAGGGGTAACCCGGCCTTGTATTGGTAGAGATCCGTTTTGGTTCTCGGGGATGTCCATCCAGAGGCATTCTCATGTGGCAATGGGAAGTTCCTTGGCCTGATCATTCGTTGGAAATCCAAAGAAACAATACGAGACTTGTACGGTTTTAGTTGTATAACCTGCTATGGAATGTGGCGGTAACCTGCTATTGAACATAGTTAGCTATAGTAGGCATACGATAATGGTCGTATGTTGGCTAAGATTTATATTCTACTTTCGAAATGAATTTTTCCTACACTATGCACTAATAATAATATCAAATGTTCTTTTTAAATGCGTATCAAGCATCTTTGACTATCATAAGGAGAAATCTCCTCCGATTCTGCGTTTGCATTGTGTGTGTGTGCGGGAGGCCTTATGGTAGTCTCATTCTTAAAAGCGTTGCGAATTGACTTTAAAAAAAGTATTCCTCTATTTTGATTTTAAAGATAAATAAACTGTTTTGAGTTCTCACACCAGTCACATGACTGACTCGGAGTTTATTGTTTTCCTTCCTAAACTCTGGGTGCGCACCAATTTCCACACGGGCAGTTAAGAGTTAAGGTTTATCAAGATATTCTGGATATTCTGGAGTTGCTGGAGGCAAGCTGATGGCATGGCGTATTACTAGTATATAGTATTTCTTTTCCGCTGTTTGTTGTTGTTGTTGTACACTCTGATGATATGATGTAATGAAATGTAATGTATGAAATGTAATAACTGATATAGTTCTTTGTTTAAAGATTATTCATTTATTATTATATGTTGTTCCGCTGTGAATTGTGAGATTCTGATGTTGTTCAGTTGTTTTCTTTCTGTTCCGTTCTATTTTCTATTTTCTTTCCTCTCTCTTTTTCTCTCTTTTTCTTTGTCTTTCTTTTTTCTTAAACCATAACATTTCGGGTTTCTGGCCTTCGATTTCTCGGCAGTCGATAAAGTGAGTATCGATGTTGAATTTTCGAAAGTCGAAAATTTCCGGGGCATTACAATTATGCTAATGAAGTGAATTTTAAAATCAAAATTTGATGGTCTATATTACTAATCAATAATAATTAGGTCATGCTTAGAATAGATTTTATTTTCAAGTTCATTAACATTTTCATGAGAGTTAATAAGTGGTTTAGTAGGTATATTAAAGTTTGATAGTTTACGTTGGACTAATTAATAGCATAAATAAGTCATACTTATGATAAACATATCAACTAAATTTACTAATGACCAAAAAAGAGATCATAATTTCATTTTGTTGATTTATATGATCATGAGAAGGGATTTGCCTCTAAATTACCTTCGAATTCTCATATTTTTATTCATTTTAGATTTTGTTAGTTTTTATATTTTTTAGCCTAACACAATCTCAATTCTTGGTTTAATTTAATTGAGTAGAAATTTAAAATCAATACAATTCCCTACGAATCGATCCGTACTCTTCACGTACTAAACTTGTACGCCGTGCGGTTACGGTTAATTTTAATTTAAATATTTCTACTCTTTTTCTAATCCGATAGAAAATTAGTCGTCAAACAAGTTCTTTGGCACCGTTGCTAAGAAATTTGATTTGATTTTGTTTTCTATCCTTCGAATTATTTTTCGTTTGATTTTATTATGTGTTTGTTTTGTGTGTTAATTTGCATTTTAAAAAAAAATTCTTGTTGCATGTTTGTATGATTTTTGTTCTTATTTTGATTGTTGCTGTTTTATTTGAGTTGCATTTGCATTTCTATTTAAAAATATATATATATATATATATACACACAATTTCATTTCAAAAAGAAAAAAAATTATTCCATTTCATTTTCCGTTACATTAGCATTGACATTTCATATTATATTTTCTAGTTGTTACACTTTCTGTTTGCTTACAATTTCTATTTTAACTACCCTGCTCCATAACTTAATACCCACTTCTGCTCCTCCGTGCATATCCTACTATAAACAGTGCACAAAAACTGCACAAAAATTTGCCTGTAACAGACCCTTCTCTGCTATACCACCCAACCATCATTGTTGTTCCAAAACATCCACTCCAGTCATCTCTACTCAACAAAACAACCACTAACCATTTAACATCATCATCTACAACCACCTCCGCTCATAACCCATCAAACTTCACATCACAGTTATCAACTCCACTACCAAAAAACCCCACTTCTCTAACTACTATCCCCATTGCACATTTTCATCCCCTAATCACCAACATTTACCCATCAACTACTCTGCCTGACCCCTCTCTACTTCACAAACTTTCACTGTCAGTGCATTAAAACCATCAACATCCTTGCACTACCATCCATAACTACCATAAAATTCATTACAACAACACTTCACAACCCTCCATACCATCATCTACCATCATCCGCTTCATATTGCAACTCCAACTGCCATAGCACAAACCACCACCATACAACTGCTAACACACTGCCTCATAAACTTCGACTTACTGCCTTACACATTTACTACCCTGCAAGTTCATCATCTCTACCCCTACATCAATCTCTGATCAACCCTGTCCACCACCACATACCCCTCTCCACCACCAACAAACTCTACCTTGTCAACCAACTAAAAACAACCACAACTCAAAAATGCCTTGCCACCATCTACCAGTCCCTTTCTCCCTGACCAGATCACTACAACCATCCCCTGTCATCTCCTATCACCTCCAGAGCACTCCACTATACTATACCAAATACAACTGCACTATATTATACCAACCAGTCAATAACCCTCCACTGATACCACTCACCATCCAACACCACACATTGCCTGCTAATCCCCTCTACCACATCCATTCACCATTTCATTTACATCAACTATCTTACCTCAGTCAACTCAACAATATCCTTAACAACTCTTCCACAATCAACCATCCACATACTCCATCAACCAAGCATACAATACAACATCAACATATTAGGATTTTTTGGTGATACAATATTTCCAAAATTAATAGATTTTGGAGATATTCTCGGCATTTAGTTACCCGTTCTGTGCATGAGGGAAATAGAAAGAGAAATTAAAGAGATAGCGATTTGGAGATATTTGCCATATATATTTGATTGCCATATTTTATAAAAGGAGAAACAAAAGGAATCAAATAGGGAAATAATTGATTGATGGAGAAAATTGAATATTATCAATCAATTACATGGCAAGGCAATTAATGGGAATATTATTATTCCATGAATTGATTTATTTACATAAATCAATTGCTTCATCCCTAAGTAACTATTCTCTATATATAAAGAGAGGCATAGAGAATGTTAAGATATCAGATGTGAGAGAACAATCTCTTGTTTATTTTTTCTTTATTTCTTTACTCTGTAACCTCTTCAAATAGTAATAAAGCTATTCCCCATTAAAGTGGACGTACACTATCTCGCGATAGTGGAACCACTATAAATCTGTGTGTTCTCTCTTGTCTCTATATTATTTTTTTCTGTGATCTATAATTATCTGTTTGTTCTATCACGCCAAATTGCAAGATCCTATTTTTCTACTGAGAGGGATTGATCACCCCTCCCCTTACAACTAGTATCAGAGCGAGGTTCGCAAAGAAGTGTTTTGGTAGAATGGCAGGAGGAGATGAAAATAGTATAAATAGTACTTTAGCGCCAGTAGTTGCTCCATACGTCAGATGCTCCTATGTGGCTTCAGGATCACAGTTGACGATAGAGAAGTGGAATGGTGAAGGAGATTTTGAAAAATGGCAATGGATGATGAAAGCAGTTTTGAGGAGAAATCGCGTTCATCGAGTAGTATTTGATACAGAGACACTGCCTGCTGCTATTTCATCAGTGGAATTAGAAGAGATGGAAGAATGGGCCTTTATTACTCTCCAGCTTGCTATGGGAAAGAATGTAATTTCTGAAATCAGTCAGGAAACCACAGCCAAAGACATTTGGAAGAAGTTGGAGGACCTCTACATGAAGAAATCCCTAACTAACCGTCTGATCCTATTGAAGAATTTTTTCACTTATAAAATGAAGGAAGGTTCTTCAATTAAAACACGCCTAAGTGTGTTTGATGACCTGTTGATGAAGATGAAGTCTGTTGAGTTGAAAGTTGATGAAGAAAAGAAAGCAATGATTATGTTGTGTTCGCTTCCAGAACGATACACTGGTTTCGCTAACAGCCTTATCTATGGTAGAGATACATTGACATTAGATGATGTGAAGACAGGTTTGCTCAGTGAGGAGTTGAGAGATCAGATGAAAGAGTTTGGTGTTGGTGATAGTAGTGGAGGAAGTAATAGTAGTTCAGGTTTATTTGTTGAGAGAGATGGAGCAGAGAAGAAAGTGAAGAATTATAGGGACATTCCAATTCTAGGAAGCCTCATTGGCGGAGTAAGTCAAAAGATGGAAGGTGTCATCATTGTAAGAAATCAGGCCATTGGAGAAGAGACTGCCCAGATCTGGAGAAGAAGACTGAAGGTTCTTCATCTATTGCGATGGAGAAAGATGACAGCGATTTATTGATAGCGGTTGTATCAGATGTTGCAGACCACTGGGTATTAGATTCTGGAGCATCATTTCACATGACTCCTAATAAGGGTTATTTTTCTTCCTTTGATGCTAAAGAAGGAAGTTCCATCCTTATGGGGAACGATGCTACATGTAAGTCTATGGGAGTTGGTTCAGTTCGCATTCGGATGTATGATGGGATTGTTCGCACACTTTCAGATGTTCGCCATGTTCCTGGTCTTCGGAAGTCATTGATATCATTAGGCCAATTGGCATCATTGGGATGCAAGATATCCATTGTCAAAGATGGTTTGAGAGTTTCTAGAGAGGCACTTATAATGATGAAGGGTGTTATGGTAAGAAATCTGTATTTGCTGATGGGTACCACTGTTCATGGAGAATTATGTGTTGGAGTTGATAGTTCTAAAAGTTTGGATGCTACCAAGCTTTGGCATATGAGACTAGGTCATACATCGGAGAAGAACTTAGAGTTGCTTCGTAAGAAGGAAAGATCAAGGGAGAAATCTTCAACAAGTTGAACTTTTGCAAGGAGTGTGTATTGGCAAAGCAAACCAGAGTTTCTTTTGGTGACGGTATGCATACTTCTAAGAGTGTACTTGATTATGTACATTCAGATGTTTGGGGGCCATTCCCTACTGCTTCCATTGGTGGAGGTTATTATTTTGTTTCATTCATTGATGACTACTCGCGCAAGGTTTGGGTGTATGTAATGAAAGCTAAGTCGGAAGTATTTCAGAATTTTAAGGTTTGGTTAACTCTTGTTGAAAACCAAACAGGAAAGAAATTGAAGATTCTTAGATCCGATAATGGTGGCGAATATGTCTCCAAAGAGTTCCTCGACTACTGTAGACAATGCGGTATTAGAAGACATTTTACTACACCTCGTGATCCGCAATCCAATGGGGTTGCTGAGAGGATGAATAGGACTCTACTTGAGAAGGCCCGTTGCTTGATATTGACTGCGGGTATGTCTAAGGGTTTTTGGGCTGAAGCTGTTTCGACTGCAGCACATATTATTAATCGGATTCCGTGCTCAGCCATTGGTGGGAAGATTCTAGAGGAGTTATGGAGAGGTAAAAGTACTTTATTAAGTTATTTTCGTATATTTGGATGTCCAGTTTATGTTCACAATACAGGAAAAGATAAGTTGGAGCCTAGGGCCTCCAAGTGTGTTTTTCTTGGTTATACTGATGGAATAAAAGGATACAGAATTTGGAATCCAGTTACGAAGAAAGTTATACACTCAAGACATGTGACTTTTGACGAGTCAGCAATGTTTAAACCTTTGGAAGGTCTAACAGACGGTTCAGATTCAGTTGATGAGAAGGCCGAAAAGACCGAGATTCCCAACTTTCAAACCCGAAGTACAGCTATTACTATCGGCAATAGTGATAGAACAGTTGATGATACATCACATGATAGTCCACAGATTTCCTCTAGTAGTGATGGAGATGGTCATGAAGCTAGAAAGGATTCATCTCAAGATGGAGCTCAAGGTGGAGCTGAAGGAGAGTTAGGCGATATAGTCATTCGGGCTAGTCAGAGACCAAAGAGAGCTCCAATTAGATATGGAGATTGGGATTATACAAATTTGAGCCTTGATGATCAGTTTGAGTATGCTTTACATGTTGTTCATGATGAACCATTAAGCCTTCAAGAAGCCATGAAGTCGAATGATAATTCGAAGTGGAATTGCGCTATGGAAGAGGAGATACAGTCTTTGCAGAAGAACAAGACTTGGGATTTGGTACCACTACCTCAAGGAAGCCGAGCCATAGGTTGCAAGTGGGTGTTCAAGCTGAAAGACGATGGTAGATACAAGGAAAGATTGGTAGCCAAAGGGTTTTCACAAAAAAAGAGGTTGGAGTATGATGAAATATTTGCTCTAGTTGTTAGACAAACTTCAATTCGAATCCTACTTGCGATAGTTGTTGCTCACGATTTGGAGTTAGAACAACTTGATGTGAAGACTGCTTTCTTGCTTGGTGATTTGGAAGAAACAATTTACATGAAGCAGCCAGAAGGATTTATTGTAGATGGAAAATCAGATTGGGTATGCAGGTTGAAGAAATCTCTTTATGGTCTAAAACAGTCGCCTAGAAAATGGTACAAAAGGTTTGATTCTTTTATGCTTTCACATGGTTTTAATCGTAGTACTAAAGATGCATGTGTTTATTTCAAGCATTTAAAGAATAGTAATTGGGTATATTTGCTTTTGTACCTGGATGATATGTTGATTGCTTCTAAGGATAAATCTGAAGTTGATGAGTTGAAGTTGAAATTAAAAGCGGAATTCGAAATGAAAGACCTTGGAGAAGCAAAGAAAATTTTGAGGATGGAAATCCAAAGAGATAGAAAGCTTGGACTTTTGAGACTTACTCAAAAGGAATATATTCAAAAGGTGCTTGCTCGGTTTAGCATGGATGGAGCAAAGGCTATCAGTACACCCATGCCTTTGCATATACAGCTCTCTAACAAAGGCTCTCCGATCTCAGAAAAGGACAAGGCCTACATGAAAAAGGTGCCTTATGCGAGTGCGGTAGGTAGCTTGATGTATGCTATGGTGTGCACTAGACCTAACATTGCTCAAGCTGTTGGATTATTTAGTAGATATACAGCAAATCCGGGAAAATCGCATTGGGAGGCAGTGAAGTATATTTTTAGATATCTTAGAGGAACATCAGATTGTGGTCTTGTTTTTGGCGGCATAAATAAAGATTTCAACTTGATTGGATTTTGTTATTCAGACTATGCCGGAGATAGAGATAGAAGGAAGTCAACCTCAGGCTATGTGTTCACTCTTGGAGGAACGACTATTAGTTGGAGAGCGAGGTTGCAGACTATAGTTGCTTTGTCTACTACAGAGGCAGAGTCGATAGCTGCAGTTGAGGCAGCTAAGGAGGCACTTTATTTGAAGAAGTTGTTGTGTGATTTGGGCTTTGTACAAGATAATTGTTTGGTGAATTGTGATAGTCAGAGTGCAATTCATTTAGCTGAAAATCTGGCTTTCAGCTCTAGAACAAAGCATATAGAAGTAAGAGAGTCTTTCCTTATCTCCATGAATGAAGAGAAGTTAGTTCGCCTTCAGAAGGTTCATACAAATGACAATGCAGCAGATATGTTTACGAAGGCCTTACCTGCTACTAAATTCGAGCATTGCTCGAACTTGATTCACTTGATGAAGTGCTAGGTGCCACATGGTGGCACTATGGGGAAGAGAGTAACTTGGTTGAAGTTAAGAGAAGATGTGACATTCTTCTTGTATGAAGAGATATGGGTTTATTTTTTGGTTTCACAACGTCTGCCTTATTCTTTTTTGAGTGTTTCCAACACTTTGTTGGTGGGCGGTGGCCTTGCCGGAGTTCATTAACAAAGTGCAATGAGAGGTGGCTTTTGCAGGAACTCAATGGGAAGCATTCATTTTGGAGTATCTTGGTTTGGAAGAGATATTGTATCAAGGTGGAGATTATTAGGATTTTTTGGTGATACAATATTTCCAAAATTAATAGATTTTGGATTTTGGAGATATTCTCGGTATTTAGTTACCCGTTCTGTGCATGAAGGAAATGGAAAGAGAAATTAAAGAGATAGGGATTTGGAGATATTTGCCATATATATTTGATTGCTATATTTTATAAAAGGAGAAACAAAAGGAATCAAATAGGGAAATAATTGATTGATGGAGAAAATAGAATATTATCAATCAATTACATGGCAAGGCAATTAATGGGAATATTATTATTCCATGAATTGATTTATTTACATAAATCGATTGCTTCATCCTTAAGTAACTTTTCTCTATATATAAAGAGAAGCATAGAGAATGTTAAGATATCAGATGTGAGAGAACAATCTCTTGTTTATTTTTTCTTCATTTCTTTACTCTGTAACCTCTTCAAATAGTAGTAAAGCTCTTCCCCATTAAAGTGGACGTACACTATCTCGCGATAGTGGAACCACTATAAATCTGTGTGTTCACTCTTGTCTCTATATTATTTTTTTCTGTGATCTATAATTATCTGTTTGTTCTATCACGCCAAATTGCAAGGTCCTATTTTTCTGCTGAGAGGGATCGATCACCCTTCCCCCTTACAACTGGTATCAGAGCGAGGTTCGCAAAGAAGGTGTTTTGGTAGAATGGTAGGATGAGATGAAAATAGTACAAATAGTACTTTAGCGCCAGTAGTTCCTTCATACGGCAGAGGCTTCTATGTGGCTTCAGGATCACAGTTGACGATAGAGAAGTGGAATGATGAAGGAGATTTTGAAAAATGGCAATGGATGATGAAAGCAGTTTTGAGGAGAAATCGCGTTCATCGAGAAGTATTTGATACAGAGGCACTGCCTGCTGATATTTCATCGGTGGAATTAGAAGAGATGGAAGAATGAGCCTTTATTACTCTCCAGCTTGCTATGGGAAAGAATGTAATTTCTGAAATCAGTCAGGAAACCACAGCCAAAGGCATTTGGAAGAAGTTGGAGGACCTCTACATGAAGAAATCCCTAACTAACCGTCTGATCCTATTGAAGACTTTTTTCACTTATAAAATGAAGGAAGGTTCTTCAATTAAAACATGCCTAAGTGTGTTTGATGACCTGTTAATGAAGATGAAGTCTGTTGAGTTGAAAGTTGATGAAGAACAGAAAGCAATGATTCTGTTGTGTTCGCTTCCAGAACGATACACTGGTTTCGCTAACAGCCTTATCTATGGTAGAGATACATTGACATTAGATGATGTGAAGACAGGTTTGCTCAGTGAGGAGTTGAGAGATCAGATGAAAGAGTTTGGTGTTGGTGATAGTAGTGGAGGAAGTAATAGTAGTTCAGCTTTATTTGTTGAGAGAGGTAGAGCAGAGAAGAAAGTGAAGAATTATAGGGGGCGTTCCAATTCTAGGAAGCCTCATTGGCGGAGTAAGTCAAAAGATGGAAGGTGTCATCATTGTAAGAAATCAGGCCATTGGAGAAGAGACTGCCCAGATCTGGAGAAGAAGACTGAAGGTTCTTCATCTATTGCGATGGAGAAAGATGACAGCGATTTATTGACAGCGGTTGTATCAGATGTTGCAGACCACTGGGTATTAGATTCTAGAGCATCATTTCACATGACTCCTAATAAGGATTATTTTTCTTCCTTTGATGCTAAAGAAGGAAGTTCCATCCTTATGGGGAACGATGCTACATGTAAGTCTATGGGAGTTGGTTCAGTTCGCATTCGCATGTATGATGGGATTGTTCGCACACTTTCAGATGTTCGCTATGTTCCTGGTCTTCGGAGGTCATTGATATCATTAGGCCAATTGGCATCATTGGGATGCAAGATAACCATTGTCAAAGATGGTTTGAGAGTTTCTAGAGAGGCACTTTTATTGATGAAGGGTGTTATGGTAAGAAATCTGTATTTGCTGATGGGTGCCACTATTCATGGAGAATTATGTGTTGGAGTTGATAGTTCTAAAAGTTTTATTGCTACCAAGCTTTGGCATATGAGACTAGGTCATACTTCGGAGAAGAACTTAGAGTTACTTCGTAAGAAGAAAAAGATCAAGGGAGAAATCTTCAACAAGTTGAACTTTTGTAAGGAGTTTGTATTGGCCAAGAAAACCAGAGTTTCTTTTGGTGACGGTATGCATACTTCTAAGAGTGTACTTAATTATGTACATTCAGATGTTTGGGGGCCATACCCTACTGCTTCCATTAGTGGAGGTTATTAATTTGTTTCATTCATTGATGACTACTCGCGCAAGGTTTGGGTGTATGTAATGAAAGCTAAGTCGGAAGTATTTCAGAATTTTAAGGTTTGGTTAGCTCTTGCTGAAAACCAAACAGGAAAGAAATTGAAGATTCTTAGATCCGATAATGGTGGCGAATATGTCTCCAAAGAGTTCCTGGACTACTGCAGACAACGCGGTATTAGAAGACATTTTACTACACCTGGTGATCCGCAATCCAATGGGGCTGCTGAGAGGATGAATAGGAATCTACTTGAGAAGGCCCGTTGCTTGATATTGACTGCGGGTATGTCTAAGGGTTTTTTGGCTGAAGCTGTTTCGACTGCAGCACATATTATTAATGGATTCCGTGCTCAGCCATTGGTGGGAAGATTCCAGAGGAGTTATGGAGAGGTAAAAGCACTTTATTAAGTTATTTTCGTATATTTGGATGTCCAGTTTATGTTCACAATACAGGACAAGATAAGTTGGAGCCTAGGGCCTCCAAGTGTGTTTTTCTTGGTTATACAGATGGAATAAAAGGATACAGAATTTGGAATCCAGTTACGAAGAAAGTTATAAACTCCAGACATCTGACTTTTGACGAGTCAGCAATGTTTAAACCTTTGGAAGGTTTATCAGACGGTTCAGATTCAGTTGATGAGAAGGCCGAAAAGACCGAGATTCCCAACTTTCAAACCCGAAGTACAGCTATTACTATCGACAATAGTGATAGAACAGTTGATGATACATCACATGATAGTCCACATATTTCCTCTAGTAGTGATGGAGATGGTCATGAAGATAGAGAGGATTCAGCTCAAGATGGAGCTCAAGGTGGAGCTGAAGGAGAGTCAGGCGATATAGTCATTCGGGCTAGTCAGAGACCAAAGAGAGCTCCAATTAGATATGGAGATTGGAATTATGCAAATTTGAGCCTTGATGATCAGTTTGAGTATGCTTTACATGTTGTTCATGATGAACCATTAAGCCTTGAAGAAGCCATGAAGTCGAATGATAATTCGAAGTGGAATTGCGCTATGGAAGAGGAGATACAGTCTTTGCAGAAGAAGAAGACTTGGGATTTGGTACCACTACCTCAAGGAAGCCGAGCCATAGGTTGCAAGTGGGTGTTCAAGCTGAAAGACGATGGTAGATACAAGGCAAGATAGGTAGCCAAAGGGTTTTCACAAAAAAAGGGGTTGGAGTATGATGAAATATTTGCTTCAGTTGTTAGACAAACTTCAATTCGAATCCTACTTGCGATAGTTGCTGCTCACGATTTGGAGTTAGAACAACTTGATATGAAGACTGCTTTCTTGCATGGTGATTTGGAAGAAACCATTTACATGAAGCAGCCAGAAGGATTTATTGTAGATGGAAAATCAGATTGGGTATGCAGGTTGAAGAAATCTCTTTATGGTCTAAAACAGTCGCCTAGACAATGGTACAAAAGGTTTGATTCTTTTATGCTTTCACACGGTTTTAATCGTAGTACTAAAGATGCATGTGTTTATTTCAAGCATTTAAAGAATAGTAATTGGGTATATTTGCTTTTGTACGTGGATGATATTTTGATTGCTTCTAAGGATAAAGCTGAAGTTGATGAGTTGAAGTTGAAATTAAATGCGGAATTCGAAAAAAAAGACCTTGGAGAAGAAAAGAAAATTTTGGAGATGGAAATCCAAAGAGATAGAAAGCTTGGACTTTCGAGACTTACTCAAAAGGAATATATTCGAAAGGTGCTTGCTCGGTTTAGCATGGATGGAGCAAAGGCTATCAGTACACCCATGCCTTTGCATATACAGCTCTCTAACAAAGGCTCTCCGATCTCAGAAAAGGACAAGGCCTACATGAAAAAGGTGCCTTATGCGAGTGCGGTAGGTACCTTGATGTATGTTATGGTGTGCACTAGAATTGACATTGCTCAGGCTGTTGGATTAGTTAGTAGATATACAACAAATCCGAGAAAATCGCATTGGGAGGCAGTGAAGTATATTTTTAGATATTTTAGAGGAACATCAGATTATGGTCTTGTTTTTGGCGGCAGAAATAAAGATTCAAGTTGATTGGATTTTGTGATTCAGACTATGCCGGAGATAGAGATAGAAGAAAGTCAACCTCAGGCTATGTGTTCACTCTTGGAGGAATGGCTATTAGTTGGAGAGCGAGGTTGCAGACTATAGTTGCTTTGTCTACTACAGAGGCAGAGTTGATAGCTGCAGTTGAGGCAGCTAAGGAGGCACTTTATTTGAAGAAGTTGTTGTGTGATTTGGGCTTTGTACAAGATAATTGTTTGGTGAATTGTGATAGTCAGAGTGCAATTCATTTAGCTGAAAATCTGGCTTTCAGCTCTAGAACAAAGCATATAGAGGTAAGAGAGTCTTTCCTTATCTCCATGAATGAAGAGAAGTTAGTTCGCCTTCAGAAGGTTCATACAAATGACAATGCATCAGATATGTTTACGAATGCCTTATCTGCTACTAAGTTCGAGCATTGCTTGAACTTGATTCACTTGATGAAGTGCTAGGTGCCACATGGTGACACTATGGGGAAGAGAGTAACTTTGTTGAAGTTAAGAGAAGATGTGGCATTCTTCTTGTATGAAGAGATATGAGTTTATCTTTTGGTTGCACAACGTCTGCCTTATTCTTTTTTGAGTGTTTCCAACACTTTGTTGGTGGGCGGTGGCCTTGCCGGAGTTCATTAACAAAGTGCAATGAGAGGTGACTTTTGCAGAAACTCATTTGGGAAGTATTCATTTTGGAGTATCTTGGTTTGGAAGAGATATTGTATCAAGGTGGAGATTATTAGGATTTTTTGGTGATACAATATTTCCAAAATTAATAGATTTTGGAGATATTCTCGGTATTTAGTTACCCGTTCTGTGCATGAAGGAAATAGAAAGAGAAATTAAAGAGATAGGGATTTGAAGATATTTACCATATATATTTGATTGCCATATTTTATAAAAGGAGAAACAAAAGGAATCAAATAGGGAAATAATTGATTGATGGAGAAAATGGAATATTATCAATCAATTACATGGCAAGGCAATTATTGGGAATATTATTATTCCATGAATTGATTTATTTACATAAATCAATTGCTTCATCCTTAAGTAACTTTTCTCTATATATAAAGAGAGGCATAGAGAATGTTAAGATATCAGATGTGAGAGAACAATCTCTTGTTTATTTTTTCTTCATTTCATTACTCTGTAACCTCTTCAAATAGTAGTAAAGCTCTTTCCCATTAAAGTGGACGTACACTATCTCGCGATAGTGGAACCACTATAAATCTGTGTGTTCTCTCTTGTCTCTATATTATTTTTTTCTGTGATCTATAATTATCTGTTTGTTCTATCACGTCAAATTGCAAGATCCTATTTTTCTGCTGAGAGAGATTGATCAACCCTCCCCCTTACACAACAAACATCACCACCATATCGCCTGTCCATAACAATGGCATACATTTCCACTATAAATAACCTCTCCATAACAATAGCATACGACCCACTATCCACCCTTATATCCCACTGTTACACAACAGTATCATACATTTCCAGTCAAACCACCATTTCCAGCTCAACAAATCAAACCCAGCAGCCTCTTTATACTTCCCTTCCCACTGACACAGTAGCAGCATCAGCAGTGCTCAATATAAACCATCACTTCTTCTGATACGTCCCACTGCCATAACATATACATTGCTTCGACCACCAACAACACTTGCAATCAAACTTCACTACCAATACATCCATCCTACTCATTACCCAACCTACTATCCATTTGCTTCATTTGCTTCCCACTGTAACAACATTTGCATTTCTTTGACACTGCTGCCCTCTGCCACATCAAAAAATTTCATACATACCCCTCCCTCCTAGCTGCTGTCATCACCATCACTATCGTTCCATTCCCACAATGTTGTGCACAATAGTTCATACTGCCATAAACCAAAGCATTCACCTGTTAACTATCTCCACATACTCACTCTGTTAAAATACCATACTTCCCAAACAACTGTCAACAACCACCCTGTTTCCTCTTCGCCCACCATTACAAACTGTGAATTACTTACTTGACACCCAAACATCACCAGCAATTCGCATCTGTGCTCAGAGAACAGCCTCATCATTCCAAACCAGTGTAACAACAGCCTACATCTCATCATCTCAAACCATATAAACCTACACTGCATACCTACAAACACTGCCATATTGCCATCATCCCCACCTTTAACAATTGCCTGCAGCTACCACACACCCACTTCTACTACACACTCATTTCAACTTGCTACATCACAACATCTAGCTGCTACTACCAATCCAACCCACATATCACTGCCTCACTGCTACACTCCTCTCACCACACAGTCAACAATACAAAACTGCCATCTACCTCTCTGTGCACTATCCACCCGTACTACATTACTAACATCACCCACATCCACCACTTGCCAATACCCTTGTACAAACTACCTGCAATCAACCAGTGCGCACTTCATTCCATCATACCCACCAGTGTGCATTTCACTACCGCCTACAAATATTTAACTCTGTTAACAAGCTTCCTTCTTGCCTCTACCATAGTTCATCAACCAGTGCAACATCCACCTCTATTAACAATCACCATCCATACTTCATCATGCACTACCATAGCCCCTATACCCTTCTCATCCTCACTGCCTTGCCAACCCTGGAGCATCAACTACATCAACCCTTCAACAACCTGCCACTTCTTCTGTCATCGGTTACAAAGCACCCCCCTGCACTTTCCTCCACCACATCAAACAATCACTACCCATCAGTGAATCCCACAACCATTTACACTACCCTTTAGCGAATCACCAAATTTTAATCGCGAACCTCACTTTTACCATTTCATCCATACACACTCAACATCCACTGCCAATCACCGAGCCTCCTTCAACCGCGCAATCCGATTTCGACTTGGAGGTTGTTAACCCCGCCTCGGCCGTGGCTCACCGATCCAAGATAAGAAACGACCTAACACTTTGCCGACTTAACGAAGGGATGCCGACCTAATATCTTAACATGGAAGACCGACCTAACTGCATAAGACCTAAGAGGGATACCGACCTAAGGGTCTTGAGAAGCATGCCGACCTAATGCCTTAAAGAAAGTTCCGACCTAACGTCTTGAAATGATGCCGACTTAAGGTTCAAGGAGATTCCGACCTAGGACTTATAAAGGTCTACCGACCTAACACGTTTTCCGATCTAACTACTCAAGTTGTTTGCCGACTTAGCTGTTAAGAATAAGTTGGTCCACACCTGAGTCGTGGCCGGCTTACGACTCATGATAAGTCGTGACCGACCTAAGGATATGAAGGGGGAAGTAGTACAACAGTTCAATGCGCGTCACGATAACTCGGCAGCGACTTGGGACTTAGGATTTTTGGGGCCAGAAGAATATGCGCCTCCCATTTAAACTATAGGCCGTGCATAGGTGAGGAGCAGCGACCTACGACCTAGCTTATCTCGGCAACGGCTTACGACCCAACTCATCTCGGCCACTACCTACAACTTGACACCAGAAGCCCCTATAAATAGGCGACCACCTCCAACATTCAGAGTACTTTTGGCTCATTCTTTTCAAACGCCGATACTCTGCTACATTCCAAACTAACTCAACACCCAAAGCTTTCAAGACACGTGGAACACTATCAACAACTTCAAGAAGAAATCTCATGCATCCGACATGGATTCGAGGACCTTCACTTACATTGAAGTTTAAGCTACTCATTCAAAGTGTTTAGTAGTTCAAAGTGTATTGTACTTGGGGAAGAATTGTATCAACTTGTAACGAAATCATCAATAAAGATATTCAGAGTGGACGTAGGCAAAATATTGAGCCGAACCACTATAAAATCGTTGTTATTCACTGCTTTTTTCTGTGATTTTCTGCTTATACTCTGTTCCCGAATCATCGGGTGGTGCTTTCACAACTACATTTTATACACCGGGGTGTTAGCGTTCAAATTTTAGCGTTAACATTTTTGGTGCTTTCACTGAGAACTGAACTCAGGTGAATTATCATCATTGCTCCACGAGAGTTTGTTGAAGTAACCTCTCTGAAGACTAGAAGTTTATCTGAAATCATGGCTCCGGGGAGAAAGAGTAGATCTGTTAGATCTGGGAATGTTCAAGAGGGAACCTCCGCTTCCCTAGTACCTAATCAAGCCACTCCACCTGTTGGGGTTACAAAAGCGGAGTTGGATGCTGTAATCTTAGGGCTGAACCAGCAGATAAATGCCCAAAGTGCACAATTGGAAGCTCAGAATGCCCAAAATGCCCTAATTTTGAATAAGTTGAATGACTTGCTTGGGGTAAACCGTCAACCAACGAGTAATGAAAGGAACTTTGCTGGCAACATTCATGAGGATGAAGAAAGAAACATTCATGAGAGGGCTGCCAGCCCCTTTGAGCGGACATTTCCTGAAGTTGGTGGATCTAAAGCTCGAAATGATGAGGGATATCTTTCTGAAATGGTTCGACAAATCATGAAAGAAAGCATGCAAAGGAATGAAGACGAGAAGGAATGGGGTTTCGCTCCAAGTAAAACCCGGTTTACCGAAAGGATCTTAAAGGCTGAGTTCCCAAGGAAGTTCGTCCCTCCAACTATCCCAGCTTACAAAGGAACAAGTGATCCGAACGAATTCTTATATAAGTATGATTGGCACATGACAGGTGCCAGAGCTTCTGATGAAATAAAGTGTCGATATTTTCCTGTATATTTGGAAGGTGTAGCTCTGCTTTGGTTCACCAAGCTACCAATTCGGTCTATAGATCAGTTTTCTGACCTAACCCGGAAATTCAAGGAGCAGTTCAGACTATACGCTTCAAAAGCCAAAGATATCATGTCATTGTCAAGTTTAGAACAGAATCCAGGGGAAACTATCAGATCTTTCTTGAATCGCTTTAATATAGCGCTGGCCGAGGTAGACAATGCAGAACTACGGATGATCTTGACCTATCTGATGAGGGCCATCGACAAGTCGAACGAATTTGGAAAATGGCTTAACATGAAGGAACCAAATTCCCTTGAAAAATTCTACAAGAAAGCAGATGAGTTCATACGCCTGGAAAGCCGTCCTGTACCGGTAAAGGCAGCATTGGAAAAAGATGAAGATAACATTGTTGCTCCACGCAAGAGTGAATCTGTAGGACAGAAAAGGGAAAATAACGATGGGAAGAAACAGAAAAATCTGAAGAAGCCTCGTTCCTTCAAGACATCGAATATACCCCTTTATCAGATACGCCGGAGCGTATTTACCTTGCCACTAAAGATTCTGTTGATTATCCTAAACCTCCCGTTCTGAGAACCAGGAAAAAAGCTGTACAAAGCGTAAAGTTTTGCCGCTTCCATAATCAACCCGGTCATGATACCGATGAATGCCGCCAATTGAAAATTTTGATTGAAGAATTGATAAGGGAAAACAAGCTGCAGCAATTTGTGGAAAAGAATAGCAACAATCCCGCTTCGTCTAGTCAGGGGCAACGAGCTCCTGCTCATCAACCCAGGACAGGTGAAAAGACTGCAGGGCATGAATCCGGAAGGCCTGTTATCAATGTCATTACGGGAGGACCTCACCCAGCAGGCAGGAGCTGGGGTGAGATGGAAAGGTATACCCGAGCTTTGAAGTATGTACCGACCGAGGAAGATGTATTTGTTTTGGAAGGTGCTATACCCCTGAAGCAACAAAGAACTTTCAATGATGATATTGTGTTCAGAGCCAGGGATTCCACAGGTATGAAGCTCCTACCTTGGATCCCTTAGTCATCTCGGCTGGTATCGGGCCAGCTATTGTCAGAAGAGTTCTCATTGATTGTGGCGCATCCTGCAATATCCTCTTCAAGAAAACATTCGACCAAATGAAGATCCCTATGGCTGATGTGCAAGCCTCATCGCAGAAAATCGCTGGCTTCACTGGGGAGCCAAAACAGCCGATAGGAACCGTTGATTTGCTTGTAGAACTTGGAGAGGGAGAAAGAAAAGTGGTCCGCAAGCAAACTTTTGTGATTGTCGACGAATTTTCTGCTTATAATGCTTTCCTTGGCCGTCCAACTCTCGCAGCATTCAAAGCTGTTCTGGCCCCATGGTGCCTCACCATTAAATTTCCCACGGATAATGGAGTGGGAGTTATAAAAGGGGATCAAAATGCTGGGCGGGAGTGTTATCTGACAGAGCTACGAGAAACAAGGAAAAGAGAAATGGAAAAGGATGCGGCAACCCCAGTCCGCATCAAAGAACCAGCCTTGTAGCAATTACAGGGCGGACCCTGCACTGGCGAGCACAGCGGAGCATGGAAAGAGATGGATCCTAGAAAAGCCAGTGCAGGGGAGAATAGAGTAGTACCAGTGGAAACGACAATACCAGTACCTGTTGACCCAAAGGATCCAAACAAAGTGTTGAATGTGGGTTCACAACTTAATGTGTCAATTCAGAATATCTTAATATCCTTTTTAAAGGCAAATTTGGATGTTTTTGCTTGGACTCATGCTGATATGTGCGGAATATCCCCAGAAGTTGCAGTACACGCCCTGAATATTGATCCAAAATTTACACCTGTGAAGCAGAAAAGGAGAACTCAAGGTCCAGAAAGGTCAGCAGCGTTAAAAGAAGAAGTTGATCGGCTCATAGAGAATAACTTTATCAAAGAATCTACCTATCCGAATTGGGTTTCAAATCCAGTGCTGGTTAAGAAAGCCAACGGAAAATGGAGAGTGTGCATCGATTTTTCAGATCTAAACAAGGCCTGCCCCAAAGACTGCTTCCCATTACCTAGGATCGATCAACTGGTAGACGGAACAGCGGGACACGAATTGTTATCTTTTATGGATGCCTACTCTGGATATAACCAGATCATGATGCATGAGCCAGATCAGGAGGACACGAGCTTTATCACCGACGTTGGTCTTTACTGCTACAGAGTTATGCCTTTCGGGCTGAAGAATGCAGGGGCAACATACCAAAGACTTGTTAATGCTATGTTCAAACCGCAATTGGGCAAGACTATGGAAGTCTACGTCGATGACATGTTAGTAAAGTCTAAGAAAGCAGTGGATCACATAGAACACTTAGCAGACATGTTCGCAGTCCTCCGAAAATACGGAATGAAGCTCAACCCTTTAAAATGTTCATTTGGAGTGGAATCCGGAAAGTTTTTAGGTTTCATCGTGAGCGCTAGGGGCATTGAGGCTAGTCCAGCTCAAATTACCGCCTTAAAGGAAGTCAAAGCTCCTAGAACGAAGAAGGAATTGCAAAGTCTCAATGGAAAAGTCACCGCCTTGAGTCAGTTCATTTCCAAAGCCACAGGTAAATGCATCCCATTCTTTGACGCCCTAAAGAAAGGAAAGAAAAACTTCGATTGGACTCCCGAATGCCAAAAAGCCTTTGATGAATTGATTCTCCGTATGGAAACGCCTCCAATACTTTCTAGGCCTGGCGATGGCGAGGATCTTCTTATATACTTGGCAGTATCATCTCATGCTTTAAGTGCAGCGCTGATACGAGAAGACAAGAGGATTCAACATCTAGTTTACTATATCAGCAAAAGACTCACTGGGGCAGAGATGAATTACTCTAAGTTGGAAAAACTTGCCTATTGCCTACTGATTGCATCCAGGAAGTTGAGGCAATATTTCCAAGCTCATCCTATCAGAGTCCTCACTGATCAACCTTTAAAGCAAGTCCTGTTTCGCCCTGAGACTTCGGGTCGTCTTCTAAAGTGGAATATTGAACTCAGTCAATATGACATCACTTATCATCCCCGAAAAGCAATCAACGGACAAGAATTAGCGGATTTCATCGTAGAATTCACAGATAAGGGTAACAGTGAGGAGGAAACGATCGACGATTCCCCAATCCAATGGAAGTTATATGTCGATGGCGCGAGAAATGACTACTGTTCTGGAGCCGGAGTTGTACTTGAGACCCCTGAAGGTCGATCATTATGCTATGCACTAAGATTGGAATTTCCTTCAACAAACAATGAAGCAGAATACGAAGCCCTTATCGCTGGCTTAAGGATTGCTAAAGAACTAAACATCCGAGCATTACAGATCTTTAGTGATTCTCAGCTTATTGTATGCCAAGTCAAGAAGGAATTCCAAGCGAAAGGGGGAAATCTGCCCGCCTACTTGTCAAAGGCTTGGGAACTCCTGGGTGATTTCGATCATTACATGATAAGTCATATTCCTCGAGAAGAAAACACGAAAGCAGATTCTCTCGCAAAGTACTTTAGCACAGGCGCAGCTCAATTTCTGGGGTTGACTCCAGTGGAAGTCCTGTCGGCTCCGAGCATTGATGAGATGGATATTGATTGGATCATGAGTGTGTCTCAAGAGCAAGAGTCATGGATGACTCCAATAACAGAATATCTGCTCAATGGCTCTTTACCGGAAAATTCAAAAGAACGAAAGAAGCTACTGAGGAAAGCCTCTCGCTATATAGTCCAGGATGGCCAGTTATACAGACGGGGATTCTCAATGTCGTTACTTCGATGTGTATCCAGGGAAGAGTCCAAAACAATCCTAGCTGAGGTGCATGGGGGAGAATGTGGTGATCATTTAGGTGGTCAAACTTTAGCGAAAAAGATTCTCCAATACGGATATTTTTGGCCAGAAATTAATCGAGATGCAGCAGACTATTCCCGAAAATGTGGCAGATGCCAAAGGAGCGCCAAAATTCCTAGAGCTCCTTCCACTGAACTCACACAGATGGTCAGTCCATGGCCGTTTGCAATATGGGGGATAGACCTTGTAGGACCGTTACCAACTGCCAAATCTGGAATTAAATATGCCATTGTTGCTGTAGATTATTTTACTAAGTGGGCAGAAGCTGAACCACTGGCTACTATCACCTCAAAAAAGATGATAAGTTTTGTGACTAAAAGTATCATTTGCAGATATGGTGTGCCTCAAAAAATAATTACAGACAATGGTACTCAGTTCGAAAGTGAAGAATTCCAAGATTTTTGCAAACGATTCAAAATCCGAAAAAGCTTCTCAGCAGTAGCTCATCCGCAGGCAAACGGGCAGGTGGAAGCAGTAAATAAAATTATCAAGTCAACCATCAAGAAGCAACTTGAAAGAGCAAAAGGTGGTTGGGTCGATAAGCTACCGCTAGCACTATGGGCATACAGAACTACCCACAAAACTGCGACTGGGCATACTCCGTTTTCATTGGCATACAGATCAGAGGCAATGATTCCGGTAGAAACAGAGGTCCCTTCACATAGAAGAATCCATTTCAATCAAGCGGAGAATGAAAAACTACAGCTTGAGGCACAAGATCTCCTTGATGAAAAAAGAGAAGAGGCTGACCTCAGAATCGCATCTCATCAGCAAAGGATAGCCAGACGTTTCAATTCCAAAGTTCGTCAACGCAGCTTTGAGATTGGAGATTTAGTCCTAAAAAGAATTATGACAGCGACAGGTGTGTTTGGGCCAAATTGGGAAGGACCATATGTCATAGGTCAGAAGCTTCTTGACGGCACATTCAAACTCACTACTGTCGAAGGAGATCAAATTCCAAGAGCTTGGAACAGCAATCACTTGCGTCCATACTTTACTTGATAGCTTTGTTGAAATATTGTAAAAAGAATTATGAATGTATGATTCCTGTAATTGAAAGCGATTGTAAAACCGATGCAAGTGAATAATGAAAGACTATAAAGTGGATGTAGGCCCAAATTCTTGGCCGAACCACTATAAATCTGTTTTCCTTATTATTATTATTACATGTTTGCTTTATTTTCGATATGAAAAGTACATTAAATGTATTACTGAAATGTCGATTTAAATTTTTGCAGGCAACGAAAACAAAACTTGCACATTACAAGACCAAGTGATTCTTGTTATCATTCAACAAACAAATCCAAGTCACAAAATTGCCGAATTTAAATCCTAGATAAGAAGTGCTTCAATTGAACGGTCAATGATTTCGTCGAAAACGGGCTCTAGCTAATAAATTGAGAAGTTTGAACAAACAAACATCCAATTAAGAAGCCTATGTCCGTTCTCGCGAACTGGCCTAGCAATGAAGTACACTTCTTTGGATTAAACAAACTACTTGTAAGAGAAGGAAGTACGGGCTTGGAAAAAAAATAATAGAGGATCACTGAAAAGGCATAAGCAAGTGGACAAGGAACAACTAAAGCCCTCTTCGGAGGCACAAGTCTTCTTCGGAGGCACAACTCTTCGGAGGATAAAGACCTCTAACGAGGCATATGCCGCAAAAAAGAAAGTTCTCTACTCAACCAAAAAAGATTGGAGGAGTCATGACCCTCCAACCATGAGAGAGTAACTTCCAGGCAATCTTCGGAGGCCCATTTCACCAGGAGTTGAAGTGTAACAACCGCTCTTCGGAGTTTCACTTCACCAGAGTTGAAATGTAAAACAAAATAAAAGCCCTCTCGGAGGCCCATTTCACCAGGAGTTGAAGTGTAACAACCGCTCTTCGGAGTTTCACTTCACCAGAGTTAAAATGTAAAACAAAATAAAAGCCCTCTTCGGAGGCCCATTTCACCAGGAGTTGAAGTGTAACAACCGCTCTTCGGAGTTTCACTTCACCAGAGTTGAAATGTAAAACAAAATAAAAGCCCTCTTCGGAGGCCCATTTCACCAGGAGTTGAAGTGTAACAACCGCTCTTCGGAGTTTCACTTCACCAGAGTTGAAATGTAAAACAAAATAAAAGCCCTCTTCGGAGGCCTATTTCGCCAGGAGTTGAAGTGCAACAGCCGCTCTTCGAAGTTTCACTTCACCAGAGATGAAATGCTAAAAAATAAAAAAATAAAAAAGAAAAAGAGAAGACCTCTTCCCAGAGGCAGAAATGAAAAGACCTCCTCCCGGAGGCACAATCAAGCAGAAAGACCTCTTCGGAGGCACACGTTTCACCAAGATTGAAGTAAAACTTCCAAGTGTTGAAACGTGAAAAAGTCTTCCTCAGAGGTGCAACTTTTCAAAGAAACAAAAATCAAGAACCCCTTTACTGTGGCAAGTTAAAAAAAAAAATCCTCATTAAAAGCACACTTTAACTTTCAAAGGAAGAGTGAATTACTTGTTCTAGAAAATTCTCTTCCTCAAAAAGAAGTTGAAGTACCTTACAAATACCCGCTTTACCACATAAAAGATTTCATTCAATAAAATGTGTATATGCACAAAATAAAGAGTGATATCTTCGAAAGTTGAAGCGTAGAAACTTATTTGTGCTCTATTTTTTTTTAATGAAATCATATTCCTCCAAATGTGGAATAATTATTCTCTAAAAAATAAAAGCACAAGTTCCTCATAAAATAAAATATTACAATGGGCTTATGGTATAGGGGCAGCATGGCATAACTACATCGGTAAAATTGCGCTCGAACAATATATACCACAAACTCACTGCAATATCGTACAAAGAAACTTGTACAAAAATGAATAGTAAATGCATTCTCAGATATAGACAGAAGTTTGTACAAAGAAAAAGAATCGTTTTTTTCAACACTATTTTATATACAGGTACAGGTTCCAACAAAAGAAAGCGAGGGGCCGGTACCCGCACAATTTCCGGTCATTGCATGCAAAAAAAGGCAAAAAAGCGATATGGAAGCCACAGAACCAGAGCCATCATTTCTTCTTCCGCCCACCTTTTGAGCCCGCACCTGGCCGAATGACCAACTTTTTAGGTCGGCTTGTAAGGGTAGAGGATGAAGGAGAAAGGGGCTCGATCGGACTTTCTTCCGTCTCTTCTTCGCCAGTTAAAGATCCCTTCTTATTCTTCTTCTTGGAAACTCCCTGCTTTCCTCTCTTCTTGGAGGAAGGCCCACTCCTTGGAGAAAAAAGTTTGGATAACGGTTCAGCGTCGGAGCCAGTGGGTTCTGGCGTCCTCTCGCTTCCTTCAGTTTCTTCTCCTTTCGGATCTTGAGAAGCAACGGGATCATCTAAGCCGTGAAGGGCTTCTATTTGCTCTTCCTGTGACCCGGGTTGCGAGGCAGAAGGAGGAGTGACCTTAAGAGGCGAAGAAGGAATAGTTGGAGGAGGAGAAGCCTGAACAATGCCCGACGTTTTCTCTGCAGAAGGAAAAAAGTTTAAGTCAGCAAAAAGCGGAGATAAAGGTTCGCTGAGATTCAAGAAGTAGTCAAAAAGCCCATCAAGTTCATAAGAAACAGATGAGCAGTCTACTTGGGCAAGATTGTCAGTAGGGTTACCTGCAGAAGTCGGTTCCCTGACGTCAACTTCGTAAGCCTGTGCCTCGGCACTCTCGCCACCCTCATCTCCACCTTGTATGCTTGTAATATCAGTGGTGACTTTAGTAGGAGATGGGGAATGAGAACTAGAACCGATAATGTCAATTTCGGCTGAAGGAGAAGGTTGAATTGGAGTAGTTGAGGTGATTTTTCCTGAATATTCTCCTGCCGCTGTTTCGGCCCTTAATTTTGCAAGCTGTTCTCTCCCCTTGGCGAGAGCGGCGCGAGCATCATCATCAAGATAATGCTCTTCAAGAGCTGACTCAGCGTAGCCAGCGCCTTTACCACCAAGCATATCGAGTGCAGCCTCCCAAACTTCAGCCAGAGTAATTTCATACTTGGGGCCTAGAAAAGCGAGGCTACCACGCCCCAAAATGCTGTGCAGATAGAAATCAAATAATGTTGAGCTGATGTTGGCCCTCGTTGCCTCGTGAGAATCTTCAGCTGCAATTTTGCCGGCAACGGCCTCATCACGCTCCATTTCAGCTTTAGAAAGTTGAAGCTTCAGCATTTGAATCTCCGCCTCTTGGGAACTGTTTTTCTTCCGAAGCTCTTCAATGTCAGCGACATAGCCCTCACTAATTCTTTTCTGCACTTCAAGCCTGTCTTCGGCATCCCTTTGGCTGGCATGAGCATCTCTCACTTGTTTTAGGATCACTTCTTCTTTTTGAGAATAAGAAGTAGAGGAAGCAGCAAGCTCTTGTTTTAGTTCTTCAGCTTTTGCTTCAAGCTCCTCATTGTAAGAAGCAATGCTTCTCATCTCGGTGTCATGTTGCTCAAGCACCTTTTGCCATTCGGCTTTATCATTTTACATGGTGAGCATGGCCTCTATGTTTGCACGATTAACCCTCTGAAGCTCGTCAACAAGTTTCTGCCAGTTCGACATCCTCTCAATATCAAGCTTGACGGCGTCGAGATTTCGTAACATGGCAGACTTGTCAATGGGAACCAAGTCAAGGTCGAACCTCACTCCCTTCAGACACCACTATGGAAACCGACTTTGCAAAGTGGCCGGGCCCGGTCCAACTTGGAATTTGGGCCTGCTAATTATTGTTTGGATGTCTGTCTTCCCGAGAGCGGGAGAGCCGGAAGGAATGTCAAGCGAGGCAGGAGCTGAAACCTTTTCAGGAGTTGTAGAGGTGTGCTTCTCACCATTTCGGGCTCGCTTGCTCGAATCTTCAACCATATGACTTTTTCCTCTGTCATCATGGGATTTTCTTTTATGGGAATCGTCGCCTCTCTGCGAAGAATCGTGGCGCTCCTCCCTCTCTCTTCTTTCATAACGCTCCTCTTGAGCCCTCTTCTCTTGAGCCTTTCGGGCGGCTCGAGGCGTATCCAATATGATTATAGGCGTTACCTCCCCTCTTACAGAGAATCCGATGAAGAAGGAAGTCATCGTAGTATGAGCTGCTGCACCCCATCGGAGAATCTGAAATAAAAAGAGATAAGTTTTAGAGGCCTTCAAAGTACAAAAAGTGAGAAACATAAAAGTGCCGAAAAAATTCTAAGTGTGTGTGATGTGCAAACTACTTGCATCAAACTACGAACCACTCTTTAATTGAGGAGTGGTTGTGGGTGTAATAGTTAGCGTCAACTCTTGAGTTGATGGAGTCTGTTGCAGGATGGAAGTTGCTTCGACTACTGAAGAAGAAACCCCGGTAGTGATAGGATCATCTTTAAAGATCTCTTGCGAGGTGGCAAAGAGGTCGCTCAGCCCTTCGAAAGTATCATCCCTGCTCTGCTTGGCAAGGCTAGTTTTCTCGGCTTCTTCGCCGAATTTCTGTGAACGTCGGGGAGATCCTTGAGGCTCTTCTTCCTCAATAACCGGGGCAAGTTCGTCAGATGGCCCCGCAACATCAACAGAAGTGGAGCACTTCACTAGCGAAGCCTTGGGAGCAGGTCCTTTTGGTTTGGATGTATCCGTAGAAACTGGGGCATCCAATGCTCTAGCCGGGGAGTCTGGGATTTCATGAGGATGTGTAGAACGAGAAGTATGTAAAAGCCCGTATTGGTGCAATAATTCATCCCCCAACAAAAACTTGATGCTTCTCTCTGCTACGGCCACGACACTCAATCTATCAAAAGTCTGCTTATGGACCGGATCTCTAGAGGGAAGAGGAAGTGCTGAAAAGAGTAAAGAATGAAATTAGCAATTGGTAATTCGGATCTCGAGAAAGTTTAAAAATGGAGACAAGTAATCTTACTTCCTACTCTCCAATCGGCATAAAACCCTGGGGGGCAGCGAGCAAAGAAAAATTGGTTCAGAAATCCATGAACGCTTTCGGTAAGGTCAGAAATAAATTTGCGATTTCTAGCGCTCCTCACAATTATAAGGGAAGGATATCTCTACTCTTTGCAAACGAGCATAAGTAACGAATTTCTTCAAAACTTGGTAAGCGATCAAAAGTTCTTCTGAAAAAAACGCACAACCCCATCAAGATGGCATAACCATTAGGATGAAGTTGGGACGGAGAGATTGACAACCGAAGGAGAAGAATTCGGAGAAAGTCATTAAAAGGAGGGATCGCTCCGCTTAAACACATTTGACGATTGATTGCAATAAAGCCACGGGGAGGACTGTCGGCAGTATCACTTGGCCCAGGGAGCAGGACATCACTTTCAGTAAAACCAAATTGAGTGCGCAGCTGAGTAAATGCTCTCGGGGTTAGAATGGTTGGAGTTCTCTCTGGAGGGTTCTCTATAGGTAGAGCTACCGGAAAAGTTTCTTCCTCTTGAGTTTCCATTTCTTCTTGATGAGAAGTCATTCTACATAAATAACTGGATATTCAAACATCAAGGTGCACGTTTCCTAAAATATGTGTGAGGTGTTGTGTAAAATTAACAAAGCAATAAACAAATATAACTGGAATGAAAACTAGCAAGCATTTGTTAGTTATGAAACCCAGGGACTATTGTTTTAAGCTTAAATATGCAAGCATAATGTTGATGCAAACAAATCAGTTCAGATTGTTGACATTTTGCATCAATGTTTAACTTTAGTTGATTGATTCACAAACATTTCATGCAATATATTTAAGTTGCCTGTTTCATCTCGACTAATCTGTCATTTGATGTGGGCAGTCAATGGAAGTATTCTCGCCTTGGTTTCTTTGTTTGTTATTTTCAGCAGGTTGGTAGCTTATAAGTTAATGCGGTCTGTGAAATAATACAATGAGATTCAAGCAAATTTAAAGTTGGGGCAGTTCAGAATTTAGGCAAACTTAGTTCGGCAGTTCGAGTCAAATACTCAAAGTGGGACTATGCTCCTAGATGAAAACACATCCAAAGCTTAAGTATTAGGTCGGCTACGATTTTAAAAGTCTTTCGCGAGATAAGGCTAAGTCGGTAGAGGGTCGGAGTCAAAGTTAGTTCGGCGGCTCAGTCTTCTAGGTCGCAAGGAAGAGATAAGAAAGTAAGCTCCGATCCAAAAGGCAGGAACTTCTCCAAGTATTGACTCGGTCACGATCCAAGCCTTAAAGTTTAAATCGGCAAGTTTCCTTCAAGCATTATCTCAACCACGACCTAAGGTCACTAAGAGTCAGGTCGGCCAAAGGCTAAGACACCCAAATTCACAAACTCGCTCCCGAACCAACATCACACTCCATCAACCCGCTAACCCAATAGCCGTTCCATCAACAACAGCCTTCATTTCATTCAAAGCTATCAGATCACCCAATAAAAAGTTCAAAGTTGTCACAAATCCATTGCCCTGCCATCAGAAATCATTGAGCCTGGGGTGGTAAACCACCTTCATCGTTTAAATGATCATCTGAAGCCGAATCGAGCAAACTAGGCTTCATCAGCTATAAATGTGATGGGATTCGTGATGGAGCATTGTACAAGGAAACGATTCGAGTTCGAGCAACAAGGTTTACGAATCGACAGTGACCTACAATCAGAAGAGGAATGAGGTTACCTACACGATCAATGGTAGAGGTTATCGATGATCAGATGGGATGAGATCGCCTTTAGGAGCTTGAGAAAATTTTAATGGTGGAATCGAACAAGGGAGTAAGTAATAAAGAGGAAAAAGAAAAGAAAATGGATGACTTATATCTTGCTGTGGTAGAGACTGAAGCGGCTAAGGCCAACCAACTGTTAGGTCGTTTACGACCTACCGATCTAAAAAAGGAACAGGTTAAAGAGTATCGAAGCATACGACCTAACCATTAGGCGCATACTTCGAGGGGCAAATGTTAACCCCGCCTCGGCCGTGGCTCACCGATCCAAGATAAGAAACGACCTAACACTTTGCCAACTTAACGAAGGGATGCCGACCTAGTATCTTAACATGGAAGACTGACCTAACTGCATAAGACCTAAGAGGGATACCGACCTAAGGGTCTTGAGAAGCATGCCGACCTAATGCCTTAAAGAAAGTTCCGACCTAACGTCTTGAAATGATGCCGACTTAAGGTTCAAGGAGATTCCGACCTAGGACTTATAAAGGTCTACCGACCTAACACGTTTTTCGATCTAACTACTCAAGTTGTTTGCCGACTTAGCTGTTAAGAATAAGTTGGTCCACACCTGAGTCGTGGCCGGCTTACGACTCATGATAAGTCGTGACCGACCTAAGGATATGAAGGGGGAAGTAGTGCAACAGTTCAATGCGCGTCACGATAACTCGGCAGCGACTTGGGACTTAGGATTTTTGGGGCCAGAAGAATATGCGCCTCCCATTTAAACCATAGGCCGTGCATAGGTGAGGAGCAGCGACCTACGACCTAGCTTATCTCGGCAACGGCTTACGACCCAACTCATCTCGGCCACTACCTACAACTTGACACCAGAAGCACCTATAAATAGGCGACCACCTCCAACATTCAGAGTACTTTTGGCTCATTCTTTTCAAACGCCGATACTCTGCTACATTCCAAACTAACTCAACACCCAAAGCTTTCAAGACACGTGGAACACTATCAACAACTTCAAGAAGAAATCTCATGCATCCGACATGGATTCGAGGACCTTCACTTACATTTAAGTTTAAGCTACTCATTCAAAGTGTTTAGTAGTTCAAAGTGTATTGTACTTGGGGAAGAATTGTATCAACTTGTAACGAAATCATCAATAAAGATATTCAGAGTGGACGTAAGCAAAATATTGAGCCGAACCACTATAAAATCGTTGTTATTCACTGCTTTTTTCTGTGATTTTCTGCTTATACTCTGTTCCCGAATCATCGGGTGGTGCTTTCACAACTACACTTTATACACCGGGGTGTTAGCGTTCAAATTTTAGCGTTAACAGAGGTCGAGACAGGCATGAATTCAATTGGAATTTTGATTTGTGAATTGGTTGCGAATCTTTTTGCTTTTGGGGATCTTTCTTTACAGAATAGGGAGATGAAGCATTGGTGTTCACTGAGAGCGGTTGCGGGAAAAAATTTCTTGCTGGGATCGTTTTTATTACAAAGCGTTTTTAACTGGGCCAGACCTAGTTAGGTTTTCAATAAATAAAAAACAAGTTTTTTTTGTTTTAGTCTTCCTTCTCTTGAAAAAATAATAAAAGAAAAACAAACAAACAAACAACTTGTTTTCATTTGTTTTAGTTTCACTCGTTTTGGTTTAGTTTCATTTCTGTTTTGTTTTCATTTATTTTAGTTTCTTCTTTTGATATATATATATATATATATATATAAACTAATTATATAAAACTTGTTTAATTTTCAGGCTTAAATTGTATGAAATTAAGAGGATTGGCTTGCTAAAAAAACTGCTTTGCTTGCTTGCTTTATTAAAAAACTCGCTGCTTAAAAATAGTTTGCTAATAATTCTATACACTCTGCTATCATGTCATTAGCCCTTATTTTTATTTGTTTTGCATTGTTCGTTGCTTGTATTTTAAAAAAATTCAAAAATAAAAATTTCATTGTAGTTGTATTGTTATATCACATTTATTTTCAGTTTACATTCATATCATCTTATTTTCTTTTCTAAGGGCAACATCCAAATCCACATTAGATGGGATATTTCATCACCCCATCATTGGCCCACGAATTGCATTTCACCATAGAATTTGATTGATAATAACGGTTAGACATCGAATATAAGGGTTTCATGAGCTCACCTAGGCCTTAATTGTAAATTGACAAGTTGTCCTCTTTCGACAATTTAATTTCTTGGTGTCTAGGCTATGACAGAGCAATAATCAGTTATAAATATTACGGCGATCTGTAAATATTATACTGATTATTTCTGTGAAGATACTTATACCTTCTGTTGCATTGCTACGGTGATCTGTGATGCAGTGATAACTCTCACTCGTTACCTGGCTGAGAACTATCTTGTTGGATTAAGATAAGGTGCGATTATATAATTTTGGGTTAGAAGCTACTTGGGATAGAAAATTTGTAATTAAGCCATTGCATTCATTTAGTTGCATTAGTTCATGCATATTTAATAAAAAAAGAAATAAAAATTCAAAATCCAAAACTAAAAAAATTTATTAACATTTCTTAACTTAGTTTTTAATTCCTTTGAAAATTTTCAATCAAAGTCAAAATTCCAAAAAAAAAAGAACTTTTAAGTTATTTTTAGAAAAGCAAAATCCCAATAAAATAAATAATAACCTTTTCAAAAAAAAATGAAATTCCAAAGACAAAACTAAAATCAAATTTCCCTTTTTAAAAATAAATTCTCTTTGGTAAATACTTTTCCTTTAAAAAAAATTCAAAATTAGAAGGAAATAAAACATTTTTGAAAATGTCTGAATTTCCCTAATCGCAACAATTTTACAATAGTTGTGAAAATGAATACAATCCATATAATTTCACACCGAATTCTTATGGATATTTTAATAACAACTATTACACAAATAGTTCGAATTTTGAATCACAAAATTTTCGAAATGATGACCAACCCTCAACTCTTGAAAATAGCATTGAAACAATTTCTTCTTTACTTGAACTCTTTACACAACATGATTAAAGGATAATGATTTGTGTAATTCATATTTGTGAAATAACTCAAGTCAATGATTTCAAAATAATCAAAATTTGAGTTCACTTGAAAATTCAAATGGCTTCGATTATAACTCATGTCAATTCAATTAGGAACCCCAAAATGAATTTCAAAATCAAAACGAAAATGTGGACCACTTTTTAAATAATTTTGGCAATGAGAATAATCTCGACTATTGTTTAATGGACAATTTTTGTTCTCAACAATTTCAAATTGAAAATTCTCAAGTTAACAATTATAAATTTGATTTTGTTGAGCAAATGGACGAAATTCACAATGATCACACGAACTTGTTGTTTGAAACCTACATGAAACAACGTGAGCAATATAATCAAATCCTAACGTGTGACGAGTCAAATAATAATCCACCTTTTACCAAAATTGACGATTTTCAAATAACAACTTTTGAAATTGAAAATGAAAATCTTAATGAAGTTGTTGAAAAAGCGGTAATTGAGTTGGATTTAAATTCTTTTGAAAGTGTGGAACCAAATTTAAAATTCGATCTTCCTTTTTCCCGATTTTGAAAAATTGAATATAACAACTTTGGATTTTGAAATCAATATATGCAATGAAGTTGTGAATAATTCAACAAAGGAAGATGAGTTTCGTGAACATAAATTTTATGGACTTTTCGAAGATGAGTTGTCAAATTCTGAAGGGGAAGATTTAAATCACCATTTTAATTTTGAATTCAATAATTCTAGAGAAGTTTTCAATGATAAGCTTGGATTTCAATTTGGTGAAAATAAACTTAAATTTCAATTAATTATTCCATCAACCCTAAAAATCATCGAAAATAAAACAACTCAATCGATTTTTATAAAACGATATTCATTTTTTCAAATCAACATTCAACTTCAAAATCTTTTATGGTTTGGTTTTCTAGGCTTAAGCTTTGTCCCTCATACTTGACAAGACAAATGAGGCCATTTCATTTACTCTTGGACGACATATTTTTTGATGATGTGTAAATAATAATATTTTTATTTTCATGTAAATATATGTTATATTTTTATTTTTATTTGTCTCCTTTTACTTGGGTTGATTGTGGGGACACAGTCAAAATCAAGTGTGGTTAAAGTCTCATCTTCATTTTTGATTTTTCATAGTTTAATTTTTCTATTTTTTCTCAAAACTTTAAAAAAATTCAAAAAAAAAAAAAAATTCCAATTTTTTTCTTTTTAGCATATTAATTTACTTTTGAAAAAACACTATAGGATATATAGGATTTTGGTTATTAAATTGAAATTTTGAAATTTTCTTTGTCTCAACAAAAATAAAAATAAAGTTTGATTACAATTAAGTATGGTTTATCTAGTATATAGGAAGATTCATAAGTGATGATTTATTAAGTATATCCTAATTGAAATCTTTGTTAAAAAAGTGCTTGATTTAAAGTAAAGGCTATAACATTTTTTATCTTCTAAGTTAAATGGTGCCAAGATGATTTCGCAAAACTCTCTCTTAAAATAAACAAAAAAACATTAAAAAAATGTTCTTGTAAATAAGAAACACCTAGAGTCATGTGTTCACACGCAAGTGTGTGCACTTTCCATGCTTTGTACCATTCTCATGTAAGCCCGAAAGGCAGTGCATGATCGGTATATCTGATCTCAGTTTATCTGAGTTAGGTGTATGTATATAAAAATTCTTTTGTTAATAATGCTTATAGTCGATAGGTATATACACTTGTGTTTTCACTCGTCATGCTCTGTATCCCCTTCATGTAATCCCGAAAGGCAGTGCATGGGTGGTATATCTGGGCGGTTTATCTTAGTTAGGCATTTGTAAATATTGTTAATATCAATAAAAATTTCAAAGAAGAGAGAGTAAGCAATTGAAATCCAAGCACTATTTTTACTTATTTGATTTAACTTGTTATTCAAAAGAAATGAAAATATCATTTTGAAAAACTTTGATAATCAATTAAGGATCAATTTCATAGTTACATTATGTTATCAACCGAAACAACTAGCCAAACTAGAGTCTATTTGTGATGGTAACTTAATTTATGTTGGATGTTTTGATGAGTAAAATGACTAAAATTTCATGATGATGACCAAAACTTATATATAAATTATTCATGTTAATTTAAAACTAAATTCTTTATTGTAAATATTTTCAAAAAAGCTTGCATTCACCTCTTTGTAAATAAATATTGCACTTAGGAATGCTTCATATTGCATTTGGATTTTGTGGGTATTATCCACTAAAAACCCTCACGAGACAACACTCGTCCTACTAGGGACACCTAGAGGTTAATGGCTTATTGCATATGCTCAATGCAATCGTGTTTTCTATGAAAATGGATTTATCTTAGTTTTAGTTTATTCGAGGACAAATAAAAAGATAAGTATGGGGGTATTTAATGTGCATGTAAATGTGCATATTTTTACTTCCATATTTAATCCAATTTAACTAAATAAATGAGTATATAGGGTATTTTAACATATTTAAACCAAAATTTCAAATATAATCAAATCATTATTTATTCATCTTCATATAGGGAAAAAATGGTCATTTTTATGCATGTATTAATTTTAGAAAATTTACTTGGAATATTTCATTGTTATTTTGTAGGAATTTAGACTCAAATGGAAGAGGGGTTCATTTAAATATGCATGCACAAAAGTTAGAAGGCAAATGAAGATGGAAATAATTCAACTCATGCATCATGGAGGACTCCACCTACCCACTTACCTTAATCTATAATTAGGAGCTAATGCATAAGTTAGTGGAGGTTAAAGTTACATGCATACTTGATGATAGGTTAATTAGAGAGTAATGATAACTTGGTGGCCACACTCCCTCAAAGGAAATTTGGGCAGTCCCCAAATATATGAATAGGGTTTTATAACATGTATAAATAACTCTTATGTTTCATGTAATTAGCTCTTAGCCTTCCCCTTGGTTAGTTTAGTTTTAGGCTCAAAAATAAATATAAACTCTCTTCTTCTATTTTCATGGCTACTTAGCCATTTTTTTCTTTTATGTAATTTACATTTATGTAATTTACATTTATGCAGTTTTAATTCATGCTATTTTATTTCTTATTTCTTTCCTTTCATGTTAGTAGTGTAGTTTATTTTATGCAAGTAGATTAGCTCTCTTTTTACTTTAATTTGCTCTCTTTTTCCTCTTGTTTTTGTTTCATGTTGAACTCTACATTTGTTGAAATGTAACAAATATGAGAAGCTAAAACCCTTCAATTTAGGGGTATAGAGCTCTCTTAATCATGTAGATTCAATATTTTGCTAATTATTTGACGATGAATTTTCTATTGGATTAGAAAAATAGCCTAAAATTTTAAATTAAAAATAACCGCAAGCGCACAGCATACAATTTTAGTACGTGACGAGTACGGGTCGATCCGTAGGGAATTGTATTAATTTTAAAATTTATACTCGATGAAATGAAACCAAGAATTTGAGATTGTGTTAAGATAAACAAATGTAAAAACTAACAAAATCTAAATGGATAAAAATATGAGAGTTTGAAGGCAATTTAGAGGCAAATCCCTTCTCATGATCACATAAATCAACAAAATGAAATTATGATCTCTCTTTCGGTCATTAGTGAATTTAGTTGATATGTTTATTATAATTATGGCTTATTTGTGCTATTAATTATCCCAATATAAACCATTTAATTTTAACATACCCACTAAACCACTTGTTAACTCTTATGAAAATGTAAATGAAATGGAAAACAAAATCTATTCTAAGCATGATCTATTCACTATTGATTAGTAATATAGACCATCAAAATTTGATTTTAAAATTCACTTCATTACCATAATAATATATAGTGAAGAGGTGATTATGCTTTTGTTTGTTTAAGCATAACATATTTGATGTCAAGAACATAGGCTATCAAATACCAAGCTAAAACAACAAAGTTAATCCACGTCAAATATAGTCTTTAAGCATAAAAAGAGATCATGGATTAGTTATAATAATTTATGGTTAAATTATAAATAATTTGGGTCTCAAATTTATATATGTTAGAAAACATATTAAAAAGGATTTACTTGAATTTTCGTAGAATTTTCCTAAGTGTTTTGATGAATATATAAAATTATTTAAGGTATGTGACTTAAATGTTTTATATATTTATAAAAGGAGAAGAGTTAGTTTGTAAATAAACTTAAAGTGTTTATTTCTGAAATTTTGACAGTGCCTTTAGAGAAGAAAATTTGCAACCAATAAGATTTAGACAAACAAGGCAGGTTAGTTAAAAAGATCACTTAAAAGGTTAAAAATCAGTTTTATATGTAAAATGTGTGTTTTGCCACTTTCGCCACCCTGCATCTAATATAGATGGCTTTCAACTTAGTTCCTCCACCTCCATCACTATCTAAACCAATGCGCATGGCATCAAAGACTTGATGCGCAGCAAATTGAAAAGAAGGCGAAAGGTATGAGTCGAAACCAGTGGTTCTGAAGAGGTCAAAGTGCTGCTTTGTTTTGAAATGAAAATGTGCCACCTTTGCTTTCAAATTGGTTGGCTTCTAACTTGGTTAAATGGTTTAAAGAAAATGTTTTAGAAAGGTTGCGCCCTGTTTTTTAAATATATGCTTTCGACTAGGTCGAAGCCTTTAGCTGTCGCTTTCCTACCTTCCGAAGTCAATGGTATTGAAAGGTATACTTCATTTTAAAAACGTGGGCACTTCTCCAATGCTTTCGGCAACACAGTTTTGAAACCATTACTTCTTTTCTTCGGAATGCTTTCGAAAGGTAGGCTTTCAACTTAAATGGTTTTAGTGACCCTTTTTGCTCTATTGAAGTATAACCCAAATGGTTCCGAAGGAGATGGTTTTAATTGGTTTCGAAAGGTGGTTTCCACCTGTTTTAAATTGAACCCAAATGCTTTCAAAAGGTTTGTTGTTTACAAAAGTTTGATGCTTTCGAAAGGTTTATAAATGATGGTTTCGAAGGGATGTTTCCCCGATGCTTTCGAAGGGTTTAAAAAAAGGTTTCAAAGGGGTGGTTCCCCGATGGTTTCGAAATGAAAGGCTTTCCAAAGGGTTTTGAAGGGCAGTGTTTAAAAGTTTTAAAAGAAAAACGTGTGAGGATTTAAAGCTTTTGAAAGGAAGGTTTTTCGATGGTTTTGAGAGGTTTCTAAGAATGGTTCTGAAAGGAAGGTTTTGGCCTTTCGGCCTAGGTTAGAAAAAGGGTTTTACTTCGTTACGAAAGAGGCGCTTTCAATAGTTTTGAAGGGGTACTTACAATGGATTCGCAAGGGGTACTTTAAAAAGTTAAATATTTACATCAACAAAGGTTCGAGTAAAGTATATACATATAACATGGCAAGGTTATTTTGAGTAAAGCATAGAGATTATATATTTTCCTTCTTTAAGTTTGATTTAAAGGTTTTAAATCGGTTTGAGAAAAGGTTTTGAAGGAAAATTGAATGGAAGGTTTCCCTAAGTAAAATGACTTAGATATTAGAATACCAGATGGGACTGGTGTAGGGTCACACATTGTACATTAGCTATTAGCCCCAGCTAATTTACTCCGAAATTCTAGTGTGTAGGGCTTTTTCATAGGTAAGACTAAAATTATGATTACACATAGAAGGAAATATATGTTTGTATACAAATAGGTTATTGGTGAGCCCACAAAACCATTAGGATCAGATGACCCTAGGAGATGTTAAATTTGGGATAGACCGTCCAGAAGAGAAGTATTTAACAGATAGTTATGGACAGAACTTCCAGAAGAGGTGTGTCTAAAAAATATTATATTATTTTATTATATCGTCAGGTAGGCCCGAGTTAGCCAAAGTTTGGCAGTAAGCCAAAACAAACTATAGTGTTCAGATAGATAGTCTATTTGTTACGTGATATGTATGTTTACATAATTTTGCTTTGCCATTTTATCAATTTTGGTCGTAGGATAAATATTTTCAAAAGATATGTTTTAAAAGGATATTAGTGAGGGGGAACCCATTTTGCTAAGCTATGTGGTCTCACTTAACATTAAATAACCGAGATGTATAGTATTATTCATACCAGGCTTTATGTCTGACTTGAAGTTCATGTTTTTCCCTTAAATTTTTGGGTGCTCAAGATTGATTTGAGTAGGCTGAGTGTTGATATTTTACAAGTTGTAGCAGGTTGATGAACAAAGCTTTCGGAGACGAGTAGCTGGCTGATGGATAGTTATTTAGGAGTTGTTGTTTTGTTTTATTTTATTTTATTCCACTGTGATGTATTTAAGACAGTTATGTCTATATAGTACTTTGGTCAACCAGGGGGGCATCATCACATGTCGCTCTTAGCGTATTTATGTAACAATTATAGTTTACAAAACCTAGGAAACTATTATGGGATTATGTAATTTGATGAAATGTGTGTTTTGGAAATGTAATGTGAAAATATGTTTTTGAAATCTGTGATTTTATTTCATATTAAAATGCTTCTGATATTATGGATGCCATTAACGTAGCCTTATTTAATCGTTGGAAGTTAATACTATGGATGACTACAACATCTGTGGCGTTTAGCTTTAGGCCTCTTGATGGGGAATATTAGAACTTGGTATCTGATCATAAGTTTATGAAATACTTTAACTAAAAATGATTTTTAAAACATAATTCCTAGGAATTAGAGTTATGATCGGGTACGGGATAACATTATAGTAACGTACTTGTATTTGATAAATATAAGTGAGTGTACGTTATATCTTTACTTTCCTATCTCTCTTAAGTTATTCTTATGTATCTCACGAGGCTTGAATACCGATATGGACGCAAGAAGAGGTACGGTTAACCTAGGAGGGGACAGTACCACTACCAATGGGAATGCCTGACCCAATACGAGAAGGACTCAAGGTCGGGCTTAATCTGGAAATGTTGGTGCTGGGATCCCATAAGTGGATATGGGAGCCACGTATCAGTTTTTCATGAACATGATGCAAGCTGGGATTGCTATTGGAGATGTTGGAGGAAATGCAGAAGTAAGAGTACAGGAAGCTCCGGTTGTCATTAATTATGCTAAGTTGAGTGGAGATTATGCTAAACTTGGAGGGAAGCCATTTATTCGAACCAAGGATGCTATCGAGGTGGAGAACTGTTGTTGCACCGTTAAAGGATATATGCTGATTTAGGGCTCAATGATGAGCAGAAGAGGAGGCTTGCTTCTAAACATCTTCAAGGAGTAGCTTTATTTTGGTGGAATAGCGTAACATCTGGTGTGGATGGGGAGACAATGACATGGACAGAGTTTAAGAGAAGGTTCCCGGAGAGGTTTATGTCGGTGATGGCGAGTCTGTTTTGATCAAAAAGTTTTCTTAATTGGAGCAAGGAGAGATGATTGTTTTGGAGTATGCTAGTAGGTTTGAAGAGTTGGCTAGATATGGATATGCCATTGTTAATACCGTGCTGAAGAGAAATGAGAAGTTCATCATGTGATTGAATCCTAAGTTGGCAAGGGATACATTACTTCATATTAGAGACCCTTGTGATGTTGTAGTGGAGATGGTTTAAGAAAGGAGGAGATGCTTGCTTGTCTAGAGAAGAATAAGACTAGGGATGTCCTGGTTGGGCGAGGTTAAAAGAGAAAGTTATTTCATAAGAAGGGTGCTCAGAAAGGTGGACCAGCAAAGAAGGGGAAGTCTAAAGTGGTCTGTTACAAGTGTGATATGAAAGGCCATTATGCTCATGAGTGCTGGACAGACAAAGGAAAGAAGGCTGCTGAGAAGAAAAGAGTTAGATGTTTCAACTATGATCAAGTTAGGCACTACAAGAACCAGTGCAAAGAGCGAGCTAAAGGAGATAAAGGCCAAGTATTTGCATCGGAGCCTACTACTTCGAAGCCAACGGCCCAGGAGAAAGGAAAATCGTATTGGGAGGTACGCTTCAAATTCACGATATGTCTGTTAGCACTCTATTTGATACTGGTGCATTGCATTCTTTTATATCTTGATGTTTGGTAGATAAGCATAACCTAGAACCCTTATATTTAGGTACCTCCTTAAGGGTTGCAAATCCGATAGGAGGGTATGCGACACTTGGGATGAATTATGACCACTTAGAGTTTGATTTTTTAGGTCATACCTTTGTTTTCTATTTGCATATGTTTGACTTTGTTGGGTTCGGAATTATATTGGGTATGGATTGGTTAAGTAAGTATGATTCTAGGATATTTTGCCATGATAGGAAAATATCACTTAGACACCCTGACTATAGTGATGAGATAGTGTATACCGCAGAAAACCCTAGTTGTGAGGCGAATGCCTTGTTGGGTGTTGTGGAGTTGAAAGATGGGTTGAATCGAGTTTTCGTAGTTTGAGAATTCACAGATGTCTTTGAGATGGTAGTAGGATTGCGGCCGAAACGATCCATTGAGTTACGAGTAGATTTGGTGCTTGAAGCAGAGCTGGTAAGTAGACCGCCAAGCCGGATGACAACTGCAAAGATGAGGGAGTTGAAGGTACAATTGGTGGATTTGGAAGGTAAGAGTTTTATTAGACTGAGTAGTTCACCTTAGGGAGAAGCCTAGTGTTTGCTAAGAAGCCAGACGAATCATTAAGGCTATGTATCGACTATCGTAAGTTGAATGAGAGAACAATAGAGAATCGATATACATTGCCCATAATTGACAATTTGTTCGATCGGTTGACTGGATCCAAGGTATTCTCTCAGTTGGATTTGGCGATAGGTTTTCATCAATTTAGAGTAGCATAAGATGGTATATCTTTGACGGCATTTAGAACAAGGTATGGGTCATACGAATGGTTAGTTATGCCATTCAAACTCACTAATGCATCAGCATTCTTTGTGGATTTCATGAACCGGATTTTCCGAGAGCACTTGGATGGGTGTGTTGGTTTTCATATATGATATTCTAATATACTCTAAGGATGAGAAGGAGTATGAAGTTCATCTTAGAGTTGTGCTTGAGACGCTGAGGCAGCATCAACTAAAGGCAAAGTTTTCGAAATGCCATTTCTGGAAGAAGGAGGTGAAATTTCTTGGTCATGTAGTTTCAGAAAGGGGAGTGGCAGTAGATACAATTAAGATCAAAGCAGTGAATAGTTGAAAGAGACCAGAAACAGTGACCGAGATAAGAAGTTTTCTTGGATTGCTGGATATTATCGAAGGTTCATTAAAGATTTTTCACGGATCGCGCCGATGACCAAGCTAACACGAAAGGATGTGAAGTTTGTGTGGATGGATAAGTGTGAGGAAGCATTCCAGAGCTTGAAACACTATTTGGTCCATGCACCTGTATTAGTTGTTCTGGAGGGGAATCAAGATTTGGTAGTTTATAAAGATGCGTACGGAACTGAATTAGGAGCTGTGTTGATGCAGAGAGGTGAAGAGGTTGCCTACACTTCTAGATAGCTTAGTCTACATGAGGTTAGATATCCAATGCGTGACTTGTAGTTAGCTGTAGTGACATTTACATTGAAGGTGTGGAGGCATTAACTTTTTAGAGAGAGGTTCGAGCTTTATATAGATCATAAGTCATTGATGTAATTGTTCTCTTAGAAGGAGCTGAACATGAGACAACAGAGGTGGTTACGATTTATCGTTGCTTATGATTTTAGGATTGAGTATACCCCAAGGAAAGGAAACAAGGTTGCAGATGCACTTGGTAGGAAGCATCCAAATGCAGTGTTGGCTATGATAGCAGAATAGAAAGATTGGAAGAGTTGTCGACTTGCAGAGTGCAGTGGAAATCCGAGGCTGGGTCTAGTAGGGAATCTATCGTGTTATCTTGTTTAGAAGTCCGACTAGTATTGATTGAGAAGATCGCTTATAAATAGGAAGAGAATCTAGTATTGGCTGAAAGGATCAGGAAGTTAAGGGATGGAGCAGACAGCAGTGATTAGAAGGACTTCAATCTTGACCAAAGTGTGTGGTTGAGGAAGAAGGGTAGATTATGTGTTCCAGATGTGGGAGACATTAGGAAGGAAGTTTTGGAGGAATATCATCTTTCAAAGTTCACTATTCATCCAGGAGGAATGAAGATGTATCAAGATATGAAGAGAAGTTTCTTCTGGGAAGGAATGAAGGGGGATTTTGATTTGTGGGTGAAATAGTGTTTGAACTATTAGTAGGTGAAAGACGAGCATCAGAAGCTAAGTGGGTTTCTTTAGCCATTGGTTATTCCGGTATGGAAGTGGGATTCAATTTCTATGGACTTTATAGATGGGTTGCTAAGACCTAATAGAGGAAATAAATGTACATGGGTCATAGCGGACAGATTGTTGAGAGTGCCCATTTCATTCCTGCTAAGTCAAATAGGGCGGCTCATGTATTGTCTAAGTTATTTATGAAGAATGTAGTTAGACTTCACGGAATTCCTAGTGGTATTGTTAGTGATAGAGATTCTTTATTCACTAGCAAATTTTGGAAGAGCCTACAAGAAAGTTTAGGAACTAAGCTCAAGGTGAGTACCGTTGACCATCCACAGACAGATGGGAAAATGGAAAGAGTTAACAAGATCTTGGAAGACTTGTTAAGAACTTGTATTTTAGACTTCGAGGGATCATGGGAAGAGAATCTACACATAGTCGAGTTTTCGTATAACAATAGTTATCAGACTAGTATAAGGATGGCACTGTTTGAGGCTTTCTTTGGAAGACCTTGCAAATCTCCCGCATGTTGGTTAAATACCGGAGATGGATTAGTCCTTGGTCCCGATTTGGTAAGAGAAGCAGTAGAAAAGATTGAGTTGATAAGGGCGAGAATGAAGGAAGCTCAATCTAGGAAGAAGAGCTTTGTAGATAGAAGCCGGAAAGATTTAGAGTTCTATGTTAGAGATCATGTTTTCGTCAAAGTATCGCCGATGAAAGGTGTTATCAGGTCCGAGAAGACAGGGTAGTTAGCACCGAGATTCATAGGACCGTTTCCTATTTTAGAAAGAATTGGAAACTCGCGTATAGAGTAGAGTTACCGAGTAGTTTGGTAAGAGTCCACGATATTTTCCATGTATCTCATCTAAGAAAGTATGTTAGGGATCTAGACACTACTATAACACCAACTGTATTAGAAGATTTAGTAGTGGAACCAGACTTGACTATAGTTAGGAAGCTAGTCCGGATAGTCGTGAGAGGTGAGAAGAAGTTAAGGAGCAAGATGGTCAGATTAGTGAAAGTCCGGTGAAGTGACGATGAAAGAGACCGCACTTGGAAGACTGAGAGCAGGATTAGAGATGCTTATCCTGATTTTTCTGATGGTATGTTCTACCTTTGACTGTTTTGTTGTGTATCTTATCATAATTTCGAGGACGAAATTCTTTAAGGAGGGAAGATTGTAAACCTCATATTTTAGAAACATTATTTAGGATATTTAATAAGCTAAATAAAATAAAATAATGTAGATTGATTAGGAGATTGAGATTTGTGATTAATAAGGGATAGCCATGCCATGTTAATGTGTAAATCAAAACAAGATAACATGAAATAAATAGGTAAGGAAAAAATAGGGAGAATGATATTATTATACCCTAAACCCTTAGGAATCACTTCCATGCGTTCATTTCATTATCAAAATTTTAAGTTTAAGGCCGACCACCATTAGCAATCTCAAGAGAAGATAAAGCTAGGATTTTCAAGAGGAAGAATAAAATCACTTAATCAAGATCAAATCTCACATCCTAAATCACAAAGTTAAGGTGAATAATGACTACATCTCACTTTCTTATGGTTTAGTTTTAAGGTTAATCCGAACTTATTTTTCATGATTTTGCCATGTTTTGAATGATTAAATGTTTATATATGCTTGTTGATGATATATGCTTGTTCATATAGATTTGATGATATGTTTTGATATGAAAACCCTATTAAATGACATCCAAATGCCTAGTGATTTTATATTTAGATCGAAAATGATATTTTAGAGATGGGATTCAATTTTCATAATTTTCTAAATTAATGTGGATTTTATATTAATTTTCTAGTAAAGAAAATGATTTATTGAGTTATAAATAATTTACGGTTAAATTATAGATATATTTGGTCTAAAATTTATATATGTTAGAAAACATATTAAAATGGATTTACTGGAATTTTCATAGAATTTTTCTAAGTGTTTTGTTGAATATATAAAATTATTTAAGGTATGAAACTTAAATATTTTATATATTTATAAAAGGAGAAGGGGTATTTTGTAAATAAAATAAAAGTGTTTATTTTTGAAATTTTGGCAGTGCATTTAGAAAAGAAAATTTGCAACCAATAAGATTTAGACAAACAAGGCAAGTAAGTTAAAAAGGTTATTTAAAAGGGTTTAAAATCAGTTTTATATGTAAAATGTGTGTTTCGCCACTTTTGGCACCCTACTTCTGACGTAGATGGCTTTCGACTTAGCTCCTCCATCTCCATCACTATCAGAACCCATGTGCATGGCATCAAAGACTTAATGCATAGCGAATTGAAGGCGGAAGGTATGAGGTCGAAACCAGGGGTTCTGAAGGGGCCTAAGTGCTGCTTTGTTTTGAATTGAAAACGTGCCTGCTTTGCTTTTGACTATATTGCTTTCAACTTGGTTGGCTTCTGACCAGATCAAATGGTTTTAGAAAGGTTGTGCCCTTGTTTTTAAATATTGCTTTCGACTAGGTTGAAGCCTTTAGCTGCTGCTTTCCTACCTTTTGAAGTCGAAGGTTTCGGAAGGTATACTTCATTTTAAAAACTTGGCCATTTCTCCAATGCTTTTGGAATGGTGGTTTCGACACCATTACTTATTTTCTTAGGAATGCTTTTGAAAGGTAGGCTTTCGACTTGAATGGTTTTAATGACCCATTTTGCTCTGTTAAAGTGTAACCCAAATGGTTTCGAAGGAGATGGCTTAATTAGTTTCGAAAGGTGTTTTCCACATGTTTTAAATTGTACCCAAATACTTTCAAAAGATTTGTTGTTTACAAAAGTCTGATGCTTTCGAAAGGTTTTGAATGATGGTTTCGAAGGGGTGTTTCCCCAATGATTTCGAAGGGTTTTAGGGAAGGTTTCAAAGGGGTGGTTCCCTAATGGTTTCGAAAGGTTGAAATGAAAGGCTTCCCAAAGGCTTCGAAAGGCAGTGTTTAAATGTTTTAAAAGAAAGATGTCTACGGTTTTAAAGCTTTCAAAAGGAAAGTTTTTAATGGATTTGAGAGTTTTCTAGGAATAGTTCTGAAAGGAAGGTTTTGGCCTTTCGGCCTAGGTCAGAAGAAGGGTTTTACTTAGTTTCGAAAGAGGTGCTTTTAATTGTTTTGAAAGGGGAACTTTTAATGGATTCGGAAGGGGTACTTTCAAAAGTTAAATGTTTACATCAACAAAGGTTTGAGTAAATTATACATACATATATATATATATATATATATATATATATATATAACACGGCAAGGTGATTTGAGTAAAGCATAGAAAATATATATTTTCCTTGTTTACGTTTTATTTAAAGGTTTTAAATCAGTTTGAAAAAAGGTTTTCAAGGAAAATCGATGAGAAGGTTCCCCTAAATAAAATGACTTGGATATTAGAATACCAGATATGACTAGTATAAGGTCGCACCCTATACATTAGCTATTAGCCTCAGCTAATTTAGTCCAAAATTCTAGTACGTAGTGCTTTGTCACTGGTAAGACTAAAATTATGATTAAATACAGAAGGGAATATATGTTTGTATACGGATAGGTTATTGGTGAGCCCGTAAAACCATTAGGATCAGGTGACCATTGAAAGTACGTACGCCGTACAGCTAATACTTAGGACCATGTAATATGGAATGTATTATAATCTAAATGCGGAAACAGATAATAAAAGTAAAGTAAATAAGAATAAGCACGTCAGGATTTTTATACCGGTTCGAATTTCTCTTCCTACGTCCAGTTCTAGACTTTCCTATGCAATTTCACTCAATAACCCCTCATTTAACCCGAAGGAATAGGTATACAATACCTGAGCAGCCGAACGGGATTTTTCCGCCTCAACAGCTGAAGAGGACTTTTCCGCCTGATACAAACCAGCAGGACTTCTACAATTTCGATAAAGTTGCTGACGCTTTGTGTTCTTGTTAACACTGATTTATCTTTGATAATACACCCTTCCTATAATTAGACCCTCAAGTATATATTGTGTGTGTGAAGATTAGAAAGGAAGATATTGCTTTGAATCGAAGTATATAATAATTAACTTTGAGATTCAAGCAATATATCTTTGAGTATAAAGCTTTTAGAATGCAGAAATATAATCAAGAAATATAGATCAGATAATAGAATAGATTGAAGTAAAATTAGATGATTAAAATCATGGATTTAGATATACATATATAGTATATAAGGATGCTACTGCTCACAAAGAGTTTCAATCAAGAGTTGCATCCGTAACTCTTTGAATTGGATCGTTATGCTTCGCAAAGAGATGCAACCCTTCAGGAAATATGACAGTTGTGTATGGTCAGTCGACTGGTCAAAAATATCTAGTTGACTAAATATTTAAAGTGGTGTGCATGTGTGCATGTCTTTGCAAAGAACATAGATTCATTCGACCTGTGAAATCAGTCCAGTCGATTGAACTGTGCTTTTTTGCACAGCGAGCATTTGTGCACACTATTTTGTATATATATTTAAAACTTTTGTATAGTGTGTGTAAACTATTTAAGGAGTGATTTTAACAATTATAAGCTATAACTATGACTCAAACAATAAAGATTTTTATTGCGTACTCGGGTTTGAAGTCTAGTTTCCTTTGTAGTTCACCACGTGTGTATAGCTTTCTCTTTTTGTCACTTTTGATCATCTAATCTCGTCGTTGACCATTGAAGCTTTTTAGGAATCAAAACTTATGATTCAACATTCTCCCCCTTCTTGATTGATGACAACCGATTTTGAAAATTCTTTATATATGCAAATATATAACTTAGATTATATATTCCTCCCCCTGAATGTGTGGCGACTTTTCTATTCCTGCATAAAAAGTTTGCACACAAAATTCTCCCGCTTTTTCATCGACAAAAAGGAATAATTACTTCAATAATCACAGAGCACGAACAAAAATTTGTAGAATGAGACATTACGAATCATTACAAATATGAACATAAACATTATCGTACAAACATTCACGAACATATCACATCACAGACATTGTTTTACGAATACAAACATCATGAAAGCACAAACATTTGATCACAACGTCACAGACATAACATCATAAAGCATATCATAGTTTTTGACAAAAGATAAATTACCAAAAAAAAAAAAATCAAATCAAAATTTCACTTCCATTTTCCCTATCATTCATCGGATTCTTCTTCTTTGTCATCTCAAGGAATCATTGGCCTCTTCCCCTTATCTTTGTCTGTATCACTTTCTATTTCCTCATCCGATGTTGTCCACGTAAATTTCGGTGCCGGTTGTTTTTCAAATGAGGTAGATGAACTAGTGGTGCAAGAGATAGCTTCCTATAATATACGAAAGATGCTCTTTATCTTAGTGAACTTCTTATCAATTTTCTTGTCGAGGAGTTTGACACGTGAATCTAATATCACTTGATTGCGAGCTATAAGATCGATTGCTTCACACGTTCCTTGGGAAGATGTAGTGGTTCGAATTTCATCGCTTCGTCTTTGCGATGGTGCTTCTTCTTGATGTTCTTGGAGACGGTTTTGCCACTCTTGGATGTCATGTGTTTAGAGCAGCCGCTGTCCAATATCCATTTTCCTCTCTTTTTAAGTGCTACATGCAAAAAGTAAAAAATAATATTGGTACCCACTTCCTTCGTTAGTGTCTTAAGGGTTAAATCTTAGGAAGCCAAATCAATAGAGTTCAGAGTTCCCTTTAAAAATATAATTATCATTATAATGAACAATTTCCATGATTGATTTAATATATTTATTCCTAATCAAATTATTATTTGTTTTAGGAATCCATATTTTTATAGTTTTAATTTCCTTAGAAACCGTTGATTTAATATTTTTTCAAACCTATTTTTATTCAACTCTGGTTTAAATAATTTTTTATATCCCAGTCCTGATTTATTTGAGATAGATTGAGAATTTTCTATAATTTTAGAAAGATTCTCTCTTCCTTTATTAAAATTGGAAATATTTTTAGAAATATTTTCTAATTTTGTTTGAGACTAGAATTTTCTAATTCTAAAATTTTATAGCCATATTTTATATCTTTAATATCTAATGATATATTATCATTCTTATTTTTCTAAATTTCTAATTTTTGAGTAATCATAAATATTTGGGATGTTAAATTAGAATTAGATTCTTGAGTATTCTCAAGTTCCTCTTCTAGAATTTTCTTCTCATGTTTTAGCATACTCACTTCTAATTTTGATCTATTCAGTTTTTCTGTTAATTCCTTGTTCTTCTTATTAATCTGTTTTACTAGATCTATTAATTCTGAATTAATTTCTACTAAATCATCAAAACATAAATCACTTACATCTTATTTTGTGTCCATGAAGCATATATTAGCTTGTTCATTGTCGCTGTCGTTGTCACTATCACTATCCGATGAGTCTAATTCGTCCCAAGTGATTGAAAAAGATTTCTTTCTGAATTTGTCCTTCTAGAATTTGTTCTTTTTACGTTCTAAACAATCTGTCTTCATATGACCCATCTTTTGACATTCATAGCATTCCATGACTGAAGATGATGGTTTATTGTTATCAGTATTGTTGTTGAAGTTACTTTTGTTACTCCTGAACTTGTTATTCTTTTTGAATTTAAAAAACGTTTTGATTTTTGCAATAAGTGCCATATCCTCTTCATCTGAATCTGAATCATCTTTTTCTGCTTGAAATGCTAGATTCTTCTTATCCTGTGCTTGAACTTTCTTTTCCCACAAATTCACTTCATATGACATTAGATTTCCTATTAACTCTTCTGGTTTCATAGTGGAAAGGTCATTTGCTTCTTCAATAGCTAAGACCTTTCTTTGCCATTCATCCATTAAAGAGTTTAGGATTTTTGATACTATATCAAAATCAGAAATTTTTTTCTCCTAATCCTAATTATGAGTGATAAATATCTTGGAATCTGGAATACATTTCATAAATGAACTCATTTTCTTTCATTCCAAAATTTTGAAATTGATTCTTAAGCATAGATAACCCGCTTTGTTTAACCTTGTTAGTACCTTCATGAGTTATTTTTACTGTTCTCCATAACTCGTATGCATTTTTGCACACGTTAACATGATTAAACTCATTCTTGTCCAAGGCGCAAAACAATATATTCATAGCTTTAGCATTTGCAATAGCATCTAATATTTGTGTGTTTGACCATGTAGAACATTCAGTTGTGGGTATACGATATTCAGATTATATGATATTCCATGATTCAAAATCATTTGCTTGCATAAAATTCTCATATGTGTAGACCAATAAGTGTAATTCATGCCATTGAATAGTGGTGGTCGTGCAGTGGATTGGCCTTCTATAAAACCGTTGTTAGTGTTATTTTCCATATTACTAGAATATATCAAATAACTGTGTAATGATTATTAGATGACCATGCTTTGATACCAAATGAAATTACATATGTCGTATAGCTAATACTTAGGATCGTGTAATATGGAATGTATTATAATTTAAATGCAAAAATGGATAATAATAGTAAAGTAAATAAGAATAAGCACACCAGGAGTTTTTATACTGGTTCGAACTTCCCGTTCTACGTCCAATCCCAAACTTCTCTCTGGAATTTCACTCAATAACCCCTCACTTAACCCGAAGGAATAGGTATACAACACCTGAGCAGCCAAACAGCATTTTTCCGCCTCAGCAGCCGAAGGGGACTTTTCCCCCTGATACGAACTAACAGGACTTCTATAATTTTGATAAAATTGTTGACGCTTTGTGTTCTTGATAACACTGATTTTTCTTTGATAGTACATCCTTCTTATAATCAAATCCTCAAGTATATATTTTATGTGTGAAGATTAGAAAGGAAAATATTGCTTTGAATCGAAGTATATAATAATTAGCTCTGAGATTCAAGCAATATATCTTTGATTACAAAGCTTTTAGAATGCAAAAATATAGTCAAGAAATATAAATCATAGAATAAAATAGATTGAACTAAAATTGGATGATTAAAATAATGGATTTAGATCTATATGCTACTGGTCACAAAGAGTTTTGAAGTAAAATTGGATGATTAAATTCATGGATTTAGATTTATATGCTACTGTTCACAAAGAGTTTCAATCAAGAGTTGCATCCGTAACTCTTTGAATTGGATCGTTACTCTTCGCAAAGAGAAGCAACCCTTCAGGAAATATGATAGTTGTGTACGGCCAGTTGACTGGTCAAAAATATCTAGTTGACTGAATATACAAAGTGGTGTGCATGTGTGCATGTCTATGAAAAGAACACAGATTCAGTCGACCGAACTGTGCTTTTTTGCATAGTGAGCACTTGTGCACATTATTTTTTGTGTGTATATATTTATATTTAAAACTATTGTATAGTGTGTGTAAACTACTTGAGGAATGATTTTAACAATTATAAACTATAATTATGATACAAACAATAAAGATTTTTATAGCTTACTTGGGTTCGAAATCCTGTTTCCTTTATAGTTCACCACGTGTGTATAGCTTTCTCTTTATGTTACTTTTGATCGTCTAATCTCATCATTGATCGTTAAAGCTTGTCATGAATCAAAACTTATGATTCAACATTAAATGTTGGATCATAGGTTTTGATTGCTGACATAAAACAACAATTCACGAATCAAAGACTACGACAACATCTAAACTCAATGACTCAAAGTATGGTTCGTATAGTTATATATTTTAATAAGAGTCATCAAATATGTATATAGAGTCTAGTTTAGTGCTTTGCTAAAATCTTTCCTCAAGAATCATCATTCACATTCAAATAAAATGGCATGCATATTTTAATCAAAGTCAAGTTTTCAAAAAATGCATGGAGCGGGGCTCGAACCCGAATCATTAATTTAGAAGGCAAGCACTCTAACCGAATGAGCAATGGTAATTTTTGTTTAACAATAGAATTCAGTCGACTGAATACATTCAGTCAGTCGACTGAATCTGTGCACTTTTGAATGCACATGCACGTTTATGAATTCAATCGGCTGAAGCTTCTACACTAGTCGAATGAACTATATGTAATTATCATTTTTTTTGAAAAGTCACTTCTTTTCGAATAGCCTTCTTCCTCGCAAAGAGTTGCAGCAATAACTATTCATTGAGAACTCTTCACCAGCAGTTGCAACTCCTTAACTACTATATATATGCATTAATTTCAAGATCAAATTACTTCACTTACTTGCTTATACTTGAATCATATATTCTGAATTAACTACTCTCTTGAATTCATACATTCATTGCTTACAATCGCAATTCTATATTTCTAAAAGCAATTTGAAACTTCCTAGTCTTCATATACACACAACTACACACATCATACTTGAGGAAAAGATTATAGGAAGTGTGTACTACAAGTGACAAATCCATGTTATTAGAACACACAAGGTCAAGACAATCTACTGTGTAATCAAAGTCCTGTTCGATTGCTCAGGCAGTCAAGGTCCTATTCAGTTGCTCAGGCGGTCAAACTCCTATTCAGTTGCTCAGGCGGTCAAAGTCCTATTCGATTGCTTAGGCGGTAGAAGTAATGTTCATTTTTTCAGGCGGTGTACACCTATTCCTCCGGGTTAAGTGTGGATTGCTAGTTTTAATTCCAGAAGGAGTCTAGGACTGGACGTAGAACGAGAGTTCGAAGCAGTATAAAAATTCCTGGTGTCATTCTACTTTACGGCTATTATTATTTTCTACACTAGTTATTTTTATACTTATATTCGGCATCAGTAGATAACTTAGTTTATATCGCATTACCACTACATTTACATTGTTTACAACTGTTGGCCATTTTGATCCTATGGCACAGTAGTCACTTTCATTTGGTATCGGAGCATAGCGACTTTCATTCTGTGTTTTTTTTACACGGTGAGCACTTGTGCACACTATTTTATGTGTGTATATATATATATATATTTATAACTTTTGTATAGCGTATGTAAACTACTTGAGGAATGATTTTAACAATTATACACTATAACTATGACTCAAACAATAAAGATTTTTATAGCATACTCGGGTTTGAAGTCTAGTTTCCTTTGTAGTTCACCACATGTGTATAGCTTTCTCTTTTTGTCGCTTTTGATCATCTAACCTCATTGTTGATCGTTGAAGCTTGTCATGAATCAAAATTTTTGATTCAACAACCATGGGAGATGTTAAGTTAGGTATAGACCATCCAGAAGAGAAGTATTTAACAGATAGTCAAGGATAGACTGTCCATAAGAGGTGTGTCTAACATACGTTAGATTATTTTGTTATATTTTCTGGTGGGCCCGAGTCAGCCAAAGGTTAGTGTATGCCAAATAAAACTATAGTGTTCGGACAGACAGTCCATTTGTTACTAGATATGTACGTTTACATGATATTGCTTTACAATTTTAACCAGCTTTGGTTGCAAGATAAAGATACACTAAAGTTATGCTTAAAAAGGATGTTAGTGAGGGGGAACCCATTCCACTAAGTGATGTGGTCTCACTTAACATTGAATAACCGAGATGTATAGTATTATATACACCAGGCTTTATGTCTGACTCAAAGTTTGTGTTTTCCCTTTAAAATCTCGGGTGCTCAAAATTGAGTTGAGTAGACCGAGGGTTGATGTTTTATAGGTCTTAGTAGTGTGATGATTCCAGAGACAAGCAGCTGGCTGACGGATAGCTATTTAGGAGTTGTTGTTTTATTTTATTCCACTGTGTTGAATTTAAGACAGTATTGTCTACATAGTACTCTGATCAACCAAGGGCGTATCATCATATGTCGCTCTTGTCGTATTTATGTAATAATTATATTTTATCAGAACTTAGGAAACGATTATGTGATTATGTAATTTGAATGTCAAACATATGTTTTGGAAATGTAATGTGAAAGGATGTTTTTAAAATCTGTGATTTTGTTTCATATTCAAACGCTTCTGATATTATGTGTACCATTAACATAGCCATATTTTGTCACTGGAAGTAAATACCATGGATGACCGCATCATATGTAGCTTTTAGATTTTTGCCTCTAGATAGGGGATATTATAGCTCCCTTTTGGAATATAAAGAATGTCTTTTTGACATACAATAACTCCTATAACTGAACCAAACTATATTGAGTGGAGATGTAGAGGCTAAGGAGTTTATTCGACTAGAATATATGACGTGGAAATGTAGCACAATAGTCGATGTTCTTTGAATCACATAAATCTCTTGAAGTTCAGATTGTTTCTTTTTGGGATCGAGAGAAAACCCAAGCATGGAGTAGAATTTCCTTGTTTGGTAATCTATAGTGATTAAGGGATGGTGATGGGGCTTATAGGTGTTGTAAGGATGCTAAAGTAGAGGTGCAACCTTTCAGATTTTCCATTGAAGAAGAGAAGCAATTGCAGGAGAAAAGAGATGTGAAAACACCACTTCAAAAATATAGCCATTTTAGTCGACTAAGAAATAGCTTTAGTCGATAGAATTAGTAAAAAAATTTAAGCCCAAGACCACTATAAAAAAACGAAGACAGGGCAGTGTTTTCATTTGACTAGATTTATTTTTAATCGACCGATTTAGTGTAAAATTCATGCTCAAAACCAAAACCAAAATTCAAATGAATGAAATTCCATTGCAATCAATCCAATTGACTAGATTAGGATTCAATTGGCACTTCATATTTTTGTTGACTTATCCTTCATAGTTTTGTTTGAGTTCTTCGATGTATATCTTCTAGCTTTGATGTGTTGTAGTAGTTTGTTAACACCATTGTTAGTCTTCTGAAGCTCATGTAATCTTCCGAAGCAAGGTATTCTTTGATATGTGCTTTTACTGTTGTCTCCTCCAATGATTGCTTACTAAATTTGTAATAAACTTGATGAAATTGTTAGTAGCAACATTGTTTGGTTGTTATCATCAAAACCCCATAGATATGGTTCTTTCATTCTCCCCCCTTTCGATGATGGCAAATGCAAAACTTTATAATATAAAATAATAGCTCCTTTAAATATATACTACATATATAAAGTTTAGGAATGAGAGAATGGGCATGTTATATTTTAAAAAACTCTCCTCTAAATATAATACTTCTCTAAGAAATATATTTATGTACTTTTTTCCCTTTTATAGAAAAGATAGAAAGTATCATAGAAAATAACATTAATGTAAAGTGATAATATCAAATAGATATGTCAAGTGTAAGCAAAATGATACCTATTTTTATAAAAATACAGAGTTCACGATTTAGAAAACCATATCCAGTTGGATAAAGTCGATCCCTTAAAAATATAGTTTTCACCATTAATCGAAGTGTCATAATATTTGCTAATGTATAGTATCTATCATGATTAGTTAGACAAGCAGGAAACCATATATTAATAGTCATTAATATAGTATTCAAAGGATGTTTCCTACTTCTAAGAAAAATACTATCACGACATGAAGTGTTTTAGAACTATCTCTATTTTTAGTACTAGGATTAAAATGTGTATCCATGAACACATAGCTAGTATTATTTCTAAAATTATCTTATTTATATCCTAAATCGCTTTTCTTATTATGATTTTTAGTATTTATTATTATGGATGATGAATGATCTTTTCCTTTGTTGAAATTTGTAGGTTTCTCATTTAATTTGCCAAAATGCGCTTTAAAGTCATGAATTTTCTTTTTCAAAATAACATTATTTTCTTTTAAAGATTGCTTTATTTAGTTAAATCTAAATTTATAGCATCCAAAGCACTATTCTCTTCTTCAAGAGATAAAAATTTAGAATTAGATTTATTTAAATAATTTCCCAAAAATATAATTTTATTTTGTAAAATTTCGATTTCTTTTAAAGGATTAATATTTCTGTCACTTCAATGCTCATTATCATTTAGTAGAAAATCCTTTTGTAAAATATGCTTCTTCAAATTATTTAAAAAAAATTAGTTTACTTTACTAAAAAATCATTTTCTTCCATTACAATACTAATTTTACGCTCATGATTATCTAATTTAGCTAACACGGTAGAATTAACATTTTGTGACACTTAATTTTTTTAATAAGTTCTCATTAATTTGTAAAAGATCACTATATAAATAATATAATTATATTGATCTGAGATTAACCACCCAACACATGTACCTTGATTCTACTGGCTGTTGCTTGCTTCCAAAATTTTGCTTTTTCTCGACTATCTTTGAGCTCTGACTAGATTTTCTCTTTTTGGCCATTGTTCTAAGATGTTGTTAGGATTAGTAGAACATCAGGCTCTAATACCACTTGTTAGTCGCTATGCATTGAATCAAGTATGGCTAATAGTATTAAACAATGTAAATGCATGTGAATAGTATAGTAGACCACAAAGTCGATTTTATACTAATTCGGACCACCCGTTCTACATCCAGTCCCAAAGCTCCCCTTTAGAATTCACTAACCAAACACTCTCACTTAGCCCAGAGGAATAGGCTTACAGACTTTCCCTAAAGAACTGGACATGACTTCAACAACTATTACAAGTAGTGTAACAAATGTTACTTTCTGACATAGTGTATCTTGATATACAAAATGTCTCTTTTATGTACAATTACTCTTATAACCAAACCAAACTATATTGAGTGGAAGTGTAGAGGCTAAGGAGTTTATTCGACTAGAATATAGGACATGGAGATGAAGCATACTAGTTGATATTCTCTGAATCAAATAAATCTTTTGAAGTTCAGACCTTTTATTTTTGGGATCGAGAGAAATCAAAGCATAGAGCAGAATTTTGTTGTACGGTAATGTGTAGTGATTCAAGGATGGTTAGGGTTTTTACATGTGTTGTAGGAGTACAACTTTTTAGATTAGCCAATGACGAAGAGAAGCAACTGCAGAAGCGAAGAGATGCGAAGATACAACTTCAGGAATATAGTCGTTTCAATCGATTGAGAGATAGCTTTAGTCCAATGAATTAGTGTAAAATTCAAGCTCGAGATGACTGTCAAAGATAGAAGATAGGGCATGTTTTCAGTTGACTAGGTTCATTTCACTGGATTTATTTTCATTCGACTGACCTAGTGTAAAATTCAGGCCTAAAAACCAAAACCAAATTTAGAAGACTGAAATGCCACATCATCAAATGGTTCGGTTGACTGGTATAGGATTCAATCGATTGGTCTTTTGAATTTTTTTTAACATATCCATCATATTTATTTGAGCTATTTGGTGTACATCTTTTGGTTTGATGCATTACGGTAGTTTGTTAACGAATTGTTAGTCTTTTGAAGCTCATGTAGTCTTCTAAAGCATGATATTCTTTAATACGTTCCTTTACTCTAGTCTCTTCTAACGATTTCTTACTAAATATGTAATATACTTGATGAAATTGTTAGTAGCATTGTGGTTTGTTATTTATCATTAAAGCACCATAGATATGATTTAGGATTTTCATCGATTGCGGTGGAGAAAGTTGTATCAAACATTGTATTGACACCGCAATATCGGATGTATCAAACAATTGGTGCTTAATTCAAGGACATCATTCCACATAATGCCAAATAAGGATCACTTCAGCTCTTTTATTGGAAAGGAGGGAAGTGCAATTCTTGTGGAAATGATGCTTGTTGTACAACCGTGGGAAAGGGTACAGTATGGATTCACATGTTTGACGAGCGATTTGCACTTTGACAGGTGTCCGTTATGTTCTAGGTCTTTAGAAGTCATTGATCTTTTTGAAGCTGTTGGCATCTATTTAGTGCAAGGTGACTATAAAGAAGGATAGATTGAAAGTTTCTTGGGATGTGTTAGCTTTGATGAAGGCTGGTGTGAACCGGGATTTGTATTTACTAAAAGGAACCACCATGCTTGGAGAGTCTTGTGTAAGAGTATAGTTCTCGTGCTTTAGACGCCACTAGACTTTGGCATCTTAGATTGGGTCATATTTTAAAGAAGGTCATGGAGTTGCTTTACATATGGAAGATGATCGAAGGAGAAAGGTTCGACAAGTCAGAATACTGTCAAGAGTAGAAAGCAGATGAAGGTATCTATTGGAGTTGGAATTCGTAGATCGGAGAGAGTATTTGCTTATGTACATACAATGTCTAGGGACCAGTAACTACCGCTTTCATTGGATGAGAAAAGTATTTTATTTCCTTCATTGATGACTTTTCTTGGAAAGTTTGGGTGTACATGATAAAGGCCCAATCAGAAAGTTTTGAGAAATATAAAGCAAGGTGCCAGTTGAGAAGTAGTCTGGTTGCAAGTTGAAGGTGCTTAGGTCTGATAATGGCGGTGAGTTTGTCCTTTGGGAGTTCTTTGATTTATGTAAGCAGCATGGTGTTTAGAAACATTTTATTACACTTAGTGATCCACAATCCAATATATTTGCCGACAGGATGAATCTGGCTCAACTTGAGAAGGCATGTTGCTTGAGATTGAATTCAGGCTTATGTAGAGGCTTTTGGGCTGAAGCACATACTATAGATCGAATTCTATACCGAGTCATAGATGGGAAGATTCTAGAAGAAAAGTGGATGTGTAAAGCAGCGTATCTTGTTATTTTCATATTTTTGGTTGTTCTACATATATGCACCATTCAGGTGATGATAAGTTACAGGCTGAAGCATATAATAGCTTATTTATGGGATACACTAATGGAGTCAAAGGGTGTCGCATTTGGAACCCTATTATAGAAATATTGTACATTCTAAACATGTTACATTTGATGAGTTCCAGTGTTCAAGCCTAAGGAAGAGTTATCCACCATATTAATTGTTTCTAAAAGGCCTGAGGAGGTGGAAGTAGCTCCCACATTTCAGTCTAGTAGTAGAATTAAAATTGGTGTTGATAGAAGTTAAGATGGGCATTTGATGAGACATCAAAGAGTAGTTTATAAGTGCCTTTTAGTATTATTGGTGATGTGTGAAGCTAGAGGATGTTTAGCTCAAGGTGGAGCTGAATAGATTTTAGGGGATGTTGTACCTACTCATACCAGTCATAGGACCGTTAGGCCACCCAAGAGGTATGCAGAGTGGAAATTTTCAAACCCGGCCTTAATGATCAGTTGAAGAGACATCAAAGAGTAGTTTATAAGTGCCTTTTAGTATTATTGGTGATGTGTGAAGCTAGAGGATGTTTAGCTCAAGGTGGAGCTGAATAGATTTTAGGGGATGTTGTACCTAATCATACCAGTCATAGGACCGTTAGGCCACCCAAGAGGTATGCAGAGTGGAAATTTTCAAACCCGGCCTTAATGATCATCTTGAATATGCCCTACATGTCATGATGAGTCATTTGACCTTAAGGAAGCCATGAAGTCAAGTGATAGCTTGAAGTTGATTTGTGCTATGGAAGAGAAGTTAGAATAAGTGAAGAAAAATAAGACTTGGGATTTGGTACCATCTCCTTAGGAAAGCTGAGCGATAGGCTGCAAATGTGTGTTCATGGTAAAGGATAACAGGAGATATAAGGCAAGACTCGTTGCAAGGAGGTTTTCATATAGGAAAGGGATGAAGTTTGATGAGTTATTTGCTCCTGTAGTGAGGCATACCTACAGCCAAATTTTGTTTGCCACAGTTGCTACTCATGGCTTGGAGTTGGAGCAACTTGATGTGAAGACCACTTTCTTGCATGGAGATTTAGAGAAGATCATGTATATAAAGTAGCCAGAAGGATTTGTAGAGGATGGGAAGAAGAAATGAGTTTGCAAGTCGAAGAAGTCTTTATATGGTTTGAATAGTCGCCTAGGCAATGGTACAAGAGGTTTGACTCTTTTATGCTTACTCTTGGTTTTCATAGAAGTGTTAAAGAAGCTTGCATTTATTTTAAGCTTATGGGTGATGGTAACTAGATATATTTACTCTAATATATGGACAATATGCTAATTGCTTCCAAGTACAAAGCTGAAATTGACAAGTAAAAATTGAAGCTAAAAGCAAAATTCGAGATGCAATATCTTATAGAAGCAAAGAAGATTTTAGGGCTGGAAATCTAGAAATAGAGAAAGATGATGGTACTGAGATTGGTATTGAAAGACTACATTCAAAAGATTCACTTTGATGATAATGTAGCAGACATGTTCACTAAGTCCTTTTCTGTTGCAAAGTTTGAGAATTACTTGAACTTGATTCACTTGCTGAAGTGCTTGGTGCCACTTGGTTGCACATGGGAAGAGTGAGTTGTTGGGCAGTGGCCTTGTCGGAGTTCATTGAAAAAGTGCAATGGGTGTTGGCCATGTCGAAGCTCGTTGGGGAAGTATCCATGGTGTCTTGTTCGAGAGTTGCTTGAAGTAAGAGTGTATGTGGAGTTAGTGGGCTTGGATGAAAATATAGTATCAAGGAGAGTGTTAACTTTCAATGATACAATATTTCCATATTAAAGAAGATTTGAGAGATATTGTAGTCAAGGTGGAATTGTGACTTAAATTTATAGATTCTTTCAATACATTAAAGAAGGCAAAAAATTATCTAAATGAGAAGGGGTTATTTTAGGAGATTGAAGTAATTAACTAATTCCCTAATCAATTAATTAAAGAGGGCATTTTATTAGATGCATGCATATTGGAGAAAACTAAAAATTAAATAAATATTTTCCATATGAGCATGGAAAATCGATGAGGCATTGATTTATTACCATAAATCAATTACTTCGACATCAAGTAATAATCTCTATATAAAGGCAGTCATTTTTTTTAGAGATTTGTATGAGTAGGATCCTCTAAAGTTGTACCTCTTCATATTCTTCTTCTCAACCTCTATTATCAATTTTATAATTTTCTTTTCTCAAAAAGCAATAAAATATCCACTTCTCAAAGTGGATGTACACTATTTCGCGGTAGTGGAACCATATAACATTCCCTATCTGGAGGCTCAAAGCTAAGCGCTACAGATGCTGCTATCGTCCATAGTATTAACTTTCGGCGACCAAATATGGTGATGTTAATGGTATCTATAATATCAAAGACACTTGAATATGAAATAAATTCATCATAGATTAAGACAATTTGCTGATTACATTTCAAAACAACATTTCATATCCATGTTACATAATCCCAAACGTTTTTCGGGTTCAAATCAAATATAATTATTATAATATATGCCAAGAGCGACATATAAAGATGCCCCCTTGGTTAACCATCGTACTAAATAGTCATAACAGACTTAATGCAACACATTTGAAATAAAACATAACAACTCCTAAATAGCTAATATCAACCTCCTTCTTATCTCCGGAAGCTTTATTCATCCACCTACTAAAACCTATAAATCCTCAACCCTCAGCCTAATCAAATCAACTTTGAGTACCTGAGAGTTTAAGGGAGAAAATCTCTCTCTTTCTCTCCCTTCTTCTCTTCCCTCTCTCTCTCTCCTCTCCTTCTCTCCTTCTCCTCTCTTTCTCTCTTCTCCTTCTTCTCTCCTCCTCTCTCTTCCCTCCTCTTCTCCCCTCTTTCTTTCCTCCCCTTTCTTCTTTTCCTTCTTCCTTTTCTCCCCCTTCTCCCTTCTTTCTCCTTTCTCCTCTCTCTCCTTCTTCTTCTCCTCTTTTCTTCTCTCTCCCTCTTTTCCTAGTTTTGTTTGCCTATCTACTGACCTTTAGCTGACTCGAGCCTAGCAGACAAAGTAAAAGAATAGTCTAACTTCTGATTGATACTTTTTCTGATCTCTCTCTTTTCCTCCTCCTCCGTTGTTGTTGTTGAGAGAGATATCTCTCTCTTTTCCTCCTCCTCCGTTGTTGTTGTTGAGAGAGATCTTTCTGTATGTAATATCATTTTAGTCTTACCCGTGACAAAGCCCAACACACTGAAATTTTGGACTTATTTTAGATAGGGGCTACTGACTAAAGTATAGGGTGCGACCCCATACCAGTCCCATTTGGTATTCTGATATCCAAGTCATTTTACTTAGGGTCATCTACCTTAAAATTTTCCTTGAAAACATTTCTTTTAAATCTATTTAACCCTTTTAAATTATAATTAAACAAGGAAAATATACTCTATGCTTTACTCAAATCACTTTGCCATATTATATATACTTTACGTAAAACTTTGTTGAAAGCATTCAAAACCTTTGAAATTACCCCTTTCGGAACCATTGAGAGTGCCACTTTCGATACAAGTAAGCTACTTTACTTTATATCTTAAGTCATAGGTCAAACATACCTTTTGAAACCATTTACATTTAACCATTCGAAAATATTGAAATTATCTCTTTCAAAGCTTTATAAAACTATAGACATCTTCCTTTCAAAACACTTTAAACATGTCTTTCGAAACCATTGGAAACCTTCTATTTAAAACCTTTTGGAAACATTGGGGAACCACCCCTCCGAAACCTTATCTTAAGCCTTTCGAAAGCATTAAATTCTTTACATAAATCAAACCTTCCGAAAACATTTGGGTTCAAGTAAAACATGTTCAACAACCTTTTGAAAACATTCAAAAATACTCCTTTTGAAACCATCGGGCTTAACTTTCAATAACACAAAGCGGTCTTAAAACAACTAAGTCGAAAGGACTCTTTCGAAAGCAATTTTCTAAGTAAAGAAGTTGATGGTGTCAAAACCAATCCCTTTGAAAGCATTGGAGAAGCGGCTTCGGTTTTAAAACATAAAACCCTTTCGAAACCATTGCTTCGAAAGGTAAGATGTGGTAGCTAGGGGTTTCGACCCCTTCGAAAGCTTCTTTATAAAATAAAAGTGCAACCTCTTTCGAAACCATTCTTTAAAACCATTTAACTAAGCCAAAGCTATCTAAGTCAAAAGCATTCTTCTCGAAAGCAAAGCAAACACATTTTTTTAAAAGCAAAGCAAGGGTTCGACCCTTTCGAAACCCCGTGTTTCGACGCAATACCTTTCTCCTATGTCCAATTCAATATGTACCAACTCTTTGGTACCATGTGCATTGGTTTCGGTGGAGATGAAGGTAGAAGTTCTTAGTCGAAAGGTGCTGCCAAAAGTGGCAAAACAACAAAACCATAATAAAACTGATTTTTAACTTAAAAAGGTAATTTCTTTTTAACTAACCTTCTTTTTTTGTCAACGTGTGATTGGTTACTAATTTCTTTTCCAAATTCTTTTCTATAAGTGCAGCTGAAATTCCAGAAGTATATAATTTAGAAGATTTACAAAATGCCCCTTCTCCTTTTATAAATATATAAAACATTTAAGTCCTATACCTTAAATGATTTTATATACTTATTAAAACACTTAGGAAAATTCTACAAAAATTTTCGAAAATCATTTTTTGTTTTCTAACATATATTAATTTCTGACCCCAAAAAAATATAAATTAGCTGTAATTAATTTTAAACCCAATTAACTATTTTCTTCATTAGAAAATTAATAATGAATCCATATTAGTTCAAAAAATTATGAAATTTGAAACCCATCTCTAAAATATTATTTCCGACCTTATCTCAAAATCGTAAGGCATTTGGATGTCATCCGTTATCTGGGTTTTTGGCCCAGTAGGACCCACTAGAAAGCAGGACAATCTCATGACATCAGGATGACTTAGAACTCAACCAAAATGGCTAGGGCAAGGAGGGAACGAGAGCCAAGCAATGTTACTAAGGCAACGACTAGGATCGACTAAACCAAAGGACCGACAATCTTTTAGCCCAATCAGCAAGTGACCATAGATAATTAGTGAATCACCATCGAAACGAAACAACTATGATAAAAGACTGTCAAAGTATCTCCAATTCCGAACTCTAGAAAATCCTAAGTGCTTGGAACATCGATGACCATGCCTCTCCTCAAACCTTCAAGCAAGTTAGCTAAAGAACACTATGAAAAGAGGCCAAGGCATTGGCTCGCAAACGTGCCAAGTCTACGGGTCGCCAGCGAACCATAGACCATGGGTCGTCAGCGACTCTTAAGTCATGGGTCGCCAGCGACCCTTGGCTCTATCTTATTTTGTGAGCCAAACTCTCTTTGGATCGTTTTCTACCTACCTGCTAGCAATTGATAAACAGGCCTAGCCCATAAGCTCTCCAATCTATATAAATACCAATCTACCTGCAACATAAAGAGGATCTTCTCCGAAATGGTTGCTGAAGCTCTGCTGGAATTATTCTTCACCCTCTAACTCTATCACAACTATCTCTAACGGAACTTGCTATGATTCTCAAGTGAATTCTAGCTCAGGAGATTCAATCTAGATAGAAATCAAACAAAGCCTTGTAATCAAACAACTCTTGTAACAACAATCAGTCTATAGTAAAGCTATAAAGTGGACGTATGCTTCATTAACAGTCGAACCACTATAAAAAAAAATTCTTCTTACTTTTACTATTCTTTCTTATATTTGTGTTATGTGATATTGCTCTGTCAAAACAGGACTGATGCTTTCAAACTCAAGCCAGGGTGCTGTTCCTTTTTTGGGTCAACATTTTGGTAACTTTCACTGAGAACTCCAACTCAAGGTTTAGATCTAGCTATCTACGTTGGATCCCATAGGTCTATAAGTTAGATCCTCATTCTCTGCTTAGAAGGTTTGCTGCTGAGAATAGAAGAAGCAACCAAGAAGGATCGGAGAAAAAGCAAGCAGACACATGCTAAGATGACGGGTCTCTAGCGATCCATCTTCTATGGATCACTAGAGATCCATGATGTTCGCTTATGGGTCAATCAACTCTCTTGCATCATGATCCAATAAGCAACCCAGAAAATGAAGTACAAAAATTAATTAGGTACATGGATCACTAGCAATCCATGTACTATGGATCGCCAATGATTTATACTATGGGTCGCTCGAAGCTATGGGTCGCTACAAACCTGATCTTAGGGGTGAAAACCAATGAGAGGATATAAGGACGACTCTCTCCTACTCTGAAGATAAAAAATTAGAGGGATGAAAATACCAACATGCAAAACACTAGAAGAAGCTCTGAAACCCATGTCGTAGCACAGTGCCAAACAATGGATGAGGAACTGCCACTCAAACGGTATTCTTAGAGGTAGGAGGACCAATAAGATATGGTACTAGTCGAGATCAAGTATTATACCAAGCTTCCATGTTATATTATGGAAACTCCCTATTGACCTGCTTCTGATCCTATCTTGGAGCTCCCATTGTCGAATCATGAATGATCTTCATCGTCACTAAAGCGAGCAATACCATGTAGATATCATACTGATGGCATCGATGAGGGGAATCAACCCCTAGATATATCTTGGTAGCTAGTTAGCTTAAGAGCCTCCTACAACCTTGGATCGTCTTTTTTACAAAGTGAATTAAAGGCTCGGCAAGGAGGAGGTAGAGCAGACTAGGAGAAAGAACAATACATGCCCACTGGCTAAGGACTCAGATTCCAAAGGACGACCCAGGATCTCAAAATTCGAATCATATGATCCTTTAAATGATTCATTTGATAGCCTCTACTTAGATGCCCACGACTCAGAGTAACACTGAAAACCATCCTCGAGAGAGTCCACCTAAGCCCAGAGAAAATCGAGGGAATGTTGTATATTCGAAGATGCACACAGTCCTAACATTAGCGATTACACACACCTCCGAGATGTGATTGGAAAGCTGATTCAAAACGGAAAGCTTCAGCAGTATGTGCAATCTCTGCAGAATGGCGAGCATGGAACATCTGATGCCTATAAATAAAGAACTCTGATTTTTAATTAGACCTTTGATGGTATAGGCATCCTATCGAAAGGAGCTAGGGGCAAAGTGGAATAGCGAGCACATGATGCTACTTTGCTTATACACGAGATTCATTCTGATCTTCTTTGAATTAATTTAATTCAATTTGAATTTCAATTTCAACCATGTTGTGAACTATGACCAAGTTGAACTAAACCACTTCCAATATGATGTGGGTGACCAAGTACTTAGAGTTGGCCGACAGCCAATCTCCACAGACCGTGAACAAACCTATGGAGTTTCATTAAGATGAACGTGATTCAATCATTCATCAGCTACCATATACCCCATATTTGGGACACTGAGGCATAGAATAAAGAACTTGACAAGTTCAAAATCCAATAGAAAGTTGACATGAGTGACTGTTGTGACGACCGCCCATGACTCCCGCACTAAAACAAGAGAAAAGAGCGCTGAAAGGTGTGCCAGGCAGCCATGGACGATAGTCAGGGTAAAATAAAATCGCAGAATCTCTATCGTAACTTACAGCGCATGAATAAAATACAATAGAGAAATATATAGTGAAGTCTCATAACAGAAAATCATCATATAAGCATCACAGAAGTTTTATACAATCATCTCAACAAATCCATACATCAAGACCTCACTACAAGCACTCATCAAATACAGCAGCGGATACCCAGTACATATAAGAAAATAATATGCATAGCCTCCTGCTCGTCTTCGTCATCTTCAACGTAGAAACTCCAAGCACAGCACCTGTCACCTGCTTACCTAGTCTGCCCATCCCAACATGGATGAACAGCCCAAGGTAATAAGAGGAGACATAAAACCTTGAGTCAGACAAAGTCTTAGTGAGCAGTAAATTAACAATCAAGCATACCAAAAGAGCATAAGGAAATAAAGGAATAGGAACCAAACCATCCCACTCCACCTCTTTCTACAGTGATAGCCCCCAGACACACATTAAGGAGAAGCAAGCATAACATAGCAGATAAGTAAGGTAAAGCAATAATCACTCGAGTCAAGGACGATATTTTCCAAATACAAACCCCCAAGGCCTAAACCAAGATCAGATAAGCACCCAGAAAACACCGCTCTTGAAGCCGAATGATGATACAACCAAACATCCAAACATCCATGACTCTGGCTATCACTGTTATCATTGCCTTGATTTCACCGTTAGTTGAATGACCGCCTGTCAAGGGCTAATGGTAACCCCGGTTTGGCTATAACTCCGCACGTCATCGTGACCCGTGCCTAAGCCGAACGCATCAGCCCAGAGTACTAGCACGTCATCATGACCCGTGCCTGGAACGTCATCGTGACCCGTTCCAACGTACCCTTGCTTTGAGTATGCTAGAACCTTCAACAACGATGAGATCTTAGCCTCCTAGTCATCCTCCTTGACGACCATCCATACTAGCTCAAGCGCCTCTTAAGCTAACCATTATCCACCCCAACCCGGACCGCATCACCGAGTTATAACTTTGCACGTCATCATGACCCGTGCTTGGAACGTCATCATGATCCGTTCCCTCTCAACATCACACTTTGCTTCATCGCATCATAGCAAAGTCTCTCAACTTGGAACGTCATCATGACCCGTCCCATCTCAACACAAGCCTTGCCTCATCATATCATCGCAAAGTCCCAACTCAATCATGCTTTGCCTTCTCGCATCATGGCAAGATCCCACATCCTTGAATCCATCCATATGAGCTTCCACATCCGCTTCATATGCCATCGGCAGCTTTCACCATTCAAGAGCCTTTCCACTTAGCTTTTGAATCATCTTCAACCATCTTGTTCCAAATCAACTACAAGCTAACTTGGAGCAATCACATCTAACATACATTCAAACATTCAAGCATTCAAACAAGATATATTAAGCAATATCAACTATAATGGCAATTTCGTAATTAAGTGTGCAAAAGTCCAACATATGTGAAATCATGGTTTTTAGCATAGATCTATCAAATCTAAAACATGGGTTTTGTCTCTAATACTTGATAAATAGCTTCTATAGATAAACATCTTCAAATATGATGGATCTACATGCAGACTTAAGGAAAATGCGAGAAAACGCTAACTTTAACACATAAACATATCACCAATCCCATATACTCCTTTGGATCCGCGTGAGAGATAACTACCACTCACCAAATCACCAAAACAACCTAAAATCAATCAACTTCAGATCTGGACAGCAAGAACTTGGACTTGATCCGGAGAAATTTCACTTGAAACGGTGAAATCTAGCTTCTTCGGATGAAAATCTTCAACTTTGGCTCTTGATCTTTGATCTTGATCTTCAATCTTCAATGGATGTTAGCACTTGATAGAAGTAGAGAAAGAAGTGAAGAAAATACCGTAGTCGAGTTTCCAAAATGGCAGCACTTCGTCGCTTCGAAAACCGGTGCCAAAAAGTGAGCCAAAGTCCACTATTTATAGGCTGAAAATTCCTTAAGTCGTCGCCTCTTAAGTCGTTGCCGACCTAAGCCATGAGTCGTTCACGACTCATTCCCCACGACCTACCAAAGCAGCCGACTTAACATCCCTACGACCTAAGCAACTCAGCTCACAGGAGCCCTAAGTCTTAAATCGTAGACGACTTACGAGATACGACCTAACTCCAGCGACATAACATACCTACGAGCCAACAACTTATGCTTTAACTCGTATACGAGTTATGACTTACGACTCAAGCTAAGTCGTGCCTACCGACTCAAACTCCTAGCTACACAACATCTCACCGACTCAACTCAAGGCCGACCCAACGACCTAAGACCCTAGACGACATACGACTTAAGCCTTAACACTAAGTCGCCCCAGCGACTTACGACTCAACATACTCAACGACCTAAAGCCTTCGACCTAGTTACGTTACCGACTTACACGACCCAGCAACCTAACTTAGGTCGTACCAACGACCTAACTACTTAACTCGTAAACGAGTTAACCCCTAAGATGCTGACCCTACTAACTCGTTAGCCATGCTAACTCGTTAACTCGGCAACGCGACCCAAGCTTCCACACAACCTAAGCACTAAGTCGGTCACGAGTTAACTCCAGAACTCGTTCCAACACTCCAACTCCTAACTCGGCAAACCCCCTGAGTCGTAACTCGTATACGACTCATCCTTAACTCGGAGATCCTTAAGTCGGTCACCAATCTTATCTCGGCCAACTCTTTAAACCACTACCCCTATGAGTCGTAACTCACTAACTCGGTAACTTCCTTGACTCGGCCACCTTCCTTAGGTCGGCAACATCCCTGAGTCGTATAAACGACTCATTTACCCACTAAGCTAACTCACGACCTAAGCTAACTCGGCCCTCTATGAGTCGGTCACGACTCATCACTTAACACACAAGCTAACTTCCAAACGACTCAGGCTAGAAACAACACAAACAACGCTAACGACCTGCAAATTCTACGATTTATCGACACGTAAAAATACGGGTCGTTACATTCTCTCCCCCTTAGGAATTTCGCCCCCGAAATCCCAAGCAAACAACAGCAATCAAAGATATTCCGCATGCCTACCATCCATAGCAATCAACAAACCATGCATCCAATTCTAACCTAGCATGCAGAATTCTAAGACTTAGAACAAGCTACAAATTCATGAGATGTCACGACACTTTAGGGCCATACCTCGAAGAGTCCTGGATGAGCTGCCTTCATCCTCTCTTCCTCCTCCCACGTACAGTCGTTAACATCGTCACTCCATTGTACCTTGAGCAACGTAATCGTCTTCCTCCTAAGCTGTTTCGTATCGGTTTCAACAATACGAAGCGGCTTACGAGGTCTCGAAACAACTGGATCAACCTCCAAGTCTTCACAGCTATCAGCAGAAACCACCATACTTGGGTCGTGCACATACTTCCGTAGACAAGATACATGAAAAACATTGTGCACACCCGCCATCTTTTCCGGTAACTCCAATCTATAAGCGAGCTTTCCAATTCGCTCGATAATCGGGAATGGTCCAACGAATCTTGGAGTTAACTTTCCTTTGTTCCCGAATCTTATAACATTCTTAAATGGAGAAATCTTCACAAAAACCATATCACCTACGTCGAATTCCAAATCCTTTCGACGATTATCTGCATAACTTTTCTGACGATCCTGGGCTGCCTTCATTCTTTGCCGAATGATCTCTATACAATCCGAAGTCTGTCGAATCATCTCTGGCCCAAGTATCAGTTTTTCTCCAGCTTCCAACCAACATGTCGGAGAGTTACACGGTCTTCCATATAATGCCTCATATGGTGCCATACCAATACTCGACTGATAACTGTTATTATAAGCAAACTCCACCAAATGAAGGTGATCTTCCCATGATCCTCCGAAGTCCAAAACACATGCCCTAAGAAGATCTTCCAAAACCCGGTTGACTCTCTCAGTCTGACCATCTGTTTGAGGGTGATAAGCTGTACTCAAACACAACTCGGTTCCCAAAACTTCCTGGAAGCTCTTCCAAAATCCACTAGTGAACAATGGGTCTCGATCGCTCACTATACTCTTCGGAACACCATGGAATCGAACAATCCACTTCACATACAACTCAGCCAACTTCGATGCAGTCCTAGTCGATCGAACTGGAATGAACCTTGCACTCTTGGTCAAACGATCTACTATGACCCAAATCCCTTCATTCCCTGCTCTTGTTCTAGGTAGACCATCAATAAAATCCATCGACACTTGCTCCCACTTCCACGTAGGAACCTCTAATGGCTGAAGCAATCCACTGGGCTTCTTCTGCTCAGCTTTTACCAACTGACAATTCATACACTTGGAAATAAAACTTCCAACATCTTTCTTCATACCTTCCCAGTAGTAAGCTCTCTTCATATCCCGATACATCTTATTCCCTCCTGGATGAATTGTCAACTTCGAGTGATGACTTTCCCTTAGAACTTCATCTCTCAATCCATCAACATCGGGAACAACCAATCGTCCTTGCTTTCGAAGCCAACCCTCTTGATCGACCTCGAATCCCTTATCCTTCTCTGGAGTCAATCCAGCTTCCAAATCTCGGATAATCCTGACAAGCTTATCATCTCTCTTTTGGCTCTCACCAATCCTTTCCACCAGAGTAGGCCTTATCGATAAGTTTGCCAACATCTCAGGTTCCAATTCACATCTAGGCCTGAAATCAAATCCAGCCAAATACTCAAGACTCTTCCATTCCGAAAACATAGCTCCCAATCCTGCATGTCTTCGACTTAACGCATCAGCTACTGCGTTACCTTTTCCCGGAGTATAGGCTATACCAAAATCATAAGATGCTAGAAACTCTAACCACCGTTGCTGTCGAAGATTCAAATCCTTTTGGGAGAACAGATACTTCAACGACTTATGATCTGTAAACAACTCGAATCTAACTCCCAATAGATAGTGTCTCCACATCTTCAAAGCAAACACAATCGCCGCTAACTCCAAATCATGAGTCGGATAATTCCTTTCATGCGGCTTCAGTTGTCGACTAGCATACGCAACAACTTTATCCTTCTGCATTAGCACCGCTCCTAGTCCAGTGCCACATGCATCGGTGTAAACCACCATCTCATCATTCCCACTTGGAATAGTCAAAACAGGAGCACTCGTCAGTCGCTCTTTCAGGATTACGAAAGCTTGCTCACACTTGTCATCCCATCTGAACACTTGGTTCTTCTTCGTCAATCCTGTCAACGGTGCAGCTATCTTGGAAAAGTCTTTAATAAACCGACGATAATATCCGGCTAATCCAAGAAAACTTCTCACATCAGATGCATTCTTAGGTCTAACCCAATCCTGGATTGCTGCTACCTTAGCGGGATCAACCGCTATTCCATTTCCAGAAATAACATGGCCTAAGAACCTCACTTCACTCTTCCAGAAGTGACACTTTGAAAACTTAGCCTTCAGCTGATGTTTCCGCAGGATTTCCAAAACAACTTTCAAGTGCGTCTTGTGCTCTTCCTCAGTTCTGGAATAAATCAGAATATCATCAACGAACACAAGCACGAACTTATTCAACTGATCTCTGAATACTCTATTCATAAGATCCACAAAATATGCTGGCGCGTTAGTCAACCCAAATGGCATTACCAGCCACTCATAAAATCCGGACGGTGTCCTGAAAGCAGTCTTCGGCACACTATCCCTTGCCACTCTCAACTGGTGAAATCCCGTTGCCAAATCCATCTGAGAAAACACCTTAGCCTCGTGAAGCTGATCAAACAAGTCATCTATTCTCGGCAATGGATACTTGTTCTTCTTAGTCACCTTGTTCAGCTCACGATAATCAACGCACAACCTCAGCGATCCATCCGCCTTGGTTGCGAACACAACGGGCGCACCCCATTCGGACACACTTCTCCGAATGAATCCTTTCCGTAAAAGGTCATCAACTTGCACCTTCAGCTCTTGCTGCTCCCTCGGTGCCATCCGCCTAAGAGGCATCACAACAGGTCTGGCTCCCTCAACTAGATCGATACGAAACTCGATCTCCCTATGCGGCGGCAACCCTTTGACTTCGTCAAAGACATCCTCAAATCCATTCACAATAGGCACCGATGACAGTCCTTCCCGTGGAACAACCAGCGAATACATGAAGCTCATGAAGACGCCTTCCTCATGCTTACATCGTATCACAACCTTTCGCCCTTCCACATTCCCGACTGTCACCTCCAGCCTCTCACAATCAATCCTAGCCGCATACTTCCTAAGCCAGTCCATACCCAAAATAATTCCGAACCCCGCAAAGTTCAGAACAAAGCAATCACAAACAAACGAGCAATCATGACTCGAAACAACTAGACCACGGCATATCATACACAAACATGACGAACCCCCAACCGGATTAGTCACAACCAATGGCCTATCAACAATATCTGGTTTCAAACCTAACCGGCCTACCAAATCATCACAAACAAAAGAATGCGACGCTCCAGTATCAAACAACACTCTAACTGGAACACCACAAATAGAAAGAGTACCTTGAACCACCACACTCTTCCCCTTCTCCTCAGCAGTAGGAGCTCTTGAAGACGACGGCACAGCTTCCAAAGCATAGGCTTGCACAACCTGCCTATCCTTCCTTGGTTCTGGACAGTCCTTCTTAATGTGTCCCAGCTTATCACAGTTGTAACACTTCAACTGCACCTTCGGATTCTTGCAATCCCGAGAGAGATGACCCTTCTGACGGCAGTTATAACAAGTCACCTCGCCCTTTGGCTTCTTCTGGCCATCCTTTCCCTTCTGTTGCTGCTGCTTCCTCTTCTTGTTGCCACTCTGCTGTGGTTTAGATCCTTCCCTGGTTACAGCAACAGCAGAACTTTCCCTAGGAAACAAGCTCTCATGCCTCAGAGCTTTCTCCACAAGCTTCTCAAATGGATCGTCCAAGTGATCCACCAACTGCCTTCCCAGATAAGCATCCAGACCAGTCACAAACTTCTCATTCTTCTGGTAGGGAGAATCTATATACGATCTGGCATACTTGGACAGAGCCTCGAACTCAGAAATATACTCAAGAACAGGCCTCCCACCTTGCTTGAGCTCTACAAATCTCTTGAACAAAACAGACCTCTGAGCAGTAGAGATGAACTTGCCTTCAAATCTAACTTGGAATTGCTCCCAAGTAATCTCCTCCTCTGGTGTATCTATAGTGATAGAATTCCACCAATCCGCAGCTCTCCCTTGAAGCTGTCTCGATGCAAGCTTTCTCTTGGTTGCATCCTCAATCCCTAGATCACCAAAAATCCTTCGGCAAGCATCCATCCATCTCTGCACTTCAATAGTCGACTCCGTCCCTAAGAAAGCTTTTCCCCCAAGAGAAGTATAATCCTTGCAAAGCTTGGCGAAATCCACCGGTCTCGGAGCTTGGACTTGAACCCCAACATCAACAGTAGGCCCTGGAACGGGCATCCTCCTCATGATTGAAGTCATCATGGCCTCAAACATAGGAGCATAATCAACAGCCTCCCTAGCAGCACGGCTATCCCTCGCAGCTTGTCTCTCACTTCTGCTCATCCTTAATATCTGTAAATAAGAATGATTAGAACACCTTAAGAAACAACTGCATAAGGAGTTCAAATCCTTCTAAGCTACTATATTATATATAGTAATCATCCATCAAAATACAATTACGTCTCTCTTACGTAATTACGTCAGCGAGCGTTGGCTAAAATCGATTAACCAAAGCTCTGATACCAAATGTGACGACCGCCCATGACTCCCGCACTAAAACAAGAGAAAAGAGCGCTGAAAGGTGTGCCAGGCAGCCATGGACGATAGTCAGGGTAAAATAAAATCGCAGAATCTCTATCGTAACTTACAGCGCATGAATAAAATACAATAGAGAAATATATAGTGAAGTCTCATAACAGAAAATCATCATATAAGCATCACAGAAGTTTTATACAATCATCTCAACAAATCCATACATCAAGACCTCACTACAAGCACTCATCAAATACAGCAGCGGATACCCAGTACATATAAGAAAATAATATGCATAGCCTCCTGCTCGTCTTCGTCATCTTCAACGTAGAAACTCCAAGCACAGCACCTGTCACCTGCTTACCTAGTCTGCCCATCCCAACATGGATGAACAGCCCAAGGTAATAAGAGGAGACATAAAACCTTGAGTCAGACAAAGTCTTAGTGAGCAGTAAATTAACAATCAAGCATACCAAAAGAGCATAAGGAAATAAAGGAATAGGAACCAAACCATCCCACTCCACCTCTTTCTACAGTGATAGCCCCCAGACACACATTAAGGAGAAGCAAGCATAACATAGCAGATAAGTAAGGTAAAGCAATAATCACTCGAGTCAAGGACGATATTTTCCAAATACAAACCCCCAAGGCCTAAACCAAGATCAGATAAGCACCCAGAAAACACCGCTCTTGAAGCCGAATGATGATACAACCAAACATCCAAACATCCATGACTCTGGCTATCACTGTTATCATTGCCTTGATTTCACCGTTAGTTGAATGACCGCCTGTCAAGGGCTAATGGTAACCCCGGTTTGGCTATAACTCCGCACGTCATCGTGACCCGTGCCTAAGCCGAACGCATCAGCCCAGAGTACTAGCACGTCATCATGACCCGTGCCTGGAACGTCATCGTGACCCGTTCCAACGTACCCTTGCTTTGAGTATGCTAGAACCTTCAACAACGATGAGATCTTAGCCTCCTAGTCATCCTCCTTGACGACCATCCATACTAGCTCAAGCGCCTCTTAAGCTAACCATTATCCACCCCAACCCGGACCGCATCACCGAGTTATAACTTTGCACGTCATCATGACCCGTGCTTGGAACGTCATCATGATCCGTTCCCTCTCAACATCACACTTTGCTTCATCGCATCATAGCAAAGTCTCTCAACTTGGAACGTCATCATGACCCGTCCCATCTCAACACAAGCCTTGCCTCATCATATCATCGCAAAGTCCCAACTCAATCATGCTTTGCCTTCTCGCATCATGGCAAGATCCCACATCCTTGAATCCATCCATATGAGCTTCCACATCCGCTTCATATGCCATCGGCAGCTTTCACCATTCAAGAGCCTTTCCACTTAGCTTTTGAATCATCTTCAACCATCTTGTTCCAAATCAACTACAAGCTAACTTGGAGCAATCACATCTAACATACATTCAAACATTCAAGCATTCAAACAAGATATATTAAGCAATATCAACTATAATGGCAATTTCGTAATTAAGTGTGCAAAAGTCCAACATATGTGAAATCATGGTTTTTAGCATAGATCTATCAAATCTAAAACATGGGTTTTGTCTCTAATACTTGATAAATAGCTTCTATAGATAAACATCTTCAAATATGATGGATCTACATGCAGACTTAAGGAAAATGCGAGAAAACGCTAACTTTAACACATAAACATATCACCAATCCCATATACTCCTTTGGATCCGCGTGAGAGATAACTACCACTCACCAAATCACCAAAACAACCTAAAATCAATCAACTTCAGATCTGGACAGCAAGAACTTGGACTTGATCCGGAGAAATTTCACTTGAAACGGTGAAATCTAGCTTCTTCGGATGAAAATCTTCAACTTTGGCTCTTGATCTTTGATCTTGATCTTCAATCTTCAATGGATGTTAGCACTTGATAGAAGTAGAGAAAGAAGTGAAGAAAATACCGTAGTCGAGTTTCCAAAATGGCAGCACTTCGTCGCTTCGAAAACCGGTGCCAAAAAGTGAGCCAAAGTCCACTATTTATAGGCTGAAAATTCCTTAAGTCGTCGCCTCTTAAGTCGTTGCCGACCTAAGCCATGAGTCGTTCACGACTCATTCCCCACGACCTACCAAAGCAGCCGACTTAACATCCCTACGACCTAAGCAACTCAGCTCACAGGAGCCCTAAGTCTTAAATCGTAGACGACTTACGAGATACGACCTAACTCCAGCGACATAACATACCTACGAGCCAACAACTTATGCTTTAACTCGTATACGAGTTATGACTTACGACTCAAGCTAAGTCGTGCCTACCGACTCAAACTCCTAGCTACACAACATCTCACCGACTCAACTCAAGGCCGACCCAACGACCTAAGACCCTAGACGACATACGACTTAAGCCTTAACACTAAGTCGCCCCAGCGACTTACGACTCAACATACTCAACGACCTAAAGCCTTCGACCTAGTTACGTTACCGACTTACACGACCCAGCAACCTAACTTAGGTCGTACCAACGACCTAACTACTTAACTCGTAAACGAGTTAACCCCTAAGATGCTGACCCTACTAACTCGTTAGCCATGCTAACTCGTTAACTCGGCAACGCGACCCAAGCTTCCACACAACCTAAGCACTAAGTCGGTCACGAGTTAACTCCAGAACTCGTTCCAACACTCCAACTCCTAACTCGGCAAACCCCCTGAGTCGTAACTCGTATACGACTCATCCTTAACTCGGAGATCCTTAAGTCGGTCACCAATCTTATCTCGGCCAACTCTTTAAACCACTACCCCTATGAGTCGTAACTCACTAACTCGGTAACTTCCTTGACTCGGCCACCTTCCTTAGGTCGGCAACATCCCTGAGTCGTATAAACGACTCATTTACCCACTAAGCTAACTCACGACCTAAGCTAACTCGGCCCTCTATGAGTCGGTCACGACTCATCACTTAACACACAAGCTAACTTCCAAACGACTCAGGCTAGAAACAACACAAACAACGCTAACGACCTGCAAATTCTACGATTTATCGACACGTAAAAATACGGGTCGTTACAACTGTCCACTTAGCAACCTTCATATTAGATTCGAAGTAGTCGCGACTAGCTGCCTGCAGATTAACCATAGATTTCAACAAATTGACATGATCGCAGCCTGAAACAGATGCAACTTAATTTCCCGCATAATAACTCATTGTCTCCAATTGTTAGAAAGAATACGAAGCAAATTATGCAAGACTCGATCATCCGACCCCAGCATGGATGTGATCAAGTCATTCATCACCTACTTTTTTCCTCGACTTAATGGGAAGAGCCGCAACTATCAATCGAACGTAAATCGACCATCTGGTTGCCAAGTTTCATCCTGAATGCTAGGGGTAGAATCCCATTCCATGAATAAACGTGGTTCGACTGTTCTTTCGACAACTTTTGCCTTGAACACGGTAAATGATGTGCAAGTCAAATGGGTGGAAATATGACCGCTCTCAATAAAAATCTCTATGTCCCCAGAGCTCGGACTAAAAAACTCTAAGTCCCTGGAGCACAGACCGAAGTATGAACACAAATTGAGCACGAGTCGACCGCTCATAGAATGACTCTAAGTTCCCAGAATGCGAACTAGAATGCAAACTCCATAAAAAAATGAGTGTGTTTCAACCATTCCCTATTCCAATAATTCCAACCTAAAATCGGCAAAAGAAGTAAAAATCGATTCTAAAGACTAGAAGTAGTGCAATTAGAAGAAGGCAAACCCAGTAGTGTGCCAAAGAACATACCAAATGAGCTGTGGAGAGACCATGAATCCAATTTAAGTGCAATAAGAGCCCTGTCGCATGGGAAGCACCGCACACACTTGAATAGCCATAAGAAAGGCTAAGACTAATCATACCCCAGTTCTGTTATGCTCGATCAAAAATCCTGGCGTTCTAACAACCCTATACTTATTGACCTAGCTTGTACAACAAACAAAATACCAGCATAATACCTATCCACTTCTTTCCAGCTACTATTTTACCACTCTTGGTGACCAATTCATCTTCCCCTTAGATAGTGTGCTTGTCGCAAACTAACTCCTTGCATTGCTAGGAGATAAGCAACACCGAGGATCATAAAAAAACTAACTCCTCCATTGCCCGGAGATAGGCAACATTGAGAAGCATTAAAAAATAACTCCTCGCATTGCTTGAAGATAGGAAATGCCGAGGAGCATCAAAAACTAACTCCTCGCATTGCCTTGAGATAGGAAATGCCGAAGAGCATAAAAAACTAACTCCCCGCATTGCTTGGACATAGGAAACACCGAGGAGCATCAAAAAAGTGACTCCTCACGTTGCCCGAAGATAGAAAACGCCAAGGAGCATCAGTACCTCACGTTGCCCGAAGATAGGCAACGCCAAGTAGCGTTAAAAAATAACGCATTGCATTGCCGGGAGATAGGCAATGCCGAGGAGCATCAAAAAAAAACTAGCTCCTCGCATTGCCCGAAGAAAGGCAACGCCGAGGAGCATCAAAAATAGGCAACGCCGAGGAGCATAAAAAAACAAACTTCTCGCATTGTCGGAAGATAGGAAACACCGAGGAGCATCAAAAACTAACTCCTTTCCTTGCCCGAAGATAGGCAACGCCAAGGAGCATCAAAAACTAACTCCTCGCCTTGCCCGGAGATAGGCAATGACGAGGAGCATCAAAAAATTAACTCATCACTTTGCACGGAGATAGACAACGCCAAGGAGCCTCAAAAGTCGTGCACCTCATAAGCCGTGCACTCAAATTCAAACTCTGCGCGCTGCCCGAAGATAAGCAACGCCAAGGAGCCTCAAAAGCTGCGTACCTCATAAGCCGTAAACTCAAATTCAAACTCCTCGTGCTGCCGAGAGATAGGCAACGCCAAGGAACCTTAAAAGTCGCGCACCTCATAAGCCGTGCACTCAAGCTGAGACTCCTCGCGTTGCCTAAAGATAGGCAATGCCTAGGATCATCCGTAATGAACTCCTTGCGTTGCCCGAAGATAGGCAATGCCATGGATCATCGGAAATGAACACCTCGCATTGCCTAGAGATAGGCAACGCCAAGGATCATCATAAATGAACTATCCACGATGCCTGGAGATAGGCAACGCCGAGGGTCATTGAAAACGAACTACCCACATTGCATGGAGATAAGCAATGCCCAGGAAACTCAAAATAAACTTCTTGCATTCCTTGAAGATGGGCAACGATGATGAACATCAAAAAGCAACTTCTTGTGTTGTTCGAAGATAAAAAACGCCGAAAAGCATCCAAACATACACTCCCTACATCACTCGCAGATGGGCGACGTCAATGAGCATCGAATGCCATGCACTACACAAGCAGGGCGCTAAATCTCAAAAAAACATTCAACGTCGAGTAGCAAGAGAAACCCCCGCATACAATCAGGAATAATTGGTGCTAGAAGGAAGGCACTCAATGATTAACTATACATACCTACGCGTACATTACATACTTACCTGAATACTCCCGGAAACTAAGAATACATGCTAAGGTCGTAAAACTTTCGAAGAAAGGAAAATCAGGTCATGACTTAGCTAGATTTTTAATGGAGGTTATCTATACCCTAAGCTACTAGATACTTGAAAATTAAAGAAATAAACAACCCTATGAACTAGGAGGCATACATGTGTACTGAAACAGCACACAAATACAATAGGTTCACAGGTTTTGTCACTCCGAACAACAATAAGTTCACAAGTTCTGTATCAAAGTTTTATGAATTTCCAAACAAAAATTCTAAACAAAAATTTCTAAGTTTTACAAATTATTAAAGTTTTATGAATTCTAAACAAAAACTCTCTAAGTGTTGTTAAGCTTCAAGTTCCGTTACAGAACTAGAAACTAATGAAACTAGCACAACTACACAGAGCATACACGATATATGAAAATACAGTCAAAATATCATTGTAGTGCTTATGATTTTCTGTACACAGGATCAAAATGTAGGGGGGCCGTACCCACACAACAATGGCCAACAAAGAGAAAATACAGACTCTATAATCAAGACACAAAGTGCGGACTCTCCACTTTAACAAAATGACTCAAAAAGAACAAAAGTCAGATCGGTCTTCACACAAGCTCCTCAGCGCTTCCTTCCATCGCTCTCCTTTTCTCCCTTTGCTTGCAGTTTTTGCCTTGTTTTGAGAGTAGTGTCATTACCAGTAATATCAACAAACTCCTCAACGTCGAGAAGTTAAAAACCGCCTCAAGTCGATGGGTCATCGATCCCATGAGCCATGCACTCTTAAAAGAGGCGCACTTCGATTAACAGGGATTGAATCCCACTACCTGAAAGAACCGACATTGCTTCGGTAGTGCTGCAAAGCTCACAAACCAAGAAGTCGACAAAGAATTCTCATCTTTTACTAAAGTTAATGTACAAAATGTCAAAATTCAAGATGCCTAAGTCACAAGTTCCCAGAGATAGGAGCTGGGACGTACCTTTGACGGGAGGGGGCATCCAGGGAGCCGCCTAGAACGTCAAGTCTCACATCAATTATTCGGAATAATCAGCCCTATGGACCAAGAGGCACAGAAAACATTACACTTGGTTAGGATAAAAGATCGCTTCAACTTGTAATAAAAGGAGGAACTTACCGTAATCTAGAGATAGACAATGACGGAAGGCTATTCCAGAATCAAATCATCAACGCACCATTTTCCAAAGAACATAAGCAGGTGCTCGAATGAGGTCTCAAATCCTAATTTGCAAAAACCGGCAGTTATCCAATGATAGACAACGACATGGAGAGAACATTAAAAAGTGAGCCGCTAAACCATTAATTCTCAAAGATTTGAACAAACGGATAAGGTTGATATTCACAATAATGCATATGGCCTGAAACAAGCAAGGTTAAGTGTCACTGATTCAAGACAAACACTATCGAACCCTATCGATCCATGATCAGTATATTAATGAACACGATCACACAAGGGGTAATGTGATGACTTGCACCACAATTTCAACTTCATGTGGTAAGAACTTGGAGTTTCACACCCAGAATGAAGGGTTACACTAATAATCGTCAGATCATAACAAAGACCGATTGGAGAAAGTTTGATTTTTCATGAATAAGAATAATTACGAAATCGATTAAGAAACATCCTTACATCTCTAAAGGTAATACTCGATGGTTAGAAAAAAGCTAGGCAAGGGAAATACCTGGGACCCTTACCCTTCCAAAATGCGGTGTATCCCAAATTTAAGCAATATCGAGAAAACAGCCACATTGGGTTAAAAGGAATCTACTCAACTCTATAGGATCGAATGAATGATTCAATCCTGAGCAACATGACTTTAACACTGCTTCAAGATACGCAGCACTAAGAAAGTACTTCTACAATCCAATCATCGAAGTGCTAGTTTTCGCAGACCAAAACTAGTACCCAACTAGATTAAGAGCACCATCGAATCGATGGGGAAAATCGTTCCCAACCTCCTGAGTATCAGTGTTGCCTCGCCAATGCTAAGGCCTCCTTTTATCCTTTAAGTACTGGTGTTGCCTTGGCAACGTCGGGAAAATTTTCCATTTCATAAGTATCGGTGTTGCCCCGGCAACTCTGGAAAATATTCTACTCACTAAGTACCGGTATTGCCCCAACAATGCCATGAAAACTTTAATCTATATGGTTGATGTGAAACACTCATCGCAGTGAACCATCGATGCACTAGCTTGCGGAGATAGAAGCTGGTCCTCAGTTGAATTTCCACATTCTCTTTAGAAAACTATTGTTGCCCAATGACAGGTAATGATCGAAAGACGTATCCTTTCATAGGTCAGTCGGATGTTTCGACCTTTTATCATAGAAATCAACCATTGCACAGGAATAAAGCAGCGTCAAAAGTAAATCCCATGAATGACTTGCCCGTTACTAATTTCTAGGGATAAAAGCTGGTGCATAACCAAATTTCCTAAATTCAACTTAGAAAGAATTTAGAAACAGCCAAAAGATAGGCGGCCTCAAGGAAATGTTGCTTGGAACCAAGAAGCTAGGTTATCAATTCTCAGAAACATGAGTTGACATACGAACAAAACTTCCATGACAACATCAGCAACCGAGAAGAGAATGCATGGCTAAGGACAACCTCAATTCCAGAATGGGATTGAGATGTAGATTAGGAACAATTGAGCAATTCGCCCCACATATTTCCATCTCTCACAATCACCCAAATACAAGCATTCAAAATAGCTAGTCCCTTAAGAAGGGATAGAAGCATCGATACTTGATCAAAAGAAATGTTTCAAAAGTCTAAACATGAATAACCACGAGATTGGTTAGATAATGGTTTTGTATCACTAAATAGAGCATTCTGTCTACAAAATCGTTAATAAAGTAAATGAAGGATTTAACGTTCTAAAATCAACCATCGCTCATAGTCTGGCGATGACGAGAAAGATCGATGACCTACCTATGGTATAACTAGATCATTTGGTTCCAACTTGCAGGAATATTCCATTATCGAAAGTTTGGTAATGCTAGGAAGAAAGCCCAAAATGGAACTATCGATACATAGGCTCTCAAAAACAGAAGGAGTTTTATTGAATCTTTAGCCCTACCTTCTGGCATCTCATGCTATCTGAAGATTCACAACACCAAGGAAAAATTCACAAGTTGAGTCATCCATATATGAGTCTTCGAAGATAGAAACCAACGTATAATTAGGATCTCAACGTCGGACTCGAAAGAATTTACTTTGGAAAAATATGCCAGAAATTCATCTTTCTAATGTATACCGATATCATTTCAAAACTCAAATCTTGGGATCAAGCATAAGGTCCCTAATCTCGAAGATACGAGCTATCGTGTCAATTAAACGGGGGCAATCAAACGTATTGCTTAGGAGACCTAATCTTCCAAAACATGTTGGTTCGGTAGTCAAAGTAATCAGCCCTATAGACTAAGGCATTGACACCAACATCTTGTTGAAACGAACTCAATTGTGCATAAGTAAGGGTTAACTACAGAACTGTTGAATATGCGAGTATATGATTTTTGTGTAATGACCCGCCATCCGTGACGCATCATTAATAAGAAAGAAAGGGATAGATAGAGAAAGAAAGAGAAGAAAGAAGAAACAACACATCAGAATCTCAACAGCGGAATGAATAAATTATATTAATAATCAAAAGTATTACATAGATATATAACAACTATCAGAGTTACACAGATAATACAACACATACTAGACAGTTATAAACACCTGTCTAGTTATTACAACATAGTACAAAACAACTCAAATAAATGAATCAGAGATACCAACACAGCGGATACTAGATAACTACAACGCAGAAGCCTCCTGCTCCATTTGCTCCTCCATAACTCGTCAAAGCTAACCTGAATCCCTTGGCTACTCGTAAAAATTTGAGTACCCAAGAGTTTATGAAAAACAAAAATAAACTCCGGGTCAGACATGGGTCTGATGTGAGTAACAGGTTAAAGTTGCTTATCTTTCAAAAATCTTTTAAAAAGAAAGGTATCATGTAAGACTTCCCACACATAAACATGGAAAAGTTTTTACCTTACGCTAACCAAAACATTTGATAGGAAATCCAGTGATATTATAATAGTGTCTAGGGTTTTCAAATAAATAAGAAATAGCCGAAACTGTTACATTTATTAAATTCCAGCTACTAGCCACAAAAGTGGGTAATACAATCAAAACCGTTGGCACTTATTGGATTTTGGATTCCATACAATGGCAGGGCTACTAGGGTATCGCCCGTCACAGTACGTGGCCTATATCATCGTACCGAGGAGTACGCCCGCTCCCCTGCAACACAAGGCCGGACCCATTCCTTACTTAACAGTTCCGAACAAGACAACCACGGCAGTTGTCGCGAACCAACCGCCCACACAGCCGAATAAAAAAGGACTTCTAGACAGGGGTAAATCTCGCTCTCCAGTGGGAGCTACCCACGAAGCCTTGCTGCACCTCCCCTGTTTTAGCCATTCCCGATTGATGAGGCTTGAGGCTACGGTTATCTTTATAGAACACATCTATCTTAGAATGCTCATCGTCCACCTGACGATGTTCTGAAAGCATTCAATCCATACAAGTTCGTTCCGGGTTCGAACGAAACCGAAGGCATTATCTCGTTACACTCATTACGGAATCACCTACATAGTTAACGACGATAACCCTTGCACTCTAAATCACCATCTCGAACCTATAAGTACTATTCCGTCAAACTCATTACGGAATCACCCACAGAGTTATACTGACATATAGCCCTTACACCTCGAGTCTTCACTTGCTCCACTTGGATTCACGACCTAACGTTAATTGGAATCGATGTGGTTTTCGGATATCCAAATATGGAAACCCGATCCCGGTCTCATCGAAATCCAAAGCGTGTCTTTTAGGTTCAAGTTGTTTTAAGTTTAAAACAATTCAATCTAATTATCTATATACATACAGATAGATAATTTACATCATCATAATAGATAATCATCATTATAATCATAAACAGGTAATCCATATTATCATCACAACTTGATAATCTATAATATCATCACCATAGATAACTTATATCATTACAATGAAACCAATGCATCCATATCACATAATACTAATCTCATATCTGAGATTCAAACCATATCATCCATTCATAAGCAAGGATCTATAATCACACCATCTATAATTAATTTAAAATGAATTAAATTAATTACTTCTATTTTTAATTAATTTAAAGTGAATTAAATTAATTACTTATCTTTAATTAATTTAAAATGAATTAAATTAATTACTTCACCATTTAAAACTTGCTTACTTAACCATTAATTGAATACAAATCAATTAATAATTATCCTCAAATTAATCACCTTAACTAATCACCCTTGATTAATTATCTTTAATTACATTCAAGTAATTATCCTTTAATTAATTTTACAAATTAATTATCCTTAACCAAAATCAGTAATTAACCTTTAATTACTTCATAAATTAATTAATTATAATTAATTACATTAATGCTTAATTAATTACATTAATTAATTACTTCATTAATTACTTATTATTGATTAATTAATCTTAATTAATTAATCCTTAATTACATCATTAATTATATTAATTAATGATCTTTGATTACATTTTAATTAATTACTATATTAAGTAATTAACCTTAATTAAACCAAAATTATTAATAACTTTTGATTAATCACATACAGTTAATTAACTAACCTTAATTACTTTATTTTAATTACTCCTAAATTAATTACATTTAATAATTAATTATATTTATTAATCAACCCTGATTAATCTCATTAGTAATTAATTACCCTTAATTAATTACATCACTTAATAATTTTCAAATGACTTAATCAATTAATGCTTAAATTAATTACATAAGTAATTAATTATTAATCACTTTCACAAAGTAATTATCCTCATTATTAATTACACAAAGTAATTAATCCCAAAATACCATACTTCAATTAATTATCTCAAGTAATTTACTTAACTTAATTACTTCTCTAAGTAATTATTCCTCATTGATTACTTATCAACCCATACAATGATTATTCTAAATTAATTAAACTCAATTAATTAATTTAATCTAATCTAATTTATTAATTAATTACAATTAGTAATTAATATCTTTAATTACTTTCATAAAGCAATCATACTTAACCAAACACCATAATTGAATATCTTAATTAATTAATTCGATAAATTATTAAAATTAATTACATTAATTAGTAAATAAATAATCACAAGTTAATGACCTTTATTAACTTATCAACAAATTCTTAATTACCTTTCTTATGCAATTAACTTAAATTAATTAATATTAATTTTCAAATTTAATTTATCTTAATTACTTAATTTATCCTTAATTAATTTATTTAAATCCTTCATTAATTAAATTAATTAATTAATTATCCATTTAATTACCTTATTAATTTAATGACTCAAAAATCATTAGATTCTTTGATTTACTTAAAAATAAAACATCTCTTGTTGATGATTACATTATCATTAACAAAGTATTTTGAAGCAACTTATCTTAAAATTTGTTTTCAAATTACATTTTAAATTTTAAATTTAAAATGAAATCAAACTTAACTTATCAAAGTTTTAAAAAACATCTTAAAACCCTTTTAAAAACTTATGCTAAATAATTTTATAAAGAAGTTTTAAAGGAAATTTAAACCAATTTCATTTTTAAGTTACAAATCATATTTAAAATATGCTACAACATCAAAAGTTGTTTAAACATTTAAAATATTTAAACCTTCCCTTATTTTTAAACATGAATTCAAATTGGATCTTGGTTTCAGATTTAAACTTATGTTTAAATCTTTTACTTTAAATTCAAAGCTTTATCTTTAATTTCAGATTTATTTAAACCCTTTAGTTGTTTAAAACATTTTAATTCAAAAAGTTTAAATTAAATTTTCAAACCTGGATTCAAACTCAGTTTGAAATCTAAAATTTAAATTTAAGTTTTAAATTCTGTTTTAAAACCCTGTTCCAGTTTTTAAACAAATTGAATTGGAAATATACAGGTTTCAAAGACACCTGCAACTACAGAAAAATGCCCGAGCTTCCTCTTATATTACTTTGGGTAAACCCCTTCAAAACTTCGAGCAATTACTTGAACTACTCAAGTAAAACTCAAGTCAAAACACAACAACCCACAAATCTTCCACCTGATACATCATTCTTCACCGTGCATATGCACGGTGGTCTTGGCCACCTCCGGCCACCACCCAGTCAACTATCATGTTGACGTTCATTCCTGAATCACATCGCAACAATCAAATTCCCTCAATTCACTCGAAATCAAATTCGAGTTCCCCCAAACCAACCTGGCAGCAACAGTATGGAATAACCCCCCCAACCTGATAACTGCTCGTTTCCTCAACTCCGACCACCGTGTCGATTGCAACTCCGGCCACATCAACATCAATGCTCCAGCTACCAATACCTTGAATCCCAACACACTCGATCATTTGGAGAGGCCGTGACGATCAAAATTGCTGCACCCTCAAAAAAACTAGGTTTACAGACTTCATCAACCTCCCATCTCCTCCACCGAGCCCTGTTCATCTTCCTGGCATTTTTGCCACACCCTCTGATCACTACACTACCTCCACCAAGAAACCCAAACCTTCTTATCAACTTGATCACCAAAGATTGACTCAAACCCATTATCAGTTCAAATAAGTACTGCAGTCTCAACCTCTAACTAAACACTATGATTTTAGTTTTAAAAATCATCTTTTTGTTTAAGTTTTCAGATTATAATACTAAATTGATAATTTATTATGTTTGAGTTTTCTCTTATATATCATATTCTGATGTTTTTTTTCTTCTTCAATTTACAGAGACATCACCCAATTTGTCTTTACTTAATAAGTTTTAAACTAAACTATGGTATAATTAACATAGTTATTTCAAGGCCTAAGCCTTAACAAAAATATTTAAACAAGAGCAAAAGGATTTCATTTTTTTTAAGAAACTGATAACAGAGAAGGTTTCAGTCATTCACATACATGCATATCCAAATGGCACAGAAATTTCATCAAATAACATTCACACAAACATATTTTTTTTTCAAGGAAAAAAAACATGCAAAAGATAATGCTTAATAATTTAAATTAGTGAAGTTACTCACCTAGATACAGTGATGAAGTAGAGAACTAATTTTTTCTGAAAAGCTTTTGTTTTAAATTTATAAACCAGTGTGCCTTGCTTTTAAAGACTTCAACCTGAATGCTTTTACTTCTTTGATTATAAATTAGTTGCTGAAGCCTGATTTAACTTGTGATGCTGTTTAATTTCCTACAGGTCTAAGATTCCAGGTTGTAGAAGAAAATCCCCAGATTCCATTTGAAAATGCTTGAATTTGACAAGCTTGCAGTTGCATGTTCTTGATTTACACAGTGGATTGCAGGCTTGATTTAGAGCTTGCTTTTAGAAAAAAAAAACTTGCAGACCACTTCTTTGATTCCAGATTAAAGAAAATGAATTTCAGGTTTGCATGATCTATTTTTTTTACAGTGGATTACAAAAATAAAACATGCAGGCCTTGATTTTAGTTTTGAGGGAGAGTTTTTTTTTCAAAGTTTTGATTTCTTGCTTGAAGAGTTTGATTATAGATTTGATTTGTTTCAGTTGAGAATTTTTCTTTGGAAAAAAAAAATGAAGATTAGAAAAAGATGGGAATGAAGGAAACATGCTTTTATAAGATAAAATGATTTATTTATAAATTAAAAAGAAAAAAAAATGAAAAGGACACTTGTTAAAAATCTTCAACACTTGTCTTTTGCAATAGTTCATTTACTAACACATGTTATTTAAGAAATTAAAATCTTAACACTTGTCATTATACATATTTTACTTATTCTTTTATTTAATTTAAAAGTAAATAAAACCCCTTTTCTTTATTTGTTAATACTTATGTATAAATTATTTTCATATGTAAATGTTTATGCATTTCTTTTTAAAGAAAATGAAATGAAACAATTTATATAAAAATGGAAGCTTACTTAAAAAATTTAGATATGTTTATTCATTTGAATTTCAAAATTAAATTCAATTTCAAATGCTATTTATACATTTAAAAATTCCAAATTTTAAAACTAATTTATCAACATATTTTAATTTTAAAATAATAATATTGTCTTTTAAAACAAATCTACATTTATACATTTATCATTATTATTTGAAAATGACATATTTATCAATTTAAATCATTTATAAAAGAAATTATAAATTACATATCTTATTTATCTTAATTAAATGTATTAATGTTTTAATATATAAATGGTATTTTAAATTTTTAAATAATTCCAAATTATAATTATTAAGCTATATTCCAAAAGAAATAAAATAAACTTTTGTTTATCTTATTTAAAATTTAAACTATGTTTAAAATACAATTTTACAATTTAAAACAATTTCTTTAAGTATTTTAAACCAATTAGTTATTTATTAAATAAAATAAAAATCTTTGAATTATTAAAATGAATATTAGAATTTAAAAACAAGATTTTATTTGTTTATGAATTTACAAATCAAAACCTATCTATCTACAATATATATACATATATACATTATAAATAGAAAGCAATTTATTAGTTTTTAAAAGATAAAATTCATCAATTGAACATTTATTTAATTGGATTATTAATCAAGTAAATTTTATAAACAGAATTTTATCAAATCAATTTAAAATTTAAATACAGATTATCAAATTGATATTGCCAAAATTTCCGGGATATCACATTTTGTTTGATGATAATAAACATATATATATTCATTTAAATGTATTTGTTAATGTACTATTTTATTTTTCACATAATTAAATAAATATTTGGTGAATAAAATAAATAATACGGAATTTAAATTCAAACAGATATTTTATTCAAACAAATATTTATTACAATTTTGAATAGTACAAATTCAAGCTCTCGCTATACATATACAATTTTGATTACAATACAAATTCAATTACATCACAATCTATCATTTACAAATACACCTCACTACATATTGCTCATTCACTCGTGATTTATCTACAACTTTATTCCGGATTGAATACAGCATCTGAGCAATCTGCAAAAATAAATACAGACGTTGTAAAATTGAAAATAAAATATTTTTGCAGTATAAAATAAAATGTAATTTTGAAAATATTATTTGCCTCAGTTATTTGGGTTGTTCGTCATCATTTAATTTTGAATTCATCATACTCGAATAGCTTGTGACATGCACAATGTATCACTGTACATGCCATAAGGTTGTGCACACCGATATATACACTTGATAAAATTACAGGGACAGGTGAGCACAAGGTCAAACCCAAATCAAAAGCCGGGTTCAACTCAAGTGAAATAAATATACAGTCACGATTTTAGCACAAGGTCAAACCTGAGCTTTAAAGCTGGATTCAACACAGGTGCAATCCAAAAATACAAGCACAATATGTACAAAGTCAATGCAACAGTGGTGCACCATAAATTGACACAAGAGATGAGCATACAACAAAAGCTCCAAGCAGACTCAACTAGCTAATGCTAGTCAGACAGTAAAATACGTGTGATCGAGACAACCGAGCTGGATATGCTACAAGTCCATACACAAGACTCCAATGTGGTTACAGTGGGAAAAATCCGCACTCAAACAGTTGTACACAAGTGAATGCAAACTGCAAACTGACTCAAAGGATCACAATGCAACAGTCAATGGTGAAGCAGACTATATACATGAACTGGCTCGAACTCAAAACATTGCATGGTAAGCAAAACAGTGAAACAACAATGTCTCAACCAAATGATTATGTGACAATGTAGTGCAAACGAACTTATGTGGAGCAAGTGAAGACATGTATATATATGTGTGTGGACAAGAATATATATGTACAACAAAACTCTGAGGCAACTGGAAAATAAACATAACAAATGAAACAACATTGCAAACAGGCCACACATGAATGCAGCATGCATATACAAGGATAATATGGGTGCAGTGAAGACCGTAGCTCGTGACTACAGCAACATGAACACATGTCAGTAAAATAGCAACTGGCAATAAATAAATTCAAATGACCAGAGTCATCATGAACCAAGTTAGAGAAACAATGTCAAAGTCATGCTAGCAGTGATAATGCCGAAGACAAAGAGGATTAAATCGAAACCGTGAAGATGCAGTGGGTCAAAAATCCAAGCATCAGGGCGAGTATGCTACAGATATGAACACACATATATATGCAGTGCTAACTCGACTAACAGGTTTAGGTAGACCAGAGAACAAAATAAGTATGTACATGAATATGTCCAGTGAAGACACAGCAGTATGAAAGTCATGATATACAAGTGAGAAAATGACCGAAGTTAGGCAATGTCAACAACCACGTCAAGCTAAGTGGCCGATATCAACTACATTAAAACCAAAGAAAAAAAAGAACAAGTCAGAAATCAAAACATTGAAACCAGAAATTCACAAAATCAAGTTTGCAGATTTCAAACCAAAGTCAGAGACGTGATGACCAGGAAAAGATCGAACAGCTCAAAATCGAAGTTGTGGCAATCAAGGAAACAAGCGAGTTCAAAATCGATGCCGTAAAAATCAAGTAATCAAATATACATGAATTGGAACAAGTCAGAATCAATCTCAAGCATCCAAGCAACATCAACCGGTCAAGCAAGAGCAATTGATGAATTCAAATGATAATATACGAACAAAAATACAGGGGTTCGAACCCTATATAAACACTAACATCATCGGCCTTAAATGCATCGAGTTCAAGTATTAAAACCAAAGAGCAAAAGGCGTAAATTACATACCGGAATCAAAGTCGAACTCAATCAAATAGAAGCAGCCGAAAGCATCACAAGAGACGATCAATCGATAGAGCAAGGAAATTGAAATCAATTCCTCCATCGATCTAATTAAAGTCGGCGTCTTCGAATTTATTCCAAGCCCTAATTTCAGAGCAAAGAGGAATAAAGAAGCCATTATCACAAACGAGAAAAGCAACCGGCCGAATAAAGGAAAAGAAAAGGGGATACATTTTTAACAATATAATTGGGCTGGCCTTGTTTTAATAAGGCTTTAATTTTTAAATTAGGGTTTAGATTTTATTTGTGTTTAATTTGTATTTTTCTCTGTTAAAAATTGTAATTTCTAGTCGTGTGACTAGGAGACAAACTACGTGGCTTAGTTTGAGAATTCGCAACTCAGTGGCTGAGTTATGGAAGGGTTTTGAGCGTAGAGTTAAGGCTAGTCGATAGCGGGTGTCGCGAGTTTACGTGTGTAAGCGTCTGACTGCTTAATTTCTAGTAGAAACCTTGGGGGCTACACGTAGGCAGAGTTTTGCCGAAGCTGGGTAAATTTTGTGTCGTTCTATTTCTGCATTTATTATTCTGCTATTATCTGTGCTGCTATTTTGATATATCTGTGTTGAAAATATTTTATAAACTTCCGCAATAATTTTTATAATTAATAGCATCACCCTATTCACCCCCCTCTAGGGTGAAATCGATCCTACAAGTGGTATGAGAGCTTGGTACAAAAGCCATTTTTGTTTTAAGAATTTGATTTTTCAACCGACCAATTTTGTTTTACAAATTTGGATTTTTAAAATGGCTTCTTTTAATAATGCTTTTGCGGAGGGCCAGTCCATAGTTAGACCACCAATTTTCAATGGTGAATATGCTTACTGGAAAAATAGGATGGAAATTTTTCTAAAAACCATCGACGCTTGGGATATTGTTGAGACAGGGTATAGAGCACCAACTATAATTGTAAATAATCAGAAAATAAATAAACCAAAGGATCAATGGACAGAGCTAGAAAATAAATTACAAAATGCTAACGCTAAAGCTATGAATTCTATTATCTGTTCATTGGATCAATTTGAATTCAATCGTATCTCATATTGTCTAACTGCCAGGAAATATGGCATACACTCGAAGTGACTCACGAAGGAACATCTCAAGTCAAAGAATTTCGTCTTGCCATGCTGAGTAGCGAATACGAGAATTTCACAATGGCGAAGGAAGAAAATGTCAAAGAAATGTACGGACGACTTTCCAATATCGTATACAAATCAAAGGCTCTTGGAAAATCATACAAATAATTGAAGATAGTCCGAAAAATCCTCAGAGTCCTTCCACGAAGTTTCAAAGCCAAAGTAACTGCCATTCAAGAATCAAAAGACTTGAAACAAATGAAAGTCGAAGAACTCATCGGAAACCACACCGCTTACGAGCTAGAGATGAAATTCAAGGAAGAGCGTGAAGGAGGAGACACTCGAAAGAAATCAGTAGCTCTTAAAGGGACAACTAAAAGTGAAGATGATGGTGATGATGATGGTGAAGCATAACTAGAACTATTAATAAGAAGATTCAAAAAGTGGAATCGCAAATATGGCGATCCGACCAAAATTCATCAAGTAAAGAGCAGATTAAACAAAGCACTAGACAACCCAGAAGAGCAGAAAATCATTTGTCACAAGTGCAATAAACCCGGTCATATCAAGCCAAATTGTCCCCAAAATCGACTCACCCAAGGAAAGAGACTGAAATGGAGAAGTTTTACAGCTACTTGGGATGAAAGCGATGAAGATGGAAGTGATAGAACTGGCAGTGAGAGTGAAAAATCAAATTTGTGTCTTCATGGTGAAATAATTGACGGTGATGATGACGAGCCAAGTGAGATATCAAAACTTACTCATTCAGAATTAGTTATATACTTTCACGAGGTAAATGGGTGCTTTGAACATCTTAGGGAGAAATATGCTAAAATTGAATCATAAAGAGATAGTTTGATAGAAGTAAATGAACAGCTTGAACAATTAGTTAAAAACTATCAAAACAAGTGCTCTAAGTGTGACAAGTGTCCATTGTTTGAAGAAGAAATTAAAAAATAAGAAATTAATATAAAATAACTTGAAAATGAAATTATGATTTTGAAAAAGAGTGAAAATACAAGAAGAGAAAATTCTATTAAAAGGTGCACACAATTGTTAAAAGAAAATGAATCTTTCAAAACACAAGTCCAACAACCATCAATGAATTTAGATAAATTTTCAAAAAATGAGAAATCGTTGAACATGCTATTAGGAAAACAAACTGTTAATATAGTTAGACAAGGACTTGGGTATAATCAATCTAAAAATGTTAGAAATGAGATTGATCAAGTAAATTCAATGTGCACAATTTGTAGAAAATTTGGAAACAATCAAAACAATTACTGGTATAGACCCAAACACATGAAAACGATTCCAATTTAGGTTCCAAAAGGCACAAATATAAAATCTCTCAAAGTTAAACAAATTTGGGTGTCGAAAGGAACTTATATAAATAGTTTTGGGTCTCCACAAAATTATTTTTCAAAATCAATTACCACTAACAATCATGGACCTATAAAAACAAATAGGTCACTAAACTCTCTTCTTGTGTAGGTATGCTGGCAGGCTAAGGAACAACAGCAATGGTACTTGGATTCTGGCTGTTCCAGGCACATGACAGGAAATAAAACAAAGTTCCTTAGCCTAGGAAAGTACAGAGGTGGTAGAGTCACAATGGGTAACAATGACAAGTGTAGAATTGTCGGTAAAGGTAAAGTAGGTAACAATACATTTACCTTAAATGACATACTAAATGTTGAAAATCTGCACCACAATTTGATATCAATCAGCCGGCTATGTGATAAAGGTATGAATGTTATTTTTGATTCTGACTTTTGCAAAATTGTTGACCAATCATCAAAAGAAATCTTATTTTCAGGTAAGAGGAAAGGTAATATATATTCTCTATCTTTTGATGATCTCACCCTTTCAAAATGTTTGGTAGCTAAGGGTATAGAAGTAAATTTATGGCATAGACGATTAAGGCAAGCTAGCATGAATTTGTTAAACAAATTAAAAAGAAAAAAAAATATGGTAAGAGGGTTGCCATCACATGATTTCGAAATAAAAAATTTATGTAAAGCATGTACCTTGGCAAAACTTAAAAAATCATCGTTTCATGCCAAAAACAATGTAAGCACTTCTAGAGTTCTTGAATTAGTTCATATGGATCTGTTTGGACCTAACGAAATTGCTGGCTTAGGTGGTAAGAAATATTGTTTTGTGTTAGTTGATGATTACTCAAGATATACATGGGTATATTTCTTGGCTAAAAAATCAGAAACTTTTTCATACTTTAGAAAATTCACAAAATTAGTTCAAAATGAAAAAAGAGTTCCTATTGTTTCGTTAAGAAGTAATCATGGTGGAGAATTTGAAAATTATGAATTTGAAAAATTTTGTGATGAAAATGGATTCAAACAAGAATTTTCTGCACCACGCACTCCACAACAAAATGGAGTTATTGAGAGAAAGAATCGAACATTGCAAGAGTTGGCTAGGTCTATGATAAATGAGTATGAGCTAACTTTGCAATTTTGGGCAGAAGTAGTAAATACAGCTTGTTACGTAATGAATAGAGTTATGATTAGACCAATTCTTAACAAAACACCCTATGAGCTATGGTTCAAAAATAAACCAAACATTGCTTACTTCAAAGTATTTGGGTGTCCGTGCTATATTCTCAATACAGGTGATCAATTAGGAAAAGTTGAAGCAAAAGCCGATGAAGGCATATTCATGGGATACTCTTCTAGAAGCAAAGCTTATAGAGTCTACAACAAAAGGAATAAAACAATTATGGAGTCAATCAATGTGAAATTTGATGAAGGCATTAATGAACAGGAAACGGTCAAAAGCAATGTTGAAGAGGAGAATGAAAAAGATGAAAATGAAAAACCAAAAGAAACTGCAACAACAAAAGAAGTCTGAAGGAATCTAGATCCAAAGAGATTGAAATTCAAAGCAGATCATCCTCCAGAATTGATAATAGGAAATCCTATCACATGTGTTCAAACTCGTTCCTCCTTTAGAAATTTGTGTGATCAGTGTCTATAGAGTGGATTTATTTCAGAAATAGAACCCAAAGACATAGATACAACTCTTAATGATGAAAACTGGTTTATGGCTATGCAAGAAGAGCTAAATCAATTTGAGCGAAATGATGTTTTGAGTCTAGCACCTAGACCTAAGGATTATCCAGGCATAGGAACAAAATGGATTTTCAAAAATAAATATGATGAATCTGGAAATGTGATTAGAAATAAAGCTAGATTAGTCGCTAAAGTATATTATCAAATTGAAGGAGTTGACTTTGATGAAACTTTTGCACTAGTAGCTAGACTAGAATCAATTAGGATATTGTTAGCTTTTGCTTGCTATAAAGGATTTATACTAAGACAAATGGATATTAAAAGTGCTTTTCTTAACGGAATTTTAAAAGAAGATGTATTTGCTGAACAACCAGAAGGTTTTGAAAGTCATGAATATCCTAACCATGTATATAAGCTTAAAAAGGCATTATATGGATTAAAACAAGCTCTTAGAGCTTGGTATGAATGCCTTAGTACTTATCTTCTTGAAAATGGGTTCAAAAAGGGCTGTGTAGACACCACACTATTTCTTTTGCATGAAAACGGTGATCTTTTGATTGTTCAAATATATGTTGATGACATCATTTATGGTGCTACTAACAATTTGTTGTATGAGAAATTTGAAAAAGTTACGTAGGAAAAGTTTGAAATGAGCTTGGTTGGAGAGTTAAAATTCTTTTTAGGATTTCAAGTCAAACAAAGCGATAAAGGTACATTCATTTCTCAAACAAAATATATTAGGGAACTTGTCAACAAATTTGGATTAAAAGATGCTAAACCAGTAAGAACCCCCATGAGCACAACAATTAAACTTGACAATGATGAAAAAGGTAAGGCAGTTGATCAAAAGCAATATGGAGGTATGATTGGATCACTCCTTTATCTTACCGCTTCTAGACTTGACATCATGTTTTCTGTCTACTTGTGTGCACGATTTCAATCTAACCCAAAAGAATCTCATTTAAAAGTCGTTAAAAGAATTATAAAATATTTGTTGCACACCCCACGGTTTGGTCTTTGGTATCCAACAAATGATAATTTTGAAATAAAAGGATTTTCAGATGCGGATTATGCTGGAAATCTAGTTGATAAAAAAAGTACCAGTGGAGCATGCTTTATGTTAGGACATTCATTAGTTGCATGGTCAAGTAGAAAACGGAATTGTATTGCGTTATCCACCACAGAGGCAGAGTATATTGATCTAAGTGGTTGCTCTGCTCAGATCTTATGGATGATACAAACTTTGCAAGACTATGGTCTAAATTTTAAACGTGTACCACTAATGTGTGATAGCAAAAGCGCAATTGATCTCACAAATAATCCTATACATCACTCACGAACAAACACATGGATGTTAGACATCATTTTATTAGAGATCATATTTCCAAGGAAAATATCTGCATAAATTCATTTCAACCGATTCTCAATTGGTAGACATTTTTACAAAACCTCTACCAGAAAATAGTTTTTGTAAACTGCGTCTCAGCTTAGGTGTTTTAGAAATTTGATTTTCTGCTTACTTAACAATTTTTTTTCTCCCTACTAATTATTGAAAAAGTAAATAGTAATTGAAAAAGTGATGAGTGTTGATATTAATCATATATTATAACTCAAGACGGTACATTTAGTTAATTTCTTTACAAATTTGAACAAGAATTATAAACACTTTTTTTTGGTAAAAATTCCATGATCATTTCTATTTCTATCATTTTTCTATCAACCATCACTCATCATAAACTAATATAGTATGTCAATATGTGGTGATATAAACAGGAATCATTCGTTTTTTTTAAATAATAATAATAAAAAACCAAAGTATTCACTCTCATTTAAAAGTCCTCATGGTTATGCATGAGTGAATTACTTGGAATTTTTGATTATGTGCTTCCATGCTCATTTAAAAATCCTCACGGTTATGCATGTATGGAACGCATATCAAAATTGATTTATTAAATAAACAAGTTGATTCTAATCCCATTTAAAAGTCCTTACGGTTATGCGTGGTTAGAAGATACTTGAATTCATTTTTTTAAATAAAATAAAATTGGAATACTACTAATCTCATTTAAAAGTCCTAATGGTTATGCATGGTTGGTAGATATTCAAATTCCTGATATCAATATACAACAAATAGACACAACTGTATGGTTTTATATGATGACATCATTCCCATCATTCTAAAAGTAGAATATGCGCCTAATAAGGTATTTATGATTTTTGTTTGATTTTTTATTGAAATTTAATATTTATATTCAATTGAGTTTTAATGTTGTGTTAATATCTATCACTTTATCTCTATTTTTCTAACACTATTACTCTTTTGCTGATAACAAAAGATGGAGAGAAAAGTTAAGCTTTTGTCAAATAAAAGCAAGTAAAGGCCAGATATTTTCTATTTGCATCTAGGCTCATTTGCATATTTTTAATTGTATGCATATATGAAGGGGGAGCTTTATGTAGAGAGGAAACATTCAAACAAGGGGATCAAATTGAATGATCAAATATATTCAACACAAAATCTTAAATATATGTTTGTTATCATCGAAGGGGGGAGATTGTTGAATATGCTAGTATATGATTTTTGTTTGATGATAATAAACACACACACACACACACGTATATATTCATTTAAATGTATTTGTTAATGTACTATTTTATTTTTCACATAATTAAATAAACATTTGGTGAATAAAATAAATAACACGGAATTTAAATTCAAAAGATATTTTATTCAAACAAATATTTATTACAATTTTGAATAGTACAAATTCAAGCTCTCACTATACATGTACAATTTTGATCACAATACAAATTCAATTACATCACAATCTATCATTTATAAATACACCTCACTACATATTGCTCATTCACTCGCAATTTATCTACAACTTTATTCCAGATTGAATCCAACATCTAAGCAATCTGCAAAAATAAATACTGACGCAGTAAAATTGAAAATAAAATATTTTTGCAGTATAAAATGAAATGTAAATTTGAAAATATTATTTGCCTTAATTATTTGGGTTGTTCGTCACCATTTAATTTTAAATTCATCATACACGAACAGCTTGTGGCATGCACAGTGTATCACTGTACATGCCATAAGGCCGCGCACACAGATGTATACACTTGATAAAATTACAAGGACAGGTGAGCACAAGGTCAAACCCAAATCAAAAGCCGGGTTCAACTCAAGCGAAATAAATATACAGTCACGATTTTAGCACAAGGTCAAACCCGAGCTTTAAAGCTGGATTCAACATAGGTGCAGTCCAAAAATACAAGCACAATATGTACAAAGTCAATGCAACAGTGGTGCACCATAAATTGACATAAAACATGAGCATACAATAAAAGCTCCAAGCAGACTCAACTAGCTCATGCTAGTCGACAGCAAAATACGTGTGGTCGAGACAACCGAGCTGATATGCTACAAGTTTATACATAAGACTCCAATGTGGTTGCAGTGTAGACTACAATGGGACAAAGCCGCACTCAAACAATTGTACACAAGTGAATGCAAACTGCAAACCGACTCAAAGGATCACAATGCAACAGTCAATGGTGAAGCAGACTATATACATAAACTGGCTCGAACTCAAAACAGTGCACAGGTAAACAAAACAGTGAAACAACAATGTCTCAACCAAATGATCATGTGACAGTGCAGTGCAAACGAACTCATGTGGAACAAGTGAAGACATGTATATATATATATATGAGTGGACAAGAATATATATGTGTAGCAAAACTCTGAGGCAACCAGAAAATAAACATAACAAATGAAACAACATTGCAAACAGGTCACACATGAGTACAGCATGCATATACAAGGATAATATGCGTGCAATGAAGAAGACTGTAGCTCGTGGCTACAGCAACACGAACACATGTCAGTAAAATAGCAACTGGCAACAAATAAATTCAAATGACCAGAGTCATCATGAACCAAGTCAGAGAAACAATGTCAAAGTCATACTAGCAGTGATAGTGCCGAAGACACAGAGGATTAAATCAAAACCATGAAGATGCAGTAGGTCAAAAATCCAAGCATCAGGGCGAGTATGCTACAGATATGAACACACATATATATGCAGTGCTAACTCGACTAACATGTTTAGGTAGACCAGAGAACAAAATAAGTATGTACATGAATATGTCCAGTGAAGACACAGCAGTATGAAAGTCATGATATACAAGTGAGAAAATGACCGAAGTTAGGCAATGTCAACAACCACGTCAAGCTAAGTGGCCGATATCAACTACGTTGTAACCAAAGAAGAAAAAAAGAACGAACAAGTTAGAAATCAAAACAGTGAAACCAGAAATTCACAAAATCAAGTTTGCAGATTTCAAACCAAAGTCAGAGACGTGATGACCAGGAAAAGATCGAACAGCTCAAAATTGAAGCCGTGGCAATCAAGGAAAGAAGCGAATTCAAAATTGATGCCGTGAAAATCAAGTAATCTAATATGCACGAATTGGAACAAGTCAGAATCAATCTCAAGCATCCAAGCAACATCGACCGGCCAAGCAAGAGCAATTGACAAATTCAAATGATAATATACGAACGAAAATACAGGGGTTCGAACCCTATATAAATACTAACATCATCGGCCGTAAATGCAGCGAGTTCAAGTATTAAAACCAGAGAGCAAAAGGCATAAATTACATACCGAAATCAAAGTCAAACTCAATCAAATAGAAGCAGCCGAAAGCATCACAAGAGACCATCAATCAACAGAGCAAGAAATCGAAATCAATTACTCGATCGATCTAATTAAAGTTGGCGTCTTCGAATTTATTCAAAGCCCTAATTTCAGAGCAAAGAGGAATGAAGAAGCCATTATCACAAACGAGAAAAGCAACCGGACGAATAAAGGTAAAGAAAAGGGGATACATTTTTAACAATATAATTGGGCCAGCCTTGTTTTAATAAGGCTTTAATTTTTAAATTAGGGTTTTGATTTAATTTGTGTTTAATTTATATTTTTCTCTGTTAAAAATTGTAATTTCTAGTCGTGTGACTAGGGGACCAACTATGTGGCGTAGTTTGAGAATTCGCAACTTAGTGGCTGAGTTGTGGCAGGGTTTTGAGTGTAGAGTTTAGGCTAGTCGATAGTGGGTATCGCGAGTTTACATGTGTAAGCATGTGACTGTTTAATTTCTAGTAGAAACCTTAGGGCAGCACGTAGGCAGGGTTTTGCCGAAGCTGGGTAAATTCTGTGTCGTTCTATTTCTGCATCTATTATTCTGCTATTATCTGTGCTGCTATTTTGATATATCTGTGTTGGAAATATTTTATAAACTTCCGCAATAATTTTTATAATTAATAGCATCACCCTATTCACCCCCCCTCTAGGGTGAAATCGATCCTACAAGAACTAGCTATACCAAGCTACCTCATAGGTCAATAAACAGCAACTCTCGAAGCTGAGGAATTAAGCCACTAGTTTTTCAAGACTGAAGTTGTGCCAAATCGAAATTCAACTACAATTCTATAGGAGCAACTATGCACAGTAATTTAACTACAATCAATTATCCCAATATGATAGGGATAATAAGCGAAGCCTAAGTTATGAAGAATCTAGCTTCTGGAGGAGTGGGAGTACCTCCGCCAGACTAAAGATTGGATAACCGAAAAGTCATTTTCAATAAAAAACCTGGCATTCAACCTTATCAAGATCACTGAAATACAGAAATAGGAAGAGCGATACGATCGAGTCATTCACTATATCCAATTTTTGAATATTCGCATTGGAATTCAAAAACATCGATGGTAACTTAACCAAATTCTCAAGAAGTGAAAGGTAAAGACAAAGAGCAAGGCTTCGCTCCAAAACGGCGGGCAATCGTTCGAGGTAAAATGTAGCCTCGCCGTTGGTCGAATTAAAACCATAGAGGACAACTCCAAACCTACATGATGCACCCACTTACCGACCTAAACCCTTGCATAAACTATAGGGCAAGGATTGCATCACCAATACCAGGAATTGAAATTCAGATTGAAATAAAAAAATTGAACGGCTATCAGAAGTCGGTCAATTGAGATCAACATCTTGAGGTGGACTCCGACGATCCATACTGAAAATTCAACAGACGACTGAATAGTTAAAGCCAAATTTGCAAAGTAGTCTCGACATGATCAACTTGATTACAAAAAATAAAAACTCAAAAGAAGTTACTTCCAGAGCACGCCTTGTTTTCAACGAAGGCATACTCTGGAGGGCAAATGTTATTCGGGTTTTTGACCCAGCAGTACCCACTAGAAAGAAGGATAATCTCCTGACATCAGGATGGTTTAGAACTCAACCAGAAAGGCTAAGGCAAGGAGCGAACGAGAGCCAAGCTATGTTACTAAGGCGACGACTAGGATCGACTAAACCAAGGGACCAACTTTCTTTTAGCCCAATCAGTGGCTAAGCATAAACAGTTAGTGAATTTCCATCCTATGATAAAAGACTATCAAAGCATCTCCAATTTCGAACTCCATAAAATACTAAGTGCTTGGATCATCGGCGACGCATGCCTCTCCTCAAACCTTCAAACAAGTTAGTCGAAGAACACTGCAAAAAGATGCCAAGGCATTGGCTCGCAAATGAGCCAAGACCATGGGTCGTCAGCGACCCATGGCTCTATCTCATTTTGCAAGCCAAACTCTCTTTGTGTTGTTTCCTACCTACCTACGAGCAGCTGATAAACAGGCCTGGCCCATAAGCTCTCCAATCCATATAAATACCTACCTGCAACATAAATAGGATCTTCTCCGGACTGGTTGCTGAAGCTCTACTGAAAATATTATTCACCCTTTAACTCTCTCACAACAATCTCCAAAGGAATTCACTGCGATTCTCCAATGAATTCTAGCTCAGGAAATTCAATCTAGACAGAAAGTAAACAAAGCCTCATAATTAGATAACTCTTTTAACAACAACCAGTCTATAGTAAAGTTATAAAGTGGACGCAGGCTTCATTAATAGCCAAACCACTATAAAAATTCTCTGTCTTCTTTGTTTTACTATTCTTTTCTTATATTTGTGATCTATGATATTGCTTTGTCAGAACATGGCTGATGCTTTCAAACCCTAACCAGGGTGTTGGTCTATTTTTTGGGTCCACGTCATCTAATAGGGTTTTCACATTAAAACTTATCATAAAATCTATATGAAATAGCATAAATCATCAACAATCGTATATATTCATTTTAACAATGAAAAACATTGCGAGACATTTGCAAAATAATTCCGATTTCAATCTAAAACTAAAAATAATAAAACATGAGATGTAACATATTATTCACCTTGGTTTTATGATTAAGATGTTGAAATTTGGTCTTAGATTAGGTAGCTCATACTTCTTGCTCTTATCTTCTTTTTGTTTTCCCTTAATGGTGGCTAACCTCTTTTGTATTTGATTTTGATTGTGAACGTGAATAATGAACGCGAGTGAGGGTTTAGGGTATAAGATTGTTACTTATTTCTTTATTGACCTTATCAACTGCCCTAACTTATTCTATTTCATTTTCCCTTAGTTCATTTGTTTAAATGGCACGTCCACCTTCTAATTACACAACCCTCAGTCCCTTAATCATTTACAATAATTTAACTAAATAAATGTTCTAAATAATGTTACTAAAAATTTGGTTCGTTAAAAACCACTATAAATTCTATGTGTGGTTTTCTTTTTCATTTGTGCATCTATGATCCGTGATTGCTTATTTCAGAGATTACTTTTCGCTTAGTCTACCTCACCATCAACGTGATCTTTTATTTTCGCTACATTGGGGTGTTGATCCAAATTTTCCCTAATAGATTTTGTGTTTATCGATTCTGAAAATTATTGGAAAAAATAAAATAACTCAACTAATGGTGACAATATATCATATTTTCATGATTTAGATGAGTATCATCAAGAACTCACTTCTATTGCTGGAATGATGGTAAATCATACTCAGTTAATGCCTACTCCATATCATACTTCTTCTTACATTAGTCGAATATGGGTTGATGATTTAATGGGTTATGAAAACAAAAGCCAAGACCTTTTTTCAAATAAAAAGTGGAACCTTCAGACGCCTTTGTGACATTCTAGTTAATAGGTATGGCTTAATTTCAACTCAAAAATAGGCATTTTTAAAATGATTGGTGTTATCGACATATTTCTAAGGAAACTAACACGGAAGCAAGGGAATATGATGTCAAATTAATAAGTCCATCATTGGTCTTACAAGTTAATGATATGACAAGCGCCAACATAGAGATGTCGAAATTAAAAGGATATCATATCTAAAGGCTGGAAGGATATCATAGCCGAAGGCAAAAAGGATGTTGAACTCAAATGCCATATAGTTATCTCATCTACAAACATAAAACAATTGCAAATAGACGATACTGAACCTATGAATTTAAGGTTGTCGAATATAGAGCATTTCGAACTTATGAATGTGAAAATAATAAGCTCCTACAATAGAAAAAGGGGATGTCAAACTTATGTACAGATAGAGATATTGAATTTAAGAGTATAAAGTATCTCGCACCAGTAAAGGCAGTATCAGATGTTGCAAATCATCGGGGCAGTGACGATGTTGAATGATAGCATATCGTAAGCCTTTAATGTGAGGAAGGATAACATATGTCAACAATGGCACTCCTTATCAATAAAAAAGGAAAATGTCGTAAACTATTGATGAAAAGCAGATGCCTCATGCTGACAAGATGATAGGGATATTAAATAGCTACATCACAGATATTGTAAATCGATAGTTTTATAGAAGGATGACCGCATGCTAACAATATAGAGGGATGTTGAATGCCTATCCTTGAGGGATATCGTAACTAACCAGTACAACAAAGGATGCTGCAAATCATCAACATCCAAAAGGATATCGAAAATCTTCAGAACAAAGCATGGTGTCGATCAACTTCAAGACAACCGATGATACCAAATGTTAGGCATCCTGAAAGAAACGTGACAGCAATGTCACCTGTATCCACCCTTATAAATACGGACTCAATGGCCATGAAGAGAGGGAAAATAATTTCTTTCTCTCCTTCTCAAATAAAAAACTGTAAACGATAAATTGAATTGGTGAATAGTGAAGAATTGATTTGTGACGTTTGCAACTTATGAACAAGGACTTGGATGAGCCATTTAGCATAGCCTATTTCCTTTGATTTATGCATATTTGATTACAATCGAACTTTGAACTTGCATATGACTACTTTTGACCTTGCACTTGACTTTGGGATTATAAATAATATAAGGCCATCTAAGCCCTTTTTCAATTCAATGTTATTTCACATATTAACTATTTTGATTATCAAAGACATGAACAATGGATTCTGACTTATGTAACTTGCTTATTTTGTCCATTAACAAATGATTAATGGGCTATCGCACTTTTAAGAAACTTGCCTATATTTCTCTCAGACATGCGATATGGACTTTTTGGCCAATTATATAACAAAGCCAAAAACCCAAGGGACTTAGGGGGCCATATCGATCGACGTTATCTTTTACAAAGTCTTGAATGATGAGTCAACCTTTGGTTTAATAAAGCCATCATAACCCTTTAAAATATTACCACATTGAACAATATCATAGATATTAGACCAAATGTTGGCTCAGCATGACACTGTGGATGTTATACCAATTTTTGGTTTAATATTTTGACGCTAGAAGAAGGGCTCGAACCTTCGAACGTTCGAAAAAAGTTCAAAATACCCTACACTTTGAATTTTAGATATTTTGGAGAAATTTTCAAATCTAATTGTTATTGAGTTTAAAATTTAGAGACTCACCACTGTCAATATTCAATATTTGCAGGTGTAATCAACAAACAAACATCGTGGATTCTTATTCAGCGGAGGCATTTAGTGACCTTGTGGCAAACAAAAATTATGGATTTCGCTTATTAACATTTGATATAAGTCAATTCGATATCCATCCTACCACTAACTATTTGATATCCCCCTTGTTAAAAGTAAATATCCACCTTATCCGATATCCCTTGATTTACGATATCCTTTATTTTATGATATGACTCATCACGTGATTACCATTTCAACATTCCTTCCATTCGAATACAATTTTGTTCACACTTTTTTTGGGGTGTGAACAAAACACTTTCCTCCTATTGGAGGAATTTGGGAAGTCACACATGAGACCCCTTGAATTCATGCAAGGAGATCGGTGTTTTGTTATGAACAAAAAAAAAATTGTGAACAAAATCACTCTCCTGCCATTTGACAACCTCTTTTCGACAACCTTCCTATCAGACAATCTCTGACAGTCACTTTACTTTTAACACTCTACTTTATTGATATACAAAATTATATCGTCTACTGTTCCGCCATCTTCCATCTCTTCCCTCATTTATGCTATCTACTTCTATTTTTTCCGTTTTCTCTTTAAAATAAGCAAAGTTGGATTGCAAGAGGCTTCGGGTGTATTAGGAAATGCCAAGAATGTATCAGTAGATGTCGGACGTACAAGATTTCGAGCTTATGGCGGATATCGAGCTTGGGGAAATTTCGGCCATATCAGGTGATATCAGTGATGCCGTACGGATCAAGTGAACCATCAGGTAATGTCGTATATATCAAATCTCGAGCTTGAGCTTGCATCAGATTTCGAATTCATGGACAACAGCAGGTTTTGAGTATTTCAGGGGATCTTGAGCACGTTTATAGTGTCATGCATGGCAAGAGGATGTCGATTTCATAACATTTCTGGTTTTCGAACAAAACCAGATATCGAACTTACATCTGGTGACATCATATTATGTCAGGTGACGTTGTATGCATCAGCTGGTGTTGTATTTAAGTTTTCAAATGCCAAGATGGGTTTTAAGTTTTCTTATATGGCACAATGGATTTTCTTCGGATTTTTAGTATAACAGGTTGAGGCTTGCTGCCATGCTCATCACTCTCAATGCAACAACTTATTTGAGCCCCTAAATCAAAGGTGTCGTTAACTCCTCCCATTGGATCAATGCCCAAAAAGTTTATCTTTGTGGTTATCCAATTTATGGGAAAAATCTTTTGATAAAGTTTCATTTTTTTTTGAAACCTACTATCTGATCCGATTAGGAACAGTAATATATACCATACCTTACTTTAATAAATAATTTTTCTTTCAAAATCTCTTTAAACAAAAAAAGAATTTTTTTACTACCATCAAACGCCTCGCTAAGCCAAGGAAATTCACATTTTATTACGCCGAAAGCAACTTATCAAATGATGTTTAGTTTTTGTCGCTATATTTTGACAAGGTTATCTTTAAGATTTATGAACTGCAGATTTTAACCGGAAAGAGGATAACTACTCGCAAAATAACCTATGAGGGTACAAGACTCGAATTTCAACTTTGAGCAATAGAAATAGAATCTTTTGAAAGTCTACAGGGTGGATCTTATAGTGTATATGGAAGTATATGTGACAAAATATATGATACAACTAAAAATAATAATCTAAGTAAATATAGAACACCAGGATTTTATATTGGTTTAGACCTCCCGTCCTACATCCAGTCCCGAAGCTCCCCTTCGGAATTCGACTATCAAACACCCTCGCTTCGTCCGAAGGAATTGGCTTTGTTACAATAAGTTGTTCTTGTCAAATGTATGTTCTATAACACAGATATTGACTAATTAGTGCAAATGCTTTCAATATATATCTAGAGAGTATTTTCAATGAAGAACTGAATATTTAAAAGAATGAAATATAAGTATAGATTGCTATAGATCAAGAGTATAATAGAGTATGTAATTGGAGAGCGTAAGTAAGTAAGGTAAGTAAAAGAAAGTAAGAGTGAATAAAAGTAATATGATCTCTTGATTCTTGATGATATATATAGTTTTAGAGAGGTTCCTTGAGTAGTTGCATCCATTAACAAGTGCTCCACAGTTACTTCTGTTGATGATGAAGAATTGCAGCGAAGAGAAGCGGAGATGTCTATTCGAATGTGGCAGTTGAAGTTTAAATTTAAAATCCGAGTTCGAAATCAGACGTCTGGTATTTGTATCAGACGTCTGATACTATATATTTTTTGTACATAGTATATTTTCAAACGTCTGAGGGCAATTACCAAACGTCTGGTTTAGTCTGTTTGTCTATTCCAGAAGACTTTTCCAAACATCTGGCTTGTGCACCCAGACGTCTGAAACTTGTGCATGTCTGTTTTGTGCATCCTTTTCTATTGCTTCTTTGATCCTATCATCTTGTAGTCTCTTGTAACGCTCTTTGAGCCTTGTTCTTGTCTTTCTAGTGATGTTGCTCTAGCAAGTACCTGTATATATAGAAATATATATATATATATATATATATATATATATATATATATATATGCATATTCGATTTCCATTGTATAGTTGTTGCCTTCGAAACTGTAGATTTGATTTCCTAACAAAACCGTAGATTTGATTTTCTAACAATCTCCCCTTTTTTATGACGACAACTATACAATGCACTTATATTTTATTTTATAAATCTCCTCTTGAATATGTGCTTTCCATAATTTATTGTGATCTTTATTATTTCTCCACCTTCGGCACTATCAAAAAGGATTTATAAATTTTTAATTGCAGAAATTATTTCTATTCCATTTAATATTTACCAATCAGAAATGAAAAATTACACACAAAAAAGTGGAATTTCATTAATCACATTAATCGATTACATTCATAGATTTTTATAATTTTTATAATTTTGTGGAAGCATATTTTGGAGAAATTTCTTCAAAAGTAGATAAAAAGGAGAGGATGTTGTGAGCATGTAGAAGTCTCATGATGTATGTGGGGTAGATAATCGATGGGTGTGTTCGAGTCCAAAAATGTTTGAACTCGTCAAATATAAATTTAGCCTAATTAACCCTTGTTCCGCTGAATATAGCATACAAGGCCTTGTGCTCAAACTCCGTTATCTGCTCATGACTACCAAGGCGAGGAATGATAGAGTTGATAATCATTTGAGTTAGAAGTCACGCCTTAGGTCTTAGGTATTTAGATGCAAACTTAGGCATTTCATCTTTCCATATTTGATGTGTTATATTGTCTCTCGGTTTGAAATGCATATCGGGAATATTATGTAAATCTTCGCTGGTGTCAGAACATCCAAGAGTTCTGGCTATGATTCCTTGAGTGGGCCTAATTGTTTTGCCATAAACGCTAAACCATAGCCAATTATCGTCGTTTTCCATGTTCTAAACTGCTGTGCTATCCAAATTAGCGTAGAACGACTAACTGATCAATTTGGATGTTATTGGGATTAAAAGATATCAAAGTTTTCTAAACCAGCACTTTCGCACATTTCATCTAAATCATACATTGGAAACTTGAGTAAATTATAAAATGGACCTGTATGAAGTTTCTTCTTTTAAATGTCCTCGTATCTCTTGAGCGAATGCGATACACGATTCATCCATCATTCTATTTGAGCATCAGAGCAAACTTGAGGATTGGATGAAGTTGCCTGGTTATGCTTTCGCTTTGAGATCTTACGGTTTTTTGTTTTAGGAGCCAATTCAAGAGATATTTGAAGATGAAGTATTTTTGAGAATTGAAAAATCGTTCATGTGATAGAAAAGAATTAAAATTTAAGTGAGAGAAGTAAAATATAGACGTTATCTGGTTATTTAAAGTGTCGATTGAATTTAGACGTCTAGAAAGTAATTCAGACGTCTGATTTAACCTAGTTTGAAGACAGTAAATAGAATCAGACGTTTGGTTGGTTGAGTTAGACGTCTGGATCTGATCGATTTGTAAATTTTGATAGTCAGAGAGAATTATCAAACATCTGTTTGTATTATCAGATGTCTAGAATAGGTCAAAATTTTATTTTTATAGGATATATAGTTTTCTCAGACGTTTGGCTATAATATCAGACGTCTGAAAGTGATGTGAGTTTTTATAATATGGAGGTAGAGACTTTGTTCAGTCGTCTGGTTAATAATCCAGACGTCTGAAATCAACTGGTTTCTATTTTTTATGAAGCGGAGATGATTTTCACACATTTGGAAGGTTATATCAGACGTCTGATTGTGCGATACCAGAATGTCAGACGTCTGATGGCAATGTTCAAACATCTGAAATGACCAATTTATCTAAAAATAGCCTAATTTTGAAAGGTGTTGCTTATTTTTTGACCTTTTATTTTTAATAAGACATAGTATTATTATTTGTGAAACAGAATTACAAATATACGTAGATAAAAATACAATGAGAATAATTTAAATTTATTTAGACGACGATGGAGCATTGCGATCTTTAGACTTGTCATCCCTCCATGGCTTGAGTGGAGACCATATATTTCCACGTTCGTGGGTTGTTGGGGAACCAGAGAATCGCCTAGGTGAAGGATCTAAAGGTGTACGATAAGATGCAGAGGGATCCAAAGAACTGCAAGGAATCGGAAGTGGTTCATGTACATCCTTCTTCCGTGAATTACAAAATTTTATCGCTACTTGGTCCAGAAAACTTAGACGTCATGCCGTGACTTTTTGCTCAAAGTACAATTCTCGTTGTAACTCTATTTGTTGCTTTTGATAGTAATGTATTTCATCGATTTTCTCCTTGGTGTTAGGAGGAACAAATAGAGATCATTTGGACTTCTTTTTATCGGGAGTGAATCTCATGTGGTAGGAAGACCACCTACACGTCGGTTCCTGATTTGGTGTAGGGGTAGGAAGGCGGTGAGGTGTACCTGCTAAGCTATCCGTTTTTGGTGTCGAGAAGGACAGATGAGAATTATCGGACGACATGATTATATTTTCTGTTGTAAAACTATGAGATCTACATATTCTTTACTTTTGTTTTGTAAAGATATTTATACATGCTTTTAAAAATTATTTATAGGTAATTTCGGAAAACAACCACCTAAAAAATTTAAGGTGAAGGAGTTATTAATTTTAATTTATGGATAAGAATTTTTCTACATTGTCACGTAAAAAATGATGTCATATATCTATATGTTTAGTACGCGAGTGATTTACAAGGTTTTTTAATAGCTTTATTATACTCATGTTATTGCAATATATTGGCGATTTATTGATAAGTTTGCCAAAATTCGTAAGCGTTTTTTGCATGTATATCACTTATGCACATGCTGGAGCTGCTGAAATATTCAGCTTTGCAAGTAGATAAGGAGACACAGTTTTGCTTTTTGCTAAACCATGAAACTAATGATTGTACGATAAGTAACATGTTCCGCTAGTACTCTTACGATCTGTTTTACATCCACCTAAATCTGTATCACTATATGAAACTAGTTCAAACGATGATCCCTTACGGTAAAACAAATCGTATTCCCTAGTACTAAATAGATATCGTAAGATACGTTTAACAACTCTTTGATGAGATTCTTTTGGTTTTTCTTGAAATCAGGCACAAAGATATACACTCATCATAATCCCGGGTCGACTAGCCGTCAAATAAAGTAAGAAGCCAATCATACTACGATATAGTTTTTCATCAAAATCTTTTCCGTTATCATCTTTTTTCAAGTGAACACTAGTACTCATTGGTGTTGGTTTATTAGAAGTTTTATCCATTTCAAAATGACGTAGTATATCGTTACAATATTTTTCTTGATGAATAAAGATACCATTTTCAAGTTGTTTTATTTGTAAACCTAAAAAGAAATTTATTTCTCCTATGTGAGACATATCAAATTCATTTTTCATAATATTTGAAAATTGACTACAAAAATTTTCATTAGTTGAACCAAAAATTATATCGTCTACGTAAATTTGTACAACTAAAATGTTGTTATTTTTTCGTTTAATAAATAAAGTTGTATTGATTTTACCTATTTGAAAACCAGATGTAATTAAATGATTTTTAAGACGTTCGTACCAGGCACGGGGGGCTTATTTTAAACCATATAAGGCTTTTGTAATTTGAAAACATGGTCGAGATATGTTTCGTGAACAAACAATGGAGGTTGTTCGACATATACGTTTTCTTTAAGAAAACCATTTAAAAAAGAACTTTTGACATCCATTTGAAATAGTTTAAAGTTGTGATGATTTGCAAAAGCGAGTAATGTGCGTATGACCTCAGGTTTTGCTACTGGAGCAAAGTTTCGTCATAGTCGATAACTTCTTCTTGATTATAATCTTGAGTGACTAGACATGCTTTATTTCTAACTATATTTCCGTTTTCATCTGCTTTGTTTTTAAATACCCAATTTGTTCCTATAACTAATTGATTTTCTAGTCTTGGTACTAATTTCCAAACATTGTCACGTTCATATTGATTTAATTCTTCTTGCATAGCCATTATCCAAAAGTTATCGTTTGAAGCTTCTTTATAGTTTTTCGGTTCAAAATTTGACATAAATGTTATATGACTTATTTTGTTAAGTTGATTTCTAGTTACTCTGAAGTTAAGATCTCCAATGATGTTATCTTTTGGATGATTTTTTAAAATTCTAGAAGATGATACTAAAGTATTATTTTGTGCATTTGTTTCATTATTGAAAGAATTTGTTGTGTTTGATATTGGAAGTATTTCTTCATCGTCATTAGTATGATGGTTAAGAAAATTTTCATCAAACGAAACATGTAATCGTTTTCCAATTGTGTTATTTCGTTTATTAAAAATTCTATATGCCATGCTACGATACAAATATCCGAGAAAGATTCCTTCATTGGCCTTCAGGTCAAATTTTCCTAAATTATCTTTTGTATTTAATATAAAACATTTTGATCCGAAAGTTTTAAAGTATGATACTTTAGGTTTTCTTCCAAAAAAATAATTCAAAACAAGTCTGTTTAGTCATAGGTCGTATGGTTACTCGATTCAAAACATAATAAGCTGTGGCAATAGCTTCAGCCCAAAAATGTTTTGGTAGACCACTACTATTTAATAGTGTTCGTGCACATTCTTGTAACGTACGATTTTTTCTTTCTACTACACCATTTTGTTGAGGTGTACAGGGAAAGAAAAATTATGACTTATACCTTTTTTATTACAAAAATTAGTATAAATATCATTTTCGAATTCTCCACCGTGATCACTTCGAATATTCTTAATTTTCAAATCCATTTGAGTTTTAATTCTTTTAGCAAAAAATTTAAAAATACCAAAGGGTGTCACTTTTATATTTTAAAAATAAAGTCCATGTATGTCTTGGAAAATCATCAACTATTACGAAAATATATTTGTTGTGATTTATAGATCGTACTTGAGTTGGACCAAATAAATCTAAATGTAATAATTCTAATGGTTGTTTCGTAGAAATATTATTTTTAGATTTAAAAGAACTTTTCTTTAGTTTTCCAATTTGACAATCGTCACATAAATTTTCTACTTCGTAATTTATTTTAGGTAATCCTCTAACTAGCTCATATTTTGCTAATTTATTAATATATTTAAAATTAATATAACAAAATCGTTTATGCCACAACCATGGATCGTCATGTTTGCGGTTAAACATGAAGTTGAATTTCGATTTATATTCATATTTAAGACATAAATATTTTGTTTCTAAAACCCTCAAAGACAAGTTGTTTGTTATTGTCGAAAATATTACATCTATCCTTTTCAAAATTGATTTAAAAACCTTTATCGCATAATTGAATAATACTAAGTAGGTTGCGTTTTAAATTTTCTACTAATAAAATATTTATAATAATAGGAGAGTTAGAAATACCAGAGTTGATGACTTCTCCAATGCCAACGATGTATCCTTTTGAGTTTTCTCCAAAAGTTACCGTTCCACCATCGATATATGTTATATTTGATAACATTTTTGAGTTTTCGGTCATATGCTTAGAGTATCCACTATCAAGTATCCATTTCTCCTTATATTTTATTTTGGGTACATGCAAAATAAAAGATGATTTAATTGGTACCCATATACTTTTTTAGGGTCCTAGATGTTAGGAGGGGTAGGTAGCCATACCCAAGTAGGTTTGGTACCTTTATGAACATAATTTTTATTATATACTAGACTATTTAAAAAATTATTAATATGTATTTGTCTAATCAAATTATTATTTGTTTTAAGAATCCAAATTTTTATATTTTTGGTATTCGTATTAGACTTAGGTGATCTTTTAGTCTTTTGATAAATAAAACTATATTTCTTAATATTATTCCCTTTTTGTTTCGGAATGTTTTTAAACCCTATTCCATTTCTATTACATGATGGTTTTGAAGTTTTGATAAGATTTTCCAAATCTTATTTTTCTTTATTAAATCTTGAAACATTATTTGTAATTTTATCTAATTTTTCTTTTAATTCTAAATTTTCAGTTTTCAGTGCTTCTAGCTTACTCTTCAACTTGACATTTTCTTTTAACAAGTTATCCTTTTCTAGTTTAGTTTTATCAAAATCAATAGCCATAGTCCCATTTTCAATGAAACTATTTTTAATTTTTTCTTGAGATAATTCTAGTTCCTCTTCTAAAATAATTTTTTCATCTTTTAGCATTCCTACTTCAAGTTCAAATCTATTTATTTTGGCTATATGTTCTTTATTCAATTTTTTAGTTTGTCTAAATTTATCATCTAATTCTATGCTAAGTTCTAATAATTCATCATAGCTAAGTTCGGGACATACATCATCAGTTTGTGCCACAAAACATACATTAGCTTGTTCTCCGTCACTATCACTGTCACTGTCTGATGATGATGATGAAGAGTCTGAGTCATCCCATGTTACTTTGAAAGCTTTCTTAATTTTTAATTTTTCAAATTTTTTCTTCTTTTTATCATTGTTGAGCTTCAGACAATCTTTCTTCATATGTCCAAATTAGTCACATTCATAGCATTTGGTTGATGTTTGATTTGTTGAGCTTGATTTTCCTCCTTTCTGAAACCTATTCATTCTCTTAAACTTCTTGAATTTGTTGTAGTTTTTAGCAATAAATACAATTTCTTCTTCACCTACGTTAGAGTTTTCATTTGTTGCTGGGTATGCTATGTTCTTCTTTTTCGAATTTTGTTCTTTTCGTGCCTGTAAATTAGCTTCATAGGATATTAAATTTCCTATCAATTCTTCAACTAAGAGTGTTGAGAGATCATTAGCTTCTTCGATAGCTAATACTTTTTTCCCACTTTGGAGTTAAAGAATTGAATATTCTAGATATTAATTCAAAATTTGTGAATTTGACTCCAAGTGCCATTAAATCGTGTTGAATGGTTTGGAATCTAGAGTACATATCTACTAAAGATTTATTTTGTTCCATTTTAAATGATGAAAATTGATTTTGTAAAATTAAAATTTTAGTTTGTTTAACTTTGTTTGTGCCTTTGTGTGTAACTTGTAAGGTACGGCAAATATCATATGCAGTGTTACATAACATGACACGTGAAAATTCATTCTTATCTAATAAACAAAATAAAACATTCATAGCTTTTGCATTATTAGAAGTTGTGGTTTTTTGTGCATCATTCCATGTGTTTATAGCAGTGTCAGATGCTTCATATTTATTTTGAGTAGCTGACCAAATTTCTAATCCATTAGCTTCCATAAAAATTCTCATACGTGTTGACCAATATGCATAGTTAGAACCATTAAAAAGTGGGGATCGTGTTGTGGATTGACCTACTTGAAAAATACTTGCCATATTGTAGTGATTCAAAAACGTGTGACGGTACTTTGATCAAACCTTACTTTGATACCAATTGAAAGTCTACAGGGTGGATCGTATAGTGTACATGCAAGTATATGTGACAAAATATATAATGCAACTAAAACAATATTAATCTAAGTAAATATAGAATAAGCACACTAGGATTTTATATTGGTTCGGACCTTCCGTCCTATGTCCAGTCCCAAAGATCCCCTTCGAAATTAGACTATAAAACACCTTTGCTTTGCCTAGAGGAATAGGCTTAGTTATAACAAGTTGTTCTTGTCAAATGTGTGTTCTATAACACGGATATTGACTAATTAGTACAGATGCTTCCAATATATATCTAGAGAGTATTTCTATGAAGAACTGAATATTTGGAAGAATGAAATACAAGTATAGATTGCTAGAGATCAAGAATATAATAGAGTATGTAATTGGAGAGCGTAAGTAAGTAAGTAAAAGAAAGTAAGAGTGAGTAAAAGTAACGTGATCTCTTGATTCTTGATGATATATATAGTCGTGAGAGGTTCCTTGAGTAGTTGCGTCCATTAACAAGTGCTCTACAGTTGCTTCTGTTGATGATGAAGAATTGCAGTGAAGAGAAGCGAAGATCGAATGTGGAAGTCGAAGTTTAAATTTAAAATCCGAGTTCGAAATCAAATGTCTGGTATTTGTATCAGACGTCTGATACTATATTTTTTTTGTACATGGTAGATTTTCAAATGTCTGAGTGCAACTACCAGACATCTGGTTTAGTCTGTTTGTCTGTTACAGAGGACTTTTCCAAACGTCTGGCTTGTGCACTTAAACATCAGAAACTTGTGCATGTCTGTTTTGTTCATCCTTTTATGTTGCTTCTTTGATCCTATCGTCTTGTAGTCTCTTGTAACGTTCTTTGAGCCTTGTTCTTGTCTTTCTAGTGATGTTGCTCTAGCAAGTACCTGTACATTGAAATATATATGTATGTATGTATGTATGTATGTATGTATGTATGTATATGCATATTCGATTTCCATTGTATAGTTGTTGTCATCGAAATCATAGATTTGATTTCCTAATAAAATCGTAGATTTGATTTCCTAACATCTTTTAATTATGTCATCAGAATTCTTTAATAGTTTTTGAAAAGTTGAAGGACAGAAAAATATCCATCGAGAGTCATGATCATGAGCAGCCAAAGGGATAAGTCAGTCCTTCGATACTTATATTAGGAAAAAGAGAAATCCAGAGCAGTTAATGTGTAACATCCCCTACTTGGAGACTCAAAACAAATGGCTACAGATGCTGTAATCATCCATAGTTATTAACCCTCGATGGTCAAATACGGTAATATTAGATGCATTGACACATGGATATGTAAAAAAATTAAAATCACAAAACAACATTCACATTCCATTTCAAATCATTTCAAATTCATTACATAATCCAATACGAGAACCATGTTCGGAGAAAATATAATTGTTACAACATAAGCAAAGAGTCACATATGAAGATGCCCCCTCGGATGATTAGAGTATATATAGGCAATTAAACAACTTTGCCTTTACAACAACACCGAAGTCAAAATAAAAGAGAATTCTAGGTAGCTATCATGCCTTTAGCATGTCTCCGAAAGCTTTTTTTTCTAAAGAGGCATCTAAAAACCTCAACTCTCAAACTACTCAAAATCAATTGAGTACCGAAGAGTTTAAGGGGAAAACATAAACTTCGAGTCATACATAAAGCTTGATATGAATAATAATCTACCATCTCAAACCATTTAGATATCAAGTGAGACCACGCCGCATAGCGGAACAAGTTTTCCACTCACTAGTATCTTAAAACTTTATAAAACCATATACTGTACTCCTGCATCAATGATGGTTAAAACAATTCAAAATAATAATGAAGATATGCAAAAAAAGTAAATCAATTTTGTATTTTCCATCCCCATTCATTTTGACACACCGTCTCATTTATAGTTTCTAGGGTCATTATTAACCTATTAGTTTTCATGGGCTGACTAATAACTTGTTTAATGTTTATGGACTCACTGTCCAGTTTCATAGTTTTCATAGGATTGCTATTAACCTATTGACTCCTGCCAATAACTTCATTGTTTCATGAGTTCTCCATGAACCTATTGGTAACTCCAATAATTTCCCTCTTATCCTACTTTCCATGGGTTGACTAGGAACCTGTTGACTTCTATCAATAACTTAATTCAAATATAGTTTTCATGGGTTCACTACAAACCTATTGGCCCTTGCCAATAAATCAATCTATTCATAGTTTTTATGGGTTTACTGTGAAGTTATTAGCATTTACCAATAACTTTTTCTAAACATAGTTTTCATGGGTTTGCTATGAACCTGTCTATCTGACAACTTCACTATTTAAACATCCTACATTCTGGTCTATCTGACTTCCTGGATGCAATTCTACTCATTCATGAGTTAACTTAATTTATATTCACTACTGGGTCAACCTAGCTGGTTATTCTATCCTTTCCCAAAATATAGTTATGTGTCTATTACAATGTGAATATATACATATATGAAGAAGCAAACATAATAACAATATAATGATACCAACACCTGTGGTTTAATATCCTTGAAATCATTTTGTAAGACTTAATTAATCCCTTTAACCAATTAATCAAGGAAAACTTCTTCGAAAACTTTATACTTAAAATCGTTTCCAAACTCTTTTTTTATGCCATGGTTTTCTTTCAAAATGAGATTGGGTTATTTTTTTTGAAAACTAAGGCTTTCGAAACCTTAAAGCATTATTGAAACTCCTAGATAACCTCCTTCGAAATCATAGAAAACTTCTTTTCAAAACACTAAATATATACCTTTTGAAGCTCTTTAAATGATCTCTTTCGAAACCAAATTATACCTTTCGAAAGTATCATAACATTACTTAATAATCCTTAGAAACATAGCCTCCAAAACAATGAAAGTATCCCCTTCGAAACCATTGGGTTTACTCAAAAACATCTTTTGGGTCAAAGTGAATATATACGAAAGTATCCCTTTCGAAACCTTTAATCTTCATATAAAATTGTTTGGGGAAAGTTTGATGGCGTCTGCACCATCCTTTCAAAGCCATTGCCTTGGAAACCCTTGAATCCTTTCAAAAGCATTTAGAAAGTGGCTTAGTACATCTTTAAAACAAAAGCTTACTTTCGAAGGCATTGATGACTTCAATACATTCGAAAGGCAAATGAATGGCAGAAGGGTTTCGACTAGGTCAGAACCATCATTTTCGAAAGCATTGTTTTACAAACAGGGGACTCGTTCGAAAGCTCTTACTTAAAAATGAAAAATGGCAACCTTGTTCGAAAGCAATTTAGTAAACCCCCCTTTCGATATGTTTCGGTTCCTTCGAAAGATTTAGTAAAACAGAGGCAAACGCTTACCTCTAAAAGTAAAGAAAAGGTTTCGTTTCCATCGGAAGCTATGTTTCAACACCATGACTTCCGCTTTTCTCCAATCCACTACGTACCAATGTTGATACCTTGCGCATTGGTTTCGTCTTTATGGGGTTTCGACTTGATTGAAGGCGGAAGCAAAAGGTCGAAAGGTGCTTCTGAAAGAGGCGGAAAACACTTTTCTACGCAAAACTAATTTATTACTAATTAAATCAAAAACTTTCAAACTAATCTGCCTACTTGTAAATTTGTAATTAGTTGCCTAAACTTTCCAAATTCTTTTCAAAAATAACTGCTGCATAATTTTAGATCTAAATCAAGATTAATTTAACAAATAAGCCATTCCATTAAGCAAAATAATTAAATCATTTAGGTCCTCCTTTCAAAATAATTTAATTCTTATAGTAATCACTTAGGAAAAATCCCTAAAAATCATAGAAATTCAGTTTTAATATGTTATCTAACATGTCCAAATTTCAGACTCATATTCTTAATATAATTTCTAAAATAGATTTCTAAACCTAATTAACCATATTTTCCTTTGAAAATTCATAATAAATTATCCATAACTTGCAAAATTATGAAAATTAAAACCCAACTCCAAATTATGTTTTACATAACATATAAATTCCTCATGGCATTCGAAATCAATCATAATCCGTTTTACCCTTAAAACCGTAAAAATCATACTTAAACAATTCTTGTTTAAATCATAAATGTTATAATCCAAGCATATCATCATCCAAATCATTATAAAATTGATTTAATCTTAACTCCGGAAACAAATGACCATAAGAACAAAATATAGATGCAATAGGTTATTATTCACCTTGATTCGGATAAGGAGATTGGACTGAGATTAATTTTCCCTAGCTCGAATTCTAAGTTTTACTTGAATTTTTCTTCGCCGGCTCTAAGCTCTTCTTTTCTTACGTTTTTATGTTTTGTAAAAATGAGAAAGGAACGTGAATGGATGGTGTAGCCATGGATATATAAGGGTTATGATAATTACGTGCGGGTATTTCCCAATATGCCCTTGTGTAAATTAATTAGCCTATAAACCATTCTTAAGCCCATTTAAGCCATTAAGCATGACTCTTAATTTTATTTTCAAATCTCAATCCCCTTATCACTATAATTATTTACATTATTCTATTTAATTTATCCATTAAATATCTTGAATAGTTTTATCAAAAATTAACGGTGTTACATAATGGATCACCTCATAATTTCAACATTTGGTTGTTTAGAGAAGTTACCTTTCTGTTTCAAATAAGGAAAAATTCAAGAAAATAATCAATCACCGTCGTCTGGGAAAATAAAGCAATAATGGAAATTGAACAAATAAGTTAAGATCAAGGAATAAAAGAAAATTGGAATGATAAATGTATATTCCCATATCAAAAATGATCTTGAACCAACAACAGCTTGGTCAAAAAAATAAGTGGAGTCGTGGAAGGAGTCTAGAAAAGACTTTTATATGAATCATCCTAACATGAGGAACAAAGTAAAAGATAAAGTTTCGCTAGCAAAATGTTCGATACTTTGAGACAAGGTACATACCAAAAGAGAACAACTACCCGACCAAAAGTAGAGGAAATTTAAGTAAACCTATAACTTTGGAATTGAATCATCATCTAATATAGTAACTTTCAAGATTTACACCAAATTATGATACTCGGATTAAAATCTCTAAGGACCATACGAGAATAGGACAATGAAATTTGTATTTTCGAAATCTCACATAATGGCAAGGCAATAGAATAAATTATGGCATTTCCGTAAGAATCAACACCTACCATATATGAGTTCAGGAATATTGATTTTCATAAGTTGATCTCTAGATTATCAATGAAATCACAAAGTATATTTGAATATGAAATAGATCGGGAAGAAAAATTATCCTAAAAGTTGTGAGTTTGTCAAGGAATCACATACAAAACTAATCTCTATCAAAAAGAAAAATGGTAAATGGTGAAAACAAAAAAGGACGATACATATACCGAATAATCGAATGATATAAAAATAATTGAATGATGCCAAATGATGAATACTTGAAGAAAGACAAGCAAAGAACAAGAAAAGAGAAGGATAAGAAAATAGGTTACAACATTTACTACATACTTTGTGAAAGAAAAAAGTGAAAACTGGGTGGAAGAGCCGCCACTTGCATTTTGGGCATATTAAGCTATAAGAAACAATGCTTTCAATCAAAGTCAGGATGACATCCCATCGAAGGATTAAGAGATAAAAAAAATCCTTAGATTCCATTAATGAGCCAAGTAATGAAGCGGCCAAGCGAGCAGCCAACTATCAGCAAAGGATAACCAGTATTACACAATTTAGAAAAGACCATTACAAAATGGAAAATTGGAATTCCAAAAGTCACACTTTAGTCAAATTTAGAATAGTCTTATCAGAAAGTGATGGTAATAGTGAGAAATTAAAATGCCAAACATCTAAGGCCTTATTTTCCTAAGAAGGATTAATAGAGAAATTGAGAAAAGTATCTACTTAGAATTGATAGTCAAACAAAAAGAAAAAATTATAAGGAAAAGCCTAAATCATTACCTATAAGGTAATAAGGGGAGAAATAAAGCCTTTGATCCCGCCACAAGGGCCTGGTCAAAGCATCTCGTAGAGGGAGATCAGAGTAAGCCTTTGGTCCCATCTAATATAGCCTGGCTAAAGCATTGCAAGCCTTCGGTCCTACCTACGTGGCCTAGCTGGAGCACCTCCTAGAGGGAGAATGGAGTAAGCCTTTTGTCCCGGCTAAGATGGCCTGACCAGAGCACCGAACTAGCCTTCATTCCTACCTATAAAGCCCGTCTAGCGTGCCTCCTAGAGAGAGGTTTGGTAAGGAATTGGTAGCTCATGGTAGCTAACCAAACGCACCGGACAAAATATTTAGAATCATCACCTAAGGGAGTGATATGGGGTTCGATCCAAGTTTAGATAATTACCTAAAGATGGTTACAAAAAAAATCAATCAAAGCCTAAAACACTGCCTAAAGATAGTAGTAAGGGGTAAAAGAAATCCTAAAGAATGGATTAAAGAAAATCTTCTAAAGGAAGATCAATAAAAAAAATGAGTCATTGTGCTCCAAAGTAAAGGTAAAGCAAATCTTCTGGATGAAGATCGATAAAAATGAGCTAAGATCAATCAAATATGAGCTATTGTGATTCAAAGCAAAGATAAAGAAATCTTTAAGCGCCAGATGGTTTTCCTGGCCTTCTATTCAAATTATTTCTAATGTATAATTTTCTGATCTTCTATTCAAGTGAAAAAATTCTCGGTTTTACATTAAAGTGTAAAAAACTTCTTTTATATAAGGATGGGGCAAATGTTATCTGCATATTTTCTAAAGGAAACAAACATGGAAGCAAGAGAATATGATGTCGAAGTAATAAGCCCATCATGGGGCTTACACGTTAATAATATGACAAGCGCCAACACAGGGACGTCGCAATTAAAGGATATCATATCTAAAGACAGGAAGGATATCATATCCGAAGGTAAAAAGGATGTTGAACTCAAAGACCATATAGGTTATCACACCCACAAACATAAAACAACTTCAAATGAACGATATCGAACCTATGAAGATAGGGTTGTTGAATACAGAGCATTTCGAACCTATGAAGATAGGGTTGTCGAATACAGAGCATTTCGAACTTATGAAGGTGAAAATAGTAAGCTCCTACAATAGCGAAAGGCAATGTCGAACTTATGGACAAATAGAAATATTGTTGAATATGCAAGTATATGATTTTTGTTTGATGATAATAAACATATATATTCATTCAAATGTATTTTTTTATGTTTCACGTAATTAAATAAATATTTGTTGAATAAAATAAATAGCACAGTATTTATATTCAAACAGATATTTTATTCAAATAAATATTTATTACAATTTTGGATAGTACAAACTTGAGCTCTCACTATATATATAAATTTCAACTACATTACAATTTCAATCACATCATAATTTTTCATATACAAATGTCCTCACTACATATCGCTCGTTCACTTGTATTTAATCTTCAACTTGAATTCACCATCTGAGCAATCTGCAAAAATATACACTGGCGCGGTTAAATTGAAATTAAAATATTTTTGTACTATAAAATAAAATGTAATTTTGAAAATATTATTTGCCTCAGTTATTTGGCTTGTTCGTCATCATTTAATTTTGAATTCATCATACACGAACAGCTTGTGACATGTACAGTGTGTCACTGTACATGCCACAAGGCCGTGCACACCGATATATACACTGGAAAAAATTACAGGGACAGGTGAGCACAACGTCAAACTCAAATTAAAAGACGGGTTAAACTCAAGTGAAAGTCATGATATTAGCACAAGGCCAAACCCGAGCTTTAATCTGGATTCAACTCAGGTGCACTACAAAACATCACAAAACTGTCGAGCACAAGAATTCAAATACAACAACCTATAACAAGCTACATGAAGTCAATGCACAACCATATATATACATATGTATATACACATGTATACATACATGTAGCGACAACATAGCAGACTAACCAAGTTAAACAATGCTAACAGAGATGTGTGCATACACAATGAAAACCAGACCAAATAGCATGAAGCATAGGGACACAAGCATCAATTAGCGGTTTTGACCAAAGACAAAGAATACAGGTACAACATAACGCACCAGTGGACAAATAAATGAAACTGACTAGGCAGAGCCAAAATGCAACCATATGTGCAAAGATGCACATAAACCATGGAACAATAAAACATGAATGTGAAATCAAAATATACATAAGGAAATGGTCAACCGAACCAGATCAGTCCCAAGAATAAACCAGAACAGCAAGTGGAACTGACCTCACAAGGAAAGCATGACCAAGAAGTAGTAAACAAACAAAACAGCAATGAAAATAGGGCAGATCAGAAATGATCTTCATGAAAACCAGAAATCAGACCGAATAAATCAAGCCAGTGTTATGATACAAAATCAGAGACCAAAGAATGGCCAAAAGAAATAATCAGACCATCAAGCAAGTGCACCATTAAACCAACAAAGGCAAAAACAGGCTCTAAGGGCCAGAGCACAGATATACAATGACCAATGCAAAGTGGTGAATGCAATGATATGGATTGATACAAGTGCAGATAAACACACCAATAATAATACAGCATAGCAGTATGGAAGTGGCACTACAAACCAGGTCATAGTGAAACCCAAAAGAACATGACCGAATCCGACACAATGCAACTGAAACTGTCTCGAAGCAAATGAGAATTAAATGCACAGGCTCAAAGCAACTCAATGAAGCATGGTCAAACCAAACTGTTGTGAACAAGTTTAATTCATGTGACAACAATGCAGACTTGACTACAAGAACACCAAAAGTAACATCAATACAGTTCACATATAAATATAGTGAATGCATCCAGATGACAGTGAATTACAATGAATCAAACAAACTGCATGAAGAAGCAACTCAACAAAAAACAAGTCGAAGAAGTAACAAGGCCGAAGTCAAAAAAGAAAATATTTTTGCAAAGGAATAATACGAACAAAAGAAATTCACGTAGCATTTTTTGCAAAGTCAACATGGTCAAAGTCAAAGCCGATGTCAATAGAGAATTCGATGCCGTGATGACCAAGGAAGTCGAACAGGCAAGAAATCAAGCCGTGTCAATCAAGAAACGAAATTATACGAATTTGAACAAGTCAGAAATCATCACTAGCATCCATACGAAAATCAATGGCCGAGATAAATAAATTGACAAATTCAAATAAATTTATATGAATGAAAATATAGGAATTCGAATCCTATATAATTGTTAAACATCATCGGCAAAAAGATCAATCGAGTTCAAGCAAATTAACGAGAAAAGCATAAGAAATAAATAACTTACCAAAGTAAAAAATCAAACTCGATCAATATTGGGAGCAGCCGCAAGCGAAAAGGAACTGAGCTTATTATAGTCATCGATTCATTACACGAAGGAACCAGAGGGAAATTCTATTTGAACATAGTGGCGCCTAAGATATCAGTGAAGCCCTAGTTATCAGAGAAAGAGGAACGAACGAGCTAAAGAAATCGCCATTTTTACAGAGCAAGTTGGGCCCAAAAAATATCAGGAGAAGGCGAATTATCACTGTATTTTGTTTGGGCCAACAATTATTTATGGGCCTTTAAAAATTAGGGTTTCATTGTTTTATTGTTTTAAAATTGTTTTCAAATTTGTTTTTAAATTTTGTAAAACGATTGTATTGTCTAGTCGTGTGACTAGGGGACGAACTACAGTAGTCAGTTCGTGAATTGGCAACTCAGTGGCTGAGTTGTGTAGGGTTTTGAACGTAGACTTAAGGCTAGTCGATAGCGGGTGCCGCGAGTTTACGTGTGTAAGTGTCTGACTGCTTTATTTCTAGTAGAAACCTTGGGGGCAGCATGTTGGCAGGGTTTTGCGAAGCTGGGCAAATTCTATGTTGTTCTATTTCTGCATTTTTATTATTCTATTATTATCTGTGCTGCTATTATTCGACTGTTATCTGTGCCGAAATTATTTTACAAACTTCCACAATAATTTTTATAATTAACAGTATCACCCTATTCATCCCTCCTCTAGGGTGAATCGATCCTACAAGTGGTATCAGAGCTAGGAATAAAAGCAATTTTTTAAAAAAATTGATCTGTTTTCAAAAACCAAATTTTGTTTTAAAATTTTAAAATGACTTCTTTCAATAACGCTTTTGCTGAGGGTCGGTCCATAGTTAGACCACCAATGTTCAATGGTGAATATGCTTATTGGAAAAATAGAATGAAAATTTTTCTGAAAACCGTTGATGCTTGGAATATTATTGAGTTGGGTTATAGAGCGCCAGCTATAGTGGTAAATAATCAGGAAATTGAAAAACCAATTGATCAATGGACAGATCTAGAAAATAAGTTACAGAATGCTAATGCTAAAGCCCTGAATTCTATTATCTGTTCATTGGATCACATTGAATATAATCATGTCTCACATTGTCTAACTGCGTTGGAAATCTGGCACACACTTGAAGTGACTCACGAAGAACATCTTTAGTCAAGAAATCTCGCCTTGCAATGGTCAGTAGCGAATACGAGAACTTCACAATGGCCAAGGATGAGAATGTTAAAGAAATGTATGCACGACTTTCCAATCTCATATACAAATCAATAGCTCTTGAAAAATCATACACAGAGTTGGAAATAGTCCGAAAAATCTTTTGAGTCCTTCCATGAAATTTTGAAGCAAAAGTTACAGCCATTCAAGAATCAAAGGATTTGAAACAAATCAAAGTTGAAGAGCTCATCGAAAATCTCACCACTTACGAGCTAGAAATAAAATTCGAGGAAGAACGAGAAGGAGGTGATAGTCGAAAGAAATCAATAGCGCATAAAGGAACAACGGAAGATGATGATGATGATGGAGCAGCTGATCTGGCACTATTAATGAAGAAATTCAAAAGGTGGAATCACAAATACGGAAATCCAGCTCTAAATCAGAAATTGAAAAGCAGAATAGCTAAAGCACTAGTCAACCTAGAAGAACGGGAGATCATCTGTCACAAGTGCAATAAACCCGGACACATCAAGCCCAATTTTCCTCAGAATCGACACGGTCTAGAAAAGAAAAAAAAAGGAGAAATTTTACAAGCATGTGGAATACAAGTGATGAAGATAATAAAAGTACAGTAGTGAGAGTGAGTAAGCAGACATGTATCTTCGAGGTGATATAACTGATAGCGACGATGACGAGCCAAGCGAGGTATCAAAACTCACTCAGAATTACTTATGTATTTCCACAAAGTAAATGCCTGTTTTGAATAACTTAGGGAGAAGTACGCTAAACTTGAATCACAAAAAGATACTTTGATAGATTTAAATAAATAACTCGATCAATTAGTTAAAACTATCAAAGTAGGATCCCTAAGTGTGATAAGTGTCCATCATTCAAAGAGGAGATTAAAAAATCAAAAATTAAAATAAAATCACTTGAAAATGAAATTCTGATTTTAAAAGAAAGCGAAAGCACAAGGAGAGAAAATTCCATTAAAAAGTACATACAATTATTGAGCGAAAATGAATCTCTCAAAACACAAATCCAACAACTGTCAATGATTTTAGGAAAATTTTCCAAAAGTGAAAGACCATTGAATATGCTATTAGGGAAACAAACTGTTAATACAGTTAGACAAGGACTTGGAAATAATCAATCTGAAAATGTTAAAAATGAAATTAATCAATTCAATTCCATGTGCACAATTTGTAGAAGATAGGGACACAATCAAAATAATTGTTGGTATAGACTCAAACACATGAAAACCATTCCAACTTGGGTTCCAAAAGGCACAAATATAAAATCCCTCAAAGTTAAACAAATTTATGTGCCGAAAGGAACATATATAAATAGTTTTGGGTCTTCACAAACATATTTTTCAAAATCTCTTGCCATTAACATTCATGGACCTATAAAAACAAATAGGTCACAAAAATCTTTCATCGTGTAGGTGTGGTGGCAGGCTAAGGAACAACAACTGTGTTACTTGGATTCTGGTTGTTCCAAGAACACAATGGGTGAAAAATCATAGTTCCTTAGCCTAGTATAAAGGTGACATAATCACAATGGGCAACAACGAAAAATTATCGCTAAAGATAAAACATGTAAGGGTATATTTATTTTGAACGATATATTTAATGTATAATCTGCGCCATAATTTGAATTTGAATCAGCCAATTATGTTATAAAGAGGTGAATGATGATTTTGATTCTGACTTATTCAAAATGTTGACCAATCATCTTTGAACTATAAATTTGCTTGAACTAATGATGATATTACACATGAATATATTTGTTTATCCTACGGCCTCTAGATCTGACACTATGGTCATTGTTTGATTATTCACACGGCTTCAATTCAAATTCAAGAGAATTTCATTTAAAAACTACAAAAGGATTTCAAGAAATTTGTTGCAATTTCATAGTCTAGTCTATAACATTTAACTAATGATAATCTCGAGTGAAAGAAAAATTCAGATGTAGAATACACTGGTAATATAGTTGATAAAAAATTTCTAGTGGAACGTGATTTATGTTGAGATATTAGTAATTGCATCGTTTTTTTCAAAGAAAAAATATGCATATTTTTCATTTCAAATAATTTTCAAATTGCAGACATTTTTTCTTTTATACAACCCCTTCTAGAAAATCATTTTTGTTGACCTTGTTTCAGATTAGTCATTTTGAAAATTTGATTTTATAATTATTTTTGGATTTGATTTTAAATAACTACATCGACTAATCTGACTCCCTACTAATTATCGAAAAGATAAATAGTGATTGAAAAAGTGACGAGTGTTGATATTAATCATATATAATAACTTGAGATGGTATATTTAATAAATTTCTTTAGAAATTTAAACAAGGGTTATAAACACTTTTTGTTGGTAAAAATTCCATGACCATGTCTAGTTCTATCATATTTCTATCAACCATCACTCATCAAAATCCAATATAGTATGTCAATATGTGGTATTTTAAAAGGAAATCATTCGTTTTTTCATTTCATTATTTTTTTAACAGATAAAAACATCCAAAGTATTCACTCTCATTTAAAAGTCCTCACGGTTATGCATGGGTGAATTACTTGGAATTTTTGATTATGTGCTTCCATGTTCATTTAAAAGTCCTCACAGTTATGCATGAATGGAACGCATGTCAAAATTGATTAATTAAATAGACAAGTTGATTCCAATCCCATTTAAAAATCCTCGCGGTTATGCATGGTTAGAAGACACTTGAATTCATTTTTTTTAAAAGGAAAAATTGGAATACTACTAATCTCATTTAAAAGTCCTAACGGTTATGCATGGTTAGTAGATATTCAAATTCCTGATATAAATATACCACAAATAAACACAACTATATGGTTTTATATGATGGCATCAAATTTCTATCATTCTAAAGTGGAATATGCATCAAACAGAATATTTTTTATTTTTGTTTGAATTTTAATATTTGTATTCGATTGAGTTTTAATGTTATATTGATGTCTATGACTTTATCTCTATTTTTCTAACACTGTTACTTTTTCGCTGATAACCAAAGGGGGAGGGAAATGTTAAGATTTTGACAAAGGTCAAATATTTTCTGTTTGCATCTAGGCTCATTGGCATATTTTTTATTTACATGCATATATGAAGGGGAGCTTTGTGTAGAGAGGGAGAATTCAAATAGGGGTAGAAAATTGAATGATCAAATACATTTAACAAAATCAAAATCTTAAATATATGTTTGTTATCATCAAAATGGGGAGATTGTTAAATATGCGAGTATATGATTTTAGTTTGATGATAATAAACATATATATATATACATTCATTTAAATGTATTTGTTAATGTACTATTTTATTTTTCACATAATTAAATAAATATTTGCTGAATAAAATAAATAACACAGTATTTAAATTCGAACAGATATTTTATTCAAATGAATAATTATTACAATATTGGATAGCACAAACTTGAGCTCTCACTATATATATAAATTTCAATTACATTACAATGTCAATCACATCATAATTTTTCATATATAAATGTCCTCACTACATATCGCTCGTTCATTCGTATTTAATCTTCAACTTGAATCCAACATCCGAGCAATCTGTAAAAATATACACTGGCACAGTAAAATTGAAAATAATATATTTTTGCAGTATATAATAAAATGTAATTTTGAAAATATTATTTGCCTCAATTATTTGGGTTGTTCGTCATCATTTAATTTTGAATTCATCATACACGAACAGCTTGTGACATGCACAGTGTATCACTGTACATGCCACAAGGCCTTGCACACCGATATATACGCTTGAAAAAATTACAGGGACAGGTGAGCACAAGGTCAAACTCAAATCAAAAGCCGGGTTCAACTCAAGTGAAATTCACGATATTAGCACAAGGTCAAACCCGAACTTTAAGCGGATTCATCTCAGGTGCACTACAAAACATCACAAAACTATCGAGCACAGGAATTCAAATATAACAACCTATAACAAACTACATGAAGTCAATGCACAACCATATATATATACATATGTATATACACATGTATACATACATGTAGTAACAGCGTAGCAGACTAACCAAGTTAAGCAATGCTAACAGAGATGTGTGGATACACAATGAAAACCAGACCAAACAACATGAAGCACATGGATGCAAGCATCAAGTAGCGGTTTTGATCAAAGACAAAGAATATTGGTACAACCTAACGCACTAATGGACAAATAAATGACACTGATTAGGCAGAACCAAAATGCAACCATATGTGCAAAGATGCACATAAAACATGGAACAACAAATCATGAATGTGAAATCAAAATACACATAAGGAAATGGTCAACCGAACTAGGTCGGTCCTAAGAATAAAGCAGAACAGCAAACGGAACTGACCACACAAGAAAAGCATGACCAAGAAGTAGTAAACAAACAAAACAGCAATGAAAATGGGACAGATCAGAAATGATCTTCATGAAAAGACCGAATAATCAGGCCAGTGTTATGATACAAAACCAGAGACCAAAGAATGGCCAAAAGAAATAATCAGACCATCAAGCAAGTGCACCACTAAACCAACAAAGCCAAAAACAGACTCTAAGGACCAGAGCACAGATATACAACGACCAATGCAAAGTGGTGAATGCAATGATATGGATTGATACAAGTGCAAATAAACACACCAGTAATAATACAACATAGCAGTATGGAAGTGAGATTGCAAACCAGGTCACAATGAAACCCAAATGAACATGACCAAACCTGACACAATGCTACTGAAACTATCTCGAACCAAATGAGAATTAAATGCACAGACTTAAAGCAACTCAATGAAGCATGGTCAAACCAAACTATTATGAACAAGTTTAACTCATGTGACAGCAATGCAGACTTGACTACAAGAACACCAAAAGTAACATTAATACAGTTCACATATAAATATAGTGAATGCATCCAGATGACAGTGAATTACAATGAACCAGACAAGCTGCATGAAGAATCAACTCAACAAAAACCAAGTCGAAGCAGTAACAAGGCCGAAGTCAAAAAAAAAATTTTTTGCAAAGGAATAATTCGAACAAAAGAAATTCACGTAGCATTTTTACAAAGTCAACTTGATCAAAGTCAAAGTCGATGTCAACAGAGAATTCAATGTTGCGATGACCAAGGAAGTCGAACAGGCAAGAAATCAAGCCGTGTCAATTAAGAAACGAAATTATACGAATTGGAACAAGTCAGAGATCATCACTAGCATCCATACGAAAACCAATGGCCGAGATAAATAAATTAGCGAATTCAAATAAATTTATATGAACGAAAATATAGGAATTTGAATCCTATATAAGTGTTAAACATCATCAGAAAAAAAATCAATCGAGTTCAAGCAAACTAATGAGAAAAGCATAAGAAATAAATTACATACCAAAGTAAAAAATCGAACTTAACCAATAGCGGGAGCAGCCGCAAGCAAAAAGGAACTGAGCTTATCATAGTCATCGATTCATTACACGAAGGAACTAGAGGGAAATTCAATTCGAACATAGCGGCGCCTCAGATATCAGCGAAGCCCTAATTATCAGAGAAAGAGGAACCAACGAGCTAAAGAAATTGCCATTTTTACAGAGAAAGTTGGGCCGAACAAAATAAAAGGAGAAAGGGAATTATCACTGTATTTTGTTTGGGACAACAATTATTTATAGGCCTTTAAAAATTAGGGTTTTATTATTTTAATTGTTTTTAAATTTTGTAAAATGATTGTACTGTCTAGTCGTGTAACTAGGGGACGAACTACGGTGGTGTAGTTCAAAAATTCGCAACTCAGTGGCTGGGTTGTGGCTGGGTTTTGATCGTAGAGTTAAGGCTAGTCGATAGCCGGTGTCGTGAGTTTATGTGTGTAAGCGTGTGACTGCTTAATTTCTAGTAGAAACATTAGGGGAAGCGCGTAGGCAGAGTTTTGCTGAAGCTGGGTAAATTCTATGTTGTTCTATTTCTACATTTTTATTATTCTATTATTATCTGCACTACTATTATTCGACTATTATCTGTGCTGAAATTATTTGCCAAACCTTCGCAATAATTTTTATAATTAATTGTATCACTTATTCACCCCCCCCCCCCCTCTATGGTGAAATCGATCCTACAGATATTGAATTTAGGAGTATAAAACAACTTACACCAGTAAAGGAAGCATAAGATGTTGCATATCATGGGCAGTAATGATGTCAAATGACAGCATATCGTAAGCCATCAATGTGAGAAAGGATACCGTATGTCATCAACATTGCACCTCATTAATCAAAAAAGGCGGATGTCATAAACTATCAATGAAAAGCAGATGCCGCATGCTGACAAGTGATAGGGATACCAACTACCTACAGTATGGCATTGATATTGTAAATCAGCAGTGTTATAGAAGGATGGCCACTTGTTAACAATATTGAGGGATGTCGAATGCCTCTCCTCAATGAATATTGTAACTCACAAATACAGCAAACTGTGTAGTTAAGCGCCCTGTCGCTCCATAGCGTTTGAGATGCGAAAAGTTGTAGTGGAGATATATTGGGGATATAGCAGAATATAGCAGACGACTCTAAGAAGAGGAATGATGAACATTCTACATTAAAAAGAGGAATAAATATTACTTATTATTTCCCCCCAAGCAAAACAAGTTATAATAAATTAAAGATAAACAAAGTTGATACTTAAAAAGTTAGAACTAATTATAGTGACCAACAAAATATATCATTGTTACATCAACTTTGAAGTTACCATAAAACTTAAAACCAATACATCAAGCAAAATGCTTATTTATAGAAAAGGGGATATATCGGGACAACAAAATCGAGGATATAGCGGATCCGTTATATTAGACCGCTTTATAGGAATATCGTTGCTCTAAAAGTCCGCTACGGGATATATCAGGGTAATATTAGGGAATTGACTGCACAGATAGCAAAGAATGCCGCAAATCATTAGCATACAAAAGGATATTGAAAATCATTAGAACAAAGCATGGTGCCAAACGACCATGAGATAGCTGATGAAGCCTAATGCAAGCATTCTGAAAGATACGTGGTAGTTATGCCGCCCATCTTCAACCCTATCAATACGAACCCCATGGCCATGAGGAGGGGGCGAATAATTTCTTTCTCTCCTTCTCAAATAAAAGATTGTAACCCTTATAATGAATTGGGGAAAAGTCGAGAATTGATTTGTAACCTTTGCAACTTATAAACAAGGACTTGGACGAACCATAGCATAGCCTATTTCCTCGATTTATGCATATTTGACTATAATCGAACTTTGGACTTGCATATAACTAACTTCGAACTTGGACTTGACTTAAGCTTATGAATAGAACAAGGCCATCAAAGCCCTTGTTCAATTTAATGTTATTTTACATATTGACTATCTTGACTGTCAAACATATGAACAATGGATTGTAACTTATGTAACTTGCTTATTTTGCCATTTAACGAACGATTAATGGACTATCGCATTTTAAGAAACTTGCATGCTTTTCTCTTGGATAAGTGATATAGAATTTTTGGCCAATTCCATGACAAAGGAAAAAATCAAGGGTATTAGGGGGCTGTTAACCCGCCTTTTGGTAAGGCAATATACATGCGTATTTAACCCAACAGACTTCGCGATTATCAAGACCGATGGATACGGAGCAATGATTGTAGGGCCAATAAATTAGGTACAAATGGTTACATGAAGTCGGGATTGAATGCAATTGAAAGATGTGCAAGGCAGAATGTTCGAAGTATGGAGTATAACTTAGCAAATAGAAAGGATTGGCATGATCGATCTAGAGGGATTAGTAGACTTCAATAGCTTAGCAACTTGGAAGGGATCGGTATAGGTTGGCTTCTATAGAGGGTTTGGCATGGTTTAGTGAATAGGGATCGCATAGCTGATTAACATGGGTCGGTATGGTTAGCTAACGAGGGTTTGGCATGCTTTGTTGAGGAAGATGGAACGACATGCATCCTAAAGGGGGGATCGGCATGGTTTATTGAGGGGGATCGACATACTTCAGCCTATGAAGGAGGGGTAGACGTTAGATGGATTAACAGACTAGCATGTTTTATGAAAGAGAGGTATCGACATTCATTTATAGATCATCATGCTTCGATGAATAGGGTTCGGCATGCAACCTTTGGGAGGGATCGGCATCATATAATGGAGTTCAAGGGTTAAGCATGAATAAGTATGCATGGATCGACATAATTGGATAGGCAAGGGATCCGCATGGTTAAGGAGCATAGCATATAAGAGGGATCAATGCAGTTTGATAGATAGAAGGGTATCGGCATGATTGGATAAGTAGATAGATCACTATACATATAATAGGGAACATCACAGGAAGTATCGAGTCATCCATGAGGGATCGACATGATCCATTGAGAAGGGGTCATCATGGATAACCTCCAGGTGGATCTGAAGCAAAGATCAAGCAAAAGAATGAGCTCCACTGGTCCAATCAACATGATATTTTAAGAGCTAACATGTCTAAACATGTAGAAAACTACTATAGGGATTACTTCCCAAGAATTAACCAATTGAGGGACCAGTACCATTCCCTCTCTATTAGGATTTAGGCCTAGCGACCCTTATGGTTGGCCCATAGGGATAACAAGGTCCTATAGCCAAAATTTCAAAGAGATTTGTGCATGTCTTCCCCTATAAATACAGTAGGCACGACAAAAAAATGGATCTTCTTTTTTGCTTCTCTTTATCTTCAACCTAGTCTACACTCTGTCAATTTAATTCTTGGATTTCGGATTGTAACTGTAAATAAACTTCAGTATAATAAAAAGGATTATTCTGGAGTGGACGTTGGCCAGAGTTTGCAGAACCACTATGAATTTTGTCTCGTTTTACTTGCTTTCTGATTGTTTTAATTTTGTTCTTCATTTACTTCTCTTCATATTTCTGTGATTGGATTGAATATTGGTGCTTTCTTACAACCATGTGTTGGTAGCCAATTTTGATGCCAACATTTTGGTGCTTTCACTGAGAAGGACTTGCATCTGTGGATTTGGAAGCTAGGAGCTTAGATTTCGAAGCTTGTATAATTAGATATAGAAGCAATGGCTATGCAATCAATAAGGAGAGCATTACCAAAAGGAGCCACCATGGAGGGCAATAGAAGGCTTGATAAGGAGCTGGAGATAATCAAGCATCTATATACATCACCAGGGATGAGATGAAAATGATGATCGATGTTATGCAGGAGAAGACGCTGAAAAGGAAGGAGAAGATGATGTAGAATCTACTCCAACAAATTGGATAGGCTGGAGCCACAGGAGCTGCTGGAACGTAGAATCAAGGAGTTTAAGCAACATGAATCGCTGGAAATTAGAACCCAAAAATGTGAAAATAGATCCAATAGATAAAGGAATGGAACAGAGCAGCCGAGGACAGTCCCTAGCCATCCAAGTGGGATCGACACCGATTCCTCCAGAGGGGTTGGTACCGATCCCCAAAGGCTAAATGGCATGCCTCCGGGTCTTACTGGCCGTGATGTTGGAGGATCTACGGTCAATCCTGTGGAGCTTGGTGCGAATCTGAATTTGGATGCTCTTCTGGAGGAATACGTTCCAAAATTCCCTCGTAGATTCGAGGGGTAGATTGGACATAATGATAGGAGACTACCATTGGAAGGATTGCAGAGATGATCAAGCGATTTATGCGTAGTAGATTAGTGAAAAGGGATTTGGAGGATGTAAATAGAAGTCCATTCGTTCCAAACATAAGGCAAGCTTGGAATCCATCGGAGTTCAAACTACCAGCACTTGAGACATATGATGGAAACATGGATCATGTTGTTCATTTGATGAGACACATGGAAGTACTGGGGGCATTGGAGGATGTCATGGCACGATGCTTCCCCTTGTACTTAACGGATATAGCTACACTATTGTAACAACCTGCATATTTGTCGATTTTATATTTAAATATTTTATCGATACTCGGAATTTAGTCCGAAAAGCTACTTTTTGCATACGGTCGAATTAGGACTCGGGACCACCCCCATTGAGTTTAAAATGACGTTTGCGACCTTTTTAAGTATAAGCTTCGATATGTTTGGAGAAAGTTGATTTTTGCCACTTTTTCACTTAGGGCTTTGGTTTGGGCTGAACCCATTAACCACTTACTAACTCAGTCCCAACCCCCTCTCCTCTTCATTCACTCCTCATTTCCTAACTCTCTCAAGTTCAAGAGAATAATGGGGGAAAAGGTTGGAAATTAGAATTCCTAAGCCCAAGTTCATTTGCAAAATCCAAGCTTTAGCTCCAAATTCAAGAGAACCCATTGGTAAGCCTTCTCTTCATCTTCCCCAACTCATTCTCTCTTTGATTTCAGAAATTTCCTAAACCTAACTTAGGGAATGTTCTTCTTTTAAGCTTAGATTCAAGCTTCTAGTGTTGAGATTGAAGTGTGGTTGATCTTCCCTTGTCTTCAAGCTTCTCATTCATTGTTTTTGGGTTCAAAGGTGAGATTTTTATCTCACATCTATGCTTATATTTATCTTCGATTGTTAGGTATGAATTCCTAACACTTATTCTTGTGCAATTGCTTTTGGTTTGGATTGATTTGGTAAACATTCCATTTTTCGGTGTTTTGGGTTCAATTCCTTAAAAATCATAGCTTTGATCTTTGATCATATTTTTGGTGATGCATCGAGGAGTTTCTATGTCCGGGTAGTCGATTGGCGTAAACCCTTAGTGCCGTTGCTCGTCCGATAGAAATTTGAAAGAGACTGGCATTCATTAGATGGGCATGGGGGTGGTAGCTACGGGTTCGGCCGACCGACCTCAGGGTCCGATCGACCGACCTGCTACCCGAGCACTTCCCAGCCTCTGTTAGGAAGTGCAGGTTACAGGTCCGGCCGACCGAACTCAGGGTCCGGTCGACCGACCTGCTACCCCGAGCATTTCTATTTTTGGTCCGGTCGACAGAGCTCTGTAGCCGGCCAACCGACCTGGTGCATTTTTGCCTAATTCGCCTAGTTGATTGAATTTCCAACTTTAATCGATTCGTGTTGTTTCCTATGTGTTGTTATCATTTTCTATGACCTTGATGACTCCTTTTTAGGGATTTTTGAATATCCATTTCGATGGATTCTTTATCGATTTCGTTGGATTTTTATTCACATCTTCGTATGTGAATTTTAGTGATTGATTGTTCCTACAATCTTCTTTGTGATTTGTCACTTTAAAAATATAAAGGTTTTCTATACTAGTAGTAAATATCAAAACTCTTCCTTCAAATGATTTCAACACTATTTTATAACAAAGCTCGTTTTCTCAAAATGATTTCCAATCTATTAGTATATACAAACCTTTACCTCACTCGTATGAGAAATCTAATTAAACTACTTAGTAGAACGAGTGGTATGAAACGCTTGCATTTGCTTCGTCGGTTATTTCTCGGACTCGTTCGATTGAATCTCTTGTGACAATTTTCTAGTGGAGATCTACAATTTGTTCGTAAATATTTAAGTTAAGCTAGTGGTTATGGGACATGAAGTTAAGCTCATATATTTACTAGCTTACTGTAATTGACACTTCTCTTTGATCATGACGATCATTTTAAGATTTAGACTAGCAATTGTGCGATGTCTCTTTGTTTCGGTGTGATTTCGACTCACACATGTGGGGTAGCTCCCCATGGTCTTCGGGCCGTTCGTGTGTCAAAAGATTAATGGCTAGCTACCATGAGATAGCTTCTCGTTCGTGTGATACATATGTAGGTGAGCTTTAATGCTTCCGTTCGTGTGATAGGCCTCCCCCCTATTTTGTGTGATTTCTAGATTTCATGTGTCGAATTCTGGAACTTTCTTCTTCACCTATTTTTGTGGTTTCTATTGATATAATTTATCATTTTTTGTGCATAGGTGAATTCGTGTGTCATTGACTGGATTTCTTGAGATGATTTCTAGAATTTGTGCTTCACCAATTTTCGTGATTTCTATTGATAAGTTTTATCAATATTTTTGCATTGGTGAATTTGTGTGTCATTGACTTGTTGTGAATTCAAGTTTTGGGTATGAAACCCTTTTTGGATCTTTGTGAAGATTTTTGTGATATTGATTAATCTCTTATTGATTTTCAATTACTTATATATCACAGCTTGGCATTGTGATTATTATGTGTCAGTCATACCTCTTATTCTATATCGTCTCATCTGATATTTATAGCTAGACTGATCCGTTTATTATTTTCTTATTAAATAATACTCGGGTCAGACCGAGATGTTACAGGTGCTTCAGCTTGACTTCTCACATGGGATTGATTTCTCTGACTTTTGGCTAACTACCTAGAATAGTAGTTTATTTTGTTGTATACACTTGAGATATAGACTCATAGATGTATTCTTTTGTATAGCACGTGTTGCTATTCTTTTGTATTATTGTGGATCTTTTTGACCACTACTCTGATATACACTTTCATGTGTTAGTTATATATTCATATCTTCTTCCGCCTTTGTGATATGAATTGTCTGTGATTGATTTATGTTATGTTTATTTCTATATTTGTTTCCAAAGATTATTATAGCCACTGTGTAGTAGATTTGTGTTTGTATCGGTATGTCGGATTTCCTCTTGAAATAAAATGCATGTTATACTATTTGACATATCGGTGCTCGCGCAAAGAAATTACACGGATGGTCGCTCCTCAACAGCCTTATTCTCCGTGCTAGTCGACTGCATTACTCCGTAGTGTCCTTGTCTAGCGTGGGTATAGAGTTGGGGCATCACAGCTTGGTATCAGAGCCAAACTTCGGAACAATATAGAATAATTTAACAAGGATCATCGTCCTAAGTCCATCTTAGGAGTCGTGCTTTAGGATTTTATTCGGGTCTTCGTACCGTCCTATCCTATTTTCATTTATGATTCCTTGTTTTATCTATCAAGATTGCTTGATATTTATTTTGAGAATAACTTTTCTCCTTCTTTCTTTTCTAAAGGAAGAGAAATGGTTAGTTCTAGCAGTCCTAACGCTGGTCAATCCAGTAGCCCTTCTCTGGATGGCGCATTCATGTCTGCCTAACAACTTTTGGATCTTGTAAAGAATCAAGAGTTTATCTTTGCTTTGAGTAAGAACCCCGAAATGGTTCTACCTTTGAAACTTGAAGTTTCTTTCAATCAGCTTGTGGATGTTACCCTTCTTCATGGAGAGGTTGGTAAAGGAAGTGTTTGTGATATTGGGACTTCCAAGAAGAGGCATATTAAGTTCAAGATCCTTAATCCCAATAAGAGAGTGAAGCAAACTACTTTTGTAGCAAAGGCTCCAATCCCTAATCGTGGAGGATGCTACAATTGTAATTCTAAGGACCACTATGCAAAGGAGTGTCCAGGAGCCACTCTTTTGTCGCTATTACAAAAATACAGGTCATCATATTTCTGTCTGCCTCATACTTCAAAGCAAGAAGAGGGTGGAACAAGAAATTTCGGTAGCCAGGACTCCTCCCCCAAGTCGTAAACAATGCTACAATTGTGGTTCCACGGACCATTATGTAATTAAGTGCCCGAGCCCCTCTATTGCCGCTATTGCAAAGGCTCGGGTCACTTATTATCTACATGTCCCAAACTCCCTAGCAAGAGGGAGGGAAAGTTGAAAGTCGTGCAAGCCCCTTGTGACACTTCTCTTGGTCAAGGTATTTTACATTCAATCCTTGATGCTATTGTTTTATTTCATGATCTTTTTATTTGAATTCTTTTTTATATGAGTCCATCTCATTATTTTTATATCAAAAGAACTTGTCGATTCTTTTTCTTTGAATATTTTGGGCTTGATGTCTTCTTTGGGAATTGTGAATCCGGATGGTGGATCCGCAACACTCAACTTACTTTCTATTGATGTCGAAATTACTTTATGTGATTTTTCTTTCCTAGCCGATATTTTTATTTAGGCTTCGCAATTCATTTGTGTTAAAGGATTGGCTTAATCATTATGAAGCCATATCCTTTGTCCCTAGTGGACTACTTATCTTCGACATTCTTAAGTTGTTAAGCAGATTTCTATTTCTCCTTTGTAATTTCGATTCCAACTTGATGGCATCATTTTATTCTTTAATCTCGCATGATGAGGAAAGTGTTGTTTCTCTCATTCATGTAGTTTGAGAATTTTTCGGTATTTTTGAGTTTGTCTTAGGATTATCACCTAAGCAATATCTAGTGTGGTGTTAAGGTCTTTTCTGCTCGACCTTGCCACCGATTTTCATTTGGCTACGAGTTGCGTGAGTTAGCATTCCACTTACGCACTCCGCACTCGTTACGATTCTTATGAATGACTTCATTTGTCCAGCTTATTTCATCCATTGTATAAATCGAATATTCTATGAATATTTCGATGAGACCATTTTTGTATTTATTGATTTTGGATGAAAATAGCAATTTACAAATTTTTGCAAATCTTTTTCATAAGATTTATTTATAAGTACAATTGGATTTTGATCTTAAACGAGCAAAGACTATTCTCAAAACTTTTAAGAGATATTTTCATCATATAGAAGATGATTTTGTGATTGTATTGCCCGTTGGGTGCTTTAAGAATTCTGGTCGATGCGCTTGATCAACGTTGTCGATAGGAATTTCCTAAACGCTTTGATGAGACAATCAGACACGATATATATTGACTTGTAAAAATGTAAATTTTTCTAGAAAGATTATTACATAAAGATAAATGTAATTTTAAAAGTTTTAGCTTTTCGAGAAAGAAGATTATTTGAAAGAATTCTTTTCCGATACTCTTATTCTTGTGTTTCCTGAAGGGAACCAAGACTTTATCTTTTGTACCAATGCATATCGTATTGGTTTGGATGCCATTCTCTTGCAAAGGATAGCGTGCTATCACTTGTGCTTCTAAATCATTAAAGCCGATCGAGACTAGGTATGCCACTCATGATCTAGTGCTCGCGGCTATTGTTTTCGCTTTTAGAATTTGGCATCATTCTTTTTGGGAGAGAAATTTGTTCTCTACCTTGATCATAAATCTTTGGAATATTTATTTTCTTATAAGGAACTTTATGTCGACTCGAGTTCTTGGCATCTTATGATCTTGATATTTTGGAAGTCGTGTTGCCAATGCGCTTTGTCGTAGGCAACAAGTTGTTGTTTCTATGATGATACCTGAATGGAACGATCTTGAGATCTTATCCACTTGTGAGATTCGAGATCGTGGATCCGATTTATGTTCATCTCTTGCTTTATGTAGCCTTGAAGCTCATTCTTCTCTTTTAGACCGCATTCTTGAAGCTCAAAGGCTAGATCCCGACTTGGCTCTTCTTGGCCAAAATTTTAAGGATAGAATTGATATTGAAGGTTTGAAAGACTTTGATATTGATTCTCGTGGCGGCATTCGGAAATTTGGTATGCCTTATCGTGCCAAATATTAGTGATCTTCGAAAAGACATCTTAGAAGATTCTCATCGTTCTAAATTTACCATTCATCCCGGTAGCCGTAAAATGTACGCGGATATGAAGCGACTTTATTATTGGAAGGGAATGAAACTTGACATCGCTAACTTCGTTAAGCATTGCATGACTTGCCAACTCGTTAAGGCCGAGCATCAAAGGCCCGGTGGGTTATTGCAACCTTTAGAAATTCCAATTTGGAAGTGGGACCAAATTTCCATGGATTTTATAGATGGCCTTCCCCGTTTTCGTTCGGGTCATGATAGCTTATGGGTGATAGGTGATAGACTTACTAAATCCGCCCATTTTATTCCCGTTCGGTCTAACCGAACCGTTCCCCTTTTGGCCAAGCTCTTTGTTAAAGAGATTGTTAAATTACATGGAGTTCCTACTTCTATTGTCAGTGATCATGATCCATTGTTTACTAGTGGATTTTGGAAGAGTCTTCAATAAGCTTTAGGAACGAAGCTTAATTTTAGCACCGCTTATCACCCCCAGTCCGATGGACAAACCGAGCGTGTGAATCAAACTCTTGAAGATGTTCTTCGTGCTTGTGTGCTTGATTTCGGTGGAAGTTAGGAAGATCATATTCCTCTTGTTGAATTTTCCTATAATAATAGCTTCCAATCTAGTATTGGTATGGCACCTTTCAAGGCACTCTATGGAAGGCCATGCCGATCTCCTTCTTGTTGGCTTGAGGCCGGTGAGAAGCTGGTTTTAGGTCCAGATTTTATTCGTGATTCCACAGAAAAGATTGAACTTATTCGACATAGGATGAAAGAAGCCCAGAGTAGACAAGAATCCTATGCCGATAACCGGAGAAGGAAGTTAGCTTATTTGTGGGAGTTCTTGTGTTCATTCGTGTGTCACCTATGAAAGGTGTTGTACGTTTCAGTCGATCGGAAAAGTTAGCGCCTTGATATATTGGGACCTTTTCTATCACTGAACGTATTGGTTCCATGGCTTATCGCCTATCATTACCGGCTTAGTTTTCTGCCATGCATGACGTGTTTCACGTTTCTCAATTACGGAAATGTCTTCGAGATTCCGATTCTATTCTTGAGCCCGGTGTTGTGTAAGAAATTGAAGTTTCGCCTAATTTAATTTTTGAGTAGCATCCTATTCGCATCATTGCTTCGGAGGTTGAGCTCCTTCAGAATAAAGATGTTCTTCTTGTGAAAGTTCAATGGTTCTCAGATCCTAAGGATTGCTCTTAGGAATCCTGGGAATTCATCGAGTGAACCCGTTCGGACTTACTCTTTCGTGCTCTTTACGGTGAACTTCCTATTTCAAATTTTCTTTTGTGTTGATATGCTTCTATGGTTGTTACTTCTTATTTTCTTCTTAAGTATTGCGAGGACGCAATTTCTTTAAGGAGGGGAGTCTGTAACAACCCGCATATTTTTCGATTTTATATTTAAATATTTTATCGATACTCGGAATTTAGTCCGAAAAGCTACTTTTTGCATACGGTCGAATTAGGACTCGGGATCACCCCCATTGAGTTTAAAATGATGTTTGCGACCTTTTTAAGTATAAGCTTCGATATGTTTGGAGAAAGTTGATTTTTGCCACTTTTTCACCTAGGACTTTGGTTTGGGCTGAACCCATTAACCACTTACTAACTCAGTCCCAACCCCCTCTCCTCTTCATTCACTCCTCATTTCCGAACTCTCTCAAGTTCAAGAGAATAATGGGGGAAAAGATTGGAAATTAGAATTCCTAAGCCCTAGTTCATTTGCAAAATCCAAGCTTTAGCTCCAAATTCAAAAGAACCCATTGGTAAGCCATCTCTTCATCTTCCCCAACTCATTCTCTCTTTGATTTCAGAAATTTCCTAAACCTAACTTAGAGAATGTTCTTCTTTTAAGCTTAGATTCAAGCTTCTAGTGTTGAGATTGAAGTGTGGTTGATCTTCCCTTGTCTTCAAGCTTCTCATTCACTGTTTTTGGGTTCAAAGGTGAGATTTTTATCTCACATCTATGCTTATATTTATCTTCGATTGTTAGGTATGAATTCCTAACATTTATTCTTGTGCAATTGCTTTTGGTTTGGATTGATTTGGTAAACATTCCAATTTTTGGTGTTTTGGGTTCAATTCCTTAAAAATCATGGCTTTGATCTTTGATCTTTGATTATATTTATGGTGATGCATCGAGGAGCTTCTATGGCCGGGTAGTCGATTGGCGTAAACCCTTAGTGCCGTTGCTCGTCCGATAGAAATTTGCAAGAGATTGGCATTCATTAGATGGGCATGGGGGGTGCTGGCTACAGGTGCGGCCGACCGACCTCAGGGTCCGGTCGACCGACCTGCTACCCGAGCAATTCCCAGCCTCTGTTAGGAAGTGCAGGTTACAGGTCCGGCCGACCGAACTCAGGGTCCGGTCGACGGACCTGCTACCCCGAGCATTTCTATTTTTGGTCCGGTCGACCGAGCTCTGTAGCCGGCCGACCGACCTGGTGCATTTTTTCCTAATTCGCCTAGTTGTTTGAATTTCCAACTTTAATCGATTCGTGTTGTTTCCTATGTGTTGTTATCATTTTCTATGACCTTGATGACTCCTTTTTAGGGATTTTTGAATATCCATTTCGATGGATTCTTTATCGATTTCGTTGGATTTTTATTCACATGTTCGTATGTGAATTTTAGTGATTGATTGTTCCTACAATCTTCTTTGTGATTTGTCACTTTAAAAATATAAAGGTTTTCTATACTAGTAATAAATATCAAAACTCTTCCTTCAAATGATTTCAGCACTATTTTATAACAAAGCTCGTTTTCTCAAACCGATTTCCAATCTATTAGTATATACAAACCTTTACCTCACTCGTATGAGAAATTTAATTAAACGACTTAGTAAAACGAGTGGTATGAAACGCTTGCGTTTACTTCGTCGGTTAATTCTTGGACTCGTTCGATTGAATCTCTTGTGACAATTTTCTAGTGGAGATCTACAATTTGTTCGTAAATATTTAAGTTAAGCTAGTGGTTATGGGACATGAAGCTAAGCTCATATATTTACTAGCTTACTGTAATTAACAATTCTCTTTGATCATGATGATCATTTTAAGATTTAGACTAGAAATTGTGCGATGTCTCTTTGTTTCGGCGTGATTTCGACTCACATATGTGGGGTAGCTCCCCATGGTCTTCGGGCCATTCGTGTGTCAAAAAATTAATGGCTAGCTACCATGAGATAGCTTCTCGTTCGTGTGATACATATGTAGGTGAGCTTTAATGCTCCCGTTCGTGTGATAGGCCTCCCTCCTATTTTGTGTGATTTCTGGATTTCGTGTGTCGAATTATGGAACTTTCTTCTTTACCTATTTTTGTGGTTTCTATTGATATGATTTATTAATTTTTGTGCATATGTGAACTCGTGTGTCATTGACTGGATTTCTTGATATGATTTCTAGAATTTGTGCTTCACCAATTTTCGTGATTTCCATTGATAAGTTTTATCAATATTTGTGCATTGGTGAATTTGTGTGTCATTGACTTGTTGTGAATTCAAGTTTTAGGTATGAAACCCTTTTTGGATCTTTGTGAAGATTTTTGTGATATTGATTAATCTCTTATTGATTTTCAATTACTTATATATCACAGCTTGGCATTGTGATTATTATGTGTCAGTCATACCTCTTATTCTATATCGTCTCATCTGATATTTATAGCTAGACTGATCCGTTTATTATTTTCTTATTAAATAATACTCGGGTCAGACCGAGATGTTACAGGTGCTTCAGCTTGACTTCTCACATGGGATTGATTTCTCTGACTTTTGGCTAACTACCTAGAATAGTAGTTTATTTTGTTGTATACACTTGAGATATAGACTCATAGATGTATTCTTTTGTATAGCACGTGTTGCTATTCTTTTGTATTATTGTGGATCTTTTTGACCACTACTCTGATATACACTTTCATGTGTTAGTTATATATTCATATCTTCTTCCGCCTTTGTGATATGAATTGTCTGTGATTGATTTATGTTATGTTTATTTCTATATTTGTTTCCAAAGATTATTATAGCCACTGTGTAGTAGATTTGTGTTTGTATCGGTATGTCGGATTTCCTCTTGAAATAAAATGCATGTTATACTATCTGACATATCGGTGCTCGCGCAAAGCAATTACACGGATGGTCGCTCCTCAACAGCCTTATTCTCCGTGCTAGTCGACTGCATTACTCCGTAGTGTCCTTGTCTAGCGTGGGTATAGAGGTGGGGAGTCACAACTATGGTTCAGACAGTTGGAAAGCAGCTCTATTAGAATATGGACGGAATTGATCGAAAGGATTATGAGGCAATTTCAGGTCCATATCACAAGACCTAAGAGTATGATGACTTTTAAATCGATGAAGCAGTGGAAAGGAGAATCACTTAGGGATTTCTTAACCAGATTCAACACGACAGTATCTTCGGTGGATCGACTGGATCCGTCGATGGTTTTGGTGGCATTAGTGTCAGGGATTGCGGATAACTCAAATTTCGAGATATCATTGGAACCGGATCCACTGGTGGATCTTGGGGAATTTTACCATGAAGCAGAAAGGTTTCTACGACTGGAAGATGTGAAAGCTGATAGTTTTGCCTCGAACGGCACTCGATCTCTAACGATCGCATTTCTCCCCGAACGACACTCGATCTCGAACGATCATATTTCACCCCGAACGGAATTCAATCTTGAACGATCATATTTCGCCTCAAACATGCATTCGATCTTGAACGATCGCATTTTAACTCAAAAGATACTCGATTTTGTGCGATCATCATCAGGCTGGGATGGCTACAAATTTGATTAAAGGTCTCAAATGGTCGTTACTAACAATCAGGCAAGATCACTGATTTGTTCACAGGTCATCAATGAGTTTCGAAAATTAGACTTAAGGCAATTCAAGACGCCTTCCTATAGCAAGGCATATTTTGAGGGGTAAAGTGTTAACCTGCCTTTTATCAAGCCATTATACAGGCGGATTTAACCAACAGACTTTGTAATTATCAAGGCCGATGGGTACAGAGCGATGATTGTAAGGCCCAGAAATCAGGTACAAATGGTTACATGAAGTCATGATTGAATGGAATTGAAATATATGCAAGGAAGAATGTTCAAAGTTTGGAGTATAACTTACAAATGGAAAGGACCAGCATGATTGATCTATAGGGATCGGTATACTTCAATAGCTTAGCAACTTGGAAGGGATCGGTATAGGTTGGCTTCTATAAAGGGTTCGTCATGGTTTAGTGAATATGGATCTGCATAGCTAATTAACATGGGTCGGCATGGTTAGCTAACAAGGGTTCAGAATGCTTTGTTGAAGAAGATGGAATGGCATGCATCCTAAAGGAGGGATCGGCATGGTTATTAAGGGGGATCGACATGCTTCGGTCTACAAAGGAGGAGTTGGCATAAGATGGATCGGTAGGCTAGCATGTATTATGAAAGAGAGGGATAGGCATTCATTTATGGATCATCATGTTTGAATAGGGTTCGACATGCAACCCTTGGGAGGGATCGACATCATATAATGGAGTTCAAGGGTTAGGCATGAATAAGTATTCATGGATTGACATAATTGGACAGGCAAGGGATCGACATGGTCAAGGAGCATAGCATATAGGAGGGATCGTCGGAGTTTGATAGGTAGAAGGGGATCATCATAATTGAATAAGTAGGTGGATCACTATAACATATAATAGGGATCGGCACAGGAAGTATAGATACAACCATGAGGGATCAACATGATCCATTAAGAAGGGATCGGCAGGGATAACCTCCAGGTGGATCTAAACCAAAGATCAAGCAAAAGCACAAGCTCCACTTGTCCAATCAACATGATATTTGAAGATCTAACATGTCTAAACATATAGAAGCCACCATAAGGATGGCTACCCAAGAATCAGCAGAGGATCGGTACCGATCCCTCTCTATTGGGATTTGGGCCTAGAGACCCATACGGTGGGCCCATATGGATAAGAAGGTCCTAAAGTTTCAAAGAGATTGGTGCATGTATTCCCCTATAAATACAACAGGCATGACATCAGAAAATGGATCTTCTTTCTGCTTCTCTTTATCTTCAATCTAGGCTAAACTCTGTCAATTTGATTCTTGGATTTCAGATTGTAACTATAAACAAACTTCAATATAACAAAAAGGATTATTCTAGAGTGGACGTAGGATGTAGTTAGCCGAACGACTATAAATCTTGTCTCCTTTTACTTGTTTTCTATTTGTTTTAATTTGTTTCTTAATTTATTTCTCTTTATATTTTTGTGATTGGATTAGATATTGGTGATTTCTTACAACTGGTGTTGGTGGCCAATTTTGACGCGAACATGGGTCGTTTCGATCAACATCATTCTGTATTATGTCTAGGATGATGAGTCAACCTTTGGTTTAATAACGCCATCATAACCCTTCAAAACATTACCACATTGAACAACATCTTGGATATTAGAGCAAATGTTGGCTCAACATGGCATTATGAATGTTATACCAATTTTTCGTTTAAAAACTGGAATGTATTGTTACATGATAAGTCACGAAGCATCACAAAGGTTGGTAGGTGAAAATATAAATCATCCATGGCACCATTAGATTTTGTGTTTTTAAGATTTTGCACAATGTCTTAATTTTCGTCAAAGATAATATTAAACTATGGTTTTAATGAGATTCCTAATGAAATTAGGTTTGATACATGACACTATCCTTTTATCAAATGTTATTAGAGCTATGGATGGAACACATATTCCTATGATGGTTAGTAAAGAAGAATTATCGTCGTTTATAGGTAGAAAAAAGTTTCCGACACAAAACATTCTTCATGCTATTAATTTTTGTTTAACATTTAGTTTCGTAATGTCTGGTTAGGATGGCTCTACCCATGATAGCATATTATTAAGCCATACTTTTTAAGAACTTGAAATATTTCAACATACGCTACCTCGTAAGAATTACCATGTAGATTTAGGATACAGGCATAGAAATGGTCATTTACCAGTTTGTTGTAATGAATGCTACAATGTTCCATACTTTCAACAAAGGTAGAATGTTCCAAAATCTCCTAATGAAATTTTCAAATTTCATCATTTTAGTTTGTGCACGGTTGTGGGATGAACATATGGTATTAGTAAAATGTTGTCCAGCTTTTCAAGCAAGCAAGTTTTAGCTGGAATTTGAATATCGGAATGAATATGAAATGATCCACAGACTTAGAACATGCTTAGAAGGGAAATAGGGACATAGTCAAAAAATTCCAAAAGCATTAGAGCAAAGAGGACTACTCGGCACCATGTCCTACCACTCGGTACCGAGTGCTTTGTATTGCACGTGGGTCCTTCAAAATTCTTGTACATGGAGCTCTTATTGAGTGATTCATAAGGTACATTTCTTAAGGAATAGATGAACAACTAAGGATTTTCTGGAAGAAAGAAAAGAAAGTTGATAAGAATAACCAGTATCAAATCCTATCAGAAGCAACTCAATCTCGAAGGAAAAGTGTTCGAAACACAATGGGTCAGAGATGGAAAACCAATGGGAAGAGGAAGAGGAGTTATCCCCTATAAAAACCGGTCAGTACTGAGTGGGTTTTATAGGTGTTTTGTGTAGGATCGATTTCACCCTAGAGGGGGGTGAATAGGGTGATAGTGTTAATTATAAGAATTAATCGCGGAAGCTTATAAACTAATCTTAACACAGATCACAGAATATTACCAGCACAGAAATAAATAGCAGAATAATAAAATGCAGAACAGAACAACACAGAATTTACCCAGCTTCGGCAAAACCCTGCCTACGTGCTGCCCCCAAGGTTTCTACTAGAAATTAGATAGTCCCTCGCTTACACACGTAAACTCGCTATACCCGCTATTGACTAACCTAACTCTACGCTCAAAACCTTGACCACAACTCAACTACCGAGTTGCAAATTCCCAAACTACACACCGTAGTTTGCACCCTAGTCACACGACTAGAAAATAAACGGTTTAAAAGTAAAATACAAAACAAAAACAAATTAAGTAAAATAAAGCCCTATTTAAAATAATAAACTAAAGCCTTTTCATAAAAGAAAGTCGGCCCCTTGTTCACTTCAACCCGTTTCTCTCTTTTTTTTTTCCTTCGTGAAGAAATGGCCGCTCCTTTTTCAGATCTAGGGCTTCGTCCCTTTGATTCAATTAGGGCTTTTGAAGTGCCGATGGTTTGTGGATTGATTCGATGATCTTTTGCGTGTATTCTTGATTGATTGTTGCTCACGTCGGCTACTTCGTTGATCGAATTTGGCTTTGGTATGTAATTTTATACTTTGTGCTTTTCTGATTTTATGCTTGAATTCGATCAGATAATTGCCGATGATGATTGGGTATTTATATGCGTTTGAACTCCTTTATCTTCGTTCGTATAAAATCATTTGAATTTGTCAATAATTCATCTCGGCCACTTTATTATTCTTGAACGATTGAGATTGATTCCGACTAGTTCATAATCATATATTTGATACTTGATGATCACGGCTTGGTTGACACGGTTTTGATTCACGCGTTCGATATTGACTTCGGCCTTTGAATTTTGAGATGCTTGATATTCACGGCATTGACTCATTCTATTATGACCATGGCTTGAATCTGACTTTGATAAAAGAAAAAAAAACTTTGACTTGATTTAAGCATCACCTGACTTGATTTGATTCTGAACATTTTGAACTGAGTATTCTTGTATCATGTTTTCTGATAACTTGATACAGTTTGAACTTGTGTCTGGTTGTCTTCGACATTGGCTTTGCTATGCATCCACGGCTTGGTTGTTTGATTATTTTTCTGACCTTTATTTTGACACCCACGGCTATGTATATTGATACATTTGGCATGATCACTTGTTGGCATTTTGGGCATTATTTCATCTGACTTCGGTCTTGATATTTGCATACTGATGCTTGTTGTACTTGGTCGAGTTTATTCCCATTCTGTAGACATGAACTTTATATCATAAGTATATGTTCACTATTTTCTGTTCTCCTGCATGTTTCATTTTATAATTTGTAGCATGGCACTGTGACTCGAGTTTTCACTGTCATGTTATTTGCAACTGTGCTTTATTTGGCACTGTTTAATTGATGCTGCATCGCTTGTAGCTTTATGTATTCATGTGCTGAGTTGATCATGTTTCTGTCATGTTTGAACATAGTTGCATTATGTTGGTCGTGTTGCATTCATGTGCATATATGTTTCTTAACTTCATTGGTCTCTGATCTTAGTTCATGATGACTTGAGCATTTGGTCTACTTCTCAATTGCCTCTGTGTAGTTACCACTGTCCACTGTTTCATTTAGTTGGTTCACCATAGTTTGTATTTGCCACACTTGAGTTCCCTGTTGCACATTGTTGTTGGTCTAACCATTCCTGTAGCTCTGGTGTCTGGTTTGGTTGCATGTCATGATTCATCTTGTAGTTGCATTTACTAGTGGTCTAGTCTGGTGAATCTTCTGGTCTGCACTGCTACAGTTCAACTGGTGCTTCATTTTGTAGCTTGAGTCTGGTCTGCACTGAGCACTTGAACTTTTATCTTTATATATGCACTGCATATTTGGATTCCACCTTTTCTGGTTGCTCTGGCCATTGTAGCTGTGTTGGCTGCATTGTAAATTGATTTTCGAGTTTGCACCTGTGTTGAATCCAGTTTCACAACTCGGGTTTGACCTTATGCTCGAGAGTTGTGACTTTTATGTTATTGCACATGAGTTGAACCCGGCTTTTTATTTGGGTTTGACCTGTGCTCACCTGTCCCTGTAAATCAATCAAGTGTATATATCGGTGTGCACGGCCTTGTGGCATATACAGTAATATACTGTGTATGTCACAAGTTGTTCGTATATGATGAATTCAAATTTAAATTATGACGAACATCCCAAATAACTGAGGCAAATAATATTTTCAAAATCATCTTTTATTTTTGAATTGCAAAAATATTTCTTTTTCAATTTTACTGCGTTAGTGTATATTTTTGCAGATTGCTCAGATGCTGGATTCAAACTGGATTGCAGTTGAAGATAAAAAATACGAGTGTGAGTGGTATGTAGTGAGGTGAATATGTAAATGAGAAATGTGATGTAATTGCAATCAAAGTTGTATAGTATAGTGAGAGCTTGAAATTGTATTATTCAAAATTGTAATAAATATTTGTTTGAATAAAATATTCGTTTGAATTTAAAATCTGTGTTATTTATTTTATTCAGCAAATATTTATTTAATCTATGAAAATAAATAGTATATTAACAAATACATTTAAATGAATGTATATATGTTTATTATCATCAAACAAAAATCATATAGCGCAAAGCGCATATTTAACAATCTCCCCCTTTTGATGATAACAAACATATATTTAAGATTTTGAATATTTAAATGTATTTGATAATTTCAATTGCTCCCCCTATTTGAATGCTTCCTTTCTATATGATACTCCCCCTACATATATGACTCCCCCTACATATATGCATACAAATAAGAATGAGCCTAGATGCAAATGGAAAATTGTTTGACCTTTGATTGATTCTATTTGACAAAATCTTAACTTTTCTCTCCCCCTTTTGTTATCAGCAAAAGAATAATAGAAATAGAGAAAAATAGAGATAAAGTAATCGATATTAATCCAACATTAAAACCCAATTGAATATAAATATTAAATTTCAATAGAAAATCAAACAAAAATCATAAAAATATTGTTAGGCGCATATTCCACTTTTAGAATGATGGAGATGATGTCATCATATAAAACCATACAGTTGTGTCTATTTGTGGTATATTTATATCAGGAATTTGAATATCTACTAACCATGCATAACCGTTAGGACTTTTAAATAAGATTAGTAGTATTCCAATTTTATTTTTTAAAAAAAATGAATTCAAGTATCTTCTAACCACGCATAACCGTGAGGACTTTTAAATGGGATTAGAATCAACTTGTTTATTTTAAAAAAAATCAACTTTTGATATGCGTTCCATACATGCATAACCGCGAGGACTTTTAAATGAGCATGGAAGCACATAACAAATTCCAAGTAATTCACCCATGCATAACCGTGAGGACTTTTAAATGAGAGTGAATACTTTGGTATTTATTTATTTATTTATTTTTTTTATTTTTTTTTTATTTTTTTTAAATGTGAAAATGAAAAAAAAAAGAACGATTCCTGTTTAAAGTACCACATATCGACAAACTATATAGAATTTTGATGAGTGATGGTTGATAGAAATATGATAGGTATAGAGATGATCATGGAATTTTTATCAACAAAAAGTTTTATAACTCTTGTTTAAATTTCTAAAGAAATTTTCTGATTATACTTTCTCGAGTTATAATATATAATCAATATCAACACTCATCACTTTTTCAATCACTATTTTTCTTTTCGATAATCATTTGGGAGTCAGATTAGCCATAATAGTCATTTAAAATCAAATTTAAAAATAATTATGAAATTAATTTTTCAAAAATGAATAATCTGAAAATATGGTCAAAAATGATTTTCTCCAGGGGGTTTTTTTTTTAAAAAGAAAATTTTCTGCTATTTGAAAATTATTTGAAATGAAAAATATGCAGATATTTTCTTTGAAAAACGATGCAGTTAATGAATGTGTCAAAAATTAATCACGTTCCACTAGTAATTTTTCTATCAACCATATTACCAGTGTAATCTGCATCTGAATTTAAATTTCACTCAAAATTCACTCGTTGAATGTCAAAGACCAGATTAAGAAATTTCTCATGATTATTATCAACAAATTTTAAATGAAATTCTCTTGGATTTGAAATGAAAACCATGTCAACAATCAAACATATATTAAAGTGTCAATTTTAGAAACCATCAAACATTATTTTTATTTCAAGGCAATTTCTTAACAGTTTCAACACTTTCAAAAAAAAAATTAAAATCCTTTTTACAATTTTTAAAATAGAATTCATTAGGATTTTAAATCGAGGCCGTGTCAAAACATGAATATAGTTTTAGCCAAAAATATTATAACAACAATATTATTATCCAATCAAAACACTATTTTTCTCTCAAACTTATATATCAAGTAATTCTAGAGAATTTTATAGTGTTTTTGGCATAAGAATATAAATGACTAACAATTTTGAATAAAGTCAGAATCAAAATCATCATTAAATCATCATCATATCATCATCGTATAATTGGCTGGTTTTATTCAGAAAATGGTACAGATTATCACATTTAATATATCGTACAAATAAATATACTTTTACCTGTCTTTACCTTTACGATATTTCTCGTCGTTGTTCATTGTGATTCTGTCACCCTTATACTAGGCTAAGGAACTTAGCTTTGTCGTCCGTTGTGTTTCTGGAACAGCCAAAAATCCAGGTAACACTATTGTTGTTCCTTAGCCCGCCACCACACCTACACGATGAAAATTTTATGTGACCTATTTGTTTTTATAGGTCCATGGTTGTTAGTGGCAGAAAATTTTGAAAAATAATTTTGTGTAGACCCAAAACTATTTATAATTGTTCCCTTTGGCACCCAAATTTGTTTAACTTTGAGAGATTTTATATTTGTGCCTTTAGGAACCCAAATCGATATAGCTTTCACATGTTTGGGTCTATACCAACAATTATTGTGATCGTGTCCAAATTTTCTACAAATCGTGCACATTGAATTTTCTTGATTAATCTTGTTTTCAACAATTTTCGAATTATTATATCCAAGTCCTTGTCTAACCGTATTAACAGTTTGCTTTCCTAATAGCATATTCAACGATTTTTCACTTTTTGAAAATTTATCTAAAGTCGTAGACAATTATTGGACTTGTGATTTGAGAGATTCATTTTCGTTTAACAACTGTGTGCACTTTTTAATAGAATTCTCTCTCCTAGTATTTTCATTCTCCTTTAAAATCAGAATTTCATTTTCAAGCGATTTTATTTTAATTTCTGATTTTTTAATTTCCTCATCAAATGTTGGACACTTATCACACTTAGGGATCCTACTTTGATAGGTTTTAACTAATTGATCAAGTTGTTTATTACATTCTATCAAAGTATCTTTTTGAGATTCAAGTTTGGCGTATTTTTCCCTAAGTCGTTCAAAACACCCGTTTACTTCATGAAAATATATAAGCAACTCAGAATGGGTAAGTTTTGATACCTCACTTGGCTCGTCATCGTCACTGTCAGTTGTATCACCTCGAAGACACAATTCTGCCTTTTCGCTTTCACTGCCAGTGCTTTGATCATTCTCGTCTACTTCATCCCAAGTGGCTGCAAAACTTTTCTTTTTCTGTTTCTTTCTGTGGCTGGATTTAATTTGTGGACAATCGGGCTTGATATGGCCGGGTTTGTTGCAATTATAACAAATAAACTTTTGTTCTTCTGAGTAGTCTAGTGCTTTGGCTATTCTGCTTTTTGCTTTTTGATTTCGAGCTGAATTTCCATGTTTTTGATTCCATTTTTTGAATTTCCTTATTAACAGCTCCAATTCTGCTGCTCCATCATCTTCATCGTTATCATCATCACTTTCGGTTGTTCCTTTGAGAGCTATTGATTTCTTTTGAGTGTCACCTCCTTCACGCTCTTCTTTGAATTTCATTTCTAGCTCATAAGTGGTGAGATTTCCGATGAGTTCCTCAACTTTAAGTTGTTTTAAATCTTTCGATTCTTGTATGGCAGTAACTTTTGCTTCAAAGCTTCGTGGAAGGACTCTGAGGATTTTCCGGACTATTTCTAATTCGGTGTATGTTTTTCCGAGAGCTTTTGATTTGTATACGATATTGGAGAGTCGTCCGTACATCTCTTTGACATTTTCTTCCTTCGCCATTTTGAAGTTCTCGTATTCGCTGCTTAGCATTGCAAGGCGAGATTCTTTGACTTGAGATGTTCCTTCGTGAATCACTTCTAGTATGTGCCATATTTCCTGCGCAGTTAGACAATGTGAGACACGATTAAATTCAAATTGATCCAATGAACAGATAATAGAATTCATAGCTTTGGCATTAGTATTCTGTAATTTATTTTCTAATTCTGTCCATTGTTCCTTTGGTTTCTCTATTTCCTGATTATCTACAGTTATAGTTGGTATTCTATAACCTGTCTCAACAATATTCCAAGCGTCAATGGTTTTCAAAAAAATTTGCATTCTATTTTTCCAATAAGCATATTCACCATTGAACATTGGTGGTCTAACTATGGATTGACCTTCTGCAAAAGCATTATTAAAAGAAGCCATTTTTAAAAATTCAAATTTTTAAAACAAAAACTGATTTTTTCAAAAAAAATCGAATTTTTAAAACAGATGTTGACTTCTATTCCTGTCCTAGCTCTGATACCACTTGTAGGATCGATTTCATCCTAGAGGGGGGGTGAATAGGGTGATAGTGTTAATTATAAGAATTAATCGCGGAAGCTTATAAACTAATCTTAACACAGATCACAGAATATTACCAGCACAGAAATAAATAGCAGAATAATAAAATGCAGAACAGAACAACACAGAATTTACCCAGCTTCGGCAAAACCCTGCCTACGTGCTGCCCCCAAGGTTTCTACTAGAAATTAGATAGTCCCTCGCTTACACACGTAAACTCGCTATACCCGCTATTGACTAACCTAACTCTACGCTCAAAACCTTGACCACAACTCAACTACCGAGTTGCAAATTCCCAAACTACACACCGTAGTTTGCACCCTAGTCACACGACTAGAAAATAAACGGTTTAAAAGTAAAATACAAAACAAAAACAAATTAAGTAAAATAAAGCCCTATTTAAAATAATAAACTAAAGCCTTTTAATAAAAGAAAGTCGGCCCCTTGTTCACTTCAACCCGTTTCTCTCTTTTTTTTTCCTTCGTGAAGAAATGGCCACTCCTTTTTCAGATCTAGGGCTTCGTCCCTTTGATTCAATTAGGGCTTTTGAAGTGCCGATGGTTTGTGGATTGATTCGATGATCTTTTGCGTGTATTCTTGATTGATTGTTGCTCACGTCGGCTACTTCGTTGATCGAATTTGGCTTTGGTATGTAATTTTATACTTTGTGCTTTTCTGATTTTATGCTTGAATTCGATCAGAAAATTGCCGATGATGATTGGGTATTTATATGCGTTCGAACTCCTTTATCTTCGTTCGTATAAAATCATTTGAATTTGTCAATAATTCATCTCGGCCACTTTATTATTCTTGAACGATTGAGATTGATTCCGACTAGTTCATAATCATATATTTGATACTTGATGATCACGGCTTGGTTGACACGGTTTTGATTCACGCGTTCGATATTGACTTCGGCCTTTGAATTTTGAGATGCTTGATATTCACGGCATTGACTCATTCTATTATGACCATGGCTTGAATCTGACTTTGATAAAAGAAAAAAAAACTTTGACTTGATTTAAGCATCACCTGACTTGATTTGATTCTGAACATTTTGAACTGAGTATTCTTGTATCATGTTTTCTGATAACTTGATACAGTTCGAACTTGTGTCTGGTTGTCTTCGACATTGGCTTTGCTATGCATCCACGGCTTGGTTGTTTGATTATTTTTCTGACCTTTATTTTGACACCCACGGCTATGTATATTGATACATTTGGCATGATCACTTGTTGGCATTTTGGGCATTATTTCATCTGACTTCGGTCTTGATATTTGCATACTGATGCTTGTTGTACTTGGTCGAGTTTATTCCCATTCTGTAGACATGAACTTTATATCATAAGTATATGTTCACTATTTTCTGTTCTCCTGCATGTTTCATTTTATAATTTGTAGCATGGCACTGTGACTCGAGTTTTCACTGTCATGTTATTTGCAACTGTGCTTTATTTGGCACTGTTTAATTGATGCTGCATCGCTTGTAGCTTTATGTATTCATGTGCTGAGTTGATCATGTTTCTGTCATGTTTGAACATAGTTGCATTATGTTGGTCGTGTTGCATTCATGTGCATATATGTTTCTTAACTTCATTGGTCTCTGATCTTAGTTCATGATGACTTGAGCATTTGGTCTACTTCTCAATTGCCTCTGTGTAGTTACCACTGTCCACTGTTTCATTTAGTTGGTTCACCATAGTTTGTATTTGCCACACTTGAGTTCCCTGTTGCACATTGTTGTTGGTCTAACCATTCCTGTAGCTCTGGTGTCTGGTTTGGTTGCATGTCATGATTCATCTTGTAGTTGCATTTACTAGTGGTCTAGTCTGGTGAATCTTCTGGTCTGCACTGCTACAGTTCAACTGGTGCTTCATTTTGTAGCTTGAGTCTGGTCTGCACTGAGCACTTGAACTTTTATCTTTATATATGCACTGCATATTTGGATTCCACCTTTTCTGGTTGCTCTGGCCATTGTAGCTGTGTTGGCTGCATTGTAAATTGATTTTCGAGTTTGCACCTGTGTTGAATCCAGTTTCACAACTCGGGTTTGACCTTATGCTCGAGAGTTGTGACTTTTATGTTATTGCACATGAGTTGAACCCGGCTTTTTATTTGGGTTTGACCTGTGCTCACCTGTCCCTGTAAATCAATCAAGTGTATATATCGGTGTGCACGGCCTTGTGGCATATACAGTAATATACTGTGTATGTCACAAGTTGTTCGTATATGATGAATTCAAATTTAAATTATGACGAACATCCCAAATAACTGAGGCAAATAATATTTTCAAAATCATCTTTTATTTTTGAATTGCAAAAATATTTCTTTTTCAATTTTACTGCGTTAGTGTATATTTTTGCAGATTGCTCAGATGCTGGATTCAAACTGGATTGCAGTTGAAGATAAAAAATACGAGTGTGAGTGGTATGTAGTGAGGTGAATATGTAAATGAGAAATGTGATGTAATTGCAATCAAAGTTGTATAGTATAGTGAGAGCTTGAAATTGTATTATTCAAAATTGTAATAAATATTTGTTTGAATAAAATATTCGTTTGAATTTAAAATCTGTGTTATTTATTTTATTCAGCAAATATTTATTTAATCTATGAAAATAAATAGTATATTAACAAATACATTTAAATGAATGTATATATGTTTATTATCATCAAACAAAAATCATATAGCGCAAAACGCATATTTAACATTTTGGCCCAGCTTCCCCTCTTGCTTACTTAAAAGTGGATCTGGATCTAATATTTAGTGGGCATCTGGTTCCTCTAGATGATTTCTCTATAAATACATATGCTATAGCAAGTGGAAAAGGACTTTTGGCTCATTATCTTCTTCATCTTTTGTCTCTCATCCGTTAAAGTCTCTAACATAGCTACTATATGCTATTCTAGGCTTTCGATAAATAAATCTCTTGTACTAGTAACTCTCAATCTATAATCAATAAATTTTGTAGTGGACGTATGCCAGAGATTGTCGAACCACTTTAAAAATCTTATTGTTTTTACTATTTTTCACACACTTTCCACTAGATCTAAATATTTCTATAGGTCTTTGGGTGTTGATCTATTTTTAGCATCATTATTTTGGTTCTTCCACCGAGAAGGTCGATTCTAAGGATTAGATCTAGCTTGCTATTTTGGGTTTTAAGAGATCCAATGGTTAGATCTAGAAGATTTGTTTTAAATAATTTGGAAACTTCCTAATAGGAACCACTGACACATAGGAAACCTGAAAGATCAACTGGGACAATCGCTGGTATAGAAGGAGCGGCGGCTAGTGGTGATGTAGAAAAATCTCATCAAATGGAAGTCATCAACTAGTAGGCAGAACTAGGACCATCTGCCCAATATAAGATGATTAGTACGGTAAGGTTTGACAAGATGATGTAGGAGATAAATCAGAAGTTTATTGATAATCAGAAGGCTTTGATGTAAAAGATGGATGCTAGCGTAGCACTGCAGACCCAACAACCACAGATGACCAAGAGGAGTAGGAGGGAAGTTCCTTCTACCGGTTATAGGGTAGAGAACTCTTCTGCTTCTGATCAGAATAATTGAAACGATAAGCGGAATAGAAGGAAGGAGTTGCTGGGCAAGCAAAAGGAGTTGTTGGAAGAAGCCGGAGTGCTCCCCTCTAAAGGATCCAACTCGGTACCAACCAGAATCAGGTCGGCACAAAGTGGAATCTTGGAGGACTAGGGTGATAGGGAACTAAGGCTGTGAACTTATCTGGACTGGGAGGATGATCTACAACATGATGGTGATGATTATGGATTGGATGTTGGAATTAATGATATTAGAGTTCAAACTGTTGCAACGGAACCAACCGAGCATCAACGGAAGACCGGTGGACCGGTTCTCCCAGATATTGGAGAACCTAGACCTAACCGAGCAAACAAAGATCATTTACAAAGCCAAACATTTGATGCAACCTCTGATCATCGACCTTTAGAGTATCGTGCCAGCGAGGAAAATATAGCAGATATGGTTAAACGGTTAGTCGAGGAAAGCAAAGGTAGAAAGAATGGGGATTTGGGTTCCTTATCATGCAGAACCCCGCTCGTGGAAAACTTTCTGAGGGAAGAGTATCCTAGGAAGTTTACGATCCCAACAGTACCATCCTATAACGGGACTAAGGATCCAATGAAGCATTTACTTAGGCATGAATGGCATATGGGAGGTGCCAGGGCAACGGATGTTGTACGTTGTAGATATTTCCTATTTTCTTGGAAGGTTTTTACATCGATATGGTTCACTAGGCTCGCGTTGAGATCCATATCAACTTCGATGAATTGGCTAGGAAATTCTTAAAGCGGTTTCGGCTCCATGCTGCTTGGCATAAGGACGTGATGTCCTTGTCGAGCCTTTCTTAAGGACCTAAGGAGTTGCTAAAGGGGTTCTTGAATTAGTTTAACATTGCTGTTACAGAGTTGAGTAATCCAAAGGAAGATTTGTATTTATGGCTTTGGTTTGGGGAATACACCCAGGCATGGATTTTGAAAAATTGTTGAGGATGAAACAACAAACAACTATAGAGGAATTCCACCATAAGGCTAATCAATTCTTTCATTTGGGGGAACAAGCCAAGAAGCTGGGTGGATTGATGGTGGGCAGTCGAAGGAAGTAATACAAAGAAATGTAGTGATAAAGCAGACAGGAGAGAGCTCTGATAATGCAACGGTTAATATAGGAAATTTGAATAATAATAAGAAAATGAATTGGGGCTCAGTTGGAATGAAAACAAAAATGGCCCAAGGAATATGAGACTTAAGGAATATATAAATCTAAATGATACATTAGAGAAGATATATCTTACTATGTAGGGAATAGAACTGGATAAAGGCTACTTAGGAAGGAGGCAACCGAGGAGGAAAGGTGCTCAAGAAAGTATCGTCATTTCCATGGGACCCATTGACATAACACGAATGAGTATTGATATTCAGAGGATGTTATTGAGGAGTTAATAGGAAATAAAAAGATTTAACAATATGTAAGGGAACCACAGGAAAGTGGTTAAAACGCAAGACCCCATGTGTCATATATCCAAGGGAATCAGCCTGGACCTAGTGGAGAAGGACCCATGCGGATTGATGGAAATTTGATAATCAATACCACAGCTAGATGGCCGCATCCAGTAGAGAAAGCTAGGGGAAAGTGGAATGGTACACAAGCTCGCTAAAGCATGTATTATAGGAGGATTGCTTTGCCGTGAAAGTTGAATCTCCAACTAAGCATCATAGGATGATAACAGATGATGTTGTGTTTAGAAATTGAGATGCTAATTGAGTTAAAGCGCTAAATTTCGACATCATGGAAATAGTAGCATGTATTGGACTGACAATAGTACATTGGTGGATACTAAAAGTTGTGTGAACATTTTATTCAGAAGAATGTCCGATCAAATGAATATTAATATGAAGGAGGTTATTGCTTGCAAAACAAAGATCCAAGGGTTTATAGGTGAAGCGAATTGACCAATCGAGATGATTGATCTGCCTGTGGGGTTAGGTGAAGGAGATCGTAGGATAGTCCAAAATCATAAATTTGTTCTTGTAGGTGAATACTCGGAATATAATGCCATTTTAGGCCGGCTGGCCCTAACTGATTTTAGATTAGCACTGGCTTCTTAGTGCCTGATGATGAAGTTCCCCATGGAGAATGGGGTCGAATCAGTAAGACGAGACCAGAGCTCAGGGAGAGAGTGTTACGTTGTGGAGCTAAGGGTAGCGAAGCAACGATGGAAAAGCAAGAATGTAGAGAATACTCTTTGCATTCGAAATCCACAAGTATAGCAGTTAAAACCCAAGCCTTAGCTTAGGAACCATATTAGGTTTGACAAGTCTATGGGTCCTAAGAAGAAGTTAGGAAAAGGGCGAGAAGCAACCGCTGAGGTGACGATGAATGTCCCAATTGATATGGACAATCCTAAACGGGTTCTAAAGATTTGATCTCAACTTAGCATTAAATTAAGGAACGATTTAGTTAATTTCCTCCAAAGGAATATGGACATTTTTGCTTGGACGCATTCAGATATCTATGAGATTTCGTCGGACATAGCGTATCACATACTAAATATTGATCCAAAATTTACACCGGTGAAGCCGAAAAGACACGGTCTGGGTCTGGAGTGATCCTCTGCATTGAAGGAAGAAGTGGATAAGTTGATGGAAAACGGCTTTTTCTTTGATACTTTATACCCCAAATGGGTATCCAACCCTATGTTGGTCAAGAAATCAAATGGAAAATGGCGGACATGTATCGACTATTTGGATTTGAATAAGGCATGTCCGAAGGACGGTTTTCCCCTACCAAGATTAAACAACTGGTAGATGGCACCGCAAGGCATGAGATACTCTCATTCATAGAAACTTATTTAGGTTATACCAAATTCCAATTCCCATACTGGATCAGAAGAATTCTAGCTTTATAACGGATTTAGGATTATGCTGCTAATAAGTAACGTCATTCGATTTGAAAAATGCTGGAGCCACATACTAGATATTTGTAAATTCTATGTTCAAGAATCAGATCGGATGAACAATGGAGGTGTACGATAATGACATGCTTATGAAGCCACTAGCGTCATAGAACCATTTGGATGACCTTTTACAGATGTTTGAGGTTTTATGGAAGTATGAACCGAAGATGTATCCATTGAAATTTTCATTCATGGTGGCATCGGGAAAATTACTAGGATTTATCATTAATACAAGGGGCATCAAGACTAATCTGGAGCAAATTAATGCCTTAACGAGCATAACCGCCCCAACTACAAGAAAGAACCTCGGGGTTTGAATGGGAAGATCGCTGCCTTGAGTCAGTTCATCACAAAGGCAACAGACAAATGCATACCCTTCTTTGACGCCTTCAATAAGGGTAAGAATAATTTTGAGTTGAATCAAGATTGTTAGAATGCCTTCGTGGAATTATTAAGATATATGGAGATACCACCGGTCTTATCTAAACCTCTGAACAAGGACGATTTGTTTATTTATTTGACAATATCTGCTCGTGCACTAAGTGCAACATTAGTATGCTAGGAGGCAAGAATTTAAAAGCTAGTCTACTATATCACCAAGCAGTTTACAGGAGTAGAAAAGAACTACCCAAAGTTAATGAAACTGGCGTATTACTTGCTGATTGCGTCGAGGAAGCTACGACCGTATTTCTTGGCTCATCCAATGAAGGTGCTGACTGATCAACCCCTAAAGTAGGTGGTACTATACCAACCCGAGATTTCAAAAGGTTGCTAAAGTGTAACATAGAGTTAAGTCAATACGACATCATTTACCATCTGAGAAGGTCGATAAACAAGTAGACATTGGAAGATTTCATCGCTGAGTTTACCGTGCAAGATAGTGAAGAGGAGGATGATGCCATCACACTTCTGCATTGGAAGTTGTTCATATATGGAGCATCAAATGAACATAGCTCAGATGTAGGATTAATGCTTGAAACTTTAGAAGGATGGTCAATTTGTTACGCATTGATGTTGGAATTTCCCGCAATTAAAAACGAGGCCGAATATGGGTTTTGATAGCAGGATTGAGGACAGTAAAAGAATTGGAGATAAGGACCCTGCATATATTCAGTGATACCTAACTGACGATTTGTCACGTTAGGAAGGAATGCCAGGCTATGGTTGCCAGACTTGCTCCTTATGTGACGAAAATGTTGGAATCATTAGACAACATCGAACATTATACAATTACAAATATCCCCAGAGTGGAAAACACAAAGGCTAATTCTTTAGCTAAACTGGCTAGTTCTTTGGAAGCACAGATGATGGGTTTGGTTCCGGTGGATGTTTTGATGACTTCCAGTATTGATCAAACGGATGTCAACTAGATTTTGGAGACTGTAGAGGAAGAGGATTCATGGATGACCCTGATCAAGGGTTACTTGCTCAAAGGAATTCTCCTCAAAGATAGGAACGAACGAAAGAAACTCCTTCGAAAAGAGCTATGGTTCATGATGCAAGGAGTACTGTATAGAAGATGATTCTCTACACCCTTGACTAGGTGTGTAACCAAGGAAGAGGCTATGAAATTTCTCATGGAAATCCATGAGGGTCTGTGGTGATCACATCGGGGGTAGGCATTGGCAAAAAAGGCACTTAACTATGTATACTTCTAGTCAACAGTAAATCAGGATGCAGTTGATTCACCAAATGGTGTGACCATTGCTAGAGATTTGAAAAGATTTCGAGAACCCCATCAACAGAGATTACGCAAATGATTAGCTATTGGCCATTAGTGGTTTAGGGAATTGACATTATCAAGGTGCTACCGATGGCGAATGGAGGAGCTAAATATGCAATAGTTGCAGTGGATTACTTTACCAAGTGGGTTGAAGTAGAACCGTTCGCCACAATTACAACGAAAAAGGTGATCAAATTCATGATTAAAAATGTTACTTTTAGGTTTGGAGTGTCCCAGAAGATCATCATAGACAGTGGAACTCAGTTTGAAAGTATAAAGTTCAAGGATTTCTATAACCGGTATAGAATCAAGAAGCGCTTCTTAGCATTAGCACATCCACAAGCGAACGGAAAAGTGGAGGAGGTAAATAAAATCGTCAAGTCCACTTTGAAGAAATGGTAATTAGAGCTAAAGGCAACTAGGTTGATGAGCTTCCACTGGCATTATGGTCTTATAGGACGATCCACAAGTCTACAATTGAACATACACCATTCGATTTGGCTTATGGATCAAAAGCAATGATACCGATAGAATTGGAAGTCCCTTCTCATCGTAAAAGGTTTTACAATCCAAAGGAAAATGAGGAATTCTTACCCGATTCCCTAGATTTGGTTAATGAGAAAATGGAGGAAGAAAAACTAAGGGCAGCTGCTTACTAGAAAAGTGTAGCACGATACTTGAACATCAAGGTCTGAAACCGTACTTTCGAGGTTGGAGATCTCATTCTAAAACAAGTTCTCCAGGGTATTGTAGGATCTAGATTAACCCTAGAGGGGGGTGAATAGGGTTATAGCAAATTTTCTTGAATTAAACACAGAAACAAACTGCAGAAATAAATATGCTGAAAAGTAAATCACACACAAAATTTACCCAGCTTCGGCAACCCCTGCCTACTGCTGCATTCCCAGATTTCTATTAGAATTAAACAGTATCCCGCTTACAAACACTCTACTAGACTCGCAAACCCTTGCTCCCGCTCACAAACACTCTACTAGGCTCGCACCCCATGCTCTGCCTATAGAGCTTTGCTTACTCGCAAACTCTGCTCCGCCTATAGAGTTTTGCAAACTCGCACACCCTGCTCACTGAACTAATTCTAACTAGACAATCTGACACTACCTACAACCTAGGTGGTGATTTACAAATTCTTTGACTTGAAAAGTAAAAACAACTTCAAAAATACAAGCAGGAGCAAAAATTAAAATATAAACTTGAATCCCTAATTTTTGCTCAAATAAAACTTAAAAAACCCCCTTTTAAAAAAAAAATTAAACCCTAATAAACTAAAACCCTCTTTAACAAAACCCCTTTTATAAAAAACAAGGCCGGCCCCTTGTTTTTTTCACCCGATCCACTTCTCTTGCTTGTGAAATATTTGCGGCCGATCTTCTTTTTCAAATTAGGGCTTCGGCTCTTTTGTGAAATTTGGGGCTTTGTTCCTTTGCAAAATTAGGGCTTGTCAAACTGAAGCGCCGCTCGATACCGTTCAATAGTAGGCTTCGATGCTCCTTGATTTCCTCACGACTTTTGAATTTGGATCGAGTTCGTCTGCGATTTCGGTATGTATTTTACTCCTTTTGCTTTGCTTGTTTTGGCTTGCTTGAAATCGATCGATAAATTGCCGATGATGATTGGGATTTTATATAGGTCGAAATCCTATATTTGCGTTCGTATAATTTGATTGAAATTGTCAATACTGTGCTTTGGCCGCTTGATTATGTTTTGATGCTTGGGATTGATTTCTGACTTGTTCAAATTGCTTGAATAACACGGTTTTGAACTGTGACTTGTTCGATTTTCTTGGCCACCACGATTTCGAATCCATTTGACTTCGGCCATGAATTGTTCAACTTGTACTTGTTTGATTTTGGATAAAGTTACGACTTTGACTTTCTAGCCCCTGTGAGCTTCGTCTCTGGCCATCTTTGATTTTAGCCTTGATCACCTTGATGCTGTAACCATACTTTTGGCATGATTGTTCTGGTCTTGTTTTTGTATTTTGTTGGTCTTATTTGCATGTTGCTACATTGCTTACTGTCACTACTTCGAGGTCGCCTGCTGTTTGTGGTCAATAGCTTCGAGTTGATCTTATAGTTGATGTACTTGAGTTGACTACATGTTCATTGGTTTCTAGCTCGAATTTGTCTTTGAGGAACACTGTACTTGTTGTTATGATGTTTTGAACTGTTACATATGTGTGGTTCTGCATTTGTACATTTGTTTTAACTGCTTCATTTGCTGGTCTTCAATGCCTTGTTGCTTGACCTGTCTGGTTCATCATGTTGCATTCATGAATTTTCTGTCTTTGTACCTATAGTTGTATTCATGTACACTAATGCCTTGAACTTCTGGTTGGTCACTTGATTCAGTAGTTTGTTTCATTTGGCTTGACAGTGTTTGTTGTGTTGGTTGTGCACTTGCTTGAGTCTATGTCATCTTTGTTGTGATGTCGCTTGAACTTGTTGTACATGTTGCCTTGTATCATTCTGGTTGTTACTGCATTGTCACTTGTGTATTGCCTTTGACATCCATGTTCTTCACTGTTTACATCACTAGACTTTGACTTGGTCTTTGTTGAACTTCTGGATGCACTTGTCATCTTCACTGTGTTGCACATTTGTGGTCTGTTCACCCATTACTGCACTTGCATTGCTGTTTGGTCTGAACTTGAACTTTTGTACAGTTACTTACTTTGTGCATTGCATTTGTGATCTGATGCAGTTTTGATTTGTCAAAGCTTTGCATTTGAGTTGAGTCATGAGAACAATGGCTTGACTTTTGCATTCAGTTTATTGTGCCTTGTGTTGAACCCAATTTTAAAACTCGGGTTTGACCTTGTGCTTGTGTCATGATTTTAAATATATTGCACGTGAGTTGAACCCGGTTTTTCATTTGGGTTTGACCTGTGCTCACCTGTCCCTGTAGCATTATCAAGTGTATATTGATGTGCACGACCTTGTGGCATGTACAGTGATACATTGTGCATGTCACACTGTTCGTGTGTGATGAATTCAAATGTGAATGATAACGAACAACCTAAATAACTGAGGCAAATATTATTTTCAAAATTCACGTTTTATTTTATACTGCAGAAATATTTCCTTTTCAATTTTACTGCGTTAGTGAATATTTTTGCAGATTGCTCAGATGCTGGATTCAAACTGGAATGCAGTTGAAGACAAGATACGAGTGTGTGTGATATGTAGTGAGGTTATTAATGTAAATTGAATTGTGATGTAATTGAATTTGTATCAAAGTTGTATAGTGAATAGTGAGAGCTTGAATTTGTACTATTAAAATTGTAATAAATATTTGTTTGAATAAAATTTCTGTTTGAATTCAAGTTCTGTGTTATTTAATTTATTCAACAAATATTTATTTAATCTGTGAAAATAAAATAGTATATTAACAAATACATTTAAACGAATGTATATATGTTTATTATCATCAAACAAAAATCATATAAGCGCATATTCAACAATCTCCCCCTTTTGATGATAACAAACATATATTTAAGATTTTGAATGTATTAAATGTATTCGATCGTTCAATTTGCTCCCCCTATTTAAATTCTCCCTCTCTACACAATACTCCCCCTACATATATGCATACAAATAGAAATATGCAAATGAGCCTAGATGCAAATGGAAAATTATTTGACCTTTGCTTGATTTTATTTGACAAAATCTTAACTTTTCTCTCCCCCTTTTGTTATCAGCAAAAGAATAATAGTGTTAGAGAAAATAGAGATAAGGTCATCGATATTAATTCAACATTAAAACTCAATTGAATATAAATATTAAATTTCAATAAAAAATCAAACAAAAATCATAAATACTTTAATTGACGCATATTCCACTTTAGAATGATATGAATGATTTCATCAAATAAAACCATATAGTTGTGTCTATTTGTGGTATATTTATTTCAGGAAATTTGAATATCTACTAACCATGCATAACCGTTAGGACTTTTAAATGAGATTAGTAGTATTCATAATTTTTATTTTTATTTTAAAAATGAATTCAAGTATCTTCTAACCACGCATAAACGTGAGGAATTTTAAATGGGATTAGAATCAACTTGTCTATTTAATCAATTAATTTTAATATGCGTTCCATACATGCATAACCGTCAGGACTTTTAAATGAGCATGAAAGCACATAATCAAAAATACAAGTAATTCACCCATGCATAACCATGAGGACTTTTAAATGAGAGTGAATACTTTGGATATTTATTTTTTATTGATAAAAATATAATGAATTGAAGCATAAATGATTTCCCGTTTAAAATACCACATATTGACCTACTATATTGGATTTTGGTGAGTGATGGTCGATAGAAAAAAATGATAGAAATAGAAATGGTCATGGAATATTTATCAACAAAAAGTTTTTATAACTCTTGTTTAAGTTTCTAAAGAAATTTTCTAATTATACTTTCACAAGTCATAATATATGATTAATATCAACACTCATCTTATTTTCACTCACTATATATCTTTTCAGATAATTAGTAGGGAGTCAGATTAGTCCAAGTGATCATTTAAAATCAAATTCAAAAATAATTATAAATCAAATTTTCTTAAATAATTAATCTGATACAAGGTCAACAGAGATAGTTTTCTAGAAGGGGTTTTTAAGAAAAATTTCTGCTAAAATTTTTTTCAAGTGAAAAATATGTAGATGTTTTCTTTGAAAAACGATGCAGCAAATGAATGTTTCAAAAATTAATCACGTTCCACTAGTAATTTTTCTATCAACTATATTACCAGTGTAATCTGCATCTGAATTTAAATTTCACTCAATATTCACTCGTTGGATGTCAAAGACTAGATTGTGAAATTTTAACAAATTATCTCATAATTGTTTTCAACAATTTTTAAATGAAATTCTCTTGGATTTGAATTGAGACCGTGTTAACAATCAAACAAATATCATAGTGTCAGTTTCAGAAACAGTTATATTCATGAGTCATCAACAGTCAATCAACATCATAATTATTTCAAAAACAATTTCTTGAAGTTTCAACAATTTCTTAAAATCCTTTTTAACAGCTTTCACATGAAATTTAAAATCGTGCAAATTTACAAGCAATGACCAAAATGTCAAAACAAATATATCTACGTGTAGCATGAGTAATAAAAGATCAATAAAATACCATCATTTGACCGAACAAATTTATATGGATTAGTTCAAAGTTGAAAATCTGATTGGTCATCATTTAAGCACAAATCAAGGTCATAAATAAGAACAAGTCAAAGAAAATCATATCAATTAAGAATAACTCAGAATTAAAGACATCATTCATTTCATCATCACATTACTGGCTGATTTAATTAAGATTACGGTGCAGATTATCACATTTAATATATCGTTCAAAACAAATTTACCTGTTTTACCTTTACGATAATTTTTCGTTATTGTCCATTGTGATTCTGTCACCTTTATACTAGGCTAAGAAACTTTTCTTTGTCGCCCGTTGTGTTTCTGGAGCAGCCAAAATCCAGAGAACACTGTTGTTGTTCCTTAGCCTGCCACCACACCTACACGATGAAAGATTTTTGTGACCTATTTGTTTTTATAAGTCCATGGTTGTTAGTGGCTGAAGCATTGTGAATAAACAAACCTTTTGGAGCCCAAACTTGTTTTGTCCTTTTATTCTTGTTCCAATAGACGTGAAATTTGTTTGTAGAATTCTTAGGAACCCAAACTTGTATAAATTTTGTGTTTTTGTTCCTATGACTACAATTTTCAACATGATGTCCAATTATTTCAGATCGAGCAAAGACACTTTTACCTTTTGCATTATCATCATCTTGTGATTTCCCAATAACATGTTGAATGATTTTTCTCCTCTTGAAAAGTTATTCAGAGATTTCTCAAGATTTTGGACTTTGGTTTTTAGAGTTGTGTTTTCAGTGACAAGTGAGGTGCATCTATTTATAAAATCCTTTTTCCTAGTGTCAATGATTTCCTTAAGATTTAAGTTTTCTTTTTCAAGATTCTCAAAGTTATTCCTAAGTTTTGATAATTCTGAATCTAAAATCTTACAATTTTTACAGTCTAGGTTTTGAATGTTTTCAAGTTCAGTTTCTAACCTAAAATTTTCATGGGCGAGTTTCCTCCTTTCAGATTTCAGTTTTTCAATTTTAGATTCAAGAGCATCAAATTCTTTAGTAAGATCAAGACACATAAAAACATGTTCTTTATAAGAATAGTCACCTGCCTTCCTAGATTCCTCTGAGCTTGCTTCTGAACCCGATTTTGCCATAAAACACAAGTTAGCCTCCTCTGAGCTACTATTCGAAACTTCCTCTCCTTCTTCATCATCCCAAGTTGCTGCAAAGGCCTTTTTCTTCTTTTTCTTTCCTTGGTTGTATTTGAGAAGTGGGCATTCTTGTTTAAAGTGGCCAGGCATGTTGCAGTTATAGCACGTCAATTCATTGTCGGAATTGTTAGACTCTCTTGACCTATTACCAGATGTTTTCTTCTTGTGTGGCTTGAATCTTGACCATTTTCTAAGATTATTGACAGCCATTGCAAGCTCTTCAATCGGATCTTCTTCTTCTTCATCGCTCTCTTCTTTGCTTTTTAAGGCAATCGTCTTCTTCTTTGGTTCAGAGTTGTTGCGTTCCTCTTTTGCTTTTAGCTCAAGCTCATATGTCATCAAGTTGCCAATCAACTCCTCCATGCTTAGTTTACTCAAATCTTTCGATTCTTGGATTGCCGTGAGTTTTGCCTCAAAGTTTATCGGTAAGACTCGTAGCACCTTCCTCACAAGCTCTACCTAAGTGAATACCTTCCCAAGTGCTCTAGCGTTGTACACCAAAGTTGAAAAGCGTTCGAACATGTCTTTTGTGCTCTCGCCTTTGTCCATCACAAAGTTCTCGTATTCATTGCTCAATAGGGCTAGACGAGACTCCTTGACTTGAGAAGTTCCTTCATGTGTCACCTCCAAGGTATGCCAAATTTCCTGTGCAGTTTTACAATGAGAAATTCTATTAAATTCATTCTTATCAAGAGCACAGATCAAAGCATTCATGGCTTTAGCATTTGTAGTTTTTAATCTCTTATCGTTAGCATCCCACCTATCCTTAGGTTTAGGAATCTCAGTATCACCAACGGTTATAGTGGGAGATTTATAGCCAGTTTCAATAATATCCCAAACATCATAATCAACAGAACTAAGATATATACCCATCCTAACTTTCCAATAAGCATAATCATTCCCGTTAAACATGGGTGGCCTAACAATAGATTGCCCCTCAGAAAAAGCATTATTTGATGAATTCATGACTCTAGAGTTAAAGAAAAATACCGTGCTCTGATATCACTTGTAGGATCTAGATTAACCCTAGAGGGGGGTGAATAGGGTTATAGCAAATTTTCTTGAATTAAACACAGAAACAAACTGCAGAAATAAATATGCTGAAAAGTAAATCACACACAAAATTTACCCAGCTTCGGCAACCCCTGCCTACTGCTGCATTCCCAGATTTCTATTAGAATTAAACAGTATCCCGCTTACAAACACTCTACTAGACTCGCAAATCCTTGCTCCCGCTCACAAACACTCTACTAGACTCGCACCCCCTGCTCCGCCTATAGAGCTTTGCTTACTCGCAAACTCTGCTCCGCCTATAGAGTTTTGCAAACTCGCACACCCTGCTCACTGAACTAATTCTAACTAGACAATCTGACACTACCTACAACCTAGGTGGTGGTTTAAAAATTCTTTGACTTGAAAAGTAAAAACAACTTCAAAAATACAAGCAGGAGCAAAAATTAAAATATAAACTTGAATCCCTAATTTTTGCTCAAATAAAACTTAAAGAAAACCCCTTTAAAAAAAATTTAACCCTAATAAACTAAAACCCTCTTTAACAAAACCCCTTTTATAAAAACAAGGCCGGCCCCTTGTTTTTTTCACCTGATCCACTTCTCTTGCTTGTGAAATATTTACGGCCGATCTTCTTTTTCAAATTAGGGCTTCGGCTCTTCTGTGAAATTTGGGGCTTTGTTCCTTTGCAAAATTAGGGCTTGTCAAACTGAAGCGCCGCTTGATACCGTTCAATGGTAGGCTTCGATGCTCCTTGATTTGTTCACGGCTCTTCAATTTGGATCGAGTTCGTCTGCGATTTCGGTATGTACTTTACTCCTTTTGCTTTGCTGGTTTTGGCTTGCTTGAACTCGATCGATAAATTGCCAATGATGATTGGGATTTTATATAGGTCGAATTCCTATATTTGCGTTCGTATAATTTGATTGGATTTGTCAATACTGTGCTTTGGCCGCTTGATTATGTTTTGATGCTTGGGATTGATTTCTGACTTGTTCAAATTGCTTGAATAACACGGTTTTGAACTGTGACTTGTTCAATTTGCTTGGCCACCACGGTTTCGAATCCATTTGACTTCGGCCATGAATTGTTCAACTTGTACTTGTTTGATTTTGGATAAAGTCACGACTTTGACTTTCTGGCCCCTGTGAGCTTCGTCTCTGGCCATCTTTGATTTTAGCCTTGATCACCTTGATGTTGTAACCATACTTTTAGCATGATTGTTCTGGTCTTGTTTGTGTATTTTGTTGGTCTTATTTTCATGTTGCTCCATTGCTTACTGTCACTACTTCGAGCTCGCCTGCTGTTTGTGGTCAATTGCTTCGAGTTGATCTTGTGGTTGATGTACTTGAGTTGACTGCATGTTCATTGGTTTCTAGCTCGAATTTGTATTTGAGGAACACTGTACTTGTTGTTATGATGTTTTGAACTGTTACATATGTGTGGTTCTGCATTTGTACATTTGTTTTAACTGCTTCATTTGCTGGTCTTCAATGCCTTGTTGCTTGACCTGTCTGGTTTATCATGTTGCATTCATGAATTTTTTGTCTTTGTACCTGTAGTTGTATTCATGTACACTACTGCCTTGAACTTTTGGTTGGTCACTTGATTCAGTAGTTTGTTTCATTTGGCTTGACAGTGTTTGTTGTGCTGGTTGTGCACTTGCTTGAGTCTATGTCATCTTTGTTGTGATGTCGCTTGAACTTGTTGTACATGTTGCCTTGTATCATTCTGGTTGTTACTGCATTGTCACTTGTGTATTGCCTTTGATATCCATGTTCTTCACTCTTTACATCATTGGACTTTGACTTGGTCTTTGTTGAACTTCTGGATGCACTTGTCATCTTCACTGTGTTGCACATTTGTGGTCTGTTCACCCATTACTGCACTTGCATTGTTGTTTGGTCTGAACTTGAACTTTTGTACAGTTACTTACTTTGTGCATTGCATTTGTGATCTGATGCAGTTTTGATTTGTCAAAGCTTTGCATTTGAGTTGAGTCATGACAACAATGGCTTTACCTTTGCATTCAGTTTATTGTGCCTTGTGTTGAACCCAGTTTTAAAACTCGGGTTTGACCTTGTGCTTGTGTCATGATTTTAAATATATTGCACGTGAGTTGAACCCGGTTTTTCATTTGGGTTTGACCTGTGCTCACCTGTCCCTGTAGCATTATCAAGTGTATATTGATGTGCACTGCCTTGTGGCATGTACAGTGATACACTGTGCATGTCACACTGTTCGTGTGTGATGAATTCAAATGTGAATGATAACGAACAACCCAAATAACTGAGGCAAATATTATTTTCAAAATTCACGTTTTATTTTATATTGCAGAAATATTTCTTTTTCAATTTTACTGCGTTAGTGAATATTTTTGCAGATTGCTCAGATGCTGGATTCAAACTGGAATGCAGTTGAAGACAAAATACGAGTGCGTGTGATATGTAGGGAGGTTATTAATGTAAATTGAGTTGTGATGTAATTGAATTTGTATCAAAGTTGTATAGTGAATAGTGAGAGCTTGAATTTGTACTATTAAAATTGTAATAAATATTTGTTTGAATAAAATTTCTGTTTGAATTCAAGTTCTGTGTTATTTAATTTATTCAACAAATATTTATTTAATCTGTGAAGATAAAATAGTATATTAACAAATACATTTAAACGAATGTATATATGTTTATTATCATCAAACAAAAATCATATAAGCGCATATTCAACAGGTATGAGGGCATTCAGTTCGAATTGGGAAGGTCCTTACACAGTCAAATGAAGGCTTGAAGATGGAAAATTCAAGCTAGCTACGGTAGATGGAATTCTGATTCCACGCGCATGGAACATCGACTTGCTACGCCATTATTATACTTAGTTTTATTTTGTTTATTTTTGCAAATAAGCCTCCTAAGGATTCTGGGGGCAATGTAATAAGGCAGGACTTGCTAGGTTTTTCATTTATAAATACAATTTGCTTCTTGAACTAATGGAACAGTGTTCTTATTAGCAAAACTCCCATACTATGTGACTAGTAATATGATCGGAATTATGCACAAATATGGTTCTTCGTGGGAATTACTAATAATCTGGTAAAAATTCCTTTCATTTAGATTTCCATCCATTTTTAATATTTCTATAAATTAAATTTTAAAGAATTTGTGGTCAAATTTCAATAAATCCATCAAAATGTTGTCTACTCTTATTTGTTGATGCTTGCTAAATACCAAAAATATTGTCATGATTATAATGTAGGAATTGCCTCTTGATGCTTTAATGAATTAATAATGTGACATGGATGTTACCATTAAAGAATTGGCTACTGACTATAAAGATAACCATTTTGGGTGATTGGCATACTAGCAAGAGTAACTAAATTCTTGGTATGTACATACATAGTATATTATTATTTTCTTTCAAAATTAATTTAAATATAAAATAGTTGTTTAATGTTTAATTTTTTGATGGTGTGCATGCTTAATGAAAATGGACATTTTAGGAATAATTTAATACATTAAATTATTGACGAGAATGGAAATTTAAGGAATAATTTAACATACTAAATTGTTATATATGGTATATACTTTCATTCTTCTAATGGCAAAATAATAATAAGCTACAAAATTACAAAGTGTTTCAATTTAGATTAACCATTTCTTTTATTGCAATAATTGGTCAATAAATATATACATTAATTAGCACAATTGTGTAGGTTGCAGAATTATGGATTTTAATGCTAATTAAACGCTAAAGGGAGGAAAGAATAGTGTTTTCTTACTTATTTAAATCTTTTTAAATTTCTTTCAAGTTAAATATTAAATCACTGATTAAAAACAAAATTATATTATCAAATAGTCATAGATGCAATCACAAATAATAATAAAAACGGTAAAGAAAAGTAAAGAGTTAGAGAGATGACACCGAGTATTTTAATACTGGTTTGGATTTCTCTTACATCCAGTCTCGTACAATTGCTTGTACATATTTCTTTTCAAATGCAGACCTTTAACCAGGCAGAAGGCAAACCCAAATACAATCTGGATTTCGAGGCTACAAGATACATCCTCTTGAATTTTCAAGCTTAGGGTAGACTCACTTGATTTGACTTGGCTACAAGCACCTCCACTAGATTTCCAGGCTACTAAGCACACCCACTTGATTGGAACAAAATACAAGAACACACAAAGAAAATACAAATAGAGTTGATGGTTTTTCGAAGACAATTTCTTGAATTTTGGATACAGTTGATCATATACCAATTAGACAACATTTTGATCTTTGAATCGAGAGAGAGAGAGATGTTTCCAAAACAGTAAGAAAGTAGTATTGAATCAATACAATGAAGTATTAATTGATTCTAAGTGATTTTGAATAGAATGAAGTATACTTTCAATGGAGTTTCTAAAAGAGTAAGAGGAGGGAAGAAAATAAGTAAATGTAAACTTTAAAATTCATTTGAGCTCCCTTTATATAGTAAGTCAATAATGTGTATGTTCGTGAAGATTTATGACAAATAGACACTTCCATTCAAAATTTGAAAAACCACTCGGTGGCATGTATGTCAGCATACCATCTGCCTATATGTCGACATATGCATGTACAATTTGAAAACTTTTTCTTTCAAAATGTTTTGAAAATCATTTAGTTTGTAAAATAATTTGATAATTTTAAAATTGTTTGAACATAGTTTATAAACATTTTAAACTTTGGAAAACTTTTATAAAATATTTTGAAATATATTTTGAAAACATTTTTATTTAAAAAATATAAAAGATATAAAATAGGAGATAGAGATCAAAGATTGCTACCAGGGACTTTAACAATATAAGCTATGACTCTATATACTAAATTATAATCTTGAGATCTTCATATCTTGGTCTTTGTACTCATGAGTCTTCATGTCTGTCTTCTTTAGTCTTTGCACTATATTGTCTTTGATTCAATACAGGTATAATATTCTACACTATTTACTATATAATTAGGCAAAACAGTAGTATCCATATTTTATATTATTGTATATGGTTGTTTATGATTATTGTCATCAAAATCAATAAGTGAGGTATTAACAATCTCCTCTTTTTTGATGATAACAATAATTAAATATTCATGTATATAAAATATGATATAGCACCCCTTGATTTTGATGACTCCTCCTAAATATATGCATGTATATTTAAATTTTTCTATCCCTTTGTCATCAATAAAAATGAGTGAAAAATAAAACCGTCGCTACATAATATACTCATAAACTGTGGGGTCAAAATCAATAATTAAGTACTAAAATAATCGGTGATATAGTTAAGACGTGGAGGCTTAAATAAATAAGATAAGATAATCGTTATTTATTTAAATTATATTATTAAAACATTAAAACAAACCATGACAACTAACAATCCAAACCGAATTATATCACAACCTAATACTATTAACAAGTTAACTTAGACAAGCCAAACTTTTAAACGTATGATATAACGCTTCTTTTTTTACTATGGGAGACTTATGGATGGGGCAAAAGCGATAGTGGAGATAAAAGTTTCCCTTTTGTTCCATGAGATTTCCATCACGATCGAGGCAAACTTCTCCTACACATTTGACTTCGTCGTCATCCTCAATGACATCTTCCTCCTTTTCCTGTTCCTCCTCTTCATCATGCATTGGGTTGTGAATGATAAGATTAGGAATTTTTTCTTCGATCACTATTGAATTGGATACAATATCCAATAGATGCATCTGGAGATTGCAAAGGATGCACCCTTGCTTCACTTATTCTTCCAAGGGGCATAGTTGAAAGACCTCTATTTTTGAAAGCATATTGAGGACATGCTTTAGATCATCTTTAACCTTAATGACTTTAGTGATTATGGTGGTTTAGAAGGGGGCTAAGGTGGAGGTTTGGAAGGATAAAGGGGCAGTCCCTTCTCTTGGATGTTCGGAACTTAAGGAATCCATTGTTTTAATTTCTTTTTGAATTTTACAAAAAGAAGAAGATAGGGAAATGAGAAAAATCAAAATTTAGTGGTAATGCGATCACATTTAGAATTTTGAATTTTAAAGGGAAAACGATTTTCAAATTTCATCAGTGTATGTCGACATATTGGCACACTACATGTTGACATACGTAGGTTAAATTTAATATTTTATTTTCTTTTTAAATTTACAAATTATATGTTGTTATATTTATATTTCAGAGAAAGAATATCTAAGTTTTATAAAAGATGCTTGAGTTAATGGTTTTGTTAAAGGATCCGCAATTTTATTTTCGATATTTATAATTGAGTGAAATTACTTCTTTATTTATGTTATCTCTCAGCAAATGATGTCTAATGTCTATATGTTTGGTCCTACCATGATGTGTTTGGTTTTTAGTTAGATTTATTACACTAGTGTTATCATAATATATTGGAGACTCAGTAAAGTTTAAAGCAAAATTCATTAAAGTTTGTTGCATATGGATAACCTAAGAGCAGGCTAATGCAGCAGAGATATATTCCACTTCTGTTGTACATAGTGACATAGAATTTTGCTTTTTAATAAACCAGAAAACAAGAGAATGTCCTAAAAAGTGGCAAGTTCCACTTATACTTTTTTGGTCTGATTTGCATTCAGCGTAGTCAACATCACTATATGAAATTAAATCAAGGGAATCTTATGGATAAAAGAGTCCATAAACTAGTATGTTGTTTACATATCGTAATATTTATTTTACAAATTTTAGGCGAATTTACTTGCATAGAGACATACATTAAGCATTATATTTAGTTTGCTAGCAGTTATATATAGTAGTGATCCAATCATACCTCTATATAGTTTTTGATCTATATCTTTTGAATTTTCTTCCTTGTCTAATTTCTCATTTGTTTCCATGGGAGTTTGCTTACCACTAGTATTTTCCATCCTACTTAACTAAGTCCTTATCATACTTTTCTTGACTTATAAAGATACTAATACTCAATTATCTTAGTTGTAACCTTAGAAAGAAGGTTAATTCTTTGATATGACTCATTGCAAATTCTTTAGTCATTATATTAGAATTTCTTTTGTTTAATTGTTCATTTGTTGATCCAAAAATAATACCATCTATATATAGTTGTATAAGTTGAATATCATTATTATTTCTTTTAATAAATTGAGAACTTTCTGCTTTTCCTATTTCAAAGTTAGATTGTAATAAATGAGATTTAAGTCTATCATACCATGCTCTAGGAGCTTTTTTTAGACCATATAAGCTTTCTTTAATTTATAAACGTGATTGAAAGTTTTTCATCTTCAAAAAATGGGGGGCTGTTGTATATAAACATCTTCTTTAATAAAACCATTTAAAAATGCATTTTTGGCATCCATTTAAAATAGTTTAAAATTATTGTAATTGGAAAAAGCGAGTAGTATTCTAGTAGCTTCTAATCTAGCTACAAGAGCAAGGTTTCATCAAAATCCATATCTTCTTCCTGACTATAACCTTGAGCGACTAAACGTGCTTTATTTCTTATGAATTCTCCATGTTTATTCATTTTATGTCTATAGAGCCACTTAGTTCCTATTACGGACTTATTTTTAGGTCTTGGAACTAATTCCCAAACATTATTTCTGGTAAACTAATTTAGTTCCTCTTGCATAGCAAGGATCCATGAATCATCCAATGATGCTTCCTTTGGATTTTTAGGTTAAATATTTGAGATGAAAGCTATATTACTCATTCTATTTAATTTATTTTTACAACAGATTATATATTTTCTAAACATTTTCTATGGGATGATCTTTCAAATATTTTGTTCTTTTATTTGGATGTAAATTTTCAAAGTTGTTATTACTTACATCTTCAGTGATTTTATTATTTGTAATTTCATTAGTTTTATTAAAAAAAAATTTCAAAACATGGAATTATTAATTTTAAAATTCTCATCAAATGAAACATGTAATTTCTCTTCAGTAACGTTAGTTCTGGTGTTAAAAACTCTATAAGCTTTATTTCTATTAGAATAATCAATAAAAATTCCTTTATCTGATTTAGCATTAATTTTATCTAAATTATCTTTTGTATTTAATATAATACATTTACTATCAATAACTCTAAAATAAGATACTTTAGGATTTTTGTTATAAAATAATTCATAAGGAGTTTTCTTAGTCAAAGTTCATATTAAGATTCTATTTAAAATATAACATGTTGTAACAACTACTTCGATCCAAAAACTTTTAGGTAAATCACTACCATTTCACATTGTTCTAGCACATTCTTATGTAGTTCTGTTTTTACGTTCTACCACTTCATTTTGTTAGGGTGTTCTTGGAAATGAAAAGTTATGTGTAATCCCTTTCTTATTATAAAAGTTTTTTAAAAAAATTATTTTTGAATCCTCCTCCATGATCTATCCTGATCATTTTAGTTTTAGTAGACATTTGATTTTGAATTCTTTTAGTAAAAATTTTAAAATTTTCAAAGGAATCACTTTTAAGTTTTAAGAAAACTGTCCATGTGTATCTAGAAAAATCATCTACAATTACAAATACATATCTATTATGATATATTGATTGTATCTGCGATGGTCTGAAAAGGCCTAGGTGAAGAAGTTCAAGAGGTTGAGAAGTAGCAATCATATCTTTTGATTAAAAAAAACTTTAACGAAGTTTTCCTAGTTGACAGGTATCACATAGCTTAGTGACATTGAAACTTATTTTAGAAAGACCCTTAACAAGTTCATATCTAGCCAACTTTAGATAAATGTTTAATATTTCAAGTGACAAAATATTTTGTGCCAAATTCATAGGTAACTAGATTCATCCAAAAGATACACATTGTCATTAAACTCTTTCATACTTAAAATATAAATGTTACATTTTTAATACCTACAAGAGATACTGTTTGACTCATTATCTTAGATGTGGCAATTATCCTTTTCAAACTTAATTTTAGAACCCTTATCACACAATTGACGAATACTAAGCAGGTTATATTTTAGATTTCTAACTTGCAAAACATTTGAAATAGTAGGAGTTTTAGAGTTATCGGCATCGCTGATGCCAACCACATATCCTTTTGAATTATCTTCGAAATTAACTGATCCACCATCTTTGTGGACAATACCTTCAAGATCTCTGGATTTCCATTTATGTGCCTTGAGAATCCATTATCCAATATCCACTTGCACTTCTTGATTTATGATGATTGAATATCAAGTGTCTGTTCACGATTAGCCATATAACATTCTTGTTCCTGCAGTACAACATTATACCTTTCCAAAACATAAGCGACTTTTCAAAATAATTAGTTTCTAATTTACTTGAAATTAATATATTGGTTTCACAAAAAAAATTCGAAAAAAGTGTTATAAAGAATATTACTAGCCATTTATATTTTTCAAAAATACAATTATATGTTTTTGAAAATCTAATGCTCCGATACCAAATGTGGATTGTGGAATTATGGATCTTAAGGCTAATTAAACATTAGCAGAGGGATAAATAGCGTTTTCTAACTCATTTAAATATTTTAAAATTTCTTTCAAGTTAAATATTAAATCACTAATTAAAAATAGGGAATTATCTTATTAAGCAGTCACAGATGTAATCACAGATAAAAATAAAATCAATAAAACAAAGTAAAGAGTTAGAGAGATGAAACCAGGGACTTTATACTAGTTTAGATTTCTCTAATATCCGGTCTCATACAATTGCTTGTACAGATTTATTGTCAAATGCCAATCTTTAACTAGGTGACAGCAAACTCATATACAGTGTCGATTTTGAGGCTATAAGATACACACTTATAAATTTCCAAGCTTAAGGAGACTCGCTTACCAGACTACAAAAACACCAACTCGAATATCAGGCTACTAAGAAAACTCACTTGATTTGAGCAGGCTACAAGCACACCCAAAGCAAATACAAATATAGTCGACAGTTTTCCCAATAACAATTTGTTGAACTATAGATACAATGGATGCTATAGCCTCTTGGACAATAATTTGATATTTTAATTGAAAAAGAGATGTTTTCAAAATAGTGGGAAAGTAGTATGGAATCAATACATTGAAGTATGAATTGAAACTTAGTTATTTTGAAGAGTGTAGAGTATATTTTCAATGGAGTTTTTAAGAGAGTAGGAGGAGGGAAGAACATAAGTAAATCTAAACTTTAAAATTCGTTTGAACTCCCTTTTATATAGTAAATCGACAGGTGTGTCTGGTTGTGAAGACTTACGACGAGTAGACACTTCTATTCAAAATTTGAAAAACCACTTAACGACATGTATGTTGACATACCATCTGCCTGTATTTCCGACATAAGCATGTAAATTTTGAAAACAAGCTTTTTTAATGTTTTGAAAATTCTATACATTGTAAAATAATTTGATACTTTGTAAAATTGTTTATAATCATTTTAAACTTTGAAAAGCTTTTATAAAATATTTTGAAATATATCCTTAAAATTTATTTTGTTTCAATAATATAAAAGACAGAAAATAGGAGATAGAGATCAAAGATTGCTACAAGGGACTTTAACAATATAAGCTATGACTCTTTACACTAAATTGTAGTCTTTAGATCTTCACATCTTAGTCTTTGTACTCATAAGTCTTCATGTCTATCTTCTTGAGTCTTTATACTGTATAGTCTTCGATTCAACGCTTGTATAACATTCTACACTATATACTATATAACTTGGCAAAACATCAATGTTTGTATTTTATATGATTTGTATATGATTGTTTACGGTTGTTATCATAAAAATCAATAACCGATGCATTAACAAGTTGTAGATATATTAGCATCAACAGTTTTGGCATGTCCACTAGCTATTGAGTTAGATTAGATGAACATTGGAGTTGTGGTCACACCAATTGAACTTTTAGCTTTATTTATTTGAAACTCCAAATTTTGTGGCTAGTCACCTTAAGTCTATACGTTTTGAAAGAACAATTTCATTTTCCTTATGTAGCAAAGCACCAATGACGTAGATTTAATCATAGATGCTGCAAGATCAAACAATGTCGGCTTGACCTATGTACGAGTCTGAATACATAATTGATTACACTCGAGGTGGTTTGAAGCAGATATTTGCACCTTTATTTCTCACTGTTAAAAAGCTTTCTCAATCAGTATTGCATTTGATAATCCTTAGATTAGTGAAACAGAAAATGTTTTTGAATAAATTTTGCATTCTTTTAATTCAATATTCAATAGCTAATTTAAGACATCGAGATAAAATAAGTTTATCGTGGTTTTAAAACGCTAGATAGATCAAGACTCAATCTACACACATTATGTATCTGTGCATTTAAAGCGCTAGGCAAATTCAATGTGGGAGGTGCAAAAAGACATAGCAGGGATACAGCGATATATCGGGATATAGCGGATGACTTTAAAATAGTATATAAAAATCGTACTTAACGTTTTTACAAATATATATATATATGGTAATTAAATGTAAAATTAACATTCGATTGAATTATAATTAATACATAAATAATTTAAAATAAAAACATGTGCAAATATATGTAAATAAACATATATAACGTAATTGAACTTAGTAGAATATCAGAGTATTTTAATTTCTGAAAATATATTAAAAATTCAATCAAATAAATTAAGTTCATAATTTTTATAATGTATCAATATCATTTTTCAATTCATTATTTTTAAAGAAGATATAGGGGACATAGCGGAATATAGCATGAATAACGGGATATAGCAGAGGCTTAAAGCGGAAAGGCTATATTTGGGGCCATATGGAAATATCGCAGCAGTAGAAATCTGCTATGAGATATAGTAGGGTTATAGCGAGGTAATAGCAGGACATTAACTGCACAGTTGCGTATCCTCTCAAACAAAAGAGCATATGTTGCATTTCAACCGACTCTTCATTGGGTTCACTCTTACAAGCATCTATGAATAAATAAGTTAATTCAACCTATCAGTATATTTGATATATTATAACTATTCACCTCTAACCTTTGGCCTATTGTATGGATATATAAAACCAGTCTGATTTTTTTGATAGGACCATAATATAAAAAGAACAAGCAAGTGAATAACTGATTGAAGATTCTAAATTGAAATTTGTTATGGGATAGAAATATGCGAATGATAGAAGAATTTCATACTAACAGTCAGTGCTCAATATGTTATAGATGATCATGAAATATTTGAGAGTCAGACATTATTTGTGTTGTGCGAAGTGTTATACTTAAGCATAGCAAAGTTGCCACTTTGTATATATGTCCATATTTTATAAGTTACTATATTTCTTGTTTGATGTTATATTATTGAAACATGTATATGATCATCATCACTATAGTTTGTGAATATTATTTAGCTCAAATGTTATTGGTGTTTTAGGTTCACTATCTTTGCTAACTCTGGCCTTTGACGTCTAATAAGGACATATTGAACCAATTGATTTTGGGTTTGATTACTGGACTATATTTTCAGCCAAATTATATTATTTTTCTCAATAATTTTGGTTTCATAAATAAATGGAACTTACATAAACTGACAACAATGAAGCAAATTTTCATGATCTGTATAGGCCACGGGCTTTTTCTGTCTAGCTGTAACCGTATTTTTTATGATAGATTTGTGCATGATAAAATCATTGAATATGTTTTGCTTCATAAAAGTTTAACATTACATCGGTATATCTAAGGATAGGCGTTATCATTCAGTCGCACTTGCATTTGACTTGGTGCAGTGCTCGCTTGTCTTAGTGCAGCTGCACTGAGTCGAAGAAGTAGTGCTCCTTCGACACAATGCTGCCGCACTGTATCAAAGACTCGGTGCTCATGCACTAAGTTTTAAACTAGGTGTAGCCGAGACAGCTGCACTGAGTCTAAACTCAGTGCTCCTGCACTAAGTCTTTGACCCAATGCAGTAGTACAGCAGTAGCAACCCATCCCGCAATAAGCCAAAATCCCGACCTAGAAAAGGCCCATCAAAACTTAGACTCGCTCTAGCATCGGCTATTAGTTGGTAAAAAAAAAGAATACAGAGCTATTTATCTATTCATTCAGGACTTGCAACGGAAGGATAAAATATAATAGCAAAAACAGTACCCATTTTATTTCAAATTCCAAATATCATAAAACCATAACATAAAGCGAACAACGACTGTTACATAATTATGTTAAAAAGATACATTTTTAACTTCAAATGGATACACCAAAAAATAGCATGAATAAATAAATAGATTACTTCCACAAGCTCTTCGCATCGTCATTTCCATCTTGATCATCATCTCCTTCCTTAACCATTGTTATAACGAGGAGAGAGTTAGAACAACAATGTCTAGTGAATAGAAAATCTCGACCCTTTCTATATCAGTACTTGGGCAGTGTAATTTAAATAAGGATATGTCTTTCACATTTAAGCTGTATTCAAAACTATTTAATACTTCATATAAGGGAAAGAGGTGGGCCCTCAAATAACCTTTTAATGCCTTTAATCCCCGATGCAGGTTCTTCCATAATCAATAACCCATTACCATTGTTATTAATGTATATCAATGCGAGAGATAAAACAAAAGCCACTTAACACCTTTCAATGAAAAATAGGCTACCCTAACCATTTAAGACCTTATTTGAGGTAGGCCAACATCATTTAATACCTATTCCCAAGCTGGACTCCTCATAGGTACCTATCTAACTGACATTGCACGAAAATCTCTTCAAACACTGTAAACTGTGTTTTTAACATAGCGTAATTAAAAGAAAACTAGAACATCTATGGTAGGATGAAACAACTCAAGAGTCAACTAAAATAACTAGGAGAAGGAATCAAGAATGGCTCAAGAGACAAAAAAATAGCTTAAAGGGGTGGATTACTAGCGATCCATCACCCATGGATCGCTAGTGATCCACGAATATCGCTCACGGGACAATCATTCTTCTTGCATCATGATCTAATATGTTTTCTAGGGTTATCTGCCAAGTTTCATGATATTCCAAAAAAGCTAGTTCAAGAAGTGGTCATTCATCTGATTACAGTAATAGTTCAATGCAATATGTACATGAATCATCATCAAAACAAGGAATTTGCAAATGAAATTTTATAGAGAGTACCTACATAAGGCATGAAACAGGATCCAATCAAAAAGAGCTAAAAATAACCTAACTGTATAGATCACTAGCGATCCATGCCTTATGGATCGATAGTGATTCATCATATTACGTCGTCTCGCTATGAAACTTTAGGAGAATCTTCGTACCTTCAAATGCAAGCTCCTGGCAAATTGCTCTAGCCCAATAGCTCTCCAACACCTATAAATACAATCCAACCTGAAACATAAAGGGGATCTTTTGAACTGGCTGCTGGAACTCTATAGGAACTATTCTTCACTCTTCTCTTCCCTCATAACAGTCATCTAAGGTTCACTGTGATTCTTTAGCGAACTCTTGCATTGGTAACTTGATCTAACTTAGGAGATTCAATCATATTGTAAACGGATTCAACTTGTAACAGTAGTTAGTTAATAGAAAATTAAAAAGTGGATGTAGGCTTCATTAACAGTTGAACCATTATAATAATCTTCTTGTCTTTAACTACTTATGCACTTTTTATCTCTATTTTCTACATTATCGCTTTGCAAGAATAGGGGTGGTGCTTTCACGCTCAACCCTAGGTGTTGATCCATTTTTTTGGGTAGACATTTTGGTGCTTTCACTAAGAACCCAACTGAGGCTTAGATCTAGCTACATACTTTCGATCAAATATGTTCAGAAGTTAGATCGCCAACCTTTGCTTAGAGAATTTGATGTTGAGAATCAATTGCAGTAGGAAGAAAGAAAACTGCTTTTGAAAGATCCATAGGAGCTGTAATAGCTGGATAGAAACCAATCTTCAGCAAGTTGAAGTCAACGACACCAACAACGCATTAGCCATAGCAAATTATGGTGCTAACATAGGGAATCAGATGCCGGGATCTTCTATCCAGCACGAAGTTGTCACTAGAGGTGAGTTAAACAAGATGGTTGATGAAATCAATCAAAAGATGGAGAACAACTAAAAAGCTCTTGAGGAAAAATTAAATGCCCTCCTGAATTTGTAATCGCTTGCCACTTCGAGAACCATGCCAGAGCCTGCGGCTGCCATAGAGCAGGAAAACTCTTTCGTTTCTGGCCTAAATAGGAGAAGCGAAAGCAGAAACAAATTAGAATAGTAGGTGGAGATGCACGAATCACCATAGAAGGAAATGCAAGCACTCCACAACAAAGCCCGTTGTAAAACTTGAATCTGGGGACGAAAATCTCATAGGAAGATATAGCATTGAATCTCTCTGACTCTGAAGATGGAGAACAACTTGGCGACGACGGGTTGAAAGCGAACACAAACGTACTAAATACCGCCAGAGAGGTCCAAACTGCCCTGTACGACCGACCGTGGGCCAATGTAACTCCGAAGGAGTGTCTCTCCTGATGATAAGAGAGCCTAAGCATCAACCTACTAACCAAGTCCGTTTGCAAAATCAAATACTTGGTACAGTCATTGATAGCCAACCTATGGATTACCGAACATCTGAGGCATATATCACGGACATCGTCAAGCGTCTAATGGACGAAAGTAAGAAAAGGAAAGATGATTAATGGGGATCTACCCAGAGTTGGACTCCCTTCACTTATGACATTCTAAATGAACGATATCCTTAAAGTTCACTATGCTAACTATACCATCCTACGATGGAACTGGGGACCCGAAGCCACACTTGTATAAGTATAACTGGTATATGGATGGAGCGAATGCTTCAAATGTTGTTTGGTGTAGATGTTTTCCAATCTTTCTGGAGGGAATCAACTCCATGTGATTCACCAGGCTCCCACCTAAAACCATCTCCACTTTCGGTGATTTAGTAACGAGGTTCCTTGATCAGTTTAGGCTCTACACAGCGCAACCAAAAGACATGATGTCTTTATCAGGCCTATTCCAGGGATGAAATGATTCTTTGAAATCCTTCATGAGTCGTTTTAACACCGCGTTCACTGATGTAAGTAATCCTAATGAGGATATGATCTCCATGGCTCCGATCCATGCCATCCACCGTGACACTGATTTCGGAAAGTGGATAAAAAATGAAGCAATCTACCACTAGAAAGGACTTTAATTGAAAGGTAAGATAGTACTCGAGATTGGAAGAAGCAAAAGAGCTAGAAGGAAGACCTACTAACCTACAACCAACCAACGTTGGGCAGAACGGTATGATGGCAAACCAAGATGCAAATACCTCTAGGGTTGCCACAGGAAACGTGGGAAAGGACGGGAATCGGAGAAGGAAAAGTCAAAATTCCAACAAGAGAAGGGAAGTAACAAGCGACTTAAAGGCTTCAGACCCGAAGACTACACCCCGCTCAATGATACTCCATAGAACATCTACCTGGCGACACAAGGGACAGAGGAGTACAAGATGCCACTTAAAAGAAAGTGACTGAACAGCAAAAGCGCTTCAAAAAGCACTTTCATTTTCATGAAACACATGGTTATAACATGAATGATTGCTGTCACTTGAAAAACATGATTGAAGAACTTATTCAAGAAAATAAGCTTCAAAAGTATGTGTGTAACGTCCCGCCTTTTTGTACATTTTAGGTAGACAGACATGCCGATTCAAACCATACAGAAGGGCGGATTGTTATTGGGGTGAATAAGAAAAAGCGGAGCAAGAAAAAAAAAACAAAATCTCGCAGCGGAATAAAAAAATATAATAATCAAATAATAGTTCATGACGCTGTTTTACAAATAAATTTGATTATACTTATACAACATGAATCAGAGTTACACATACCAGAGAATAATTATTAATGCAGCGAAATACATGATGCAGTGAAATACATGATGCAGTGAAATATAACAAATAATAATAATACAATCTTTGTCTTCATCCTCAAACCATAAGGTCTTCAAATCCTAAAATACTCAAGCTGACCCGAGCGAATTGAAAAGACAAAACACTCGAGTCAAAACTAAACGATCTTATGTAAGTTAAATCAACGGTAAAATATGAGTGGAACGGCGTCAGAGATGTTTATGGGGTTTGACATCTCCTATCCAGTGTCTAACGTGAGTGCAGTAACTTAACAGATGTTTGAGATTTACATATCCTAAGGATTCATTAAACTCTCTACTATTAGTAATATACGCTATTATAATAATGCCCAGAGTAGAGTATAATATAATTTAAAAATAGTGTTAAGGCTTTACATTTTCCACCTTAACACACTTTTATATTCCCATAGTCTATATAGTACCGTAATCTCCCCCGTACAGGGCGTCGTGAGAGGACATTTCATAGGTATGGTTCAAACAAAATCGTATAAGACGCGCTAGGGTAGGTGACACGACACAACTAGGCAATGCTAGGGTAGATATACGAATTGCACTTTCGGACTAGTGATAATGCGTAGCAGCCACTACCGCCCACCTCGAGCCATACTCCCAAAAATCAAAGGTGCACCCAATCAATCACAAAGTAATAGAATGGTATCAAAGAAGTGTGTCCGAAAAAAGGAGCTACCACATTAGACCATGGATTGCTCCTGTTTTAGCCACCTTATGCCAACTCATGAGAGTCAGGTCCACGTATATACCTCAATAGGACGTCTCCACCATCCTACTTCATTCTGGAATCTCCACCATGTACATAATTGTTAAAGTGGTTTTCGAAGTTGGTAGAGAGTATGACAACTTCCGATCCCAGTCTCTTTAACAACCAAACGTTATTATAACACCGTGGTCATTTCAAAATAGTTTATACTACAAAACCAAAATATCATTGTCATTTCAAACCCATATCAATACGATATCATTTCCATTTCAAAACCAAATACAATATCATTTCCGTTTCAAATATAACCATTTTCAGAATCATAGCATTTTCAAGGTTATAACACTTTCGAAACCAAACAATTGAAAATATACATTTTCAAAACATAATACTTTGAAATTCATAGCTTCGAAACCATAACTTTCACCACTTAAACAGTTTATACATTCAAATAGTATATATAATAAAATAGTTTTAAATTTAAAATTACTTTATAAAACAAAATAATTTCCTCAACTTCACAAATTGATTCAAATCAACTTGAATCCAAGAATTCAATTTATATCAAATCTCAATTCATAAATTTCAACTCAATTCAGTTTTCAATAAACCATTTCAATTTATATCGATTTCAAATACAGACTTGAACCTCAAATAAACCATTTCAGTTTCCATATATTTCAAAGCTTTAAATATTGCACCATTTCAAAACTAAATTTGATAACTATATATATACCTTGATTTAACTTCACTATTATTTAGCTTTGAAATATTTACTTAACAAATCCAATATCTTTTAAACAAAACCCCAAATTCCAAATCACTAAATGTTCCTTCAATTAATTTAAACTCGAAATATTCATTTTAAATCATCTTAAACAAAATCAAGTTATAAAAATCATATCTTTTAAAATTTCAAATTTAACAAATCAAACTTATTTGACTTTAATTCTTAAATAAATTCAATTTCAAATAAATTTCAAATTTATCTTCCAACCTTAATTTATTTAAATCATTATAACTCTATATTAAAATATAATTTAAATACTTAACCATATTATCTTCAATAAAACCAAACTTTATTATCAAACTTATTCTATATTAAAACAAATTTATACATAGCTTAAAATCAAGAATAAAATAACATTTATATAATATCTAAAATCGATATTTATATAAAATCATATATTTCTTTACAAAACCATAGAAATCGTTCAAAATATTTTTATCTATAGACCGCGGTGTCTGTATATAATTTTCTATCCTATAGTCAAGTGATACATATATTTATCATTTCAATCCGCAATTTAAATTATATACGGTTGTATATCATTTCAAACCGCAATCTCGAATTAATAATAATCCATAACAAACTTGCAGTTTATAACGATATAAACTAAACATCCATTCAACCAATATCAACAATCAACATCCATCACAACCATTATCCAAAACAATCCATAAATATCAATATAGAAACTGATGATAAATAACGGGTATTTAACTGGAAGTTTATATGCAATAATAAATTAAATAACAATTTAATTCAAATAAATTCAATTTAACTAAGATGATGATTAAAAATATACCAAACAATCGTAAATAAATTCCTAACCACATCATGAATTAAATTTAACAAATATAAGAAATTTTAGAAGTTGTGAGTGGGTTAAAACACTCACCTTTGAATTTAAATTGAATTTAAATTCAAAATAAGCCCAAAATTTGAACGGTCTCAGAATTTATCCAAACCTACGCCTAAATGTCTGGAATTCCAATACGATCCTAGCGGAGAAAACCGCACGTGAGGTGGACCTCGCATGTAGAAGTTATGCACGTTAGAACGACTGAAATCAAAATTAAAATAAAATAATAATAAAAAACGAACCAGTGCCGAAGATCCACGTCACCCGAAAAATAAGCAATAGAATCCTAGTTAGTTCGAGCAAAAATCGCGACCAGTTGCTCTTCCAGCCGCCATAGCAATCGTGCCAACGCCGACGCTTGTCACCAGCAACCATGATCGGACCACGTCGTTGGAATTCCCATCACGAGCCGCCCATCCCACTGCCAACTATTTCCCCTCTGATCGTGCCTAGCCAAGTCGCTGCCTTCAATGTCAAATGCCGATTGTGGCGAATCGAGGCGCATCGACACCGAACCAACTGTATCGATCGTCACGCCTTAACTCCCTCTACCTTCCGATGCCTTCCGATCGAGCAATCGTCAAAGATCCGCCGTCAATTGTCGAGCCTTAGCATGAACGGTCGAGAATTTGTCATGAATTTCTGGCCATGCAAAAACCCCAATCGAAAAATGAACAACAGAATTGACTTGCGCTCGTCGAGAGCTTCAAATTGATGTATAATTTGATAGTGTTTGAGGAGTTTGAGTTTCTTTGATTTGATTTTGAATTGCAATTGGATTTGGAATTGAGAATTTGTTTGTCTGCCATTGAATAGGAGAGATAGCTAAATTGTACGTATAGACAAATAAAAGATAAGGAGTGGCTAGGGTTTATAACGATATACATATAGGCAGAACAAAGTAGAAACAATTGGGCTTGATCGGTTTGGGTTTTGAACGATAAATGACCCGAAAAACTCGTTTTGACTCCGGAACGAAAATGGGTCAACCCATATGTCGAAATAGATGTTTTCATATATTTGAAAGCAATAGAACAGGGTTCAAGTCCAAATTCCATCGTACGAAGAAGTTACATTAAAAATCAGTCTATTTAAAAATTGACTTCAATTAAATTGATTTTTGGGCGTTTCAAGTCTATACGATCAAACGACTAGTCCAATTGTTACGAAACTTGAAATCCTATAATAATTCACCATTACGGATCCGATAAAATTTGTTTTGTCGAAATCCGAGTCAATGGCCAAAATGGCTATTTTCCAGTTAATTAAATTAATAGCTAAATCAAATTTTCAAATTTCAATTCTTTAGTTAGCAATCTCTACATTTTTATTTTCTTAAACATTCACAAATAATTTAAAAAAAATTAAATACCAATTTAAAGTAGATAAACTTACAGATTATAGTGTTTAACTTAAATTTCAATAAAATCAAATTATTTAAAATTTAATTCCAATAAATCGTTTTAATTTGATTTTAAATCCTATTATTAAATCAGTTATCATCTTATGAATATAATTTCCGTTGGTCTATATCTTAGTGCATTAATAATTTCCAATTTCATCTTAATTCCAATTACGTAGTATTTAATTTCATTTACTACAATAAATCCAATTATTATAGATTGAGTTTCAATAAATTAATTTAATTCAATTCCAAATCTTTTTATTAAGTCCATTACTAATCTACAAACCTAGTTAACCTTTCATTCCTTAATATACTCCAATTTAACAACTTCTAAACCTTGTATTACATTTCACATAAATTTAACTTTTGTTTATATTTATTAAAATTTGATTTCTCATTTTAATTTAATAGACTAAATAAACAGGTAACACATAATAATTGTCATTATTTACTTTTAACTACATTTATAAGTCTATTGTTTACAGACCAATGTTACAATTACTTACATGACTATGGTCTTACTCAATTACCATTCATTATGTTTCATCTCCTTTATAGATTCAATATTTACAGTCATTTCCTTATATTAAATTTATAACCAAGTTATAGGATTTACATTATTTCATTATTGGGATTTCATTTTCAATTGTTAATAATTAGTTTTAGTTACATTGTCACATTTCTTTCATTATTAAATTACAAATTTTTTTTAGTTCTTCCGAATTTATTTACCAAAATCTTATTAAATTAACAAATTTAATTATTGAAAATTTACGGGCCGTTACACTCTCCCTACTCAAAACTTTTCGTTCTCGAAAAAGAAAATGAAAGGAAAAAAAAGAATTAAGTGATCAATGTATCTTATTCAAAATATTAACTTTATGAACAAATAATTTTACGAAATGACATAATTTAAACAAAATATATAAATTTATAAACAATTTAAATCCTTTTATTTTCAAGTTAACAAAAGTTAGGAAAATAAAATACCAAATATAACATTTTATATCGCAATATCTCAAAATAATATATCCCAACAATGGAAAAATATATAAAACATCGCTAGAAAACCGTAATCCAAAAAGTACTATTTGTCGGGCAAACAACGCTTAATTATGAAACCAAAAGCAGTGGCAATTGCTTACATAACATGTATTACACTTATATAATCCAAAAGAGTTAATAATTATATTAAATGAAATATTTAAAGTTGTTTCAACCCCTAACAACAAATCAATATAAAACAACAATCACTTGCAACAAAGCATACAACCATCACATGAAATCAATGAAATCAACCATCCATTCATAGCAAACAAAATAAATTGTTTGTTCGGGTTTAGAAATTTTTAACTGTATAAAATGAAAAATAAACTACTAAGTATACCGTCTACTCAACAGTCTTAGATAAAACTCAATAGATTATTCATACATTTAAACAGTTAAAAGTATCATTTCTCGAACAATCCATAAACCAAACAAACAATGACTCTAAACACAAATTAAGTTCATTCTTATTAATTTCATTTCACAATATTTATTGTTTCATTTTTTTTTCATTCATATAATGATTTACCTTTTTAATTTACATTTATTTTTTAGAATTTTTCATTTCCATTCATTCATTCATTCGGTGTTTATTTCATTTATTTTCATTTATTACTTACAAAAATTCATTTTCATTTATACATATAATGTTAATTCGTTTTCATTGCATTATATTTATTCATTCATTACTTAATTTCATTTATTTACATTCATTTATCAATAGTATTCATGTTCAATTCAGTTACTTGGCATATCAATTTCATTTACTTAAGTTTAAAATCATCTACTTACAACACTTGCCTTATATCATATTTTATTATAGTAGCATTTCAATTGTAACTTAAATTCATAACTCTATAACATCAATACTTATTTATTAAAGAGTTTCATTGAATACTTCCATTATTTCAAGTTTTACTTGTATAATATCCTATTACATTTTCTTATTAAACATTACAACTTTTAATATTTGGTAAGTTATATATATATATATATATATATATATATATATATATGCTCTTAAGAATGTAATTGAAATTCATACAATTTTTTTTTCTCATTTCTTTTAATTAATTTAATGTTCAATAATCATATCTTTTGTTTTATAGGTTACAAATTTCAACTTTCTTGTAATTTCGTTTATAACCTATCATTCAATCTCTTGTTTCATTTAGAGTTCCAATTTATTAATTAGTTAAATTCCATTTCACGAATTAAAATCTCTAATTCATTGAAATTTTAGAACTAAATGTCGGGTTCCTTTTCAAATCATTTTAAAATAATATATATAACTATATCTTTATATATATCAAATCATATTTAAGAGTAAAATTTAATATTTATTTATCAAAACAAATATGTAGTAAATTATTACAACAGCCTTCCCACTTTGAAACTCGAAATGAATGTCGATGATGCGTACACTCATCACCGAAATTATTTTCCAACAACTGGGAGAGGAGTATGGAAGTTATTTCTTTCCAAAATTTCTTTAAAACCATTCTTTCAAATCCCATTGAATTATTTATATTAGAAACTACTTCTACATAATAATATTATTATTATATTCCAAAATCGTTCGAAAGAGATTTTCAAAACCCCGAAACTTAAGTTCTAAATTTCCATTTTTTATTTTTTTAAATCTTATTTCCAACCCATATTTATAAATTTCACTGCCTAACAACCAATATATTACAACCAAATATATCCTTTATAAAATTTAATATTTTATATACATAAAATATATAATAGGTAAAATTATTTCATTTACCTTTATTTCGAAACAAAGTGTCGGTCTGTCCTATTAAGTGTTTAGAAGTCCCTATCGATGTCATAGCGTCCTATGCACCAACCAGAATTTATAAATACAGAACGGAACAAATTAACTCAATATAAAAACCTTTATAACGCTAACAAATACGGTCTCTTATATATATACTCTCAGTGACTCATCATAGGGTATTATACCCTATTAATAAAGAGTCAGATCCCAGAAAACTAAGGTTATCGCTAAACCAAAGCTTTGATACCAACTGTAACATCCTGCCTTTTTGTACGTTTTAGGCAGACACACATGCTGACTCAAACCATACAGAAGGGCGGATTGTTATTGGGGTGAATAAGAAAAAGCAGAGAAAAAAACAAAACAGAATCTTGCAGCGGAATGACTTTTATTTACTGAACTTTTATTTGTTTTATTTTGATTAAAAGAAATCAGAAATTCCAAAGGACAAAAACCTTTCATTTTCCTTGAGACTTTTCATGTACTTGTCTTTTCAATTTCCTTTTGCCTTTTCATTTCATCTTGTAGCCGTCCATTTCTCTTTGTTGTAACCGTGTTTTCTCATTTCATTTTCACATGAAAAATATTTCTCATCTCTTCTCAAAAACTCACGGCCAAAGATTGGAAATGGCTTCTTCCATTTTTCTCAATTTCTCTTCTTTACATGATTTTTTTTTTTGCCTTGCTTCTTCCTACGCATAGGTCGGCTTCTACTCCACTTCTTCACACCGACCACCACTTCATCATCCATGGCAGCACCATCAGCCTCTCCTCTGACCAATTCAGGCCGTGACCTCCACCTGAAGTTTGCACCACAAAATTTGCAAGCTCCACTCCACAAATTGCCAAGCCGAGCCTATGTTTCACCCTAACCCCACCATACATCACTTCGGCCACCACCATAGCCACCACCACCAGTAGCTACTTCACCTCTGGCCTCCTCTTCACCAATGACCAGACCTAACCTGACTAAGGCCATGCCCTATGATGACCAAGCCGAGCCAAATGGTGCACCAAACCCTTGCCTTTTGCCTTGTCCCTTTATATTCTACATGTTATAACTCTACCCTTCACTTACTCCATGTTGCTGTGCATTTGTGATGCCATACCCGAGCCAAAGCATGATCATGGCCATGCATATGTCCCACTTAGGCCAAGCATTTGAATGGTTGAGGCAAGGTCTAACTATTTTCTCCTTTGTTGCTTTTTATTTCAATTCATTTCAATATATTTTGTGTTGAATATTCATGTGTTATATTGCCTTGTTTTGGTTGTTTACAAGATTGATATCTTGGCTCTCTCTCTCACTTGAATCATACTCGTGCTGTGTCGTGCCGTATTGTGCTTTCTGGAATCTATTATGTGTGTTTGATTTGTTATCTCCAGCGTAAAAAGGTGAGTATTCACTCATGACATTTATACTTATATAACTGTGAATTGATAGCAAGTGAATGTGTAGAAATTGTTATATCATGTTATACCTGCCTATGATATGAATTATATGATGTTAACCCTGTTTATAAACCTGTCATATCATCTGTTACTGCTATATGTTGCCATACTGTTTACTTGTTTATGTTTATCACACTGCAAGTTCCCTATAGAATAGAATCACTATGGGTTGAGATGATACATACCCGAACAAACTTTAGAATAGGGAAAAATCGTTATGTGCTGAAATGATAGGCCTGAGCGATTTTTATTTATTTTTATTTACTTGGGATTGCGGGTTTGAAATAATAGAACCCGGATTTTTCTTTGTAATTTACGGATTGAAATGATATATTATCTGTATCACTTGACCTAGGTTAGAAAATACTTTACAGACCCGTGGTTTTTTGATATATATTTTCTGGAATTTTAGAAAAATAATTTTTAAGTATTTTAAAAATTGTATATTATGATACTTTGATTTAATTTAAATTAAAAATGATTCTTATAAAGTGTTAATGGTTTTTCTATAAGTTAAATATGTGAAATAAACAATTGGTTAAGTTGAAATTTGAAATATAAATTAATTTTGAAATTGAGATTTTTGTTTAACAATGGAGTTTAAGTTAAGTAAATTAAATAGGATAATTGAATTTAAAATGATTTAATAAAGTGTTATTGAATTTTTCTATGAATTAAAATGGTTAAATAAATGAATACTTAAAGTGTAATTTGAAATATAAGTTGATTTGGAAATATGAAATTTTGTTTAAAAATAAAAGTTAAGTTAAGAAAACAAAATGAAATTTTAGTTTATAATATGAAATGGAAATTTAAAACTTAAGTGTTAAGTTAATTTTTAAAATGTAAAGAATAGAAAATTGTATGTTTGAAATTAATAAGTGAATTATTAATCATTTGACTTTTATGTATGAAATTTACTTTATAAAAATCATAAGTTAAAGGGTATTTAAATGACCATTTTAAAGTGGACAAATATGATTTTTGTAAGTTTAATTGTTTCTGAAATTACATTGAAATTCTGGAAATTGAATTAACAACATTCAAAAATGCTATCATTTCTGAAGTTAACTTAAAATCTGTTGTAAAGGATACTACATCACTTTGTAAGTGTTGTGGTTGATACAAATGAACTAAAGACTAAAATTAACGAAGGGCCATTTGCAGCACTTGGTAAGTGCTATAGTTGCAGGAAAGAAAATTAAAATTTATAACTAATAAAAGGGCTACAGTAGCACTTAATAAGTGCTGCAGTTGGCTGAAATGAGATTTTTGAATATAATGAACTATCAGCAGTTTTTAAATGTTGTCTTTGCTGAAATGAATTGTTTTCAAATGTAACTTACTGCAGCATTTTCTAAGTGCTGTGGAAATATGAAATTTCAATGTTTAATGTTTTTAATTGAATAAATGAACTCTGAAAAGAGTAAATTTTGGAAATTTAATATTTTATTTGTAAGTTTAATAACTTCACTTTTAAATGTTTTAAATGGTGTATTTTGATTTGTAATTTAAACCATTTTTGAAATGTGATTTGGAATGGTATTTAATAATATAAAATGAATGAGGTTTTGAAAGGATATGATATTTGAATTTTGAAATGATTTATTGGGAAACTGAATTGAATTGAAACTGATGGTTTGAATTGAATTAAATCGCAAATTTGAAAATATGGGTTTAATTGAATAATTTGAAAAATGTAAGAATGTTTCATGATTTCAAATGTATGATTTCGAAATGTTATGGTTTTCAAAGTATAATGACTTCAAGTATTTTGGTTTCGAAAAGTTATAACTTTGAAAGTATTATGATTTTTTGAAAGGTGAATATATGTTTGAAATGGAAATGATAAACTATTTAATTTGAATATAGTTTTGAAATAAAATGGTTTTGATTTTTGATATATAAACTATTTTTGAAATGTATAACGACCGGTTATAATAATGATTGGTTGTTAATGATTGGTTGTTAAAGAGACCGGGATCGGATATGGACATACTCACTTTCGATACCGAAAACCACTTTAACAACTGTGTACGTGGTGGAGATTCCAGAATGAAGTAGGATGGTGGCGACGTTCTTGAGGTATAATACGTGGACTCAACTCCCTTTAGTTGGCATAAGGTGGCTAAAACAGGAGCGATCTCGGGCCAAGTGAGGTCATTCCTCTTATCGGACGCATTTCTTCGATACTATACTCTTACTTGTGGTTGATTTGATAGCCATCCTCCGATTTTGATTGGGAGTGTGTTCCTAGGTGGGCATAGTGGCTGCTACGTTACCACTAGCCCGTGTGCGTAATTGGTATATCTACCCTGGCATTTCCCTGTGTGCCATGTCACCTACCATAGCGAGCCTTACTACGAGTTTTTTTTTCTCCCTTAGCCCATGGAGTATTTAGGGTAGCCTCCCGATCTAGATTATGCTGATATTGGATGGACTACTGGGAATATTACGTGTTAAGGGGAATATTAGGCCACTCCTTAACACTATTTTAAAGTAAGTTTATTTTATTGTAGACATTATTATAATAGCGCAATATTACTACATAGTAAATAGTTTAATGGATCCTTAGAGGATGGACGGTCCCAAGCATCCTTTAAGTTACTTGTACTTTACTGCAGTTCACTTGAGTTAGTTTACATTGTATAAGTATGTATGTCCTGACTCGAGTGTTTGTTGCTTTACCCTTGGGTCAACCTGAGTATTCACAGCTTTGGATTTCTCTTTCTGGAGCTAGGAATCGCTGGAGATTCTGTTTATCTAGTTATTTATCAATTTCAGTTTCAGTTGTTCTATTTCAGCTCTTGTATTAGTGAACTTCTATGTATTGGGATTTCTATTGTATTTGTTTTCAGAATGATATTATGTATTTGTTTTTGAGACTTTGTAATAGTAGCTTCATGAACTACTATGGTATTTTAATTTCCGCTACGAGTTATTCTGATATTTCTGTATCCGTGATTTTATGTGATGATTTTATTTGCTCCAAATTTTATTACAGTCTGTTATTTTGAATTATACAAGTCTGACATGTGTGGATTATTGTCGATTTGAATGGTCCAAAATAGGGGTTGTTACAGTTGGTATCAGATCTTTGGTTTTGAAGCAAACCTTAGCCTGCGGAGCAAAAACTCATTAGAGATAGGGTAGAAATACCCTAGAATGAGTGAAATCAACCTCAAAATCATTTTCTTTGTGAGAGAACGTATTTTCAAAGTATAAACTGATTTTCAAAAGGATTTTTCAAAGATTATTTTGATGTAAAATTTTCTTGTTTTGAAGGAAATTTTTTCTAAACTTCCTTCCTTTCGTATCTACCTTGTTAGTATTTTCTTCCTTTAGGATATTCATTCAAGTGAATTTACCTATCTTTAGCCTGGTTATTTCTGTAAGGCTTACCCTTCTACTGGCTAGGCAATCCTTTTGAGCCTTCCAGTATATTTGCTATCACCTCTTTATCTTCTCTGGCTCTTACTCCTAGTAATGACCAAGGTACTCTTCGGGGCACCTTTTCTTTATTTCAGTATCATCTTCGTGTTTTATTTGATACCGGAGCTTCCCTTAAATTTATTTCTGTTGATTTGTGTGATAAGTTCGAGCATCTCCTTTCTCTTGAGTATGCTTTTGTTTCTTTATGTGTTTCAAATCCAATTGAGGCCCCGCAAACCTTAATCAGATTTGTAAGCAAGTGGAACTTCTCTATTCTGATATCGCTTTAGTGGTGATTTCTTTGTTCTTGGCTTCGATATTGCTTTTGATTTATTGCTTGGAACAGATTGGCTTGATGGGTATGATGCCCATATCTCTTGTAAGCCCGGTCTGTTTATCTTGTTGATGATCAAGGAATCCCTTGATTATTCAGTGCCGCATGCCTCAGGATTTTGCTGGTAGTTTTATTTATTCTCTGGATTCTTCTCTTGGTGATCTTCATTCGAGACGTATGGATAGGTTCTATCCCGATGTATTTGGTGAAGTCACTTCTTTACCTCCTAAGCGGAAAATTGATTTTAGCATTGATCTTATTCCTGGAGCTCGACTTGTAGTTCTTCTTCCTAGAAGAATGGCACCTCGTGAGAAGGTTGAGTTGGAAAAGCAAATTGAGGACTTGTTCTCCAAAGGTCTGATCAGACCTGGCCATTCAGAATGGGGAGCAGTGGTGGTTTTCGCCAATAAGTCCGATGGATCTTTGAGGATGTGTGTTGATTATAGGGAGTTGAACAAGCTCACTATAAAAAACAGATATCCAATACCTCGTATCAATGATTTGTTTGATCAGCTTTATGGAGCTCTGTTTTCTCTCAGTTTGATCTTAGCACAAGTTTCCACCAGCTTAATGTTGCTGAGGAAAGTATTCCCAAGACTGCTTTCCGTACTGAGAATGGGTTTTATGAATGGTTAGTCATGCCTTTTGGTTTGACTAATGCTCCTACTTTCTTTGTTGATTTGATGAATCGTGTTTTTCGTGCTGTGCTTAATAAATTTGTTCTAGTCTTTGTTGATGATATTCTTGTCTTCTCTAAGACCAAGAAAGAACATGAGTCGCACTTGAAATCTGTTCTGGAAATTCTTAAAAATCATCAACTGAAGGCTAAATTTTCTAAATGCCGTTTCTGAAAAGATGAAGTCTGATTCCTTGGAAATATTATTTCTAGTAATGGAGTTTCTATTGATCCAGTCATGATCGCTGCGATCAATGTAGTCTTTTCTTTCTTTCACTTTTTCCTTTGTCATTGAATCATTCTATCTTTTCTGTTGTTCCTATTTCTCCCTATTCCGTTACAGCATTGGGGAACCCCTAAGACTTCTTTTGAGATTCGTAGTTTTCTGGGCCTTCCTAGTACCAGAGATTCATTGAGAATTTTGCTCGAATTGCTGCATCTCTCACTGCTTTGACTCGTACGAATGCTGAGTTTATCTGGGTTATTATGGATAGACTGATCAAGTCCGCTCATTTCATTCCAGTCAAGTCAACCCGTTCTGCTTCTAGTTTGTCTGGGATCTACATGTGAGAGATTGATCGTCTCCATGGTGTTCCTCTCAGTATTGTTTGTGATCATGATCCTATCTTTTCCATTCAGTTTTGGAAAGCTTTTCAAGAATCTTTGGGTACTCATCTAAATCTGAGCACTGCTCACCATCCACAGATCGACGGTCAAACGAAAAGAGTGAATCAGATTTCTTGAGGATCTTCTTCGTGTTTGAGATCATCTCCGCCTTGTTAAATTTACCTATAACAACGGTTATCATGTATAATTTTAATCTTCTTGTCATCTTGTCTTAATCCTATTTCATTCTATCTTTTTCAGTGTTTTTAAATGCTGTCTTTGCTGAAATGAATTATTTTCGAATGTAACTTACCGCAGCATTTTCTAAGTGCTATGGAAAGCTGAAATTTCAATGTTTAATGTTTTTAGTTGAATAAATGAACTCTGAAAAGAGTAAATTTTGGAAATTTAATATTTTATTTGTAAGTTTAATAACTTCACTTTTAAATGATTTAAATGGTGTATTTTGATTTGTAATTTAAACCATTTTTGAAATGTGATTTGGAATGGTATTTAATAATATAAAATGAATGAGGTTTTGAAAGGATATGATATTTGAATTTTGAAATGGTTTATTGGGAAACTGAATTGAATTGAAACTGATGGTTTGAATTGCATTAAATCGAAAATTTGAAAATATGGGTTTAATTGAATAATTTGAAAAACGTAAGAATTAAAGGAATGTTTCATGATTTCAAATGTATGATTTCGAAATGTTATGATTTTCAAAGTATAATGACTTCAAGTATTTTGGTTTCGAAAAGTTATAACTTTGAAAGTATTATGATTTTTTGAAAGGTGAATATATGTCTGAAATGGAAATGATAAACTATTTAATTTGAATATAGTTTTGAAATAAAATGGTTTTGATTTTTGATATATAAACTATTTTTGAAATGTATAACGACCGGTTATAATAATGATTGGTTGTTAATGATTGGTTGTTAAAGAGACCGGGATCGGATATGGACATACTCACTTTCGATACCGAAAACCACTTTAACAACTGTGTACGTGGTGGAGATTCCAGAATGAAGTAGGATGGTGGCGACGTTCTTGAGGTATAATACGTGGACTCAACTCCCTTTAGTTGGCATAAGGTGGCTAAAACAGGAGCGATCTCGGGCCAAGTGAGGTATTCCTCTTATCGGACGCATTTCTTCCATACTATACTCTTACTTGTGGTTGATTTGATGGCCATCCTCCGATTTTGATTGGGAGTGTGTTCCTAGGTGGGCATAGTGGTTGCTACATTACCACTAGCCCGTGTGCGTAATTGGTATATCTACCGTGGCATTGCCTTGTGTGCCATGTCACCTACCATAGCGAGCCTTACTACGAGTTTGTTTTTCTCCCTTAGCCCATAGAGTATTTAAGGTTGCCTCCCGATCTAGATTATGCTGATATTGGATGGACTACTGGGAATATTACGTGTTAAGGGGAATATTAGGCCACTCCTTAACGCTATTTTAAAGTAAGTTTATTTTATTGTAGACATTATTATAAAAGCGCAATATTACTACATAGTAAATAGTTTAACGGATCCTTAGAGGATGGACGGTCCCAAGCATCCTTTAAGTTACTTGTACTTTACTGCAGTTCACTTGAGTTAGTTTACATTGTATAAGTATGTATGTCCTGACTCGAGTGTTTGTTGCTTTACCCTTGGGTCAATCTGAGTATTCACAGCTTTGGATTTCTCTTTATGGAGCTAGGAATCGCTAGAGATTCTGTTTATCTAGTTATTTATCAGTTTCAGTTGTTCTATTTCAGCTCTTGTATTAGTGAACTTCTATGTATTGGGATTTCTATTGTATTTGTTTTCAGACTGATATTATGTATTTGTTTTTGAGACTTTGTAATAGTAGCTTCATGAACTACTATGGTATTTTAATTTCTGCTACGAGTTATTCTGATATTTCTGTATCCGTGATTTTATGTGATGATTTTATTTGCTCCAAATTTTATTACAATCTGTTATTTTGAATTATACAAGTCTGACATGTGATTTGAAATATAACCTGATTTGGAAATGTGAAATTTGGTTTAAAAATAAAAGATAAGTTAAGAAAATAAAATGAAAATTTAGTTTATAATTTGAAATGGAAATTTAAAACTTAAGTGTTAAGTTATCTTTTAAAATGTAAAGAATAGAAAATTGTATGTTTGAAATTAATAAGTGAATTATTAATAAGTGAATTATTAATAATTTGATTTTTATGTATGAAATTTACTTTATAAGAATCATAAGTTAAAGGGTATTTAAATGACCATTTTAAAGTGGAAAAATATGATTTTTATAAGTTTAAATGGTTTAAATCAAAGTTTAATTATTTCTAAAATTACATTGAAATTCTGGAAATTGAATTAACAACATTCAGAAATGCTATCATTTTTGAAGTTAACTTAAAATCTATTGTAAAGGATAGTACAACACTTTGTAAGTGTTGTCGTTGATATAAATGAACTAAATGCTAAAATTAACTAAGGGCTATTGCAGCACTTGGTAAGTGCTGTAGTTGCAGAAAAGAAAACTAAAATCTGAAACTAATAAAAGGGCTACAGTAGCACTTGATAAGTGTTGCAGTTGGCTGAAATGAGACTTTTGAATATAACTGAACTATTACAGCAGTTTTTAAATGCTGTCTTTGCTGAAATGAATTATTTTCGAATGTAACTTACCGCAGCATTTTCTAAGTGCTATGGAAAGCTGAAATTTCAATGTTTAATGTTTTTAGTTGAATAAATGAACTCTGAAAAGAGTAAATTTTGGAAATTTAATATTTTATTTGTAAGTTTAATAACTTCACTTTTAAATGGTTTAAATGGAGTATTTTGATTTGTAATTTAAACCATTTTTGAAATGTGATTTGGAATGGTATTTAATAATATAAAATGAGTGAGGTTTTGAAAGGATATGATATTTGAATTTTGAAATGGTTTGTTGGGAAACTGAATTGAATTGAAACTGTTGGCTTGAATTGAATTAAATTGAAAATTTGAAAATATGGGTTTAATTGAATAATTTGAAAAACGTAAGAATTAAAGGAATGTTTCATGATTTCAAATGTATGATTTCGAAATGTTATGATTTTCAAAGTATAATGACTTCAAGTATTTTGGTTTCGAAAAGTTATAACTTCGAAAGTATTATGATTTTTTGAAAGGTGAATATATGTCTGAAATGGAAATGATAAACTATTTAATTTGAATATAGTTTTGAAATAAAATGGTTTTGATTTTTGATATATAAACTATTTTTGAAATGTATAACCACCGGTTATAATAACGATTGGTTGTTAAAGAGAAGGGGATCGGATATGGACATACTCTCTGTCGATACCGAAAACCACTTTAACAACTGTGTACGCGGTGGAGATTCCAGAATGAAGTAGGATGGTGGCGACATTCTTGAGGTATAATACGTGAACCAACTTCCATGAGTTGGCATAAGGTGGCTAAAACAGGAGCGATCTCGGGCCAAGTGAGGTCATTCCTCCTATCGGACGCATTTCTTTGATGCTATACTCTTACTTGTGGTTGATATGATGGCCATCCTTCGATTTTGATTGGGGGTGTGTTCCGAGGTCGGTGTAGAGGTTGCTACGTTACCACCAGCCCGTGTGCGTAATTGGTATATCTACCCCGGCATTGCCTTGTGTGTCGTGTCACCTACCATAGCGAGCCTTACTACGAGTTTGTTTTTCTTCCATAGCCCATGGAGTATTTAGGGTAGCCTCCCGATCTGGAGGTACGTTGTTACTGGATGGACTACTGGGACTATTACGTGTTAAGGGGAATATTGGGTCGCTCCTTAACGCTATTTTAAAGTAAGTTTATTTTACGATAGACATTATGATAATAGCGCAATATTACTACATAGTAAATAGTTTAATGGATCCTTAGAGGATGGGCGGTCCCAAGCATCCTTTAAGTCACTTATACTTTAGTGCAGTTCACTTGAGTTGGTTTACATTGTATAAGTTTGTATGTCCTAACTCGAGTGTTTTGTGTTTCGCTTTATGCTCGAGTCTGCCTGAGTACTCACAGATTTGGATTTCTCTTTCTGAAGCAAGGAATCGCTGGAGATTCTGTTTATCTAGTTATCTATCTCTTTTAGTTTCAGTTGTTCTATTTCAGCTCTTGTATTAGTGAACTTCTATGTATTAGGATTTCTATTGTATTTGTTTTCTGACTGATATTGTGTATTTGTTATTGAGACTTTGTAATGGTTGCTTCATGAAATACTATGGTATTTTAATTTCCGCTGCGAGTTATTCTGATATTTCTGTGTCTGTGATTCTGTGTGATGATTTTATTCGCTTCAAATTTTTTTACAATCTGTTATTTTGAATTATTCAAGTCTGACATATGTGGATTATTGTCGATTTGAATGGTCCAAAATAGGGGTTGTTACAAACAAAATATAATAATCAAATAACAGTTCATGAAGTTGTTTTACAAATAAATTTGATTATACTTATACAACACGAATCAGATTCACGCATACCAAAGAATAATAATTAATGAAGCGGAATACATGATGCAGTGAAATATAATAAATAATAATAATACAATCTTCGTCTTCGTCCTCGAGCCATAAGGTCTTTAAATCCTTAAATGCTCAGGCTGACCTGAGCAAATTGGAAAGACAAAACACTCGAGTCAGAACTAAAAGATCTTATGTAAGTCAAATCAACGGTAAAATATGAGTGGAACGGCGTCAGAGATGTTTACAGGGTTTGACATCCCCTATCCAGTATCTAACGTGAGTGTAGTAACTTAAGAGATGTTTGAGATTTACATTTCCTAAGGATCCGTTCAACTATCTACTATGTAGTAATATACGCTATTATAATAATGTCTAGAGTAAAGTATATTATAATTTAAAATTTGCGTTATGGCTTTACATTTTCCACCTTAACACACTTTTATATTCCCGTAGTCTATACAATGCCATAATCTCCCCCGTACTGGGGGTCGTTAGAGGGCACTCCATAGGTATGGTACAAAACAAAATCATATAAGGCACGCTAGGGTAGATGACACGGCACAACCAGGCAATGCTAGGGTAGATATACCAATTGCACTTTCGAACCGGTGGTAACACGTAGTAGCCACTACCGCCTACCTCGAGCCACACTCCCAAAAATCGAAGGTGCACCCAATCAATCACAAAGTAATAGAATGGGATCGAAAAAGTGTGTTCGATAAGAGGAGCTACCTCATTAGCCCATCTATTGCTCCTGTTTTAGCCACCTTATGCCAACTCATGGGAGTTGGATCCACGTTTATACCTTAATAGGACGTCGCCACCATCCAACTTCATTCTGCAATTTCCACCGTGTACACTGTTGTTAAAGTGGTTTTCGGAGTTGGAAAAGAGTATGACAACTTCTGATCCCAGTCTCTTTAATAACCAAATGTTATTATAACTCCATAGTCATTTCAAAATAGTTTATACTTCAAAACCAAAATATCATTGTCATTTCAAAACTATATCGATACGATATCATTTCCATTTCAAAACCAAATACGATATCATTTCCATTTCAAATATATCCATTTTCAGAACCATAGCATTTTCAAGGTTATAACACTTTTGAAACCAAACACTTGAAAATATACATTTTCAAAACATAATACTTTGAAATTCAAAGCTTCGAAACCATAACGTTCACCACTTAAACAGTTTAGATATTCAAATAGTATATATAATAAGATAGTTTTAAATTTAAAATTACTTTATAAAATAAAATAATTTCCTCAACTTCAAAATTTGATTCAAATCAACTTGAATCCAAAAATTCAATTTATATCAAATCTCAATTCATAAATGTCAACTCAATTCAGTTTTCAATAAACCTTTTCAATTTATATCGCTTTCAAATACAGATTTGAACCTCAAATAAACCATTTCAATTTCCATATATTTCAAAGCTTTATATATTCCACCATTTCAAAACTAAATTCGATAACTTCATATATACCTTAATTTAACTTCATTATTATTCAGTTTTGAAATATTTACTTAACAAATCCAATATCTTTTAAATAAACCCCAAATTCCAAATCACTAAATGTTCCTTCAATTAATTTAAACTTGAATATTCATTTTAAATCATCTTAAACAAAATCAAGTTATAAAAATCATATCTTTTAAAATTTCAAATTTAATAAATTTCAAATCAAACTTATTTGAATTTAATTCTTAAATAAATTCAATTTCAAATAAATTTCAAATTTATCTTCCAGCCTTAATTTATTTAAATCATTATAACTTTATATTAAAATATAATTTAAATACTTAACCATATTATCTTCAATAAAACCAAACTTTATTATCAAACTTATTCTATATTAAAAACAAATTTTTGCTTAAAATCAAGAATAAAATAACATTTATATAATATCTAAAATCAATATTTATATAAAACCATATATTTCTTTACAAAACCGTAGAAATCATTTCAAAATAATTTTATATATAGACCGCGGTGTTTGTATTTAATTTTCTATCCTATGGTCAAGTGATATGGATATTTAACATTTCAATCCGCAATTTAAATTATATACGGTTGCATATCATTTCAAACCGCAATCCCGAATTAATAATAATCCGTAATGAACTTGCAGTTTATAATGATATAAACTAAACATCCATTCAACCAATATCAACAATCAACATCCATCACAATCATCATCTAAAACAATCTATAAATAACAATATAGAAACTGATATTAAATAACAGGTATTTAACTGGCAGTTTATATGCAATAATAAATTAAGTAACAATTTAATTCAAATAAATTCAATTTAACCGAGATGATGATTAAAAATATGCCAAACAATCATAAATAAATTCCTAATCACATCATGAATTAAATTTAACAAACGTACGAAATTTTAGAAGTTGTGAGTGTGTTAAAACACTCGCCTTTGAATTTAAATTGAATTCAAATTCAAAATAAGCCCCAAATTTGAACGGTCTCAGAATTCGTCCAAACAAGTGCCAAAATTTCCGGAATTCTAGTACGATCTTAGCAGAGAAAATCGTACGTGAAACAGACCTCGTACGTAGAAGTTTTGCACGTTAGAACGACTGAAATCAAAATTAAAATAAAATAATAAAAAAAAGAAAAAGAACCAGTGCCAAAGGTCCACGTCACCCGAAAAATACGTAGTAGAACCCTAATTAGTTTGAGCAAAAATCGCGACCAATTTCTCTTCCGACCGCCATGGCAATCGTGCCGACGCCGACGCTTGTCACCAGCCACCATGATCGGATCATGTCGCTGGAATTCCCATCACGAGCCGCCCATCCCACTGCCAACTATTTTCCCTCTGGTCGTGCCTAGCCAAGTCGATACCGTCAACGTCAAACGTCGATTATAGCGAATCGAGGCGCGTCGACACCCAACCAATCATATCGATCGTCACGCCTTAACTCCCTCTACCCTCCGAAGCCTTCTGATCGAGCAATCGTCAAAGATTCACCGTCAATTCTCAAGCTCTAGCACGATCGGTCAAGAATTTATCGTGCTTTTCTGGCTACACAAAAACTCCGATCGAAAAACGAATAGCAGAATTGACTTGCGCTCATCGAGAGCTTCAAATCGATATATAATTTAATAGTGTTTGAGGAGTTTAATTTTTTTTTTGATTTGCTTTTGAATTGCAATTGGATTTGGAAATAAGAATTTTTTTGTCTGCCATTGAGAAGGAGAGATAGCTGAATTGTACGTACAGACAAATGAAAGTAAGGAGTGGCTAGGGTTTATAACGATATATATAGGCAGAACAAAATAGAAACAAATGGGCTTGATCGATTTGGGTTTTGAACGATAAATGACTCGAAAAGCCCGTTTCGACTCTGGAACGAAAATGGATCAACCCATATATCAAAATAGTTTTTTTTAGTATTTTAAAATCAATGGAACAGGTTTCAAGTCCAAATTCCATCGTGTGAAGAAGTTACGTTAAAAATCAGTTTATTTCAAATTTATTTCAATTAAATTGATTTCTGGGCATTTCGAGTCCATATGATCAAACGACAAGTCCAATTGTTACGAAACTTGAAATCCTATAATAATTCATCATTACAAATCCGATAAAACTGGTTTCGCCGAAATCTAAGTTAGTTGCCACAATGGCTATTTTCCAGTTAATTAAATTAAATTAATAATTAAGTCAAATTTTCAAATTTCAATTCTATAATTAGCAATCTCTACCATTTTGATTTTGTTAAACATTCACAAATAATTTAAAAAAATTATATACCAATTTAAAGTAGATAAACTTACAATTACCATGTTTAACTTAAATTTCAAGAAAATCAAATTATTTAAATTTTAATTTCAATAATCATTTTAATTTTACTTTAAATCCTATTATTAAATCAATTATCATCTTATGAATATAACTTCCATTGGTCTGTATCTTAATGCATTAATAATTTCCAATTTCACCTTAATTCCAATTGTGTAGTATTTAATTTCATTTACTACAATAAATCCAATTATTATAGATTGAATTTCAATAAATTAATTTAATTCAATTCCAAATCTTTTTATTAAGTCCATTATTACTCTACAAACCTAGTTAACCTTTGATTCCTTAATATACTACAATTTAACAACTTCTAAGCCTTGCATGACATTTCACATAAATGTAACTTCTGTTCATATTTATTAAAATTTGATTTTTTCGTTTCAATTTAATAGACTAAATAAACAGGTAACACATAATAGTTGTCATTGTTTACTTTTAACAACATTTATAAGTCTATTGTTTACAGACCAAAGTTACAATTACTTACATGACTATGGTCTTACTCAATTACCATTCATTATATTTTATCACCTTCATAGATTCAATATTTACAGTCATTTCCTTACATTAAATTTATAACCAATTTATAGCATTTACATTATTTCATTATTGGGATTTCATTTTCAATTGTTAATAACTATTTTTAATTACATTGTTGCATTTCACTTTAAAATTCCTTTCATTATTAAATTACAAAGTTTTTTTCAGTTCTTTTGAATTTATTTACCAAAATCTTATTAAATTAACAAATTTAATTATTGAAAATTTAGGGTCATTACAATGTGAGGAAGCCGCAAAATCCAGACCAGCTTGCAGCACTCCAAACTCCCAGAGAACCGGGAACCAAACTGGAACCAACGTAGAGGAATACAAAAGGACTGACCAAAGACATATTATCGGAACAATATTTGGAGGACATCATCCCACGCAAAAGAGTTAAGGATAAATGGAGCGATATGCAGCTCATTAAGACACGCTTTGAAAGATTAATGTTTTATGCTCGAAGATGGAATTCCTACCAAGCAGCAAAGGATCTTGAACAATGATATAGTGTCCCAAAATTGAGATACAAAGTAATAGTAGCTCCGACCCTTGACCCTCATGGTCGTGGCAGTAGGAAACGGACCAGCTGTGGTCTGACGAGTATTGGTAGACAGTGGCAGTTCTATGAATATCCTTTTAGAATACACATTTGATCAAATGAAGATCAATATAAAAGACGTAACTGCTTGCTGAACAAAGATCTAAGGATTCACTGGTGAACCTTAACAGCCCATCGGGATAATCGATTTACAGAAATCAGAGAAGGTGGTCGAAGAGTCATCCTTATCTAATCCTTTGTGATTGTAGATGAAATATCCGCCTACAATGCTTTCTTCGGTCGGCCCCTTTGGCAGATTTCAGGATTTCTTTTGCTCAGTGGTCTCTAACCATGAAATTTTCAATGGAGAATGGAGTTGGGGTGAACAAAGGAGACCAAAGTACCGCTAGGGAGTGCTACATCGTGGAACTACACGAGTCTAGAAGAAAAGTAAAAGGGAAGAACGTGGGGAGAATTTTCCACATTCATGAACCTACAGAATAGCATTTATAGAGCCTCCCATGGCTTGGGGACCATAACCGATTCGATAAGGCTTTGACCTTGAAAGAAGAGTTCAAGGGAGGAACAACCAGCATCGGCAGAATTGACAGTGTTTGTCCCAATCGATATGGATGACCCAACACGGGTCCTGAAGATTGATTACATTTTGGAAACAAGATGCGACTGGAATTCGTCAAATTCCTTCGTGCCAATTGGATGTATTTTCTTGGACACGTTTCGATATATGTGGAGTTTCGCTGGAGATTGCATGCCATGCACTTAATATTGATCCCAAGCATACACCAGTGAAGCAAAAGAGATGCAGCCCAGTACCCGAATGACCCAAAGCGCCGAGAGAAGAGATGCAGTGGAATGATGAGGTAGATCTCATAGTCGATTTTATACAAGTTTAGACCTCCTATCCTATATCCACTCCCCAAGCTCCTATTCGTAATTCACTAATCAAACACTCTCACTTTGCCTGAAGGAATAGGGTTAAAGACTTCGCCTGAACAACCGAATAGGAGTTCAACAACTATTACTAGCAATTTAACAAATGTTACTTTCTGACGCACCGTATCTTGATATACAAAACGTCCCTTTGATGTACGGTGACTCCTATAACTAAACCAAACTATATTGAGTGGAGATGTGGAGGCTACGGAGTTTATCCGACCAAAATATGGGATGTCGAGATGAAGCACAGTAGTCAACATTCTCTGAATCACATAAATCTCTTGAAGTTGGACATTTCTTTTTGGGATTAAGAGAAAATCAAAGCATGGAGTAGAATTTTATTCTATGGTAATGTGAAGTGATTTAGGGATGGTTAGGAGATTTTTTTAGGTATTGCAGGGATGGTAAAGTAGGGGGCGCAACCTTTCAAATTCACCATTGATGATGAGAAGCAACTGCAGGAGCAAAGAGATGCGAAGACACCACTTTAGGAATATAGTTGTTTCAGTCGACTACGAGATTGCTCTAGTCAACTGAACTAGTGTAAAATTCAAGCCTGAAACGGCAACCAAAAAAAGAAGATGTAATGACCTGCAAATCCGTACCCCTTGATTCAACACTATTCTACATCAATCAACTCAAGTTGAACAGAAAAACGAACTATTTGGGTTAAAGAAGAAGAGGTGGAAAAGAGAAAACAGAAAACAACAATAGAATCTTACCATCGCATCGGACTAAAATATAATAGATATTCAATGATCTTTACAAAAAGAAAACTACATCTGTTTATACATACATCATTAGAGTTCAAAACATCAATAACATACAACTGGACAATAACCATAACCTGTCCATACAATCTGAATACACAGCGGAATATTTAAACAAATACGGAAGTATGTATCGCCATCCATCTCCACAGCATCATTTCCTGTCATCTATAATACTCGGTCAGACCTGAGCATTACAGTTAAATAACGCTCGAGTCAGTCTGGAATACCAACGTGAGAAAACCACACCAAAATTGATTATTAAAGTTTCAAAATCCTTTGAAAACAAAAGCATCTCGTAAGACCACGCCACAAATAAACATGCCGTGTTTTTACTTGACGATAGCTAAAACATTTTTTTATTAAAATCCTCTAATATTATAATAGGTTCTATTTACAAATACTTATTAAAATAGCCAAAATTGTTACATCTATTAAATTCCAGCTACTAGCCACAAAGTGGGTAATACAAACAAAACCCGTAAAAGGCGCGTAGGGAGAATGGATTTCCAACTAATGACTAGGCACTGGGGTACCACCTGTCAGTACGTGGCCTAGATCACCGTACCGAGGATCACTCCTGACCCCCTACAACACAAGATCGGTACTACCCCTTACTGGATAATCCCGATTAAGATCACCCCACGGTTGTGATCAGCAACCGCACCACTAAGCCGAATAAAAGGGACATCCAGACAGGGATGACCTTACCCTGAAGTGGGTGCTACCCACCTAGCCTTGCTGCATAACCCTAGATTTAATGTCATTCCCGGTTGATGAGGCTTGAGGCTAAGCGTTACCTTTTAGATCGTTTCACTTAGAATGCCATCGTCCACCTGACGATGTTCCGGAAGCATTCGTCCATACAAGTCCGTCCCGGGTTCGAACGGAACCGAATGCACTATTCCTACTACATCCATTTTGGAAATATCCTCAGGATTAGTAGCGACTAGCCCTTGCACTTTACTGCTCCATCTTCGATTCCGAACTCGTTTTTCCACGAAAACGTACAAACCGGATCGAAGTGGTTTTCGAGAAATATATCCCGATCCCGGTCTCTTCAAAACGATCAGCGCATTGGACAATATTGATAGTCGGTTATTTAACTATCAATTAATATTCACAACAACCATCAAACAATAAATAATTTCCCAAATTATTTATTTATCTCAAAATATCTTCGCAAGATATATTTTCATTTTCAATCCTTTGGACACAGTTCCAAATCATCTTCTTTTACGGAATAAAGTTCCCAAATATTTTCTATTTCCACTTAAATTACCAAGCACAAAACTTTAGATTTTTAAAATAATTTAAAAACACTTTATTATAAAATATGCTTTAACATTCAAATTTAGAAAAACTACTTTAATTCTTAATTAAAAATAATACTTAAGGAATATTTAAAATAAGGTTACTTTATAAAATATAAAACTAGATTTTTCCTTTAAAACAAAATACTAAATTACCTTTAAATAATTACCACAATAATAGATTTGAAAAACACTTACCTTAGAATTTAAACATTTAGCAATAATAAATTTTCTAAAACATGCTTTTTAAAACAACATTAAAACTTTTATCTTATATTTAAAAATTTACTTTGAAAACGTACTTGGCTATTCAGGAAAATAAGCTTTTCTTCCACATCCTTCTAAAAATAAGTCACTATTTATTTTTAAACAAATTTACCCATTCCTTTAATAAATTCCCACCTTGAATTTATTCTTCCCAAATATCCACTGATATATTTTACTTTACTTTTATAAACCCAGTTTATAAATTCCGTAGTCACATTCTCCTTTAAAATTCCAATTTCAAACACTTAAATCAATTTCCAAACTGATTTCCAATTTACTCCATTTAAAATAAATTCCTTCTTTATATATTTCAATAAATTTAAAACTTGGAATTTAAAATAAATTCTTTATTCCTTTAAATAATGTCACTTAAGGTTTAAAATTCATTATTTCCCTGTTTATTTTAAATCCCCTTTCCATACTCGAAATTTATTTATTAGAATTTTAAATCACTTTTATTCTTTTCTAATTTATCCTTCGATTTATTCAAATTCTCTATAATTATTTTACTTACAAATTCACTCTTTTTTTCTTTTCAAAAATCCAATTCTATATATTTTGATAACTCAGTGTACCGAAATATTCAAGCAAACTATAGCATCCAATATTCCAATATGATTCATCACAGAAGATCAAATAATCACAATAGAGAATATTAAATAATCTAAATAAATGTTGAGGAATCCGGTTGGATCACTCCAACCTGTTTCCCTACATCCACAAATGTTAGCACAATACCAATTCCACTTCGAGGAGGAATATCGCGGTATATGGGATTTAAATATAATATCATCCGCTATTATGCGGCGCATACGGTCTCATCCGCTATATAATGCGGGAAATCAATCATTCCAAGATATATTATATACTATAATATAGCACATCAAATCAATTCAATCATCCAACCAATTATTTAAATTTGACTATTTAAATTTAAATTTAAATTCAGCTGAGTGAGATTAACTCACCTTTGTTATTGATTTGCAACTCATCTACATCTCGACTTGTTTTCTTCACAGTTTAGACCTTGTATAAATATTGTACAATTTATTAATATTTGAATTAACCACATCATTTATCACCATTTAACAAATTTAATTTACTAACAATTTAATTAAATTAAAATTTTAAACCAGTAATTCCCTTTAAAAAAAATCTTTTAGTAACAATAATAAACCAAATAAATAAATTTAAAAATTTAATCACCAAATCCATTGATTAAAATAACCAGTACACTAAAAATGTGTATAAGTATTTATCTCCTTTTTAAAACTACCTATATATACCTATAAAAATAATTTATAGATCTCAAAAATTCTAATTTATATATACACTTTCAACATTCATTAAAAATTCCTATTTTCTTCAAAATCTTCCTTTTATATACTTATGTACATATATTTAACTTTTGCATAAATAAATAATAATCCAAATTTAAATTTAAAAACAGAACTATTTTAGATGTAGCTGTCTAATTAATTACTTTTCTTCCTGTTTATCTTTCGTGTAAAAACAATAATAAAAATTATTATAAAACAGTAATTAATTTTACTGTTTATATATAAAAATCAATAAATAAATAAAATAAACCGCTTCATAATTTATTGTTAATATTTTCCATCCTAAGAATATTTGTTTAATTAAATAAAATAAATGGGTATATACCTCACAGCAACCGCTCGAGGCCGCTACCACTTCCCCCTTCCGTCGCTACTGGATCGGCACTGACAAAGAAATCTCGAGCTCGAGCTCACACCCTTCGACCTCGCTCTAACCACTTAGTCGAACTCGCGTTAGGTTGTAGTCACCTCCAGAAATCACTCTGTGCTCCACCGCCTTCGTCGCTGACAAACCCTGCCACCCAATGCATCGCCGCCGCTCCTCATCAGCAACCGTCGTTTCAACACGCGCCCCTAAATCCATGCGCGCTTGCACGCGATTCCTATAGCAGGCTCGAGCTCGACCTAAAATTGCGATGATGTCACAATATACTTCGAATGAGCTCGGTCATTACTGTTGATGGGAAAGAAGAGGAGATGGCTCGCGATCCCTCTATTCATTCGAGCCGTGAAATTGATTTGAAGAAGTATGGAAGAACAGATGAGATTTCGATTCGAATGCCCCTTTTCTCTTTTTCCCTTCGTCCATTTTTTTTTGTTTTTCCCTTTTGAATCTGCTTTTTAGAGAGAGATGTTTTCTTCTGGTTTCTATTATAATTTCCAAAGAAAAGGAGGAGACAAGATAAGATGGTGGCGTATTGCAGAAAAAGGCTACAGTGTTTTTCGAAATGAAAGAAAAAGTTACGATGTGAAATAATTACGGCTGCTGAGTTGGTTTATTAAGACATATTTTTATTTAAATTCCAAACGTCTCGATAAATGCAACTTAAAATTTCAGACTCCTATCGAGTCATGCCGCTAGGCGTTTATAATGTTATATCCCTATTCCGAACGCAATGGAAAAGGTTTCAAGTGCTAATTCAATCGTATGGAGAAGATAGCTTTTGGACCCAGTTATTATATTAAATTTTCGATATAAATTTCAATGCGTTTATATATCATACGCTGACACAACAACTCCGATCACTATGAAATTTGAAATCCGATAATAATAAAATATTACGGATCTAATGGAACTGGTTTCGTCGAATTCCAAGATTGTGTCTCGGAAAGCTATTTTTAGATATCAATTTAAACGTTATTTTCAAAACTGAACAAATAACTGTTAGATTCAATTTTAACACTTCTATTATCTTCAGTGTTATCAATATAAATTTTACCAGCCTTCAAATTATTTTTAATAGGCTTAAAACTCTAGATTCCACATTTTACCCAACTTCAAATTATTTAATTTAATAATTAAATTACCCAATAAATGGTGATATTTGAACTCAAATTAAAAATTAAACTTTTAAATATTTAAAATCAATTAAATATTCCAATTTCAAATGCTCAAAAATTTCAGGTCGTCACATTCCTTCCCTCTTAAAAGAATTTCATCCCCGAAATTACTAGTTAGGAAGAATGGTCAAATACCCGTTTACCTTTTTCCCAAAACCAAACAGTTTCTAACAACTTTCCAAAACAATCTTTTTATTAAGAACACGCTACCACTGTTCCTAACTTTCCAAACTTCTCCTATTAGGTTCCCACCAATATCATATACCCAACCATTTAAATTTCAATTTAAAACCAAATTTTAAATTTTCAAAATTTCTCAAAAAATTTCTAACTCTCTAAATTTTTGAAAAATTACGCCAGCGTATCCTTTGCGCGGCTAGCTCGGTACAACTACAATATGCCTCTACGTGCTCCCAAATTCCAAAAGAAAACAAAAAGCCAAGTGGCTAGATCAAAAACCCAATCAAATTTCATACAGAAATTTAAACACATACCTTTTTGTCGAGCAATTCGAATTTATCTTCTAAAATCAAAACCAAATTTCCTTTCCCTTTATAATACCTGCATATCCTACTTAGCAATAATATCCAATCACAACTTTCAAAACATTTTATTGACTTCCTTACAAAATGTCAATCTCTTCATTCAAGCCGTATGATGTACATATATTTTATTAAATCTTCACTCAAATGCTTATTCAATATATTTTCCCGACACCCATATTACTTAAGAGTTTCACAATTTCTTCTTACGTTCAATATAAGTATTTGATACGCTTTTTATATTTATTTTCACTTCACCACTTAGTTTATATCTATTATTTATTCGAATTGGTTCTTCCATTTCCATATGAATTCAATTTATCTTCAAGTCTGAATATTGAATTTTATCTTCCATTTATAATGATTCATATCATTATTTAAATTAGTTTCATTCCTTAATTTATTTCAATTTCCAATTTAAAATTGTTTTGTCGCTAACAAAAAATTTCTAACTCCTAAAATTTTCGAAATTTTTTGGCAGAGTCTCCTTTGTACGGAGGAGCTTTTGCAATTTGACAAGAGATATAAATATATATACATCGACCCACCCGGTCGGAAAAATAAAAACAGTTTATATTTCCTATTTTTATTGCGTAGACATACCTTTATTTAGCATTTTAAGCAAGCGGCTTATTATTAACATTTTGCGCGATCAAATCCAGCTAAACGGCTTCCCGATACCTATACTTACTCAACTAAAACATGTAAGTGCTAAACATATGCAATTTACTAGTATTTCACTTATTTTAATATAGCTAACACATAAATTTCACATATAATGCATGTTATATAATTTCCATAAGCACATATAAGGTTCCGACACTTATTACCATTGCTTACAACCAATTCTCAAACCATTCCATTCAGTTTAAGTGATTTACAACTTACTCGCTTATATTTAATTCATTCCAAGCAAAACAAACTCATATTCATTCCAATTAATTTCAAAATCATCCTATTTCACATCTAATAACTCATAGAATTTTATCTAATCCCGTTTACATCGAACGACCCATTTTCTTACGCAATTCGACAATATCAATGTGAATAAATAATTACTTAAGCTTTATAACCATTTAAATTGATTCCAACTCAATTTACACTTGATTCCATCCCATTTTAACTTATTCACAATCTTTTCATTGCAATTTCTTTCATATCCAAAAGTTGATTCTAAACCATCTTATTAAACTCGACAACCAATATATTAAATAACCATCTCACAATTTACTTAAGTTATTTATTTGCTTCAAACTATTCCACCCAATAATCTTAAGTTTATTTTATTCAACCAACTTCCATTCAAATCTTTGATTTGATTTTCCTTTGATCAAATCCCAACCATTTTACTATTTTATTCAATTAGTTTATTCTTTTATCCATTTTTAAATTTTAATTCACATTAACAATTCATCATTGAATTCATTAGTAATAAGGTCATTCAATTTATGCGTGAATTGGATTTGTTTACAACTTGCACCAAATCTATCTTAATCCAATTCAGTTTCATTCGACCACACTTTCAATTTATAATCCCATACTTTTTTTTCATCTATCTTCAAAACCATTTTATTAAATTTTCTTGAGTTCAATCTTATGTAATATCACAAGTTTGGATTTATTTTTTTCATTTCATTTCCAGAATGCCAATACTTTTATTCTGGCTTATTTATTTCCTTTTCAATTTTTTATAAGCTACTCACTTGTTAATATTCATACACAAATTCATTTTCAACCAATAAATTTAATTTCCAAACATTAATCATTTTTAGTCTATTTGAACTAATTTTGCACTTTATTTTACACAATTTTAAATCAAACATCATCCAATATACAATTTCATTTCATTTGCACACCATATAAATTAATCAGTTACTTACTAATTTTAATTTCAAAATTTTGTTTTATTTAGTCCAATTCGACTAATTTTTCCATTCAAACTTAAGTTCAACATTCAGCTTCAATTCCCTTTTGCTTACACGTTTAAACTCATTACTAAAATGTTCAAAATCCAATTTTGAAATATATATATATATATATATCAAATTATTCCTTTTCATTTTCAAAATCAAACCAAATTTCACAAGCAAACATTAATCCAAAACATGCAGGTAGCAATCCCCCTCCTGGAAACTCGAAATTGAACACCGATGATGTCGCAATCATCATCGGGATTATTTTCCAGCAACCAAAAAGAGTTAAATGCTTTTATCTTTATAAAATCCCTTCAAATATTATTAAATTTCAAATCTCTCTAGATTTTCAAATCCGATTCAAAAATATTTCTCAAATATATATTATTTCTCCCAACTTTTTGAGAATCATTTTCAAATTCAAAGGAATTTAAATTTCCAAATTCTCAAATTTATATTCAAACATTACTTTGGAATTTTATCTTATTTTAATTATTAATCACACTATAATTCACATTTACAGTTTACATTTACAAATTTCATTTGTATATGAATTTGTTTCTAGTTTTTAATTATGATTTCAATTCCTTATTCAATTATGAATCACATTTACAAATCCCATTTAATTTATTAATTTATTCCTAAATCTTGGTTACTATTTTAATTTCTTATTCAATTCTCATACAACAATGATAATAATTTAATATTATCACTTTCTAACAACTAAGCATCCATATATAACTATAACAATTAAAGAAAAATCATTTCTTTTATATACAAAAATAATTTTGGGTAAAATTATTTCATTTACCCTATTTAAAACAATACGGTGTCGGTTTATCTTGTTTAAGAGTTTAGAAATTCCTATCGACAACACGGCATCCCACATATCGACCAGAATCCATAAACACTCAACAGATAAGTCAACACAATATAAAACAAATTTTTATTCACTAACAAATACGCCCTCATATCTATTAATACACTCAAACTCATTCTCGAGTACTACGGACTCTATTCTATGAGTAATTCCCACCAGAGCCAAGGTTATCACCAACCTATGCTCTGATACCAACTGTAATGACCCGCAAATCCATACCCCTTGAGTCAAACTATTCTACATCAATCAACTCAAGTTGAACATAAATAAGAACCGTTTGGGTTAAAGAAGAAGAGGTAGAAGAAGAGAAAACAGAAAACAATAATAGAATCTTACCATCGCAGCGGACTTTATATTCAATGATCTTTACAAAAAGAAAACTATATATGTTTATACATACATCATCAGAGTACATCATCAGAGTTCAACAACATCAATAACATACAACTGGACAATAACAATAACCTGTCCATACAATCTGAATACACAGCGGAATATATAAACAAATACGGAAGTACGTATCGCCATCCGGCTCCACAGCATCATTTCCTGTCATCTATAATACTCGGTCTGACCCGACCATTACAATTAAATAACACCCGAGTCAGTCTAGAATACCAGCGTGAGAAAACCACACCCAAATTGATTATTAAAGTTTCAAAATCCTTTGAAAACAAAAGCATATCGTAAGACCACGCCACAAATAAATATGTTGGGTTTTTACCTTACGATAGCTAAAACATTTTTTTATTAAAATACTCTGATATTATAATAGGGTCTATTTACAAATACTTATTAAAATAGCCAAAATTGTTACATCTATTAAATTCCAGCTACTAGCCACAAAGTGGGTAATACAAACAAAACCCGTAAAAGGCGCGTAGGGAGAATGGATTTCCAACTAATGACTAGGCACTGGAGTACCACCTTTCAGTACGTGGCCTAGGTCACCGTACCGAGGATCACTCCTGACCCCCTGCAACACAAGATCGGTACTACCCCTTACTGGATAATCCCGATTAAGATCACCCCACGGTTGTGATCAGCAACCGCACCACTAAGCCGAATAAAAGGGACATCCAGACAGGGATGACCTTACCCTGAAGTGGGTGCTACCCACCTAGCCTTGCTGCATAACCCCTAATTTTCAATCATTCTTGGTTGATGAGGCTTAAGGCTAAGCGTTACCTTTTAGATCGTTTTACTTAGAATTCCCATCGTCCACTTGACAATGTTGCGGAAGCATTCGTCCATACAAGTCCGTCCCGGGTTCGAACGGAACCGAAAGCACTATTCCTACTACATCCATTTTGAAAATATCCTTAGGATTAGTAGCAACCAGCCCTTGCACTTCACTGCTCCATCTTCGACTCCGAACTCGTTTTTCCACGAAAACGTACAAACCGGATCGAAGTAGTTTTCGAGAAATAAATCCCGATCCCGGTCTCTTCGAAACGATCTGCGCATTGGCTAATATTGATAGTCGGTTATTTAACTATCAAATAATATTCACAACAACCATCAAACAATAAATAATTTCCCAAATTATTTATTTATCTCAAAATATCTTCGCAAGATATATTTCCATTTTCAATCCTTTGGGCACAGTTTCAAATCATCTTCTTTTACGGAATAAAGTTGCCAAATATTTTCTATTTCCACTGAAATCACCAAGCACCAAACTTTAGATTTTTAAAATAATTTAAAAACACTTTATTGTAAAATATGCTTTAACATTCAAATTTAGAAAAACTAGTTTAATCCTTAATTAAAAATAATACTTAAGGAATATTTAAAATAAGGTTACTTTATAAAATATAAAACTAGATTTTTCCTTTAAAACAAAATACAAAGTTACCTTTAAATAATTACTACAATAATAGATTTGAAAAACACTTACCTTAGAATATAAACATTTAGCAATAATAAATTTTGTAAAACATGCTTCTTAAAACAACATTAAAACTTTTATCTTATATTTAAAAATTTACTTTGAAAACGTACTTGGCTATCCAAGGAAATAAGCTTTTCTTCCACATCCTTTTAAAAATAAGTCACTATTTATTTTTAAACAAATTTAACCATTCCTTTAATAAATTCCCACCTTGAATTTATCTTCCCAAATATCCACTGATATATTTTACTTTACTTTTATAAACCCAGATTATAAATTCCGTAGTCACATTCTCCTTTAAATTTCCAATTTCAAACACTTAAAGTAATTTCCAAATTGATTCCCAATTTACTCCATTTAAAATAATTTCCTTCTTTATATATTTCAATAAATTTAAAACTTGGATTTTAAAATAAATTCTTTATTCCTTTAAATAATGTCACTTAAGGTTTAAAATTCATTATTTCTCTGTTTATTTAAAATCCCCTTTCCATACTCGAAATTTATTTATTAGAATTTTAAATCACTTTTATTCTTTTCTAATTTATCCTTTGATTCATTCAAATTCTCTATAATCATTTTACTTACAAATTCACTCTTTTATTTTCTTTTCAAAAATCCAATTCTATATATTTTGATAACTCGGTGTACCAAAATTTTCAAGCAAACTATAGCATCCAATGTTCGAATATGATTAATCACAGAAGATCAAATAATCATAACAGAGAATATTAAATAATCTAAACAAATGTTGAGGAATCCAGTTGGATCCCTCCAACCTATTTCCATGCATCCACAAATGTTAGCACTATACCAATTCCACTTCGAGGTGGAATATCGCGGTATATGGGATTTAAATATAATATCATCCGCTATTATGCGGCGCATAGGGTCTCATCCGCTATATAATGCGGAAAATCAATCATTCCAAGATATATTATATACTACAATATAGCACATCAAATCAATTCAATCATCCAACCAATTATTTAAATTTAACTATTTGAATTTAAATTTAAATTCAACTGAGTGAGATTAACTCACATTTGTTATCGATTTGCAACTCATCTACATCTCGACTTGTTTTCTTCACAATTTAGACCTTGTATAAATATTATACAATTTATTAATATTTGAATTAACCACATCATTTATCACCATTTAAAAAAATTAATTTACTAACAATTTAATTAAATTAAATTTTTAAACCAGTAATTCCCTTTAAAAAAATCTTTTAGCAACAATAATAAACCAAATAAATAAATTTAAAAATTTAACCACCAAATCAATTGATTAAAATAACTAGTACATTCAAAATGTGTATAAGTATTTATCTCCTTTTTAAAACTACCTATATATACCTATAAAAATAATTTATTGATCTCAAAATTTCTAATTTATATATACACTTCCAACATTCATTAAAAATTCCTATTTTCTTAAAAATCTTCCCTTTTATATACTTATGTACATATATTTAACTTTTGTATAAATAAATAACAATCCAAACTTAAATTTAAAAACAGAACTATTTTAGATCTAGCTGTCTAATTAATTACTTTTCTTCCTGTTTATCTTTCCTGTAAAAACAATAAGAATAATTATTATAAACCAGTAATTAATTTTACTGTTCATGTATAAAAATCAATAAATAAATAAAATAAGCTGCTTCATAATTTACTGTTAATATTTTCCAACCTATGAATATTTGTTTAATTAAATAAAATAAATGGGTATATACCTCACAGCAACCGCTTGAGGCCGCTACCACTTCCCCCTCCCATCGCTACTGGATCGGCACTGACAAAGCAATCTCGAGCTCGAGCTCGAGCTCACACCCTTCGACCTCTCTCTAACCACTTCGTCAAACTCGCATTAGGTTGTAGTCGCCTCCAGAAATCACTCTGCGCTCCACCGCCTTCGTCGCTGACAAACCCTACTGTTAACTCCCTTCTGTGAGCGATCTAATGGAAATGCAGCGACTTAACCGCACACGTGACCTAGCGACCTAAAGAGGGTTACAACCTAGCGGAACCCAGCGACCTAAAGGTAGCTGCGACCTAAAGTGTTGCGACCTAAAGATTGTCTCGACCTAAAGGCAGCAGCGACCTAAGGAAGGTCGTGACCTAACTACAGAAGCGACCTAACTTCTCCAGTAACACAGCGACCTATAGAATTTAGCGACCTACAGGCTCACCAAACTTACGACCTAAATCATATGCGACCTAAACAAAGCCATAGCCTACCGACCTGAGAATGAAGTGGTCTCAGCGACCTAAATCTCAGCCGACTTACGACCTAAAACAAGTCGTACGCGACCTATCAACTCGCTGAGAAAAGAGCCGAGCACAATTGAGATAAGTCAGATCCCATCCCCTAGGTCGTTGCCCACCTACGACCTACTTTAGGTCGAAGACGACCTAGCACTTGGAGATAAAAATACTGCCCAACGATCTAACGGAGTACTTCGACCTAAGGAAGGTCACGACCTAAGAGATTCAACGACTTAAGAACTCCAGCTATGACTACAGGAAAGTTCTCACGACCTATGATAGGTCGCTAACGACCTAGGATAAGTCGCTCTTGACCTATCTGCATGAATAAAGAAGCCGCCTATGCCATGCCGCTATGGGATAGGTCATTTACGACCTTGGACTTGTACAAATCAGCACGTATGTTCTTATGGAAGGAAGGCCAGTGCTTTTTAGGTCGACTGCGACCTACGACCTTACTTAGGTCGGTCACGACCTACGGCCTAACTCCGATAAAAGCCTATAAATACAGCCCTAACTCGAACTAGGGGGCGACTTTTGGGCTCACTCTCTTCAAGCGCCGATACTCTGCTGCATTCCGAACCAATCTAACACTTGAAGCTCTCAAGACACTAAGAACGCTACAAACAACTTCAAGAAGAGATCACATACATCCAACATGGATTCGAAAACTCTCATCTTCATCGAAGTTTAGGCTACTTGTTCTAAGTCTCTTGTAATTCAAAGTGTATTGTACTTGGGAAGAATTGTATCAGCTTGTAACGAGATCATTAATAAAAGTACTTAAAGTGGACGTAGGCTATACCCTTAAGCCGAACCACTATAAAATTGTTGTTGTTTACTGCTTTTCTGCTATTATCTGCTTGTAATCTGTTCCCGAGCTATCGGGTGGTGCTTTCACAACTATAACTCATACACCGGGGTGTTAGCGTTCAAATTTTAGCGTTAACATTTTTGGTGCTTTCGCTGAGAATTGAACTCAGGTGAGTTATCATCATTGCTTCACAGAGATTTGTAGAGAGAATTTCCTTGAAAACCAGAAGTCTATCCGAGATTATGGCTCCTGGAAGGAAGAGTAGATCTGTCAGATCTGGGAATATTCAAGAGCGAACCTCCGCTTCCCCTATATCGAATCAAGCCACTCCAGCTGTCGGAGTTACAAAGGCAGAGCTGGATGCTGCAATTCTAGGGCTGAACCAACAGATCAATGCCCAAAATGCACAACTCGAGGCTCAAAATGCCCAGAATGCCCTAATTCTAAATAGGTTGAACGATCTGCTTGCGGCAAACCATCAACCAGCGGGTAATGAGAGGAATTTTGCTGGCAACCTTCATGATGCTGAAGAAAGAAATGCTCCTGAAAGGGCTGCTAGCCCCTTTGAACAAACACTTCCAGAGGTTGGTGGATCTAGAACTCGACATGATGAGGAGTATCTTTCTGGAATGGTCCGACAAATTATGAAAGAGAGTATGCAGAGGGTTGAAGACGAGAAAGAATGGGGTTTCGCCCCAAGTAAAACTCCATTTACCGAGAAAATCTTAAAGGCTGAATTCCCAAGGAAGTTTGTCCCACCAACCATTCCAGCTTACAGGGGGACGAGTGATCCGAACGAATTCTTATACAAGTATGATTGGCACATGACTGGTGCTAGAGCCTCTGATGAAATAAAGTGCCGATATTTTCCTGTGTATCTCGAAGGTGTAGCTCTGCTTTGGTTCACCAAACTTCCAGTCCGATCTATCGATCATTTTTCTGACTTAACTCGGAAGTTCAAGGAGCAGTTCAGACTATACGCCTCAAAAGCTAAGGATATCATGTCACTGTCAAGTTTGGAACAGAATCCAGGGGAAATTATCAGATCTTTCTTAAACCGCTTTAATATAGCGCTAGCTGAGGTGGACAATGCAGAACCGCGAATGATATTGACTTATCTGATGAAGGGTATTGACAAGTCAAGCGAATTTGGGAAATGGCTAAACATGAAGGAACCAAATTCCCTTGAAAAATTCTATAAAAAAGCAGATGAATTCATACGCTTAGAAAGTCGTCCCGTACCGGTAAAGGCAGTGTTGGAAAAAGCTGAAGATAACACTGTCGCTCCACGCAAGAATGAATCGGTGGGGCAAAAAAGGGAGAATAATAATGGGAAGAAACAGGGTAATCTGAAGAAGCCCCGATCCTTTAAGCCATCAGAGTATACTCCATTATCACATACGCCGGAGCACATCTACCTTGCCACTAAAGATTCTGTTGATTTTCCTAAACCTATCCCTTTGAGGACCGGGAAAAAGGCTATACAGAGTGGGAAGTTCTGCCGCTTCCATAATCAACCCGGTCACGAGACCGACGAATGCCGCCAGTTGAAAAATCTGATTGAAGAGTTGCTAAGGGAAAACAAACTACAGCAATTTGTGAAAAAGAATAACAACAATCCTGCTTCATCTAGTCAAGGGCAACAGGCTCCAACTCAACAGCCTAGGACGATTGAGAAGGCTGCAGGGCATGAATCTGGAAGGCCCATTATTAATGTCATTACAGGAGGACCACACCCAGCAGGCAGAAGCTGGGGTGAGATGGAAAGGTATACCAGAGCTTTAAAGTATGTGCCGACTGAGGAAGAGGTATTTGTTTTGGAAGGTGCTACGCCTTTGAAGCAACAAAGAACTTTCGATGATGATATAGTGTTCAGAGCCAGGGATTCCGCAGGTATTGAAGCTCCTACTTTGGATCCTCTAGTCATCTCGGCTGGTATCGGACCAGCTATTGTCAGAAGAGTTCTCATTGATTGTGGCGCATCCTGCAATATTCTCTTTAAGAAAACATTCGACCAAATGAAGATCCCTATGGCTGATGTGCAAGCCTCATCGCAGAAAATTGCTGGTTTCACTGGGGAGCCAAAGCAGCCGGTAGGGACCATTGATTTGTTCGTTGAACTCGGAGAAGGAGAGAGAAAAGTGGTCCGCAAGCAAACTTTTGTGATTGTCGATGAATTTTCTGCTTACAATGCTTTCCTTGGTCGCCCAACTCTGGCAGCGTTCAAAGCTGTTCTTGCCCCGTGGTGCCTCACTATTAAATTCCCTACAAACAATGGAGTAGGAGTTATAAAAGGTGATCAAAATGCTGGGCGAGAGTGCTATCTGACAGAGCTACGAGAAACCAGAAAAAGAGAAATGGGAAAGAATGCGGCAGCCCCAGTCCGCATCAAAGAACCAGCCTTGTAGCAATTACAGGGCGGACCCTGCACTGGCGAGCACAGCGGAGCAAGGAAAGAAATGGACCCTAGAAAAGTCAGTGCAGGGGAAAATAGAGTGGTACCGGTGGAAACGACAATACCAATACCTGTTGACCCAAAGGACCCAAACAAAGTGTTGAATGTGGGTTCACAACTTAATGCGTCAATTCAGAATATCTTAATATCTTTTTTAAAGGCAAATCTGGATGTTTTTGCTTGGACTCATGCCGATATGTGCAGAATATCCCCAGAAGTTGCAGTGCACGCTCTAAATATTGATCCAAAATTTACACCTGTAAAGCAGAAAAGGAGAACTCAAGGTCCGGAAAGGTCAGCGGCATTAAAAGAAGAAGTTGATCGGCTCATGGAGAATAATTTTATCAAAGAATCTACATATCCGAATTGGGTTTCAAATCCAGTGCTGGTTAAGAAAGCCAACAGAAAATGGAGAGTATGCATCGATTTTTCAGATCTAAACAAGGCCTGCCCCAAAGACTGCTTCCCATTACCCAGAATCGATCAACTGGTAGACGGAACAGCGGGACACGAATTGTTATCTTTTATGGATGCTTACTCCGGATATAACCAGATCATGATGCATGAGCCAGATCAGGAGGACACGAGCTTTATCACCGACACCGGTCTTTACTGCTACAGAGTTATGCCCTTCGGATTGAAGAATGTAGGGGCAACATACCAAAGACTCGTTAATGCTATGTTCAAACCGCAGCTGGGCAAGACTATGGAAGTCTACATCGACGACATGTTAGTAAAGTCTAAGAAAGCACTGGATCACATAGAACACTTAGCAGACATGTTCGCTGTCCTCCGAAAATACGGAATGAAGCTCAATCCTTTAAAATGTTCATTTGGAGTGGAATCCGGCAAGTTTTTAGGTTTCATCGTGAGCGCTAGGGGCATTGAGGCCAGTCCAGCTCAAATTACTGCATTAAAAGAAGTCAAAGCTCCTAGAACAAAGAAGGAATTGCAAAGTCTCAATGGAAAAGTTGCCGCCTTGAGTCGGTTCATTTCCAAAGCCACAGATAAATGCATCCCATTCTTTGACGCCCTAAAGAAAGGGAGGAAAAACTTCGATTGGACTCCCGAATGCCAAAAAGCCTTTGATGAATTGATTCGCCATATGGAGACGCCTCCAATACTTTCTAGGCCTGGCGATGGCGAGGATCTTCTTATATACTTGGCAGTATCATCTCATGCTTTAAGTGCAGCGCTGATACGAGAAGACAAAAGGATTCAACATCCAGTTTACTATATCAGCAAAAGACTCACTGGGGCAGAGATGAATTACTCTAAGTTGGAAAAACTCGCCTATTGCTTACTAATTGCGTCTAGGAAGTTGAGGCAATATTTTCAAGCTCATCCTATCAGAGTCCTCACTGATCAACCTTTAAAGCAAGTCCTGTTTCGCCCTGAAACTTCGGGTCGTCTTCTAAAGTGGAATATTGAACTCAGTCAGTATGACATCACTTATCATCCCCGGAAAGCAATCAATGGACAAGCTTTAGCGGATTTCATTGCAGAATTTACAGATAAGGGTAACAGTGAGGAAGAAACGGTCGATAATTCCCCGATCCAGTGGAAGTTATATGTCGATGGTGCAAGAAACGACTACTGTACTGGAGCCGGAGTTGTACTTGAGACTCCTGAAGGTCGATCATTATGCTATGCACTAAGATTGGAATTTCCTTCAACAAACAATGAAGCAGAATACGAAGCCCTTATCGCTGGCTTAAGGATTGCTAAAGAATTAAACATCCGAGCGTTACAAATATTCAGTGATTCTCAGCTTATTGTATGCCAAGTCAAAAAGGAATTCCAAGCAAAAGGGGGGAATCTGCCCGCCTACTTGTCAAAGGCTTGGGAACTCCTGGGTGACTTCGATCATTACATGATAAGCCACATTCCTCGAGGAGAAAACATGAAAGCAGATTCTCTCGCGAAGTATTCGAGCACAGTCGAAGCTCAATTTCTAGGGCTAACTCCAGTGGAGGTCCTGTCAACTCCTAGCATTGATGAGATGGACATTGATTGGATCATGAGCATGTCTCAAGAGCAAGAATCATGGATGACTCCGATAATAGAATATCTGCTCATTGGATCCTTACCAGGGAACTCAAAAGAACGACAAAAGCTACTGAGAAAAGCCTCTCGATACGTAATCCAGGATGGCCGGTTATACAGACGGGGATTCTCAATGCCATTACTTCGATGTGTATCCAGGGAAGAGTCTAAAGCAATCCTAGCAGAGGTACACGGAGGAGAATGTGGTGATCATTCAGGTGGCCAAACATTAGCAAAGAAAATTCTCCGATACGGATATTTTTGGCCAGAAATTAATCGAGATGCAGCAGAGTATTCCCGAAAATGTGACAAATGTCAAAGATTCGCCAAAATTCCTAGAGCTCCTTCCACCGAACTCACACAGATGGTCAGTCCATGGCCGTTTGCAATATGGGGGATAGACCTTGTAGGACCGTTACCAACTGCCAAATCTGGAATTAAATATGCCATTGTTGCTGTAGATTATTTTACTAAGTGGGCAGAAGCTGAACCACTGGCTACTATCACCTCAAAAAAGATGATAAGTTTTGTGACTAAAAACATCATTTGCAGATACGGTGTGCCTCAAAAAATAATTACAGACAATGGAACTCAGTTTGAAAGTGAAGAATTCCAAGATTTTTGCAAGCGATTCAAAATCCGGAAAAGCTTCTCAGCGGTAGCTCATCCGCAGGCAAACGGGCAAGTTGAAGCCGTGAACAAAATTATTAAGTCAACCATCAAGAAGCAACTTGAAAGAGCAAAAGGTGGTTGGGTCGATAAGCTACCACTCACAAAACTGCGACTGGGCACACCCCATTTTCATTGGCATACGGGTCAGAGGCAATGATTCCGGTAGAAATAGAAGTCCCTTCACACAGAAGAATCCATTTCAATCAAGCAGAAAACGAAAAGCTACAGCTTGAAGCGCTAGATCTCCTTGATGAAAAAAGAGATGAGGCTAATCTCAGAATTGCAGCTCATCAGCAAAGAATAGCCAGACATTTCAATTCCAAAGTTCGCCAACGCAGCTTTGAGATTGGAGACCTAGTCCTGAAGAGAATTATGACAGCGACAGGTGTGTTTGGGCCAAATTGGGAAGGACCATATGTAATAGGTCAGAAGCTTCTTGACGGCACATTCAAACTCACCACTGTTGAAGGAGATCAAATTCCAAGGGCATGGAACAGCAACCATTTGCGTCCATACTTTACTTGAAAATTTTGTTGAAATATTGTAAAAAGAATTATGAATGTATGATTCTTGTAATTGAAAGCAATTGTAAAACTGATGCAAGTAAATAATGAAAGAATATAAAGTGGATGTAGGCCCGATTTCCTGGCCGAACCACTATAAATCTTGTGTTCCTTATTATTATTACATGTTTGCTTTATTTTCAATATAAAAAGTACATAGAATGTATTGCTGAAATGTCAATTTGAATTTTTGCAGACAATGGAAGTGAAACTTGCACATAAAAAGACCAAGTGGTTCTCGCCAAATTTCAAGTCGCAAGAGCTCCGAATTCAAATCCTAGATAGGAAGTACCTCAATTGAACGGCCTATGATTTCGACAGAAACGGGTCTTTGCTAATAAATTGAGATCGTTTGAACAAACAAACATCCAATTAAGAAGCTAATGCTCGTTCTCACGAAATTGCCTGACAATGAAGCACACTTCCTTGGATTAAACAAGTTACTTGTAAAAAAAAAAAAAAAAAAAAGGGCAGAGGATTATTGAAAAGGCATGAGCAAGTGAACAGAGGAACAACCAAAGCCATCATCGGCAGCACAAGTCCTCTTCGGAGGCACAACTCTTCGGAGGATAAAGACCTCTAATGGGTCATACGCCACAAAAAAGAAAGTTCTCTACTCAACAAAAAAGATTGGAGGAGTCATGACCCTCCAACCATGAGAGAGTAACTTCCAGGCGATGAAAACCCTCTCTGAGGCACATTTCACCAGGAGTTGAAGTGTTATGACCGCTCTTCGGAATTTCACTTCACCAGAGTTGAAATGCAAACAAAATAAAAGCCCTCTTCGGAGGCACATTTCACCAGGAGTTGAAGTGTTATGACCGCTCTTCGGAATTTCACTTCACCAGAGTTGAAATGCAAACAAAATAAAAGCCCTCTTCGGAGGCACATTTCACCAGGAGTTGAAGTGTAACAACCGCTCTTCGGAATTTCACTTCACCAAAGTTGAAATGCAAAACAAGATAAAGACCTCCCTGGAAGCCCATGTTTCACCGAGATTGAAATAAAACTTCCAAGTGTCGAAACGTGAAAAGGCTTTCCTCGAAGGCACAACTCTTTGGAGGTACACGTTTCACCAAGATTGAAATAAAACTTCCAAGTGTTGAAACGTGAGAAATCCCTCCTCAGAGGTACAACCCCCTTCCGGGGACACAATTAAAAAGAAAGACCTCTTCAGAAGCCCACGTTTCACCAAGATTGAAATAAAACTTCCAAGTGTTGAAACGTGAAAAAATCTCTCCTCAGAGGCACAAATTTTTATTAAAAAAAAAAAAGAAAAATCCTCATCAAGAGCGTACTTTAACTTTCAAAGGAAGAGCGATTTACCTATTCTAAAAAAAAAAAAAAGGGGGAAAGAAAGTTAAAGTACATTCAGAGGTCCGCTTTACCACATAGAAGAATTCACTTGGCAAAATGTATACATACGCAAAAGGAAAAAGTGATTTCTTCGAAGGACAAAGCGTAGAAACTTATATGAAGGAAGTTGCACTCTACGAAAATTCTCTTCGAGAATGAAGTAATTATTCTTTAGAAAACGAGAGTGCAAATCCCCTCAAAGTATACGATATTGCAGTAAGCTCATGGTATAGGGGCAACATGGTATAGTTACATACAAAGTGGTATAGCTACGTCGGTAAAGTACGCTCAAACAACATACCACAAGCTCACCGCAATATCGTATAAATAAACTTGTGCAAAAATGAATAATAAATGCATTCTCAAATTCAAATAGAAGTCTGTACAAACAAAGGATCATTTTATTCAATTGCAGATATTGCAGATACAGGTTTCAAAATAAAAAGCAAGGGCCGGTGCCTGCACACCATCCGACCATTACACAAAAAAGGAATCAAAAAACTCAACTCTTCATTTCTTCTTGCCGCCTTTAGACCCTTTACCTGGCCGAATGGTTAGCTTTTCAGGTCTTTCAGGTCGGTCTGAAGGCATAAGGGAAGAAGGGGAGGGAGGTGCAACTGGCGCAATTTCCGGTTCCTCTTCAGTGGTGATAATTTTCTTCCCCCTCCTCTTCGATGTCCCATGCTTCTTTCTTCTCTTCGAAGAAGACTCACTCCCTGGAGTAACGAGAGCGGACAAAACTACGTCGTCAGAAGGAGTCCGCTCCGGAGAGATCTCGCCTCCTTCAAGTCCCTCATCTTTTTGCTCCTGCGAAGCAATAGGGTCATCCAAGCCATGAAGAGCCTCAATTTTCTCCTCTTGTGACCCGGGTTGTGAAGCAGAAGGAGGAGTCACCTGAAGAGATGGAGGAGGAATAACCAGAGGAGGCGAAGTCTGCACAGCACTTGTTGTTTCAACTGCAGAAGAAGAGAAATTGAAAATGTTAGTATCTTCCCAAAAGAAGGGAGATATGGGTTCATCGAGATTCAAGAAGTAATCGAGAAGCTCATCAAATTTTTGAGGAATTAGCAGGCAATCCACCTGAATCGGACCAATGTCGAAATTACCTAAAGATGTTGGCTTCGTCGGTTCAATCTCATAATTCTGAGCCCCAATGTCCTCCAAAGCCTCTTCATCTGTAGGGGTAATTACCCCGGTTCTTGTAGGAGGCGGCGAATGAGCACTAGAGCCTGTAATGTCCACCTCGGGAGAAACTAGAGAACGTTCAGAGGTAGTAGGCAGTACTTCTTTTTCAGAACGCTCCTCTTCCGCCATCCCGGCCCGCGCTCTGGCAAGCTGCTCTTTTCCCTTGGCAAGAGCGGCGCGGGCTTCATCATCAAGATAATGCTCTTCAAGGGCTGACTCAGCATATCTAGCACCTTTACCACCGAGCATATCAAGTGCTGCCTCCCAAACTTCAGCCAGTGTGATTTCATACTTGGGACCTAAAAAGGCAAGGCTGCCACGTCCCAAAATGCTGTGCAGATAAAAATCGAATAATGTGGAGCTAATGTCAGCTTTGGTTGCTTGATGAGCCTCTTCGGCCGCAAGTTTACCAGCAACAGCCTCGTCGTGCTTATTTTCGGCCATAGCAAGTCGAGTCTTTAACAACTCTATCTCCAAGCTTTGAGAGCCGGTCTGTTCTCGCAGTTGTACAGTTTCAGCACGATATTCTTCCATGACCTTTTCCTTGTGTGCAAGCTTATCTTCGACTACTCTTTGACTGGCATGCGCATCTCGTACTTGTTGCTGAAGCATGCTCTCCTTTTGAGAATGGAAAGTAGATGAAGTAGCTAATTCTTCCTTAAGTTTTTCTACTTCCGCTTCCAGCTTTTCATTGTAGGAAGCAATACTTCTCATTTCGGCGTCATGTTGTTCGAGAGTCTTCTGCCACTCAGCCTTATCATTCTCCATTGTTAGCATGGCCTCGAGATTGGCTCGGTTAACCCTCTGAAGTTCGTCGACGAGTTTTTGCCAGTTCGACATTCTTTCGATATCGGTCCTGACAGTATCAAGATTTCGCAGCATAGCCGGTTTGTCGAGAGGAACCAAGTCGAGATCAAATCGAACCCCTCTCAGGCACCACTGAGGAAATCGACTTTGAAGAGTGGGAGGACCTTGCCCGACTTGGTATGCGGGCCGGTTGATGATTGCTTGAATATCGGAACGAACGGGAGCAGGAGATTGAGCAGGGACATGTTCAGAAGCTGAAGGAGTTGTTTCTTCAGTAAGTCTAGCCCGCTTGCTAGAAGAATCGTCTATGTGACTCTTTCCTCTCTCATCATGAGCTTTTCTCTTTTGGGTATCATCATCTCTGTGGGGAAGATCGTGTCTTTCTTGTTCCCTTCGGCGACGTTCTTCATATGCTCGTCTCTCGTCGGCTTTCCTGATGGCCCTCTCTTCATCCGATTCTCTGTAAGAAGGGAGGTAACGCCTGTAATCATACTGGCTACGCCTCCCGTAGCGCTGGAAATCATCATAGTACGAGCCGCTGTGCCCCATAGGAGAATCTGGAGTAAAAATAATAAGCTTTATAAATCTTTAAAATACAAGAAGATAAGTGCGTAGAAATGATGATAAATCCAAAGTGTCGTGTAACGTGTAAACTATGCGCATCGAGTTACAAACCACTCTGTGGAATAGTGGTAGTGATAACTTGAGTAGGAGGAGTTGACATTTGTTGTAAAGAAGATGTCGCCTCGATTACAGAAGAGACAGTTTTAGAAACATCATCTTTGAAAAGTTCTTGAGATGTCACAATTAAATCGCTCAACCCCTCAAAAACATCATCGCCATCTTGTTTTTTGGAGCTTGCTTTCTTAACTCCTTCACTAGTAGATCGAGGGGGTTCTTCCTCTCCAGTAACTGGGGCAAGTACAGACTTGTCAGATGGCCCCGCAACATCTTTCGGAATTGAACACTTAACTAGTGAAGTTTCTATAGAGGTTCCTCCCTGCAAGTGCTCTTTAGTGGAGACTGGGGCATCAGGAGTGTTCGTCGGAGAATCAGGAACCTCCGTTGGAACTTCATGTATTTGAGTAGAACGAGAAGGATGTAGAAGCTCAAACTGATGAAGAAGTTCTTCTGTCAATAGAAATTTTGCGCTTCTTTCTTCAGCAGCCACAGTGCTTAGCCTTTCAAAAACTGACTTATGGCTGGAATCTCTAGAAGGAGGAGGAAGTGCTGTAAAAATAAGGAATGGAATCAGCATCTAGCAATACGAACCAGGCAAAACTTAGAATAAAATTAAAGAAAGAAGAGAAAAAAGATCTCACTTCCTACTCTCCAGTCTGCGTAAAATTCTGCGGAGCAACGAATGTAGAAGTATTGACTCAGGAAACCATGTGCACTCTCCGGCAAATCCAAAATAAGTTTGCGGTTCCTCGCACCTCTTACAAGTACAATTGAAGGATGGTCCTTGTTCTTCGCAAAAGTGCACAAGTAACAGATTTCCTCAAAACTCGGAAGATGATCAAGAGTCCTCCTGAACAGAACACACAATCCCATCAAAATAGCATAGCCATTGGGGTGCAGCTGGAAAGGAGAGATCGTCGGTCGAAGGAGGATTTGCCGGAGAAATTCATTAAAAGGAGGAATTGCTCCACTCAAGCACATTTGTCGGTTAATGGCAACAAAACCGTAAGGTGGTCTATCAGCAGAGTCATTTGGTCCAGGGAGTAAAACTTCTGCCTCGGCAATGCCAAATTGAACGCATAATTGATTAAGCGCCCGCTGTTTCAAAAGGGTAGGAGTTCTTTCCGGAGGATTCTCTAGTGGAATAGCAATCGGGAAAACCCCTTCAGCGTGTTCTATCATCTCTTCTTGTTGAGACATCATTCTACATAAGCGACTGGATGTTCAGATGAGAAGGTGCACGTTTCCTAAAAAGTGTGAAATGTTGTGCAGAATTAAAAAAAAAAAGGAAAGCAAACATAACTGAAATCAAACTAGTTGACAATTAGTCGACTATGAGATTTCAGAACTTGTTAATATAGATCTCAAGTGTAGTGTTAATGCGAACGAATCAGCTTTAACTGGATATTTTAGTTTTGCTTTAACACTTCACTTGAATTCATTGGTTCACAGCATTTCATTTGCACATTTCATTTAAATTGATTATTCTTTATCGACTAATCTGTCATTCGATGTAGGCAGTCAATGGCAGTATATTCGTCCCAGTTTTCTGCAAATGTTATGTTTAACAGGTTATTAGCATTAGAGATAGCCTAAAACAAAGTGCAACAGAATTCAAATCCATATAGTTCAAAGTTCAAACAGTTCAATCAAAGTTGTCTCAAGATTTCACAAGTCATAGGTCGTCCAGCGACCTAGCATAGGTCGGGGCTTCATTAGGTCGCATTGTGCAAGTTCAAGGGGTTCAAAACAATGCAAAATTGTTCAAGTCCTAGCTCGGCTGCGACCTAGAGCCCATACCGCAAAAGAATTAGGTCGTTGACATGTCGAGTCCCTCTGCAGTCATTCAGGAATCTAGGTCAACAAGTTCTTAAGTCGCACTTTAGTTCAGAGTAAGATGGTCCAGATTTGTTTAAGTGTAAGGTCAGCCGCGACCTAAGATTTCAATCATCATGGAATTTAAGTCGTTACTTTTTTAGGTCGTTATGAGGTCGCTCTGCTTTAAGTTTTATCTCATTCAAGAGGGAGTTAGATCATTAGTATTAGGTCGCATGGTTCACATTCAAACAGACACCCCTAAGGTCGATTCCCCACTCACACGCTGCCAGATCATCACTACCATTAACCCGTTAACCCATTAGAGCCTTCCTTATCTCTTCCAAATTTATAAACCAGCTAATTTGAATCACTGTAGTTTACCATCTTCCTCCCACATCCTCACAGATCACTCGAAAAATCCAATCCAAATTGCCTCAGATCCACCATACATCGGATATACTGCTATATCCACAAGAATCACCACGATAACTCAATCAAGAGGAAAATCGAATCGTGACTTATGGGAAAAATCAGCATACGAAAATGCATTAAGAATGACAAGTGGAATATTCGTGGTTTGATGATGGATGTGATCGAATGTTGATAGAACTCACTTACGCAATCTGGTGATGGAAAAGTTGAAAGATTGAGCTGATTAGAATCATCCTCGAGAAGTTCAGAAGCTTGTTAATGGCAGAATGGATGCTGAAGCAGATGAAGAGGGGAGGGAGCGACCTACGGTATTTATATTCTAGGACAGTGGAACGCGAACCGACACTACGCGACCTAATTTTCTCCTTAAGTCGTTTGCGACCTAGCAATTCTTCAGAATGCGAGTTAAGAAAGTCGAAGCACACGACCTATGGCTAAGTCGTATACTTCGAGGGGCAAATGTTAACTCCCTTCTGTGAGTGATCTAATGGAAATGCAGCGACTTAACCGCACACGTGACCAAGCGACCTAAAGAGGGTTACAACCTAGCGGAACCCAGCGACCTAAAGGTAGCTGCGACCTAAAGTGTTGCGACCTAAAGATTGTCTCGACCTAAAGGCAGCAGCGACCTAAGGAAGGTCGTGACCTAACTACAGAAGCGACCTAACTTCTCCAGTAACACAGCGACCTATAGAATTTAGCGACCTACAGGCTCACCAAACTTACGACCTAAATCATATGCGACCTAAACAAAGCCATAGCCTACCGACCTGAGAATGAAGTGGTCTCAGCGACCTAAATCTCAGCCGACTTACGACCTAAAACAAGTCGTACGCGACCTATCAACTCGCTGAGAAAAGAGCCGAGCACAATTGAGATAAGTCAGATCCCATCCCCTAGGTCGTTGCCCACCTACGACCTACTTTAGGTCGAAGACGACCTAGCACTTGGAGATAAAAATACTGCCCAACGACTTAACGGAGTACTTCGACCTAAGGAAGGTCACGACCTAAGAGATTCAACGACTTAAGAACTCCAGCTATGACTACAGGAAAGTTCTCACGACCTATGATAGGTCGCTAACGACCTAGGATAAGTCGCTCTTGACCTATCTGCATGAATAAAGAAGCCGCCTATGCCATGCCGCTATGGGATAGGTCGTTTACGACCTTGGACTTGTACAAATCAGCACGTATGTTCTTATGGAAGGAAGGCCAGTGCTTTTTAGGTCGACTGCGACCTACGACCTTACTTAGGTCGGTCACGACCTACGGCCTAACTCCGATAAAAGCCTATAAATACAGCCCTAACTCGAACTAGGGGGCGACTTTTGGGCTCACTCTCTTCAAGCGCCGATACTCTGCTGCATTCCGAACCAATCTAACACTTGAAGCTCTCAAGACACTAAGAACGCTACAAACAACTTCAAGAAGAGATCACATACATCCAACATGGATTCGAAAACTCTCATCTTCATCGAAGTTTAGGCTACTTGTTCTAAGTCTCTTGTAATTCAAAGTGTATTGTACTTGGGAAGAATTGTATCAGCTTGTAACGAGATCATTAATAAAAGTACTTAAAGTGGACGTAGGCTATACCCTTAAGCCGAACCACTATAAAATTGTTGTTGTTTGCTGCTTTTCTGCTATTATCTGCTTGTAATCTGTTCCCGAGCTATCGGGTGGTGCTTTCACAACTATAACTCATACGCCGGGGTGTTAGCGTTCAAATTTTAGCGTTAACACCTACCACCCAATGCATCGCCGCCGCTCCTCATCGGCAACCGTCGTTTCAACACGCGCCCCCAAATCCATGCGCGCTTGCACGCGATTCCTATAGCAGGCTCGAGCTCGACCTAAAATCGCGATTGTAACAACCAAATATTTTCAACAATTCGCATCCGCACATATCGGACTTGAATTGCTCAGAATACCGCGTTGTAAATAAAATTTGGCAAATCTCAGAACATACAGTAAATAATAATCACAGATCACGGACACAGAGTATTTAATAATGCAGCGGAAGTAAAAGAAATAGTAGTTCATGAAGCTACATAAATATATCAGAGTTAAATAAAATACAACAGAAGAAATAAAGTACAACAGAAGTCTCAAGATGATAACCAAGTACAAGCTGAATAGAACAACAGAACTGGAATAGATAAAACTAGATAAGCAGATAATCTCCAGCGATTCCAATCTCCAGAAAGTGGAATCCAAATCTGTGAATAACTCAGGCTGACTCGAGCGTAAATAAAAAAACAAACACTCGAGTCAGGACAATATATACTTATATAATGTAAACCAAATCAAGTGAACTGTAATAAGGTACAAGTAACTTAAAGGATGCCTGGGACCGCCCATCCTCTAAGGATCCGTTAAACTATTTACTATGTAGTAATATTTTGCTATTATAATAATGTCTACGGTAAAATAAACTTACTTTTAAATAGCGTTCCGGGCTACCCATATCACCCTTCACACTTAATAGTCCCAGTAGTCCATCCAATATCATGATATCTCCAGATCGGGAAACTATCAGAGGATACCACACGGGCTAGGGAGAAAAACAAACTCGTAGTAAAGGCTCGGTATGGTAGGTGACACGGCACACAAGGCAATGCCAGGGTAGATAAACCAAATACGCACACGGGCTGGTGGTAACGCAGCAGCCACATACGCCCACCTCGGAACACACTCCCATATCAAAATCGGAGGATGACCATTTATTCAATCACAAGTAAGAGTATAGTATCGAAGGAATGTGTCCGACCAGAGGAGCTACCCCTTTTGGCCCAAGGTCGCTCCTTTTTTAGCCACCTTAAGCCAACTCACGGGTGTCGGGTCCACGTAATATATCTCAAGAACGTCGCCACCATCCTACTTCATTCTGGAATCTCCACCGTGTGCACGGTTGTCAAAGTGGTTTTCGGTATCGACAGAGAGTATGCCAGATATCCGATCCCAGTCTCTTTGCCAACCAATGGTTATTATAACCCGCGGTTATAACTTTTAAAATAATATTGATACTTCAAAATAGAATATCATTTCAAATCCAAATCTTTATCAAAATAAAGATTAAATTAATTCCAAACCATTACAAAAACATCATATCTTTCAAAAACTTCCTATCAAATCATTTTAGTATATTAAGACATCATATCTTTACAAAACTTCATTTCCAATCATTTCAATATATCAAAATATCATACCTTTACAAAACTCCATTTCCAATCATTTTAATATCTCAAAATATCATATCTTTTCAAAACTTCCTTTCAAATCATTTTAATATGTCAAAATATCATATCTTTTCAACACCGCATTTCAAATCATTTTAATATATCAAAATATCATATCTTTTATTTCAACATTCAATTTTAAATTCATTGAATTAAATTTCAACTTAACACTTAAGTTTAAAATTTCAAGATATAACTTAATTTCAATTTTATTTACTTAACTTAAAATTCACTTTTAAGCCAAATTCACAAATTCTCATTTTGGTTATATTTCAAAATTTCAACTTAAATAATCATTCATTTCACATTTTAACTTTATTCAAAAAAAATCATTAATATATTATAAAATCACTTTAAATTCATTTTAAATTCAAATTATCATGAATTTATCATAATTCTATATTTAATTTAATTTCCAATTATAATTAAATCAAAATTTCCAAAATAACTTACATTCAAATTTTCAAACTTTTCCGTAATTTATTTAACATATAAATTTCCAAAAAATCAATAATACTTTACAAAATTATTTTAATTAATTTTAAATCAAAATATTATAATAATTACATTTCTAAAATATTTTAAAAATTTTAGAAAAACATATTTTAACTACGGGCCTGTATATAATTTTCTACGCTAGGTAAAGTGATACGGGTAATATATCATTTCAAACCGTAATTTACAAAGAAAATCCGGGTTTTAACATTTCAAACCCGTAGTCCCAAGTAAATGAAAATAATTGAAAATCGTTCAGGCCTATCATTTCATCCCATAACGATTTTCCCTTATTCTAAAGTCCGTTCGGGTATTTATCATTTCAACCCATAGTGATTCTAATCTAAAGGGAACTTGCAGTGTGATAAACTGATATAAATAACAGAACAACATAATATAACAGTAACAGATGATATAACAGGTGTTTAAGTATGGGTGAACATCATATAATCATAATATAGCAGGTGTAACATGATAATGCATTTTACAGATTCAAAAGGGGTCAATTCACTAGTTATATACGTACATATTGTCTGGTGAGAATAACTCACCGGTTTGAGCTGGAGACACAACAACGAATGCACGAATGAGATCCAAACAAGCACAATAACACGACATAGAGATGAGTGGGAGAGCCAAAGTATCAATTCCCTTGAATATGTGTCACACAAAACAATAATAATAACATAAGTTTCAAACTCAAATGTACATAAACAATGCTAGGAATGAATGTATAAATCATCTCCAAAGACCTTGCACTTGCTTTCAACATCATATGTATCAGCTATGGATCAGGTTTGCACGGCCAAAGCATGTATTTGGATCAGGTTATGGATTGAAATGGGTCGGCCTAACCTAGAGAAAGTGGTGGACAAGTTTGTGAAGCAAGATCTAGTATTACAAGGCAATAGTATGGATTCTAGGCAACTACAAGGCTCGGCCAAGACCAAGGAGGGCACGGCCATGGCTCAGGGGGTCAAGTAGTGATGTGGAAGGGTGTGTCAGGTCGGAATTGGCTGGTGGTGGTGGCGCAAGTGGCGGCAAGGAGGAGCTTGAGGTGGTGAAGGCAAAGAAGCTAGGCTATGTGCATTGTCAAGGTGGATATTGCAATTTTGGTGGAGTTTGATCAACAAGTGGTGCATGGCCATGGATGGGCAGTGGCCTGGAGGTGGCCGCGGCCTGATATGGTGGTGGTGGAGGTGGCTATGGTGCTGGAGTGGTGAGGCCAAACTTGAAGTAGAAGAGAGCAAGTGTAAATTCAAAGAACAAAACATTGAAAAGTGAAAAGAAAAGAGAAGTTTACCAAAGTTTTTTCACAAAGATGAAGGCCAAACTATTTTTCTCAGGTTAGAAATGATAATTCACGTGAAAAGAAATGGGAGAAGTCGGCTGAAGATTATGATAAGGTCAGCCAATAGTAAATGCAAGTAATGGTTGAAATGAAAAGACAAGAATGCAAAAGGACTAAGGCAAATAAAGAGTCACAAAACCTTTCAAATTTCTCTTATTTATTTATATAAGTTTATATTACTGAAAATAATAATAATTTCAGTCACAAATTCGAAAATATAATAAAATATAAAATATATATAAATATTTATTAATTATATAAGGTAAAAAATAAGAAAATAGCACAAAATTGCAAACTAGTTTAGAAAAATGGAAAATAAACAGAATGAACTTTGGATAATTTATATGGAATTATAAAAATATTTATAAAAAAGATAATAACATAAAAATAAAAATGCATTCAAAAATAAATATATAAATTTTAATTTAAATATAATATAAATAAAGAAAATAGCAGAAAAATGAAAACCAGGCTTTACAATTTTGAAAATAAATTCAATAAGCTTTGAAAAAATTCAAACATCACTGTAAAATATTTAAAAGTCAAAATATACATAATATAACATAAATATGCAAATTAGAATAAGATATATCAAGTAAAAATATCATTTATATAAATTAAAACAAAGAATATTGTTAAATAACCCTATATACATACAATATTGTAAAGGGTATAACTTTCACAATTTGAATCCAATTTCAACAAAATAAAAAGCAGTATTCATGATATTAAATCTATTTTCATAATAAATATAAAATTCAAAAATTAAAATATTTAAATTTAAAATTTAAAAGTCAAAGTTTGACCAATTTTGACCATAAATCCATTTTTCAGGAAAATATTCAATTTATACTAGTTTTGAAATTATAATTCATATAATAATAAAAATTTATATTTAAAAATGAAATGTTTGAAATAAAACAAGTTTAAAATAATTTCAAAATAAAATAAAGTCAAATTTAAATTATATGCAAAAAATCTAGGGTTGTTACAGCGATGATGTCATATGAGGCAATACCCAAGGTAGTGAAACAACCATTTGCTTGATCCGTACTGGTGAAAATGCATCGCCGCAATGATCGCAACACCGTGAAACAACACTCCCAAAAAACGAGGGTGCACCAATCAATAACAAGTAATGAGTAGTTTATGAAGAAGTGTGTTCGCTCGAGGTGGCTAACCCCATTTGGCCCGGCACGGCTCCTGTTTTAGTCATTTCCAATTTGACACAAGTGTCAAGGCTATCCATTATCGTTCTCTTTCTTCAGTCATCACGTACATTATTCCAACCACTTCATTCTGGATCACACTCCGCGTATAGTTATTAAAGTGGTTTTCGGTTTAGACAGAGAGTATGTCCATAACCGATTCCGGTTCCTTTAATAACTTTCGTAATTATTATACCGATTTGTCGTTTAATAAATTTCAAAATCAAATCAAATTCAATTTCAATTAGAGTTTATAAATCAACATTTCATTTGTCTTTCAAAAGTTATTTCTATAATTTATGTTTTAAAACTTCCAAATTACCATTTCAAAATCTTATAATTCAATTTCAACTTTTATTTAAAACAATTCAAATATTTATTCAAGTTCGTATATAAGTTTCATTCCGCAATCAATTAAATTAATTTAATTTAACATTCAAATCAATTTGAATGCATTTATCGATTTCATTCAATATTCGTTAAGTTACTTTATCATTCAAAACAATTTCTTTTTAATTTACCATTCATTAAATAAATTTAAGTTTTCCTTCATTATATCAAAACTTACAGATTGAATTAAATTAAATTCGTCAAATCAAATTCTTTAAATTACAAGTCTTACATTGATTTCAATAAATCAAATTTATTCCTTGTTAAAGAAATTCAATTTCACATATTTATTTACTTACTTTCAATAATTTTCCAAAAACTTAATTAATAAAGAAACTCAATTTCAATTATTAACGAAGTTCAAACTCACTTATTCAGGAGTTCAATTTCTCTATCAAAGAATTCAAATTTTTATTTAATTATCAAATAATTCAATCTTATTTAATTATTAAATAATTTCAAAACTCAATTATTAAATATTTTCAATACTTAATTATTAAATAATTTCAATACTTAATTAAACAACGTTCTTTCATCAATTACTTTGTTAATATTTTGTTTTAGATTATAGATATTAACATTTTTCTTCATTAAAATTTAAACTCCAATTTCATTTCAAAACCTTATTGTTTATTTAAATAAAATCTTTATTTAATTTTAAATCAAATTATTGACCAATCGGGTTTTATTTAATTCTCTATCTTAAGTCAAGTTTTATTTGGGTATCTATCATTTCAACCTGATTCATTTCAATTCAACAAACAAAGCATAGCAAATGGAACTTGCAGTGTGATAACTGGGATGGTGTCAAAGTAAATAAACAAGCAATAGCAACCATCAATAACAATTCAATAATTAATTCAAATAATCCCGAAATAATCGTATAAATTTACATTTGTTGTTTATGCAAATTAATATAATTATTTCTAGAATCTACACTATCATTTCATGTAGATTAAAGATTATTACACTAATTATTTGTACGGTTCTTCACTTGTTATTCATTGTTCAATTTCATACTACATCAATTTATACAACATACATTTAAATGGTTCAAGGTGTAATTAACCAAATCCTTCGTGTCAATTTAATTTACATTAAATGGGTCATATTTTACAAATTTAACAAATTAAATTCAACACATATATCAAGTCTAACTGTCAAATTCAATTTCAAATTATTTATCACTTACAACATTAACAATTTAACGTCCAATGTCAACATCAACCAATCAATCATTTAACAACCAAACTGGATTATCATTATATAAATAACAAATAATAATGTCAGATGTCACAGGTGAACTGATATAGGTAATAGCATATATAACAGTGTAAATAACCAGCAGCAACATATTTCAATTGTCGTTTCAATTGAAATCAAATTTAATAAATAAAAGAACATTAATCGTGACCGATTGCTCACCTTTCGAGGTTACAGAGAATAGAAGATGGCACTGAATTTTAGTTATGAATCCAAACACGAATTCCAAAGCAAAGTGAGATGGGAACGAATTCGACAGATAGGGCTGATAACAGAAATTGATGAAAAGAAACCGAATCAGAATCAATTTAATATATACCAAATAATGTATGTATGTATATATATATATATATTTGTTTCAAAATAATTTTTGATACATATATTTCAAATCAAAATTTATTTCAAACACACAAAATAAAATTTCCATATATATATATATATATATATTTGAAATCAACTCATAAATACTTATGTATATAGACGATATATAAACTCACATTCTTATAAAAATCAAAATTTACAAAAAAAAAATCAACAAAATTTAACTCGTGATAATATATAGGAACTCACAGACTACTAATAACTTATATTCCAAAAGCAAAATCAAATTAATTATAATGTGTATATATATATGCTTTAAACATGAATATATATAAACTGACATGTTGTATAACTCACGTAAATTCATATATACAAAACTGCAAACACGACTACAAATGGACAAACAGTATAAACAACTTTATAATATAATATAAAATACTTTTCGTAATACAACTTAAGAACAGTCAACATATATAATACGTTAGACTCGAAAATATACATGTAGTATGATTAAAAAAATCAATATTTATATTTTTATCACTATAACTTATTTTATAAAATATACACTATTATTTACCTACGGCAGTTGCTGTACTAAGATTTTATAGAAGAAGAGAAAAAACATACATTTGTACATATATATAAGTAACAATATACACTACTTATATAACTTGTATATTATAAACAACCTATGTAACAACTTCATACGCAGATTTTTGCTCAAATCAAATAAAATACAAAATACTAAATATATGAACTCTTAATATACATATCTAGCCAACATATTATATATAAACTTGTATACAATAATATATAACTAACGTATAAATTTATATATAACAAATCAAAAAACTAAAAACCCATATATATATGTTGTGTAGGATCGATTTCACCCTAGAGGAGGGTGAATAGGGTGATGGTATAAATTATAAAAATTAATTGCGGAAGCTTATAAAATAATTTCAACACAGATCACAGAATAATAGCAGCATAGATACTAGCAGAATAATAAAATGTAGATATAGAACGACACATAATTTACCCAGCTTCGGCAAAACCCTGCCTACGTGTTGCCCCCAAGGTTTCTACTAGAAATTAGATAGTCAGACGCTTACACAAGTAAACTCGCGACACCCGCTATCGACTAAACCTAACTCTACGCTCAAAACTCTGCCGCAACTCAGCCACTGAGTTGCGAATTCTCAAACTACGCCACGTAGTTTGTCCCCTAGTCACACGACTAGAAATTTAAACGGTTTAAAAATAAATTACAAATTAAAAACAGTTTAAAATTAAAATAACCCTAATTTTAAACCCAAGACCCTTTTTTATTCTTTAACAAGGCCGGCCCTTTTTTTATTATTTGCCCCGTTCTCTTTATTTCGTTCCTTTGTGAAAAATGGCCGTCGTTCCTCTTTTTACAGAAATTAGGGCATCGGCATTGATCCAAATTAGGGCTTGTGCAAATTGAAGGCGCTGCTTGAATTGCTGGATCGAATGATGATTGACGTGCTTCCTTGTCGATCGATGCACTCTTTTTTACCACACGGCTTCTCCAATTTGCATCGAGTTTGTCTGCGATTCCAGTACGTAATTTACTGCTCTTTTACTTTCTGATTCAATGCTTGAACTCGATGGATCTATGTTGATGATGATTATTGCAATTTATAGGAGTCTGATCTCCTTGAATTACGTTCGTACAAATATATTTGAATTTGTCACATAATTTGCTCGACCGTTCGATTAATTTCTGATGTTGATGATTTTACTGACTCAATCAAATTCGTATAATTGATGCTTGCTTGGTTGACACAGTTCACTATCGTGGTCATCACGGTGTTGATTTTTGCTTTGACTTCGCCCATTTTTGATTTCATAAATTTCTGGCTTTGACTTGAATTTGTCACGTGAATTTTTGGTCGGCTTCGACTCTGGCCATCTTTGTGTTCATCACTCTGCTGTTTGCATTTGCATTATTCACATGTATTTCACAATTTAACTCTTGATATCACTGCTGTTCATTTGAGTTGTTGCAATTCCACTACTTTGGTTGACATTGTTTATATACATGATGTCATGATTTTCATTTGGCTTCACTTGTGTACGTTGTGTCATTTGATTGCCAAGTCTTCTGAAGCTCGAGTTGCACACTGCTTGTTAACTACTGCTTCAACTTGACTCCGTTCAGTTGTTCATGGTGTCGATTTTGAGTTGTATTATTCCACGGCTCTGACTTTGTTTTGATAAATTGTTGCTTGGATTTTTTTGTACTTGTAGTCTTGTTCACTGTGTCACTTAGGTGCATTTGTTTGCACTGTTCATTGACTTGAGCTTCTTGCTTCACTTCTGAAATGATGCTGAGGCTTGCTTAGTCTTGAACACTACACTTGTATATATTCACTATCACTTGCTCTTAGCTTGGAGTTGCATTTCTGAGTTGAACTGGTGCATTTTCTTTGTGCTTACTTTGGTTACTGGTTATGTGTTCTTGTGCATGAAGATAGCTCATGTGTTTTTGTTGTGCACTGACCATGTGGTCTTTTGATTTGTTCATACTGACCATGTGGTCTTGGTACACTGCTTACTGTCATGTTGAACTGAGTTTGATTTGATTTCATTTTTGTTGTGTCATTTACTTGGTGCATCACCATACATATTCACTTGAGTTATTTGAAGTTGTAGATTGCTGATGTGTTTGTGTTGTTGCAGTTCGTATTTGCTGTTTTCCCATGGTGCCTTGACTTTGGTTGTTGCATTGAGTTGAGTCAAGATTGCAGTGACTTGACCTTTGCATTTTGTTTATTTTTCGAAATTTCACCTGAGTTGAATCCAGCTTAAGCTCGGATTTGACCTTGTGCTGAGAGTTGTGACATTTATTTGTATTGCACTTGAGTTGAATCCGATAATTTGGGTTTGACCTGTGCTCACATGTCCCTGTAAATTTGTCAAGTGTATATATCGGTGTGCACGGCCTTGTGGCATATATAGTGATACACTGTGTATGTCACAAGTTGTTCGTGTATGATGAATTGAAATTAAATGATGACGCACAACCCAAATAACTGAGGAAAATAATATTTTCAAAACTCCATATTTTATTTTATATTACAAAAATATTTCTTTTTCAATTTTACTGCGTTAGTGAATATTTTTGCAGATTGCTCAGATGTTGGTTTCTAACTGGAATGAAGTTGAAGATAAATACGAGTGTGAGTGATACGTAGTGAGTTCAACTGTAAATGTAAAACTGTGATGTAATTGAATTTGTATCGAAGTTGTATAGTATAGTGAGAGCTTGAATTTGTACTATTCAAAATTGTAATAAATATTTGTTTGAATAAAATTTCTGTTTGAATTCAAATTCTGTGTTATTTAATTTTATTCAGCAAATATTTATTTAATCTATGAAAAATAAAATAGTACATTAACAAATACATTTAAACGAATGCATATATGTTTATTATCATCAAACAAAAATCATATAAGCGCATATTCAACAATCTCCCCCTTTTGATGATAACAAACATATACTTAAGATTTTGAATATGTTAAATGTATTTGATCATTCATATGCTCTAATTGCTCCCCCTATTTAAATGATATCTCTCTACACAAAGCTCCGCCTACATATATGCATACAAATAGAAATATTGAAATGAGCCTACATGCAAATAGAAAATTATTTGACCTTTGCTTGATTTTATTTGACAAAATCTTAACTTTTCTCTCCCCCTTTTGTTATCAGCAAAAGAATAATAGTGTTAGAGAAAATAGAGATAAAGTGATCGATATTAATCCAATATTAAAATTCAATTGAATATAAATATTAAATTTCAATAAAAAATCAAACAAAAATCATAAATATTTTGTTAGGCGCATATTCCACTTTTTAGAATTATGGGAATTATGTCATCATATAAAACCATACAGTTGTGTCTATTTGTGGTATATTTGTATCAGGAATTTGAATATCTACTAACCATGCATAACCGTTAGGACTTTTAAATGAGATTAGTAGTATTCCAATTTTATTTTAAAAAAAATGAACTCAAGTATCTTCTAACCACGCATAACCGTGAGGACTTTTAAACGGGATTAGAATCAACTTGTTTATTTTAAAAATCAACTTTTGATATGCGTTCCATACATGCATAACCGTGAGGACTTTTAAATGAGCATGGAAGCACATAACAAATTCCAAGTAAATCACCCATGCATAACCGTGAGGACTTTTAAATGAGAGTGAATACGTTGGTATTTATTATTATTATTATTTTTACTATATAATTTTTTTCTATTATTTTTAAAAAAAAATTTAAATGAAAAACGAACAATTCTTGTTTAAAGTACCACATATCGATAAACTATATAGAATTTTGATGAGTGATGGTCATTAGAAATATGATAGAGATAGAGATGGTCATGGAATTTTTACCAACCAAAAGTTTTATAACTCTTGTTTAAATTTCTAAAGAAATTTACTAATTATACCATCTCGAGTCATAATAGATGATAAATATCAACACTTATCACTTTTTCAATCACTATTTATCTTTTCGATAATTATTAGGGAGTCAGATTAGTCAAAATAGTCATTTAAAATCAAATTCAAAAATAATTATGAAATCAATTTTTCAAAATGACTAATCTGAAAATATGGTCAAAAATGATTTTCTCGAGGGGGTTTAATAAGAAAATTTTCTGCTATTTGAAAATTATTTGAAATGAAAAATATGTAGATATTTTCTTTGAAAAACGATGCAGTTACTAAATGTCTCAAAAATCACGTTCAACTAGTAATTTTTCGACCAACTAGATTACCAGTGTAATCTGCATATGAATTTCTTTTTCGCTCAAAATTATCATTAATTGAATTTGATCGACCAAACCATGAAGTGTGCACCAAAAATTTCAAACTCAATTTTAACAGCAATTTAAATGACATTCTCTTGAATTTGAAATAAACCGTGTAAATAATCAAGAAACCGTGAATTTAGAGTTAGCCATATTATAACCAAATGTATTATCCAACAAAACATTATTTTTGATCCAAACTAATATATATGAAGTAATTCAAAGAATCTAGAGAATTTTATAGCGTTTTTGGCATAAGAATATAATTTGGCCAACTATGTTGAATAAGTCAGAATCAAAATCATCATCTTTTCATCATCTCAATATTGGCTGATTTTAATTCAGAATATGGTGCAAATTATCACATTTAATATATCGTTCAAATAAATATACCATTACCTGTGTTACCTTTATGATATTTTTCGTTGTTGTCCATTGTGATTCTGTCACCTTTATACTAGGCTAAGGAACTTTGCTTTGTCGCCCGTTGTGTTTCTAGAACAGCCAAAAATCCAGAGAACACTGTTGTTGTTCTTTAGCTTGCCACCACACCTACGGGAAAAGATTTATGTGACCTATTTGTTTTTGTAGGTCCATGGTTATTAGTGGCAGAAAATTTTGAAAAACAATTTTGTAAAGACCCAAAACTATTTATAATTGTTCCCTTTGGCACCCAAACTTGTTTAACTTTGAGAGTTTTTATATTTGTGCCTTTTGGAACCCAAATCGGTATAGTTTTCACATGTTTGGGTCTATACCAACAATTGTTGTGATTGTGTCCATATTTTCTACAAATTGTGCACATAGAATTAACTTAATTAATATTTCTTTCAACATTTTCAGAATGATTATATCCAAGTCCTTGTCTTACGGTATTAACAGTTTGCTTTCCTAATAGCATATTCAACGATTTTTCACTTTTTGAAAATTTATCTAAAGTCGTTGACAATTGTTGGACTTGTGTTTTGAGAGATTCATTTTCGTTGAACAATTGTGTGCACTTTTTAATAAAATTCTCTCTCCTAGTATTTTCATTCTCTTTTAAAATCAGAATTTCATTTTCAAGTGATTTCATTTTAATTTCTGATTTTTTTAATTTCTTCATCAAATGTTGGACACTTATCACACTTAGGGATCCTACTTTGATAGGTTTTAACTAATTGGTCAAGTTGTTCATTTAATTCTATCAAAGTGCTTTTTTGTGATTCAAGTTTAGCGTATTTTCCCTAAGTCGTTCAAAACAGCCATTTACTTCATGGAAATAAATAAGTAATTCAGAGTGAGTAAGTTTTGATACCTCGCTTGGCTCGTCATCGTCGCTATCGGTTATATTCCCATGAAGGCACATATCTACTTTCTCACTTTCACTGCTACCGCTTTTATTCCACGTGGCTGCAAAACATCTTCGTTTTGATTTCTTTTCTTTGTTAAGTCGAAATCGGGGATAATTGGGCTTGATATCACCGGGTTTGTTGCAAATGATCCCGTGTTCTTTCGAGTTGTCTAGTGCTTTGATTATTCTGCTTTTTAATTTTTGATTTAGAGCTAGATTTCCATATTTGTGGTTCCACCTTTTGAATTTCTTCATTATTAACGTCAGCTCAACTGCTCCATCATCATCATCCTCATCACGACTGCTTTTTACAAATCCTGTTAAGTACATTTCTTCAACTGAGTTGGTTGTGGAGGATTTCTCATTGCTGTTGACTTTTGCACCATATATTACATCGAAATTATTCCAGATTTCCTGTGCATTTTCACAATGAGAGATGAAATTAAAATTATCTTGATTAACATGAGAATATAATATATGCATAGCAAGAGCGTTAATCGAGATAATTTTCTTATCTGTTATATCACACCCGTTTTCAATAATATCCCAACATTTAACATTAACAGATTTTAAATAAAATACCATTTTCAATTTCCAATTCAAAAAAATCTGTTCCATCGAAAATAGAAGGAATAATAGTGGAACGACCCTCAACAAAAGTATTATTAAAAGAAGCCATTTTAAAAATTAAATTTTTTAAACAAAAACCGATTTTTGAAACACGAATTTTTTAAAACACAAATTGACTTCTATTCCTAGCTCAGATACCACTTGTAGGATCGACTTCACCCTAGAGGGGGGGTGAATAGGGTGATGGTATAAATTATAAAAATTAATTGCGGAAGCTTATAAAATAATTTCAACATAGATCACAGAACAATAGCAACACAGATACTAGCAGAATAATAAAATGCAAATATAGAACGACGCAGAATTTACCCAGCTTCGGCAAAACCCTGCCTACGTGCTACCCCCAAGGTTTCTACTAGAAATTAGATAGTCAGATGCTTACACACGTAAACTCGTGACACCCGCTATCGACTAAACCTAACTCTACGCTCAAAACCCTGCCACAACTCTGCCACTGAGTTGCGAATTCTCAAACTACGCCACGTAGTTTGTCCCCTGGTCACACGACTAGAAATTTAAACGGTTTAAAAATAAATTACAAATTAAAAACAATTTAAAATTAAAATAACCCTAATTTTAAACCCAAAGCCTTTTTTATTCTTTAACAAGGCCGACCCATTTTTTTATTATTTGGCATGTTCTCTTTATTTCGTTCCTTTGTGAAAAATGGCCGTCGTTCCTCTTTTTACACAAATTAGGGCTTCGGCTTTGATCCAAATTAGGGATTGTGCAAATTGAAGGCGCCGCTTGAATTGCTCGATCGAATGATGATTGACGTGCTTCCTTGTCGATCGATGATCTCCTTTTTACTACACGCCTTCTCCAATTTGGATCGAGTTTGTCTGTGATTCCGGTATGTAATTTAATTGCTCTTTTACTTTATGATTCAATGCTTGAACTCGATGGATCTATGCCGATGATGATTATTGCAATTTATAGGAGTGCGATCTCCTTGAATTACGTTCGTACAAATATATTTGAATTTGTCACATAATTTGCTCGGCCGTTCGATTAATTTCTGATGTTGATGATTTTACTGACCCAATCAAATTCGTATAATTGATGCTTGCTTGTTTGACACGGTTTTGAATCGCTATCGTGGTCATCACGGTGTTGATTTTTGCTTTGACTTCGCCCAATTTTAATTTTGTGAATTTCTGGCTTTGACTTGAATTTGTCACGTGAATTTTTGGTCGGCTTCGACTCTGGCCATCTTTGTGTTCATCACTCTACTGTTTGCATTTGCATTATTCACATGTATTTCACAATTTAACTCTTGATATCACTGCTGTTCATTTGAGTTGTTGCAGTTCCACTACTTTGGTTGACATTGTTTATATACATGATGTCATGATTTTCATTTGGCTTCACTTGTGTACACTGTGTCATTTGATTGCCGAGTCTTCTGAAGCTCGAGTTGCACACTTCTTGTTAACTACTGCTTCAACTTGACTTTGTTCAGTTGTTCATGGTGTCGATTTTGATTTGTATTATTCCATAGCTCTGACTTTGTTTTGATAAATTGTTGCTTGGATTTTTTTGTACTTGTAGTCTTGTTCACTGTGTCACTTAGGTGCATTTGTTTGCACTGTGCATTGACTTGAGCTTCTTGCTTCACTTCTGATCTGATGCTGAGGCTTGCTTAGTCTTGAACACTGCACTTGTATATATTCACTATCACTTGCTCTTAGCTTGGAGTTGCATTTCTGAGTTGAACTGGTGCATTTTCTTTGTGCTTACTTTGGTTACTGGTTATGTGTTCTTGTGCATGAAGATAGCTCATGTGTTTTTGTTGTGCACTGACCATGTGGTCTTTTGATTTGTTCATATCTTGGTACACTACTTACTGTCATGTTGAACTGAGTTTGATTTGGTTTCATTTTTGCTGTGTCATTTAATTGGTGCATCACCATACATATTCACTTGAGTTATTTGAAGATGTAGATTGCAGAGGTGTTTGTGTTGTTGCAGTTTGTATTTGTTTTTTTCCCATGTTGCCTTGACTTTGGTTGTTGCATTGAGTTGAGTCAAGATTGCAGTGACTTGACCTTTGCATTTTGTTTATTTTTCGAAATTTCACCTGAGTTGAATCCAGCTTAAGCTCGGATTTGACCTTGTGCTGAAAGTTGTGACATTTATTTATATTGCAATTGAGTTGAATCCGATAATTTGGGTTTGACCTGTGCTCACATGTCCCTGTAAATTTGTCAAGTGTATATATCGGTGTGCACGGCCTTGTGGCATATACAGTGATACACTGTGTATGTCACAAGTTGTTCGTGTATGATGAATTGAAATTAAATGATGACGAACAACCCAAATAATTGAGGAAAATAATATTTTCAAAAATCCATATTTTATTTTATATTGCAAAAATATTTCTTTTTCAATTTTACTGCGTTAGTGAATATTTTTGCAGATTGCTCATATGCTGGATTCTAACTAGAATGAAGTTGAAGATAAATATGAGTGTGAGTGATATGTAGTGAGTTCAACTGTAAATGTAAAATTGTAATGTAATTGAATTTGTATCAAAGTTATATAGTATAGTGAGAGCTTGAATTTGTACTATTCAAAATTGTAATAAATATTTGTTTGAATAAAATTTCTGTTTGAGTTCAAATTCTGTGTTATTTTATTCAGCAAATATTTATTTAATCTATGAAAAATAAAATAGTACATTAACAAATACATTTAAACGAATGTATATATGTTTATTATCATCAAACAAAAATCATATAAGCGCATATTCAACATATTGAAATCAATATCCTTGTAAATCACAAAAAAAAAACAATCCACGAAGATCAATATGTACGTGACATGAGGACCCCCCCTCTTATATAAACCGAAAACATAAGCTGACAAAATGTAATAACTTACCAATAGAGTAGCAACAGTAACCATATATAGTACATATATGAATCTCAAAAAGACAATATAGAGTTATCTTATGAACACCTTTCAAATTAAATCACTCTATTGTAGAAATTAAAAAAAATAAGTATACAACATATATACTACAGTATATTATGATAACAGAGCAGGTATTGGAACATCAATTATATTTAGATATATAACAAAACTGACAAGGAAAGGAGGCATACTGGTGTTGACGAATTTGGGTGCAGGGTGGTTGCTTGCTTTTGCGAAGTCAAAGTCGTCAGAGGGCAAAGGGAAGACGCAGTTTGGTGACTGGGATCTGGTCGTTCAATGGCGAAGCATGTTGTCAGGTGGCGGATGGTGTTGCATGGATCGGTGTCTTGGGTGCTCGTCGGGTGTGGCGGCTGTGGGCTATTGGCGCGGTTCGGCAAGGTGAATGGGTATTGGTGGAGAGGGCCGAGCTTCGGGAGGAGGGTGGTCGAGGTTGTGTAAGTTATTTGGGAAAGAGGGGAGGAAAGTCAGTGAAGCAACGGAAAGAACTGGTGAAGGTGAGAGGGAGATGGGGTGGCTCGTGCTTGGAGGAAGGTGGCTGGAGTTTGGTGATGAGAGAAGGCCGAGCATGGGAATGGTGGTGGAAGGAGAAGAGCACGGGCGGGAGGGTCTGGCATGCGTGCGTTTCTTCTTCCCTTTTTTTTTATAGAAACTAATATTTGCCGAATAAAAGAAAAATGTAAAGTTGATTGGAATGAAGAAAGGAGGGTGAGCATAAATGGTAGGGATCAGTTTCAGAGAAGTAAAGCAGTAGTCATTGAGAATATGAGCTATGCGTTGGAACAACCAATAAATTAAAGGCTGGAAAAGTAAAGGTCGGATTTTTTTTTCATTATAGAAATTCCAAAAGTTGTGGCTGTTCAATTTGGACCGGTAGGTAGAAGGAGACCAAAAGATTTCAAAATCGTAACGATACGGTTCAACTTTTACATATTTCGCCGTCCACCGGACGTCGAAACACACATATGAATATACCATGGAGATCAGTACGACGAGACGATCAAAACGGCATACGGATATCAGTGGTACGATTGAATTATAAAAATTCGAATTTTCTACTGGCGAAAAATGCAAGAAAAACGCAGGAAAATAAGATCGACGGAGCTAAAAAAGTCCGAAATTTGAAAAACGAAAAATTACGTCTCGCTCAAAAGATGTTTTAGAATTTTTCTATGTAAAAATATTTAGGTTTCGAAAATGTTTTATTTTCATCGATTTTTAACTGATTGAAGTAAATGACGAAAATTTACCAGTTGCTATGTTTAACTAGACGCATTTCAAATATCAAATTTATATTTCAAAATTTTATCGTTTAAAATTTCATAAAATTTCAATTAAATATATAAATAAAACAATCAAAATTAGTAAAAATTACGGGTCGTTACAAACCACTTCGTCGAATTCGCTTTAGGTTGTAGTCGCCTCCAGAAATCACTCTGCGCTCCACCGCCTTCGTCGCTGACAAACCCTGCCACCCAATGCATCGCCGCCGCTCCTCATCAGCAACCATCGTTTCAACACGCGCCCCCAAACCCGTGCGTGCTTTCACGCGATTCCTATAGCAGGCTCGAGCTCGACCTAAAATCGCGATGTTGTCACGATATACTTCGAATGAGCTCGGTCATTACTGTTGATGGGGAAAGAAGTGGAGACGGCTCACGATCCCTCTATTCGTTCGAGCCGTGAATTTGACTTAAAGAAGTGTGGAAGAACAGATGAGATTTCGATTCGAATGCCCCTTTTTTTTTCTTTTTCCCTTCGTCCATTTTTTTTTTCCTTTTTGAATCTGCTTTTTAGAGAGAGATGTTTGCTTCTGGTTTCTATTATAATTTCCGAAGAAAAGGAGGAGACAAGATAAGATGGTGGCGTATTGCAGAAAAAGGCTACAGTGTTTTTCGAAATGAAAGAAAAAGTTATGATGTATTCTTAGTAGGTTTATTAAGAAATATTTTTATTTAAATTCCAAACGTCTCGATAAATGCAACTTAAAATTTCAAACTCCTATTGAGGCACGCCACTAGGCATCTATAATGTTATACCACTATTCCGAACGCAATGGAAAAGGTTTCAAGTGCTAATTCAATCGTATAGAGAATATAGCTTTTGGACCCAGTTATTATATTAAATTTTCGGTATAAATTTCAGCGCGTTTATATATCGTACGCTCACACAACAACTCCGATCACTATGAAATTTGAAATGCAATAATAATAAAATATTACGGATCCAATGGAACTGGTTTCGTCGAATTCCGAGACTGTGTCTCGGAAAGCTATTTTTAAATATCAATTTAAATGTTATTTTCAAAACTGAACAAATCACTATTAGATTCAATTTTAACACTTCTATTATCTTCAGTGTTATCAGTATAAATTTTATAAGCCTTCAAATTATTTTTAACAGGCTTAAAACTCTAGATTCAACATTTTACCCAACTTTAAATTATTTAATTTAATAATTAAATTACCCAATAAATGGTGATATTTGAACTCAAGTTAAAAATTAAACTTTTAAATATTTGAAATCAATTAAATATTTCAATTTCAAATGCTTAAAAATTCCGGGTCGTCACAGAAGACAGGGCTGTGTTTTCAATTGATTGGGTTTAGTCAACTGGATTTATTTTAGTCGACTGACCTAGTGTAAAATTCATAACTGAAACCAAAGCCATATTTAGGAGATTGAAATGCCATTTTGTAACTGGTTCAGTCAACTGGATTAGGGTTCATTGCACTCATCCTTTATATTTTTCTAAATTAACCTTCATAATTTTGTTTGAGTTCTTCGATGTATATCTTTGGCTTTCATGCGTTGTAGTAGTTTTTTAAAACCATTGTTAGTCTTATGAAGCTCATGTAATCTTTTAAAGCAAGGTATTCTCTAATACAAACTTTTACTCTCATCTTTTCTAATGATTGCTTAATAAATCTATAATATAATTGATGAAATTGTTTTAGCATTGTTGTTTGGTTGTTATTATCAAAACACCATAGATATGATTCTTTTATTCTCCTCCTTTTTGATGATGACAAATACACAACTTTATAATGTAAAATAATAGCTCCATAAAAATATAAGTTATACGTATAAAAAGTTTATTTCCCTTAATTTTATAAAATGCCAATATAAAATATGCAAATCACGTGTTCTTCTCCTCCTTTGTCATCAACAAAAAGGAATGAGAGCATATGCATATTATACTTTGAAAACTCCCCCTAAACATAATATTTTTTAAGAAATATATTTATATACTTTTCTCCCCCTTTATAAAAGAGATAGAAATTATCATAGAAAAACAAAAAATAATAAATGTAATGCAAAGTGATGAGTATCCAATAGATATGTCAAGTGTACGATACTAATTTTTATAAAAATATAGAGTTTACAATTTTGGAAATCATATCAAGTTGGATGTGGTTGATCACGTTTTCATTATTAATCACAGTGTCATAATATTTGATAATGTATATTTGTCTAGCATGATTTGTTAGATTAGAACGAACCCATATATTAATAGTCATTGATTTAGTATTCAATGATTTTTTCTACTTTTGAGCAAAATACTATCATGAGAAGAAATGATTTCAGAACTATCTCTATTTTTAGTACTAGCATTAAAACGTGTATCCATGAATACATGTCTAGTATTTTTTTTATAATTATCTTCTTTATAGCCTAAACCACATTTATTATTATGAGCTTTAGTATTTATTATTAAAGACGATAAATGATATTTTCCTTTGTTGATATTGGTAACTTTAAATGCTTATGTTCTTTAATTAAGTCTAAATTTCTAGCATTCAAAGCACTATTCTCTTTTTCAAGGGATAAAAGTTTAGAATTAGATCCACTTAAATAATTTTCCAAAAATATAATTTTACTTGGCAAAACTTTAATTTCCTTCAAAAAATCAATATTTTTATTACCTAAATGCTCATTATCGATTAATAGGAAATCCTTTTGTACAATAAGTTCTTTCAAATTATTTCCAAAAACTTCAGTCTGTTTAAAAAAATCATTTTCTTCAATTAGAATACTAAATATACACTCACAATTATCTGGTTTAGCTAAAGAAATAGAATTAAAATTTTGTAATGCTTTTAAAAAAATTTATAGGTTCTCATGCATTTGTAAAAGATCATTATACAAAGAATCTAAGCGTATCGTTTTTGATCTGAATTAACCACACAACACATGTACCTTGATTCTATTGACTGTTGCTTGCTTCCAACATTTTTCTTTTTCATGACTATCTTTGAGCTCTGACTAGATCTTCTCTTTCTGGCCATTGTTGTAGGATATTTTTACGACTAGTAGAACACTAGGCTCTGATACCACCTGTTAACTGTCGTGCATTGGATCGAGGATGGTCGATATGATAAACAATGTAAATACAGCAAAATTGTATAGTAGATCGCATAGTTGATTTTATATCGGTTTGGACCTCCCATCCTACATCCATTCCCAAAGCTCCCTCATCGGAATTCACTAACCAAACCTTCTCACTTAATTGCCTTACAGACTTCACCTGAATAACCAAACATGACTTCAAGAACTATTACAGGTAATGTAACAAATGTTACTTTCTGACACAATGTATCTCAATATGCAGAATGTCTCTTTAATGTACAATGATTCTTATAACCAAACCAAACTATATTGAGTTGAGGTGTACAGGCTAAAGAGTTTATTAGACTAGAATATAGGATGCGAGATGAAGCACACTAGTCAATATTCTCTGAATCGGATAAATCTCTTGAAGTTTGGACTTTTGCTTTTTGGGATTTAGAGAGAATCAAAGCATGGCTTAGAGTTTTGTTATATAGTATGCAGTGATTCAAAGATGGTTTAGGTATTTTATAAGTATTGTAGGGATGTTAAAGTACGGGTGCAACCTTTTAGATTTACCATTGATGAAGAGAACCAACTGGAGGAGCGAAGAGATGCAAAGACACTACTTTAGGAACATAGTCGTTTCAGTGGACTAATTTCAATAGACAGGGTGATAGCTTTAGTCGACTGAATTAGTGTAAAATTCAAGTCCAAGACAACTAACAAAATAGAAGATAGGGCAGTGTTTTCAGTTGACTGGATTTATTTTCAGTCGATTGACCTAGTGTAAAATTCATGCATGGGACCAAATAAAAATTCAGAAGACTGAAATGTAATTTTGTCAACTAGTTCGGTTGACTGTATAAGGATTCAGTCAATCGGTCCTTCATATTTTTGTTGACTTATCCTTTATACTTTTGTTTGAGTTGTTCGGTGTATATCTTTTGGCTTTGATGCATCGCGGTAGTTCATTAACACCATCGTTAGTCTTCTAAAGCTCATGTAATCTTTCAAAGCAAGGTATTCTCTGATACGCGCTTTTATTCTCGTCTCTTCCAATGATTGTTTACTAAATCTGTAATGTACTTGATGAAATTATAAGTAGCATTGTTATATAGTTATTATCTTCATAACACCATAGATATGGTTCATTTAGGATTTGCATCGATTGCAGTGGAGAAGGTTATATCCGACGATGTATTAACTGTAGCAGCATCGGATGTATCAGACCATTGGGCACTTGATTTAGGGTCATCGTTCCATATAAGGCCAAATAGGGATTACTTCATCTCTTTTGTTGGAAAGGAGGAAAATGCAATTCTTATGAGAAATGATGCTTGTTATAGAGCCATAGGAGAGGGTACAATATGGATTCGCATATTTGACAAGTGATTCGCACTTTGATAGGTGTCTGCTATGTTCTAGGTCTTTGAAAGTCATTAATCTCTTTGAGGCAGTTGACATCTATTTGATGGAAGGTGACTATGGAGAATGATAGTTTGAAAGTTTCTAAGGGGATGCTAGTTTTGATGAAGGGTGATGTGGCCGGAATCTATATACACTAAAAGGATCCACCATGCTTGGAGAGTCTTGTGTTAGAGTAGGTGGTTATCGTGCTTTTGATGCTACTAGATTTATGCATCTTAGTTTGGGTCACATTTCAAAAGAAGGTCTTAGATTTGCTTCGCAAACGGAAGAAGTTCAAAGGAGAAAGGATCGATAAGTTAGATTTCTGCCAGGAGTATGTGTTAGGAAAGTAGATGTAGGTATCTTTTGGAGTTGGACTTCATATATCGGAGAGAGTATTTGCTTATGTACATACAAATGTCAGTGGACCAGTAGTTATGCTTCCATTGGAGGATCAAAGTTTTTTTTTCCATTCATTGATGATTTTTCTTGAAAAGTTTGGATGTATGTGATGAAGGAAAAATCATAAAATTTGAGAAATTTAAAGCTTTGAAGGCGCTAGTTTAGAAGTGGTATGGTTGCAAATTGAAGGTGTATAGGTTTAATAATGGTGGTGAGTTTGTCTTTCGGGAGTTCCTTTATTTCTATAAGTAGCATGATACTTAAAGACATTTCACTACATCTGGTGATTTGCAATCTAATGGATTTGCCGAGAAGATAAATCCGACTCTACAGGAGAAGGCCTGTTGCTTGAGATTGAATGTGGGTTTATGCAGAGGTTTTTGGGCTAAAGCTTTGTCTACTACAGCGCATTTTATAAATTGAAGTTTGAACTCAGTCATAGATGGTATGATTCCAAAAGAAAAGTGGAGGTGTAAAACAACGTGTCCTGGTTATTTTAATATTTTTGGTTGCCTTGTGCATGTGCACCCTTCAGGTGATGTTAAGTTAGAGGCTAGAGCGAGTAGTGGAATATTTATAGGATACACAGATGAAGTCAAAGGGTATCGCATTTGGTACCTGATTGACAGGAAGCTTGTACATTCCAGACATGATACATTTGATGAGTTTGCAATGTTCAAGCCTAAGGAAGAGTTGTCCACCATATCAATTGTTTCTAAAAGGCAAGTAGTTCTCACATTTTAGTCTAATAGTAGAATTGCAGTTGATATTGATAGAAGTAAAGATGGGCAATTGATGAGACATCGAAGAGTAGTTCATAGGTGCCTTCTAGTAGTGTTGGTGATGTGCATTAAGCTAAAATAAGTTCATTTAAGGGTGGAACTGAAAAGAGTTTAGGCGATGTTGTACCTACTCAAGCTAGTTGTAGGACTATTAGACCACCCAAGAGGTATGCTTAGTGGAAATTTGCAAACCTCGGCCTTGATGATCAGTTTGACTATGCCCTACATGTGGTTTATGATGAGCCATTTTACCTTAAGGAAGCCTTTGGAGTCAAGTGATAGCTCGAAGTGGATTTGTGCTATTGAAGAGGAGTTAGAGTCATTGAAATGAAAAAGACTTGGGATTTGGTACCACCTCCTCAGGGAAGCCGAGCCATAGGTTGCAAATGTGAGTTCAAAGTAAAAGGCGACGAGAGATATGAGGTTAGACTTGTTGCAAAGGGGTTTTCACAAAGGAAGGAGATGAAGTATGAGCAGTTGTTTGCTCCTATAGTGAGACATACCTCCATTCAGATTCTGTTTGCCACAGTTGCTACTCATGAATTGGAGTTGGAGCAACTTGATGTGAAGACCGTTTTCTTGCACAAAGATTTAGCGAAGACCATCTATATGAAGATGCTGGAATGATTTGTAGAGGATGGGAAAGAGGAATGAGTTTGCAAGTCGAAGAAGTGTCTATATGGTTTGAAGCAGTCGCTTAGGCAATGGTACAGGAGAGTTGACTCTTTTATGCTTACTCTTGGTTTGATAGAAGTGCTAAATATATTTGTATTTATTTTAAGCATATGGATAATGATAATTGGATATAATTATTTTTGTATATAGACGATATGCTAATTACTTCCAAGGACAGAGCTAAAACTGATAGGTTAAAACTGAAACTAAAGGCGAAATTCAAGATGAAATAATTTAGAGAAGCAAAGAAGATTTTAAGGATGGAAATCTAGAGATAAAGAAAGCCAAAGGTGTTGAGATTGACATAGAAAGAATATTCATAAAATTCACACCAAGGAGAATGCAGTAGACATGTTCACTAAGTCCTTTCCTATTGCAAAGTTCGAGCATTGCTTGAACTTATTTTGCTTGTTGAAGTGTTAGGTGCAACATGGTGGCACATGGGGAGAGTGAACTGGTGGAGACATTTGTTTTTATTATAGAGATTGATAGGTTCTATATGGCGAGGGTACTTTCAACATTTTGTTGGTAAAGGCGGCATTGCCGGAGTTCATTGACATAGTGCAATGGGTGATGGCCATAGAGAAGCTCGTTGGAGAAGTATCCACGGTGCCTTGTCCGAGAATTGCTTGGAGTAAGAGGATGTAGGTGGAGTTTGTGAGCTTGGATGGAAATATAGTATCAAGGTGGAGATCGTTAGATTTCGGTGATATAATATTTCCATATTAAAGAAGATTTTGGAGATATTTGAGTCAAGGTGGAGTTGTGGGTCAAATTTTTTCCCTCTTTTAATATATTAAAGAAGGCAAAAAATTATCTAAGTGAGAAGGAGTTATTCTGAAAGATTGTAGTAATTAATCAATTCCCTAATCAGTTAACTGAAAGGGGATGCATGCATATTGGAGGAAGCTAAAAAATTAAATGGATAAATGTTTCCCATATAAGTAGAAGAATCGATAACGCACTGATTTATTACCATAAATCAAATACTTCAACGCTAAGTAATAATCTCCATATAAGGGCAATCATCCTTTAGAAATTTGCATGAGTAGAACCCTGTCAAGTTGTATTTCTCCATATTCTTCTTCTTATCCTCTATTAGAAATTTCATAATTTTCTTTTCTCAAAAAATAATAAATCTCCTCTCATCAAAGTGAATATGCACTATCTCGCGATAATGGAGCCACTAGAAATCCTATATGCAATTTTCTTTTCTGTTTGTGTATCTATGATATGTGATTGCTTATTTTGGGTACCAATTTCTGTTTGTTCTACCTCACCATCAACATGATCCTATTATTTTGCTGCATTTAGGGTTTTAGTCCAAATTCTCCCCAACATATTTTGCATATATAATTCTAAAATCGATTCGAAAAACTCATATAACTCAATTAGTAGCGACAATATATCTTATTCCAATGATTCAGATGACTATGGTTAGGACCTCGCTTCTATTGTTGGAATGATGGTAATCACACTCAGTTAATGCTTACTCCACAGTATAATTCTTCTTACATTGGTCAAATGTGGTTGATGATGTTCTTAATGGTCATGAAAACAAAACTTAAGATCTTTTTCAAATAAAAAGTGGTACTTTCATACCCCTTTGTGACATTCAAGTTAATAGGTATGACTTAATTTCAACTCAAATATAGGCATTTTTTAAATGACTGGAATGTTTTGTTACATGATAATTCCTTGAGCATCACAAAGGTTGGTAACTGAAATTTTAATTGATCCATTGGCACCATTAGTTTATGTATTTCTAATATTTTGCATAGTATCTTACTTTTGGCCAAAGATCATATCAAACCAATGGATTTCAATGAGATTCCTGATGAAATTAGGTATGCTACCCGAGACTATCCTTTTTTTAAAATGTTATTGAAGCTATAGATAGAACACATATTCGTACGAGGGTTAGTAAAGAATAATTATCGGCGTTTATACATAGAAAAAAGTTTCAAACACAAAATATTCATCATGCTATTAGTTTTTAAAATTTAGTTTCGTAATGTCTGGTTGGAAAGGCTCTACCCCGTATAGTAGGTTGTTAAATCATGTTATTAAAGAAGTAGAAATATTTCAACATCCACCACCTCGTAAATATTACCTTGTAGATTCAGATTACAAGCTTAGAAATTGGTATTTATCACTTTATCGTAATACCCACTACCATGTTCCAGACTTTCAACAAAGGTAGAATGTTCCAAAATCGAATAATGAAAATTTCAATTTTTATCATTCTAGTTTGCACATGGGTTTGGAAAGAACATTTGGTATTAAGAAAATGTTTTCTGGCATTTTGACCAAGCAAGTTTTCATTGGAATTCGAATGTCAAAATGAAGATGAAACAATCCATGGATTTGGAACATTCTTGGAAGGGCAATAGGGACACACTCAAAAAATTCCATAAGAATTAGAGAAAAGAGGACCACTCGACACTGAGCCCTTCCACTAGGTACTGAGTGCTTTGTATTGTATATGGGTCCTCAAAAATTCTACATGGAACGATGGAGTGATTGTCGTGAAGTACATTTCTCAAGGAATAGATGAACAACTCTAAGAATTTTCTAGAAGAGAGCAAAGAAAGTGGACAAGAACAAGCAATATCAGAACCTATCGAGAACAATTCAATCTCAAATGGAAAGTGTTTGGAACACAATGGGTTGGAGATAGAAATCTAAAGAGAATAAGAAGGGGAGTTATCCCCCCATAACAACTGGTCAGTACCGAGTGGTTTTAATTAGTGTTTGGACCCAACTTCCCCTCCTGCATACTTGGAAGTGGATTTAGATCTGATATTTAGTGGTCATCTGGTTCTTCTATATTATTTCCCAAAAAATATAGACCCTACAATGACTGGAAAAGGACCTTTGACTCATTATCTTCTTCATCTTCTATCTCTCCTCCATTAAAGTCACTAATGTAGCTACTATATGCTATTCTAGGCTTTAGATCAGTAAATCTCTTATGCTGGTGACTCTCAATCAATAATCAATAAAATCTATAGTGGTCTAAGGCCAGAGATTGCTTAACAACTTTAAAAATCTTGTTGTTCTTACTGTTTTTTCACACTCCTTCTGCTAGATCTAAATATTTCTACGGGTCTTTGGGTGTTGATCCATTTTTGGCATCAACATTTTGGTGCTTCCACTGAGAAGGTCGATTATAAGGATTAGATCTAGCTAAGTATTTTGGGTTTTGAGAGATCCAATGGTTAGATCCAAATGATTTGTTTTATGGAAGTTAGAAACTTGCTAATTGGAATCAATGACACCTAGGAAACCTAGATGATCAACTGGGATAGTTGCTGGTATAAAGGAGTGGTAGCTGGTGGCGATGAAGGAAAAGTTCATCAAATGGAAATCAGTAACTAGCAGGCGGTAACGGGACCATCTGCCCAACATGAGATGGTTACTAGGGTTAGGATTGACAAGATTATGTAGGAGCTAAATCAGAAGTCAATTGATAGTCAGGAAGCTTTGATGAAAAAGATGGATGTAAGCATTGCATTGTTGATCTAGCAACCACAAATGACCAAGAGGAGTAGGAGGGAAGTTTCTCCTGTCGATTATAAGGAAGAGAACTTGTATATTTATGGTAAGAATAAGAGAAATGATAAACGAAAACATAAGGAAGGAGTTGTTGGGCAAGTAAAAGGAGTTGTTGGAGGAAGCCTGAGTGCTGCCTAGAAGGATCCAACTCGATACCAACCAGAATCACATTGGTACCTAAAGGAATCTAGAAGGATTAAGGGGACAGGGAACCGAGATTGTGGACTTATTTGACTCAGAGGATGATCTACTACATGACGGTGGCGATTACGAGCTGGATGTCGGAGTTAATGGTATTAGAGTTCAAACAGTTACAATGGAACCAACTGGGCATCAATGGAAGACCGAAGGAGTGGTTCTCTCAAACATTGTACAACCTAGATGTCAAAGTAAAAACCAAGATCATTTGCAGAGCCAAACACTCGGCGTAGCCCTTTGTAGTCGACCTTCGAAGTAACGCGCCGACAAGGAATTTATAGCATATATAGTTAAATGGCTGGTCAAGGAAAGCAAAGGTGGAAAGAATGAGGATTGAGGTTCTGCACCAAGCAAAACCCTGTTCTAGAAAATATTCTAAGAGAGCCTAGGAAGGTGGTCACCCGTTTTTCCGTACCTTTGAATCGACAATAAACTACGCACGTCCAAATCAAGTTGTACGAATAAGCGGATCATTAAGGGTAGAAAGAAAATAAAGACAGAACAGAATCTCATACGAATGGAATAACATATATTATTTCAATAATAATATTTACAAGTTTTAAAATACAATATCCGAGTCTGACCTAGATTCAGCCTAGAAAGTTATAAACCCATGTCCTTACAAATGCTGAAAACAACAAAACAAATGCAATAGATGTAGCGGAGAATAGAATACATCCATACGATGATGAAGAACTCCAGCTCTCCTCTGGAAACTTCAACCATCTTCAACTAAATCTGAAACTACTTGGATCTTACCCGAGTTTTAAAAATACCCGGATCAGGTTTGATAAACTAGCGTGAGATACTCAAAATTTAAATGTATAGATCATGACATGCTATCAAAACCTTTGAAAAGAAGGGTATCTCATAAGACCACGCCCATACATAAATATGGACGGATTTTTACCTTATGGTAACCAAAAACACTTTTATACCAAAATACACTTGATAATATTTTTAATGACATTCTTTTGAAAACACTTTTCAAATAAAATTATTCAAATAAGGTATCAATACTCGAACTAAGTCTAAGGGAGTATATCTGGGCTAGGTCAACGGAATATACCAAATAAAATATATGATACCAGAATGTGGTAGATGAAATGTTTGCAAGTCATTACAGCTAATTTGGGAATACAATCAAAAATCGTAAATCTCGTAGGGATTGGATTTCCAACATGATAAGAAACTAGTGGCCTTTTCTCCGTTCCACGCATAACAAACATAGTTCCCACGGTGCCTTAATCGCTTTTCTCAAACTAGTCACTTGGTACTAAACTTGCTACACTACTACTGATAAACGGTAGTTCCGTGCTTTTCTCAACCTAACCACTTTATAAAAATGGGGTAATAAATGCCTTGAGGGACGTATCCCTCAAAGGGCCCAACGTATTGGACACCACCATACATACTCACTTATTCTGATTCATGTCTGTCGGACCACATAGTATCCCATATCATCTTTCGAGATGCAAGGCTCATGAGGCTACGTTCAATTTCTTCAAAGCCACGCTTTTCATACAAAACCACGCTTTAATCATAACGGTTCCACTTTGAATGCCACACTGCCATTCCTTTGATCACTATTTGACTCCCACAAGCATATAACCTCTAAGCTCGTATGTCTCAGAGAAGGGTGTTACGCTAAGAGAAGTTGCATTCTCCACCACCAAGAAAATGTACATTTGTAGAAGTCAAATGTTGTGTCTTAGAAATGCAATGTCAGACATTCGTCCATAAAAGTTCATTCTGGGACTGAATGAAACCGAAGACACTCTCCTACTACCACTAGTAGCGAGTAGTCCTTGTAATCTGAAAAATCTCCACAACGAGGAGACCACTGCTATAAATAACTCTATGATGGGAGCGACTCAGAGCATGTCAAGAAGCAGTTCTCACGCTATGAAGATCCATGGTCTTCAATAATCATCATCTTCAACCTGTCTTCATTTTCGAACGTATACATTGGTTCGAAGTGGTTTTCGGATAGGAATTACCCAAATCTAACCTCAGTTCCTTCGAAGCCAATTATCGATTTAAAAGATTGTTAAGTTCATATGTGGATATCAATCATCAATCGATTACTTCATCTTTTATAAAATATCTTCCTTAGATATATTCTTTTCAATTTATTCCATTTTCTTTTCAAGAGTACATAGAATCATTATGCCCCATTTATCAAATCATTTAGTTTATTTAAACCTTTCTTAAATCCTAGAATAATTTCAAATCATTTTCTCTTTTACTTATAAATTTTTTTCCAATCATTCAATAAATCTAAGTCAAAGATTTCTTATATTCAATTTATAACTTTTAACTTAAGGAAAATATTCTGAAATCATTCATTAAATCTTAATCAAAGATTTCTTTTTAACTTCAATTCATATTCTTGTAAATCGAAGATTTTTATAACATAGTACGACCACCACCTTAGATATGGTAAGTTTCACCTCCAGGGACTAATGGAAAATAACTCTACATCATGAATATATTTGTCTTCAATATGTTTTGTTTCGAAAATTAGTTGAAGTGGTTTTCAGATGGGAATCACCCAAATCCGATCTCGGTTTTTTGAATAGGAATCACCCAAATTCGATCTCGGTTCCTTTGTGCCAATCATTGATAAAAAGATGTCAAGTTCATACGGGGTTTCGAAAATTATTTTAAAGTGATTTTCAGGTAGGAATCACCCAAATCCATTTTGGTTCCTTCGTACTAATCATTGATAAAAGATGTTAAATGGTTAATTAACATTTAAAGAATTTGATTCTTTTCTTTTATCTTGGAAAAACATAAATATGACTTTTTAGAGCATCTGGGCTTTCCTTTAGATCTATTCCATCCCTCGCCTAAAAAGAGAAAGCAGAGGCCAGGTAAGTTCAGGGCACTGGTTGCTCCATTCCTAATCTTAGTTAAACACTTATTTTATCTTTTCAGATCTCACTGGTGGGACAAATGTACAAGTCGTTTCCGCATACTCAGTTATTAACTTTATTTTGGAATTGATTATAAGATTCCAAATTATATTTTAAACTCTTAATTTTCCTTTTTAAAATATTCATAATTGATACTAAGAAAAATCGTTAAGTTTAAACTCATATTCAAAAGGCTAAAGATTCGCAACATAAAAGTGCTGCGGAAAGTGCTTTATAACCTTATTTGATTTAAACAACATTTTAATATTTGAAAATTTATATTTTCCATTCCAAATCTGTTTTAAACCATTTTAATAGATTTATCAAATTTATTTCATATTTTTAATCATTTAAAAATATCACTTATAAAGAAATCTCTTTTTGGATTCCGAACTACAAAACCACGATGTTTTTAGAAAATTGTTTTGGACATATTTCAAAATCTACTTAATGAAACCTTGATTTTCTTTCTCCGTTGGAAAACTGTGGATATAATAGACCGAAAAATTCTTGTCTCGAAGGATTCTGAGCTATATTTCACTTTGTACACTCATTTAACTTTTATGGTGTGAAATCGCGAACTATCTTACGTGACGCACTTAGTTTTGACTTATTTTTCAATTTCTTTTCAAACTTCTTGGAAACACTTTTAAACGTTTGTAAAACATTTCTAAATCATTTTAAACAATATTTTTATTTTTCAAACTTATTTTTCATTTCATTTCATACTATAATATAATATTACTATAATGTCATCCCTAAGCTTTTTAGATATTTTGAAATAATTAAGAGGCTAAACAGTTTCCATAACACATTTATATAGATTTAATTCTCATTTAATTAACTATGCTTACAAACCATTTCTTTTATCATTTACCAAACTAAGTTATCATCCATATCACAAATATATAATCAACCATATATCAACCAAGTTATCAAACATTCAAACAATATATTTAAGGGTTTTAATGGACATATTATAATAATCATAAGTATGATTTAAATTTAAACAAACATTGAGTATTCATCTTTAATCCAAAAGATTAACTTCCTATCAACATTTTTTTAATCCAACACTTCACTAAATCATCTTATCCTGACCAAATCATCACCTAAATAACTACATCTCACTTCCTAGTGCGCGGCCATCACTTTACTTCCACTTGCTCTCAACTCCAAGTCTTTCCTTTTGATTCTGACAGCACCTCCTTCTCTTTTTCTCGCTCTGGAGCTCGTTGAATTTGCTCCTCTCTTTCAAATGGTTTAGCCACATCTTGATCCCCCTTCCTCCATCATTTCTTCACTTCTTAGATGCTAAACCATGTTTTGGTGATATTCTAAGATCTTTGGCAAAATTTGGTGGTGTTTTGACTTTGTTTGATATAGTTTTGAAAACGTTAGTAAGGAAATGGAAGAGAAGAAGTCATAAGAGAGTGGAAAAAAGCTTGGAAAAGGAAGAAGAAGAACTGTAAAAATGTAAGTAAGTGGATGCTTGTTTATAGAAAAGTTTTGGATTAAAATTATATTTTATAAAAAAACCAAAATACCATTTACTGCTTTTTAAGCAATCTTATTTTTTTTGAACACTTAACATCACATTTCAAATCATTAATTTATGTCATTTTCACTTAACTATTAAGTAAAGAAAGTAATAATTATGTTTGTTTTGATTTGATGTTCACCTTTTGCTTTGAAATGGCATGTTTGTCTTTTTGTGCTTACTTTTTGTTAATTATATTCTAGAATTTCCTAAGTATGTTTAGTAAAAGCAAACTTGATTAGTGAATTAATTAATACTTATACTATTTAAATATATGTTTCTATATAAGAAAATAATGGTGCGACGACGTTGTGACAACTTTTAATCGACAAAACGTCGATTTTCAACAAAATGTTTTACGGTCACATTTTGACGTTTTAGTTAAAATATTTATTTATGTAAACCAAATTTAAAAATAAATTTGTATAATGTTATTTAAAATATAAACACTCATAAATAAATTAAAATAATTTATTTAACCATTGAAAATTACTTTTCTAAAATCAGCATTTTGTCACTTTTATCGATATAAGCAAATGTTAATGTTTTTGTATATACTTCTCTTCCAAATCCTATCTAATATTGTTCGAATCATATAACCTTACCTATTTCATATTTAAAGTCACTTTAAATAGTATTTTTAAAGTGGTTAAATTCTGGGTCGTTACATTCTTCTTTACTTAAAAGAATTTCGTCCTCGAAATTACCCAAAATAAAAGTTTGCCCAAAACATTTAACTTCAAACTTCCATATAATATACACAGATCATCGATATAAAATATCTTATTCGATCTCCTACTCGAATACACAACTTTATTTTCGAACTAGTATCGATCTCCCAATCCTCTAGTGCGGACTCTAATCAGGCATCTAGATCAGAACCTTTGCTTTCCTTGCATAGTTCTCAACTATGATAGAAAACTAAATTACATAACCACAAACCATCATCAATGTTCATCATCAAGAATCGAGTGATAAATCCTTTTTCAAATCGTTGTAAACACCTCAAAGTTCCGTACTCGGATATTAGATCAACATTTGTGTGACGAAATGATTTACGTTAAATTACATATCTATTTCTGTTGGTTTTTTTCTCAGTTATACCAAATTCTCTTTATTCACATCCTTTATTTTTCACTCAAAAAATGATTTATCTTTATAAAAAAAAATTCCTACAATCAGCTAACTTAATATATTTCCTTTAACACAAATATTATTTATGAATCATTTCGTAAAACTATTACTTATGTTTATTACATCTTATAACTTATGTAATTCAATCACATATTAAAGACTGAAGTTCAAATTCTTAATTAATGCTGGAATTCATTAATAAAACATTTTCCAGGTTATAATTACCTTTTTGAGGAGTCATTATTTTACTTAATAATTCATGACTTAAATCAATATTTGTATGATATACCTTTACATCCTAAGAATATATACAAATCCCAAATTGATTTTACTTAAATCTGTCCGTCTTAAAATTTTATTGTAATTTACTATTATCTCAAATTCATAAGTTACAAAACTTATTTCTTATTTAATACTATTATTAATTTTCTAGTTTTGAAAAAATATACTTAAAACCACCTATATTTAAATCCTCAAACTCTTTACTCTTAAATCTTTTTTTCTTTATAAATCATATTTACAAATTATCCTTATTTTATTTCATTTACTCAAAGTATTTCATAATCTTTTATCAATTTCTTAGCTTTGAGTTATGTTTGATTCGGAAATTTTCGACTATCCAAAATCATCGAGAATTTTGTTTTATCTTATCAATTAGCGACCTCAATTTATCTGTGGTTTAAGCACTTTTATAAAGATTACTAAACAATGGTTCACATCATTTCTTTAACTTAAGAAAATTATATAGATCGAGTAACTCCAAAACAATCCAAGGAATTGGGTACTACCAATAGTATCATATATCATTTTAACAAGAAGAGTAATACTTAAGAGAAAGTGCTTACCATTCGAACACATCTCTTGCACATTTTTAGTTTATTTTCGAACCATTCGAACTAGTTATCATAAAGTATCTCTTTTATTTAAAATAATACCATTTTCCAAATCCTTTAGAGATACTTTATAAAACCTATTTTATAAATTCATTTTATCTTACTTTAATTAACTTCATTTAAATTACCACAATTCTTTTACTCGAATTTATATACTCATTTCTTTTCTATTTATCTGTTTTTGTTCATTTCTTAAACAAATCTTATTATCAAACACCTTATAGTCAAATCGTGAAACTTAATTCACAAGGTATTTGTACATAAACCTAACATTACTATTTCTTAATTTATTATTTTGGAATAAGTATTAAAGATATAAATTACCATATTAGATTTCTTACGTATCAATTATTTTTATGAAACATCTTATAGTCAAACTGTGAAATTCTAATCACAAGATGTTCATATTTAAATTTCACTAATTCTGATTTCTAACTGTAAAACTTTTCAAAATATATACTTTATATTCAAAATGTAATCGTGGTAAAATTATTTCATTTACCAACTTTTCAAAACCAATGTGTCGATATGCCTTGTTAAGAGTTTAGAAATACCAATCGATATAGTTGTACTTCCCATATCGACCAGAATTTATAAACTGCTCAAACGATAAATCAACACAAAACATTTTTATATCAAATAACAAATACGTACTCATATATTATACACACAAACTTATTTTAGGATGTTGCTAAATCTATCTGCAATGAGTTACTCATCCTAAGATATTACTAACCCTATCTCTAATGAGTCTTTACCCTAACAAAGCTAAGGTTCTCGCTTAACCTTTAGCTCTGATACCAAATGTAACGATCGCCCTATCATGTACGAACCTCACTAAGCAAAGCGGATAATTGAATACGTCCATGCGATGATGAAGATCTCTAGATCTCCTCTGGAACTCTAACCACCTTCAACTAAACCTGAAACTACTCAAATTTAATCCGAGTATTAAAAATACTCAGATCAGGCTTGATAAACCAGCGTGAGATACTCGAAATTTAAATGTATAGATCATGACGATGCTATCAAAACCTTTGAAAAGAAGGGAATCTCATAAGGCCAAGCTCACACATAATCACGAATGAGTTTTTACCTTATGGTAACCAAAACACTTTTATAACAAAATACACTTGATATTATTATTAATGATATTCTTTTGAAAACACTTTTCAATAAACTTATTCAAATAAGGTATCAATACCCAGACTAAATCTAAGGAATATATCCGGATAGGGTCAACGGAATATATCGAACAGAATATATGATACTAGAAAGTGGTAGCTGAAATGTTTGCAAGTTATTACAGCTATTTTAGGAATACAATCAAAACTGTAAGTCTCATAGGGATTGGATTTCCAACATGATAGGAAACTAGTGGCCTTTTCTCCGATCCATGCATAACTAACATTAGCTCCCACGGTGCCTTAATCGCTTTTCCCAAACTAGCCACTTGGAACTATACTTGCTACACTGCTACAGATAACCGGTAGTTTCCTGCTTTTCTCAAGCTAACCACTTTATCAAAATGGGGCAATAAATGCCTTGAGGGACGTATCCCCCAAAGGGCCCAACGTATTGGACACCACCATACATACTCACTTATTCCGAATTTGTGTCTGTTAGACCACACAATATCCCATATCATCTTCCGGGGTGTGAGGCTATGCTCAATTTCTTCCAAGCCACGCTTTTCATACAAAATCACGCTTTGATCATAACAGGTTCCGCTTTGAATGCCACACTACCATTCCTTTGATCACTATTTGACGCCCACAAGCATACAACCTCTGTGCCCATATGTCTCGGAGAAGGGCGTTAAGCTAAGTGAAGTTGCCTTCTCCACCACTAAGCAAATTTACATTTGTAAAAGTCAAACGTTGCGTCTCAGAAATGCAATGTCAGACATTCATCCATTCAAGTTCGTTCTAGGATTGAATGAAACTGAAGGCACTCTCCTACTACCACTAGTAGCGAGTAATCCTTTCAATCTGAAAAATCTCCACAGCCAGGAGACCACTCCTATAAATAACTCTATGATGGGAGCGACCCAGAGCATGTCAACATGTGTCCTCACGCTATGAAGATTCACGGTCTTCAATAATCATATCATCTTCAACATCTCTTCACTTTCGAACGTATACATTAGTTCGAAGTGGTTTTCGGATAGAAGTTATCCAAATCCGACCCTGCTTCCTTCGTAGCCAATTATCGATTTAAAAGATTATTAAGTTCATATGGGATATCAATCATCAATCAATTACTTCATCTTTTATAAAATATCTTTCTTATATATATTCTTTTAAATTATTCCATTTTCTTTTCAAGAGTATATGGAATCATTAAGCCTCATTTATCAAATCATTTGGTTCATTTAAACCATTCTTAAATCCTGGAATAAATCCAAATCATTTTCTCCTTTATTTAGAAAAACCTTTCTGAATCGTTCATTAAATCTTAGTCAAAGATTTCTTATATTCAAGTTATAACTTTTAACTTAGGGGAAAATATTCCCAAATCATTCATTAAATCTTAATCAAAGATTGCTTTTTAACTTCAAATCATATTCTTGTAAATCGAAGATTTTCATAACATTGTACCACCACCACCTTAGATACGGTAAGTTTCACTTTCAGGGACTAATGGAAAATAATCCTACATCATGAAGATCTTTGTCTTCAATATATTTTATTTCGAAAATTAGTTTGAAGGGGTTTTCTGATAGGAATCACTCAAATCTGATCTCGGTTCTTCGAACAGGAATCACCAAAATCCGATTCCGGTTCCTTTATACCAATCATCGATAAAAAGATGTTAAGTTCATATGGGATTTAAAAAATTAGTTTGAAGTGATTTTCGGATAGGAATCACCCAAATCCGATCCCAGTTCCTTCGTACTAATCATCGATAAAAGATGTTAAATGGTTAATTAACATTCAGAGAATTTGTTTATTTTCTTTTATCTTGGAAAAACATAAATATGATCTTTTAGAGCATCCGGGCTTTCCTTTCGATATTTTCCACCTCTCGCCTAAAAAGAGAAAACATAGGTCAGGTAAGTTCAGGGCATTGATTACTCCATTGCTAACCTTAGTTAAACACCTTGTTTTCTCTTCCCAGATCTCACAGGCGGGACAAATGTGCTAGTCGTTTCCACACACACAGCTATTAGCTTTATTTTGGAATTGATTATAAGATTCCAAATTACGTTTTAAACTCTTAATTTTTCTTTTAAAAACATTCATAATTGACTATAGGAAAAATCATTGAGTTTAAACTCATATTCAAAAGGTTATAGATTCGTAGCATAAAGTGCTGTTGAAAATGCTATATAAGCTTATTTGATTTAAACATTAATATTTGAAAATTTATACTTTCCATTCCAACTCTATTTTAAACCATTTTAATAGATTTATCAAATTTATTTCATATTTTTAATCATTTAAAAATATCATTTATAAAGAAATCCTTTTGGATTCCGAAGTGCAAAACCGTGGTGTTTTTAGAAAATTGTTTTGAATATATTTCAAAATCTGCTTAGTGAAACCTTGATTTTCTTTCTCCTTTGGAAAACTATGGATATAATAAACCGAAAAATTCTTATCCCAAAGGATTTCGAGCTGTATTCCACTTTGTATACTCGTTTAACTTTTGTGGCATGAAATGGTGAACTACCGTCACGCGACGTGCCAGTTTTGACTTATTTTTCAATTTCTTATCAAGTTTCTTGGAAACACTTTTAAATGTTAATAAAACATTTCTAAATCACTTTAAACAATATTTTTATATTTCAAACTCATTTTTCATTTCATTTCATATTATAATACTATATTACTATAATGTCATTTCTAACATTTTTAGATATTTTGAAATCATTAAGAGGCTAAATAATTTCCATACACATATTTATATGGATTTAGTTCTCATTTAATTAACTATGCTTACTAACCGTTTCTCTTATCACTTATCATACCAAGTTATCATCCATATCACAAACATATAATCAACCAAGTTATCAAACATTCGAACAATATAATCAAGGGTTTTAATGGACATATTAGAATAAGGATGATTTAACTTTAAATAAACATTGAGTGCTCACCTTTAATCCAAAAGATTAATTTCCTACCAACATTCTTTTTAATCCAACACTTCACTAAATCATCTTATCCTCACCAAATAACTCCACCTTACTTCTTAGTGCTCGGCCATCACTTTACTTCCAGTTGCTCTCGACCCTAAGTCTTTCCTTTTGATTCTGGCAGCACCTCCTTCTCTTTTTCTCGCTCTGGAGCTCCTTGAACTTGCTCCTCCCTTCCAAATGGTTCGGCCACACCTTGATCCCCCTTCCTCCATCATTTCTTCACTTCTTAGATGATAAAGCATGTTTTGGTAATATTCTAATATCTTTGGCAAAGTTTGGTGGTTTTCTGACTTTGTTTGATATGGTTTTGAAAAAGTTAGTAAGGAAATGGAAGAGAAGAACCATTAGAGAGTGGAAGAAAAGTTTAAAAAACGAAGAAGTGTAAAAAAGTGAGAAAGTGGATGCTTATTATAGAAAAAGTTTTGGATAAAAATAATATTTTGTAAAAAGACCAAAATACCATTTACTTACTTTTTAAGCAACCTTATTTTTTTCAACACTTAACATCACATTTAAAATCATTACTTTATATCATTTTCATTTAAGTATTAAGTAAAGAAAGTAATAATTGCGTTTGTTTTGATTTAATATTTACGTTTTTGCTTTGAAATGACATGTTTTTCTTTTTGTGCCTACTTTTTGTTAATTATATTTTAGAATTTCCTAAGTATGTTTAGTAAAAGTAAACTTGATTAGTGAATTAATTAATACTTATACTATTTGAATATATGTTTCTATATAAGACTATAAAGGTTCGACGACACTGCGACAACTTTTAATCGACAAAACGTTGATTTTCGACAAAATGTTTTGCGATCACATTTTGATGTTTTAGTTAAACTATTTGTTTATGTAAAATAAATTTAAAAATAAATTTCATAATATTATTTAAAAATATAAACACTCATAACTAAATTAAAATAATTTATTTAACCATTGAAACTTACTTGTCTAAAATTAGCATTTTATCACTTTTGTCGATATAGGCAAATGTACTATTTTTGTGTATACTTTTCTTTCTCCTTGGCCTCTTCCTCCATAAGCTCTTTCATCACTTGTGCAATGACCACATGCTTTACTTCACCATCTAGTTTCTCGACTTTAACTAGCAGCAAATTGTTGGTAAGTTGCTCATTCTCCACGCGAAGCTTTTGAATCTTGACAGGCTGCTCCTCAATAGTATTGTCCTTGATCCAAACGATTTCATCTTTTGTAGTAGAGGCCAGGTCCTTCTTGGCAATTTGAGTTTTCATTGCAGCACCCTCGTGGGCAATTTTAAGCAGGTCTTTCAGCATGACCTCTACATCATTATGGGTCGTCCTCATCTTCGCCATTAGGTTTCAGCACTAGCCTTGGATTTCAGGGCAGCATCTCTTTCAGCCTTCAAATTCTCTAAGTCTTATTTATATCCCTCGATAAGGTTGTCACAAGTCTTTTTCTATGACATGAAGGGTTAGATATTAGTGTAATTGATGTGATTAACCTAGAAGAGGGCATAGGTAAGCCTTTTTCCATTCATAGCCTTGGTCAATAAGCTTTTGGATCCGCTGACATCCCGGTTTACTTCTTCTATTAGAATATCATGAATGTCATGGTCAAACATGACACCATGCAAGAAGAGTTCTGGAAAGGGAGCCTACAAGTGGGGAGATGCGCTAGGCATAGAAGTTGGAGGAGTAGAGATTCCCTTGGATTGAGGGGGCATGATTATAGTTAAAGAGAGAGAAGTCAAAGCTTTCTTGTGCATAGAATTTAAGGACTAGAACGGGGTAGAGGAGCACCGGAAGAGGAGCCATAGTGATCTTGCGATTCCTTATGTCGCTTGGTTTGATCAGAGGGAAGCCTCTATTCGGCATAACTTTTCTTTCTTTCTCTTTCAACTCTACAGTCATCCTCCACTTCTCGTTCCTTCCTTTTATATTTTTCATCCTCGATCTCGTAATGCTTCTAGTAGTTGGAACGAGATGGATGTGGATCAGATGTTCATCCTCTGGACTCGCCTACGTTATACTAGAGCTTTCTGTATCTATCTCTATCCACGGAACCCAGAACGAGAAAAATATTATATAAGATTTTGAAATTTTGAAATTTAAATTAATGCAAAGATATGTGTTCGTGATCCTAGTGAAGTGTAGAGTGTCGATGACCTCCTAAATACTCGATAGACCATGCTCACATGGAAGTAAAGATGAAGTCTTATCACCTTTATCCATGATACACCCAGGCAAGAAGTTAAAGTTTGGGGAGCCTTCCTTAAGAAGATCATCAATCTTAACATTAAAGTCTCCCAAAGAGCCGTAGATATATTCAATGGAGTGGGCTAGAGGAGTCACCTTGGTTGGTGGCAATGTGCTGGTCTCTACGACCTTCTTTAAAAACTTGATAATCATGCGTTTCGGATGTGGTGAAGCATGAAGCTTGGTGCATTTAGGAGATGTATCATCAAATGACTCATTTTCCTTCGGACTAACGTCATAGTCGCTACGCCTTCATCGGTGTTTTCTTCTCCTTCTTCACCTTCCTCTTCCCTTATCGCTTCCTTCCTTTCTCTTCTCCCTTCACCTTCATCCTCCTTTAGGATTGGTTGCATTCTAGCTCCTTCATCCCCTTTCTTGGGGATTCGTCCATGGCACGCTCTTATATTGCTCTATTAATGGGATCTTAGACATGTGCAATACCCGACGGACCTTCAATTCCCCCCTAAAGATTCTGGCCTAAGCTGTTGGTAGGGGCAAAAGATTGGATAGGCATCGTAGAGTTGCTCGGAGAAATTTCACCAGGAATAGCCAGGCCATTGGGGAGAAGAAGATTGCAATGACGAAGGTTTTCATCAAAAGGTATGGAGTGGAGCAATCGTGGATTGGAACTCTCCTCAGAACATCTAAAGGTATCACAATGCTCCTCGTTGGCATGAGCAGGATTATTACCAAGGAATTGGGTCAAAACTTAGACACTGAGATGATGAAAATTCAGGTATAAAAGGGAGAAAAGGAAATAATCTTACTTCCAAAGAGCCAAGGACGGTTAAAACCAAATGGGTATCGGATGAAAAAATATTCGTTCTTGAAGTAAGAATGTTTGTTGTGAAACTTTTCAATGACCTTACGTCTACATTAGGCCTCGACAATCATGTAAGATGGTGAGTCATGCCTTTGTTTGAAGTGCAAGAGATAGGTAAGCTCGTTGAAAGTCGGCGGTCAATTGGAATTGGTTCATAAAGAGCACGTACAGGGAACTCAAAAGAGCGTACAAGTTGGGAAAAACATGAGACGGAGCCAATCCGAATTCTTAGAGACTCATACAGAGAAACGGAATGAAGGGCGGCACAGAGCCACCAAAGCACATGTATATGTTGCATGTTGTATATCTTGATGGATGATTGTGTGATCGTTGAGCCTATGTTGGGAGAAGTACGTCGCCCTCAAGGATCCTGTGTTGGCAAGATATGTTCTGAAGCATCTTTGGAGCAAGAATTATTGGCATTTGTTTTGGCGGATCATCTAGAACCCTTATGCCGATATACTCGTTAAAAGGATGAGACAGATTTTGCATTGGCTCCACTGGGATAACCATCCCTTGTAACTCGATGGTGATTGAACGGCTAGGCCTAGCCTGAACGATACGCCAAGCTTGAGCTGTGGAGGACCCAGCTTCAGGAGGAGTAGATGTCCCGGCACTGGTCTAAAAGTTAGGCAACTGGCGTGTCATTCTGAACAAAAAAACTTAGCATTCAACACAGTTAGATATGTTTTATTTTATTTATTAAACCTATTTGGTCGACGCTCAATATCCAACGGATGTCGACGTGTGTTGACCAATCAGATTCCAAATGTCGACTGGGGCAACTGAAGTGTCAATCTATGCGGTGTGAGTCCTATGTTCTATACACGACGAATGAACTATCATATGTAAATAGCTCGCTCGTACTGGAAAAACGAGCCACACTACACGACAGAACTGTTCATCGGATATTACCTATTATCGTTGCATAATCGATAATGGAACCGTTGTCTAGAGCGATGTGGAAGTTTCCTTTTTATAGGAAATTGGAAGTGGAGGAAATGTTATGCAATGAAGTCGTCAAGTGTTGGAGCAATTTGGCATGATCGTTCTCTACCAAGGAAATCATCCTATTGGTATTCGAACGACAACATTTGATTAGACGAGTGATGGACAGAGAAAACCTGAGCGCACTTCGGATTAGCCTAAGAACGACCTTGGGAGAACCAGGTGATTTTCCCGGCTAAGCACTCTAATCGCCCAAGCTGCGATCACCGTCGTCATCGTTTACGGTGACCCTCAAACCAAGTCTAGCGGCAGCCTCATTACCGAAAGGCGACGACCCATCTTGGAGATGCGAGCTTAGATCTCGACTTGGAGGAGCGATGCAGGATAGGCACTTCACCAACGTAGCGATGGGTAGGGCGGTGATCTGGAAGGACGGGTTATCGAGGAGATGACGGCAGTGCTAGATGGTCAACGGTGAGTGGATGAGGTCACGAAATCGGGTTTGCAAGAGGCCGGTTGGAGCAGTACCGAGTTTGAATTTTTCAACCAAAAATTGAGGACACACGCAGGGAAGGAAGAGCATACCTAGATGAGGCGTGGAACGATCTTCAAAATGTAGATCTTGTCCTTAGCACGGGGGATGCAATTTCAACTACGAAGAGCAGTTAAGCGGATATCTACGGAATGAGACAACACTTCGAAGCAACCCTTGAATAACAAACAGACGTACATGGATAATATTTGATGCTTGTCTTGTTTCAGAACACGCTTTATTTTTAACGAAAGCAAACTTTGAGGGGCAAGTGTTGTCCGGCTTTTTGACTAAGCAAGTTTTCACTAGAATTTGAACGTCAAAAAATGAAGACGAAACGATCCACGGACGTAGGAACATATTTGGAAGGGAAGTAAGGACACATTCAAAAAATTCCAAAAGCATTGGAGTAAACAGGACCACTTAGCACCGACTCCTACCACTCAGCACCGAGTGCTTTTTTTGCACGTGGGTCCTCCAAAATTCTTGTGCATGGAGTTCTGGCTCGAGTGATTTCCATGATGTACATTTCTCAAGGAATAAACGAACAACTCCGAGGATTTTCTAGAAGAAAGCAGACAAGAACAAGCAATATCAGAACCTATCAAAAACAACTCAATCTAAAAGGAAAAGTGTTCATAACACAACGGGTTGAAGATGGAAAGCCAATGGGAAGAAGAAGGGAAGTTGCCCCCTTATAAAAACTGGTCGGTATCGATCGAAACCACTAGGCACCGAGCGGTTTTTATAAATGTTTGAGCCTAGCTTCTCCTGCTGCATACATGGAAGTAGATCTGGACTTGATATTTAGTAGGTCTTCGATTCTGCTAGACGATTTCCGTCTAAATACAAACATTATAACAACTGAAAAATGACGTTTGGCTTATTATCTTCTTCATCTTCTATCTCTTCTCCATTAAAGTCACTAAGGAAGCTACTATGTGCTACTAGACTTTAGATCGGTGAATCCCTTGTATTATTGACTCTCAATCTATAATCAATATCTACAGTGAACCTAGGCCAGAGATTGTCGAACCACGTTAAAAATCTTGTTGTTCTTACTATTTTTTTCACACATTTCTACTTGATCCAAATATTTCCTCAGGTCTTTGGGTGTCGATTCATTTTTGGCATCAACAGAAAAAAAATCAACATTTAACGAGATATGCCAACATATAGTTTCGCCAAACAAGCACAGTTTGTCGTTGCAAGCCGAGCTATCCATAATTTAATTAGAAAATTCAACTATACAGATCCTGATTTTAAAGAAATGGTTGATGAAGAAGTTCTACGAAATTATGTTGAAAATTGACATAAACATCTTCAATACAACCGTGATGATGCAAATTCTTTAAATACAGAACAAATTGTTGCAATATGTGATGAAATTATAGACGCTTTGATTGCTGCAAGACGACGTTGATCTATGTATTGTCTTACTGTTATACTTGGTTAAGATTCTCTGTATTGTTGTGTTTCAATCTATAGTTTATAGTTGGTAAATTTTTAAATATTAAATATTAATTATTAACTATTACAAAATAAAATAAAATATCTTCACATAAAACATACAATTTTTTTTAAAATCTTATCCAACCTCTAATCAAAAATATTGTCCACAAACATTTTGATCCTTAACATCGAACATCTACTTCAATTTGTCCATGATAGCACCATTAATGGGTATTGATGTGTACTGTTAGCGTATTCTCTAAAAACGTGTTAAAAGGATAGTTATATGTTAAGAGACAAAAAAATTATTTTAAATTCATATTTTATCTTTATACCATAAAAAAATAGGTATAATTCAAGAGGGGTATTTGGATAATTAACCATCTGGACGATTAGGCACATCTTAACATTTTTCTTTGTTTGTTTATTTCTTTATTTTGAAATTCAGAGACCAGTTAAGTAAACCTAAGAATGCCTCACCTACTCTAGTTTGGGATATAAGATTAAGACCGTAATCATCCAACTCTGTGTTAACAGACCCTAAGAATAGACATGGCTTTAGAAAATATAAATTGTTAGAATCATTGCAATCAGAGCTACACATACGTAGCCTGTAGACATATAACAATAACAGGAACACGGAAAATATAGAAAGATAAAAGTGATTATAGTAGACAGATCTGAACGAAACAATTGATTCACCAAATATTAAAAGCATGATTAAACTGCAAATTAAATAGCAAACTTCAAATTAAATTCAAAAGCGAAACCCTCACATACATAACCTGATATCACCAAAGTTACATATAACATACAGTTTTACTACATTCCTCAAACTGCAAAAGCTTCTCTTTAGCACAGTTTATACATATTTACCTAGATTTTGCCATAGCTGTATAATCCAAGAAGTACAACAAGCACCGCAGCTGATATTGCTGCTGGAACTGACCAGTACATGTAAGATTGAGATTTCTTTTTCTTCAGAATGACTCTCGGTAGCTGATTCCTCACTTTTGGTTGAATTGGTTTCCTGTATCGAGCAGCAGTAGCTTTCGGCTCTTTGCTTCCTTCTGGAATAGGGGTTTCATTCAGTTTTGCATCAGCCTCCTTTACCGCTTCTTCTTCTTCAGTTTGTTCTGTGGCTGAATCAGATTCAGTTGCCCCTGCCTTCTTTTTAGCTTTCTTTTCCTCTTTCTGAAAATATAGTTCGAAGTTTAAACTGTGTGAAACCAACCATGTAACTGACAGGTGCTACTTTCTGGTAATAACAAACTTGATAAAAATCAACTGCGGATGCTGTATGTTAAAACATTTGCGCAAGGGGAAAGAAATATCTTTCAGTTCATATACACCACCTAATCCATATATATTTATGCAAACAAACTACAGACTTTTGTGAAGTTGTTCTTTCAAGATGTTCTAAAAGCCTGCAACCTAATTTGATATTCAAGAACATCCTTCCTAGTAAAATCAGCCCATAAACGAATTCCACAGTAGAAAAAATCACAACCCCCCCTCCCCCCAAAAAAAAAATCACACAATAAAATAAAATTTACCCCTTCAGCAAACTGTATATTTTCAAATTTAAAAAAAATCAAAATCAAAACAACAAATATCAAGTTTTACATCTTTCGGTTCCATTAGGTTTGTATTATCATCATGCAATCCATCGATTCAAGCACAAGATTTAAGAATTTACCAAAAAGTTAGACTATTAGGGTTTATTGGACAAGAGGGATAGGAAAAAGGGAAAATATGATGAGAGGTAAACAGAGGGATGAATGACAAAATGACAATTCTGTCCTGGATTATTTATAAATTTAGTGGGGATACTCAACAATATCACATGTGAAATAGAATTAAACTTTACCCTATTGCTAAATAATAATAATAACACTCTCACAAGGTATATATATTACTGAATTCAACCCATACAATTAGCTTGTGTCAGTGCATCAATCAGGAAAGGTCAAAAGTATTCAAATATACCAAAAAAATGAATCTATAACATTTGCCAACTTAAGAGTTGGTCTAGCTTGTAACTGATAGGAACAATCATTTGTCTAACGCTCCAAGCACACAACCAGCTGAAACTGATTGTATCAAATTATTGATGAATGTATTAAGATACCGCTGGATAATAAACAAATAAAAACTGGTATTTTGGTTGTTTGCAAATTTGATAATTTAAAGAGATTTACTTGCAAATTTGGCTCACCTTTTACCAAGGGATAAAGCCTAACTAATGGTTCTTTTTAACCTGGTGTCTAAACAATTTCAAATCAGGTATTACAGCAAGGTTCTCAATTGCATTTTCTAGGTATAACAGAAAACGTTACCAGAACGTATTATTTCTATATGGAATTGGATTAGGATTTGGATTATAGCAAGATATTGGATAACCGTAATTCCATCTTACAAAATCTACCAAGGTTAGAAGAGAAAGATTATATCAAAATATACATGGGGAAAAAAAAATGCTTGCCTTCAGTTTTTTCTCAGCCTCCTTTTGTGCTTTTGCAGCAGCCTTGGCAGCTGCTTTTTCTGCATTCTTTCTCTTACGCTCCAAGGCCAACTTATTTTTTGCAATCTCTTCCTCTCTTCTCATTTCCTTCAATCTTTCAGGATCGATCACTTCAGTTTTTGGTGCCTCTAAAGATTTTCCTATCTCCTCTACTTCTACGCTTTTCACATTTTCCTTGATAACCTCCTTGGTTGGTTTCTTCGCCTCTTTGGTTTTACTTGTAGCATCAAGCACAGCATCTTGTGATACAGGAGGTTTAATGGACTCCGTTACACTTTGTTTAGGACTAACTTTATTTGATGAAACATCAACTTTGGCAATGGGAGTTTGTGAAGTTTCTGTGATAATAGGCTTTTCATCAGGGTTTCTCATGCGACCATCTCCGCTAAGCTGCCTATAATTAAGAGAATTCAGTACACGTCTTCCATAATCATCTCTGAAGACCTTGCTGCTGTTCCACTTGGAAAAGAAGTTCTCCATCTGACATTGTAATTACAAATGTCAGTTTCATGTCGACGAAAAAAGAGTAGTATCAGTAAAAATTAGTGCATGTAAAAAAACTCAAACCTCACTGACAGAAAGTGCTTCAAGTCCTGATATATCTTTCTTTGCAGCAAATTCGTTGGCATTGTTTAAAAGAGATCTATTTTGATAGAAACAAGCGTTCTGCCAAAGAAAACAAATGAACTAATTTACTGCAGATATAATCAACATGCAACATTCGGAACACAATACAAACTAGAAATCTGTTTAGATGGTATTCAATCTCAATTCATGCTTTTTAGTTTTAGGCTATGTTGCCCCGTATGCAGAACGATCTAGTACGCAGATCGATCTAGTACGCGGAACGAAAACGTTACATACTGCGGAAAGCAATACGTTGGGAGTAGGCTTAACCGGAATGCTTAGCTGGAATGGGATACGCTTAGCCGGAACGCGGAATATGAAAACGCTCTCTTTATGTGAAAAATTGTATAATATTGTTACCCACTACAAATGAATGCACACAAAGTAAAATTATTCTTGTATAAATAAACATTACCGTTAAAGTTCAATTCCAACTAGTACTTTATAAATCATATCAATTGATGCTAAACAAAATTGTAAAATGTTCAATATTGTTGCATAAGTGCTAACATCAAGTTTTTTTTTTTTTTTTTTTTTTTTTGCTGCTCTTTTTTATAGTTCAAGTAGGTGAAATTTATAGCAAAGCTACATTATGTTTTTTCGTTTGATAATTTTTTTATCATGACCCTGCTTACTGCATAAACGTTAAAGTTGAAATAGTTTTCATACATTGATACAAAATTATCTTCTTAATGCCAACTACATATCCCTTTGAATATACTCAAAATATGTGTTGCGGGTTTGGTGCATGCATACTCGGAGTTTACAAGCGAAACTTGGTTCTCTGAGACTTCAAAAAAAATCATTATTGTTTTTCCTTTTTTTTCCAAATACCATGTTTGAATGTACTAATTATTTTTGAAAACGCATGTGGAGAAAGAGAACATCTAAAAGGTAATTATGTGAAGAAGAAAAATATGAGCATAAATGGAGAATTCATAAATGCATGTAGGTTAGTCTACATTATTATTAGAGTTAAAATAAAGTAGAAATAAGATTTTTAGTCTTCTCAAGGTTGATTTGAAATTAATCTTTGATATTTGTTTACATTTTCAATAGGAAATCATTATCACTTGATATTTTATATTTCAATAGGAAATCACATTGCTTCATGCATATTAACATAGTGTGCTTAAAATCATCAAACTACAAATTTGAAACATCGAAATCAACATTTTGAAATGTTGATTTCAACGGTTCGGGACGCTAAATTCAACATTTCAGAACCTTAAAATTAGTCTACCAATTTGAACAAAATTGCACAAACCTACAATAATATTTAATCTATGTTATTTGCATTATATTTATACTTGGATGGGCATTAAGAATATTGGTGATGTTTTAAATTTCCAAAGTTACAAAAAATAAGAGCATGTACCGTTTCATCCCGTGCTTTTCTCAACAAAGATAGTGTTTCATAAGCCTTGTCCCTTCTCTCAATCGCAGCTTCAAGTTCTGCCTCCAAAGATGATAAATCTTTTTCTACAACCTTCAGTTCATCATCTATCTGTTTGATGTTATCTTTAACAGCTTCCCTTTCCTTCCTAACTTCATCCATATTACCACCTAGTAGCTATAAAAATGTAGAAAAGGATATTTATGTTTCAGACATTATGAAGTTTACATGCGCTCAATAATTGTGAATTCAATCCCAATAAGCATTCAAAAAAGATTTAAGTTAACTACACAACTACAATACAATTTTGAGTTTGCAGGACCTACCATATATTGAGAATTGTGAAAGCAAATGGTGGAATTTTAACAAGAAAAATGCAATTTTTATACCATAGAAGAGGACAAGAAAACTGTAATATAAGAAAGGGTTTGTACCATGTTCAGTACTCAGTAGTTATTAAAAAAAGGGTTTGTACCATATTCAGTACTCAGTAGTTATTAACACCTGATGGTGCACAAAGGCATGAGCCTTTCGGATATGCACTGTACATGATGTGGAGAATGAAGTACAGCTTTTAATAGAATGAAGTACACCTTTTAATACCATACCATACTGATCATTTGTCAATTTCTTTAGACATTAACATGCTTGAAAGAAAAATTATGTCATATGAATGGACAAAAATTTATGCAAAATAGGCAGAGTCCTTTAGCAATGTGATAAGGCCTTTGGACTAGGTTCAGCGGTCTTGGATCCGAAGACCACTACACATCAATTGTCGACTTCCATTATTAAAAAAGAATCGTGCAAACCAATATTAATGACAAACTATACAAATTTATTAGTCAAGTGAGTGTGTATTGAGAGTCCAAAGACTTCTACGTATACTTTTGGAGTCTTGGATCCGCCGACCTAACTTGTTTGGGAATAATGAAGTAGCAGTAGCAGTTATTGTTATTATTGTTGTTGTTGTTGTTGTTGTTGTTGTTGTTATGGTCTTTTTTACAATTTCTTTATATATTTTTATTTTTTATTTTTTATTATTTGTTTAATTATTTTATTTTATTATTATTATTATCATGTTTTTTAAATTGACTTGGTCATTTAGTTTTGGATTTCATCTCTAGTCGATCCCAATTTGTTTGGGAATAATGGTTTAGATGTTGTTTTGTAATAGTAGTAGCAACTATAGTGCAGACTCCTTTTTCTATAAATTTATATGTATAGCAGTGCCCATCAAACTAAGAAATATCGATTAGTTTTTGCAAATAAAATAAGTTATACTAAGTTTATCTATGCATAATAATGTAAGAATGGTAATAACGATGAAATCCAAATAATTGCATTGAAAATTGTTCCATACAAAAAATGTTGCTTTTCAATGTTTAATTGGTTAAAGAGAATACGGTAATAGAAATTAATGTTTTTTCAATCTTGAAAGAACGAGGACACAAAATTTTGATTTTAATATAGTCAATCAAATAAAAATGTGCACAACTTTCATGCTGTGCATCATTTTCAAAACTTGTATTGTGCAGATCTTCTAACAAGAGCCATGCCATGGGTGTAAATGGCATGCAAGTCACAAGCTACAATAATAGGTATATCGGTAAACTTTACAATTATACCCCCATATAAAATAGCAAAGCGTTAGGATGGAGAATAATTGCAGGTTTATATGGTATAATGAAAGAAACAATCTGTGGTAGACACAGCTTCATTTTTGTATAAAAAGTAAGTACTCAACAAGATGCAAAGATAATTAGAAAGGATACGATTAACTCACCTTAACCTTGTCTTGGATTGTTGCTTTCTGATCCTTTGAACCTTCAATTTCTCCCCTTAAAGCAGCATTTGCAATAACCTTGCTTCTTGTTGCTTCAAGCAGCTTAATCTCCTTGAGCAACTTCTTCTCCTCATTTAATGTGTTGCTTTCATGTTGTATTTGGTAGTGCAAGCTTCTGATCTGTTTTTGAGATTTTTGTTCACAAAAAGTAAGTGAAGGAAGCTCTAGATCCATACATACATTTGTGATAACCGTGCAAGCACTTAAATGTTAAATCTCTTTTCAACTCTTTTTTTTATTCTTCTAATAACAGCAAGTGTAAGAACTCAATCTGTTTTTCAGATTTGTTGTTCATGGACAGCATGACTGCAAGGTCATGATTTATTTACTTATTACTTGATTTCTAATTATTTTGTTCGCTCTTTTTTGAATTTTAGTAAAATATTTTAGCTGATTATACATCATATTACATTAATTATTACCTATTATAAGCAGTAAAATAATTATGGAAATGTTTTACTGCTTAAAATAGGTAAAAATTAATGTAATATGATCTATAATCAGCTAAAGAGGGAAAGAAAACACAATTTTTTCATACATGATAAACCATTAGCAAGGCAACATTTCACCTGTCCTCAACACCTTGCACATATATCAAAACTTTAATCTTGCATATTGGTATTAGCTAAAGAGAAGAGTAGTTAAATGGCAAGTTTCTCTGATTGCATGTAACATGAGAATTTTTTTTTTTTTTTTGGGGTTGATTTATCATGCACTGTTTATGCTTAAAGAAAGCACATGTCGTAGCTTGGTCACGCGAGCTTTTGTGTGTAGAAGACAATCTACTCTATTAAGTTTCAGTCAGTTGTTCTCAGATTACTTTAATATAGGAGGTTGAAGAACCATCTTACAAGATTATTAAGCTCTTCTTCAGATGTGCACAAACCTGCACCTCTCTCTCTGGCAGCAATGTTTGCATGACGAAGCTTGTTCAAATCCTCTCTAAGTGGTTCCATTTCCTTTATTTTCTCGTTCATTGCTTCATTGTATTTTCTTTTCTCAGCAATAAAAGGCTGCAATTTCGATTTCAGATTTGATCTCTCTGCCTGCATGAACAACAAGATTTGAACATACAGAGATGTATGATTCCCACAACGATATACACAAAAACATTTTTGTTTTTGCTAAAATTCAAAATTCTTATGAAAATTTCACTTAACTAAAATAACTTGCAAGTCAGATTAGCATGTAAGAGAATATATCTGGTACATATATTACAATATATTTGGCGTGTATATTACAAAGTCAAACATCAAAAAGAAAAACCATAGGACGCAGCTTGTGGTAAACAAATAACTAAAAAGGGAAATGTAAGTTAAAAGTTACCACCTGACCGGTTAAGGGTAACTATTATCCCTGGTTTTAACTGCTAAAAATAAGCGTTTATAGAACATATATAAAAAGAATGATATATTATATAGTAAAATCAGCAGAGTCGATATGTAAATACAGATTTCTCAATAGCTTAACAGAGACATTTTTTATGTAACAATATAAAAAATGCAGAAGATATAACACACCCTTTTGGCCTTCACTGAATCCAGAATTTGAATCCGCGTCTGATTCTTGCGTTGAAGGTCCTTGTCAGCTTGTTCAATCTTTGCTCTCATCTGTGGATCATCGTATGAGCGAACTTTGGCAAAGAAAAATGTATGAATTTGCTTTGGAGCAGGCCAATCTACCACAGCATCCTTGGGCAAATCGGGAATCACTAAATCATCTGCTTTTTCTGCCTTTTCAGTTAGTAGGGTTGAATCCTCAGGTTTCTCCTCTATGTTTGATACTTCATTGCCATTCATTTCAGACGCAAACATGATGGTATCTTTACTTGCTTCAACGTCCACACCCATTTTAGTGGAATTCGTAAGTGTATCAAACCCTACAAATATTAGATTAATCGCTATTATTAGACATGTAAGTTAATGACAGATATATTTTCACAATTTACACTGTAGTATAAGTAAAGGCAATAGAAAAAAATAAAAAGCAAATTTTGATTTATGAACAAAATTAGGGTGTTCGCTTTTTGATTACTTGAATTAATTAATTGGAAATGATACTGATCAGGTAATTAAATCAGCCTAATTAAATCCTAGCCAATGTTCTAGAGATTCAGACGACAACCAATAAAACAAGTCAGCTCACGATGCCCAAAATATGAAACTTGCTCCAATTTCTGCTGCAGAACTCAAAACTGGTCTCACTCAGAAGTATGTTGCAACAGGTCTTGCTTTCCTGCAATTCTGTACTAATGCCAACTGTTACATGAAGAATCATTTTCAACCAGTGGTGAATCTCTGCCATTTTGAAACCATAGGCACTGTTCCCATGATATTGTAGGCTGCAATTGGTTGTGCCTGAATTACCTCAATAGCTTGCATTTTTTCCTACACCTCCATGCGACCTCTTATCCACCTCCTGATTTCTCAATTCCAACACAAGCTCTCTTCAAATTGACATCGTGTCGTGCAATTTCAACAAAGGATTCAATATATTTGTAAATAACACAGAATTGATTATGTACAAACATAAAACTTAGTATGATGGTTTAGTCTTAAATTAGATCAAAAGCTTATGCACTTACATGCAATAGTGCACGTATGATTCACAATAAGATAATGTGACGTTCTATATAGGGCAAGGATCGGCTACACCTCATTCTTGCCACACCTATGTTCCTTCCTGATTTCAAACACGCATTCCGCTTTAAATAATATAATGAGGTGACAAGAGAGAGAAAGTATATTATTTAAATCGGAATGTATGGTTGAAATCAAGGGGGAATAGAGGTGTAGCAGAAATAAGCTGTAGCTGATTCTTGTCCTATATATGCTAAAGAGAAATAAATATCTAATAAAAAAAGTCAAAAGATCGCATAATATTCAAACACGGTCTTGGAACATTCATCAATGCAATTGTTTTCTTCATTTTGCTAATTAAGATCTTTCATTCCAAAATCAATAAACATATATTCTTGCAGATGATGAATTATGAATCAACCGACTTCAAACTTTATGCCATACAAAACCACAACACTTGGAAAACCAATAATAAGTACTACATGCTAGATGAACCCAAGATAAATCACTAAAGAAAAAAGGCAAAGTCAATTAATTAAAGAGATACACATCAGTCCTTATTTTGTTGAATCCAAAAGCTAATTTCTTGAAGCATATTTTTGTGTTTCAATCTTCACCTAGTCCTCCATGCACTCATGCAAGACATATCGTGCCTTTATCAACACATCTTTACTTTTCTATATGACAGCCGCTAATCTCTAGTAGAGGTATAATGGGAACACATTGTGTATGATTCCACAGTTTTGGAAAAGATAATATTATCCTTTTAGAGGAAATGGTTGAATGAGTTGACTGTGGGAAAAGGAGAAAAGGAGTAATGGAGTACATAAAAGAGAGGTAGATGGAGGATAGAGCTGGGTTGACGTGACAGAGGGAGTGATATGTGACATATGCACATCGTAGGTGTAGAGATGTATTGAATAACTTAAGCTGTCTAAATCCCTAATAAACAAAATCATCTGCCATATTAACTACGAAATACAATCAGATCAAACATCTCTTCAGTTCAAAACAACGAGTTATTAAATAAACGAATAAAACCATCAGACGATTCAAATCAAAAACAAAAACCATATTCATTAGATCTTAATCAAAAAGGTTTAAGAAGTCAGAATCTGATTATAAAAACTGAAATGGTCAGATCATTCAATTCTGGATAGAAGGATCAAATCACAGGATAAAATCTCAGATCCAGAACTATAACCTTTTGATTCTTGATCTAAGCAACAGCTACAAATCGATCGATAGAGTGAAAAATCTAAACAAAAAGATACCTGCTTATCGGAGATCTCGGAGTTAGAAGAGAGGAAGAGGATGGGAAACAGAATTGAGTCAAATTAAATATCTGTGGTTTATTTATATAAAGGCTCAATCAGTAAAATATTAGGCAGTTCATTTAAACACTTGAGGCAGTTCATTTAAACACTTGAATAGAATCGTGCTCAATTCCATAAATAATGAAGTATGTGTCATGTTACATCTAAGATCATTTCGATGTCTGGAAGATTTGAACGCGTTACTTTTAAAGCCCATGACTAAAGCGTCCTTCCTTTTACCATTCGTCAGTTTGCCAATGGTTCTTAACATCATGCTATTGTATTATTATTGAGTTTCATTTCAAGACGCACAAGCCTCTGAGTATTTTATAAAATGAATAGTCACGCTCCTTTTGTTTTCTTTTGTAACTTCTCTTCTGACATTTTTTGAATTCTTCTTCTTTCTGCAATAAACCATCTTCCCTGATTCTTTTAAAACGAAAAAACCGAATGCAAAGTTCAAATTTTTTCATTCTTCTAAATTGAGCCTCAAGTTATTGAGTTCATCTGATTTATCCATCTTCATGCCTTACATCTGAAGGTTCGATATGGCGGTTTTTCCTAATTTTTATCTTGATTTGTTACCATTGATTATAAAGTAAATCACTTAACCTATTGTTGGATTAGTATAAATCATTAGTCGGTTTGTTTTGTTTTTTGTAACTCCCATAATTGTGCTCTTTTGCAAATCTGTAAGGAAAAATTGGCTCACCAAAGTCAAAAAATTTGTTTCCATTCAGGTAATAAACTTTCTTTTGTTTGGAGCGTTAGTTTCAAATCATTGTCACAGATTATCTCCATTTTGGTATGTTTTGCTTTTGTTTTATTTTCATTTTCATTTTTTTTTAAAGATTCAAATTTCAACTCTTCATTTTTTGAACATCCAACTTCCAACACTTCTACAAACATTATGGTTAAGCTATTATTATTTAATATAGGTTTATTCCCACTCGATATTTACAATGGATTAGTATTGAAAGAGGATACCAAGCAAGGTTCAATAACATTATTTTTACAGAATCTATAACCAATTTTTTGCTCCTACTTCAGTTACATGTAACATGAAGCAACATGGTGTTTGATGTTTCTACGGAACCTTAATTTGATGTAGAGATTTCTCAATGGGGCATGGTATTGCTCAAGTATATAAATATTTGGGCTTGAGTTATTGGAAGTGCAAGTCTGTATTTTTCCAATCATTATCTAGCATCTACTTCAATTTACGATTTTACTCTTTAGAAACTGTATTATGACACTATGGTATACTGCACATACATGAAAATGGTGGATATCCATGTACGTTAAGGTGCAACGAGCAACTCGATGAATTTTAGTTTTTTTCTCCATTTGTATATTTGTTATTTCATGTAAACTTTTTTTTCCCTATGCATAGTATTTGTGTATCATTCTTTATATATTTAACCTTCCTAGCTAATCTTCTTCTATTCTTAAATTTCTCATTTTAGATTTTTATTTTAGATTTTGTTATTATTTAAATTTCACAGCTAACTTAAGAGCCCTGCATAATTTTTAACATGGCACGGTTCAAATAATGTAACAAGGCACAGTTCAAATAATGGACATGATATTAAGTTACTTCAGTTACTGATAACAGTAAAAAAAAAATCTGCACTATTTATGATCCGTCATTGAATTTATTTATTTATCTACATGGAATTCATTCTTAAAGCAATAGATTTGATTTTGTTAAAGGAAGAAAAGAGCAAGTCCATTTATTTAACTTAAGAGTTTTCTATGTATATTTTTCATTTAGTAAAGAACAATAATGATACGATACACCAATAACTATCCAAGAATGTAATGTACTAAAAGTTATTAGAAACATAATTCAAGCAAGTCATTTAGATGTCTATGAAATTAAAGAAATATTACCATACAATGAAAATTAACTAATTACTAGACTTTATGTATATATAACCATGCAATGTGAGGGTGGAAAATAATTTGCAGCTTCGTAGCGTACTTCTGAAATTTTATACATGGCCTTTAGAATGTGATGCTAGGTTCTATGTAAGGACTTAGCTTATCTTATTATTAGGTATATACCATATATGAATCAATGTCCTTAACCCTTTCACCAATATCTAAATGATGGTTAACAGTTTTTAAATCCAACGTTTTGTTTTCCATGTTATTCCTTCAGACATATTCGAAAAAAAGATAGTCTTAGTTTCTTTATATAACAACATGGATATTAGTTTCAATTTGAAAAATAATATTCACTGGGTCTTCCATTTAAGATAATGGTGAGTTGTTAAATAATAAAATGATTTGTATATCAAATTCAATGCGATTTATACATCGTTCTTTGGAGATTTATTTTCCTTTAGTTTAGCAATGTTACAACAGTTTTATCTCTTCCAACTATGATATTTTATGTTTGTTGTCTGATGAATTTGATTCTTTTTCCCAACAAATTAGCATGAGATTGAGCAATATGGTTCATGTCAAATCTCGATGAACTACGGGTTATAATTTAATGTTATCATATGTTTCTGGGTTTATTTGTTTCGAAAATTGATATCAACTATCTCATGAACAATTTTACGTTTAGTACTATTTATTATGACCTAATATCGAAAAATTAACTATCTTACGAATTTTAAAAATAGCTTAGTTACATATACTCTTTATTTTCTTAGGTTGGTACTGACGATTTATTTTATATTATTAGCCAAATCATTTAATTTCTTGGACCAAACTTTGAACTTACTAAAATTTCTAATTTTTTCTAACCTAAAGTTGATGTTCAGCTAAAAAAAATTTGTATTAATAAGAGCTACCAGCTTTGGATACTCCTTATCCTTTATACAAGTATTGTTTTTTTTTTAAATATGAATTTTCAAGAACTAATCAAAATTTGGATACTGATTGTTATCTAATATAAGTTACCAGTTATCAACCTTATATGAAATAGTGTTTTTAAATGGTTTACAACATAGATTGGCTATCAAGCAACAAAACTCTAGCATGAAAACAATTTTTTGAACTGCTTCAAATGGTATAGGTCACTTTTCTTTAAAATGTTTTCCACTAAACATTTTGTAATATCGTGTTTTTCTCATTTTGGCTAGGTGTTCCATAACACTCATTGAGAGCATGATTAGTTTAACGTGTATTCGAAACAATAATGCCACTATAGAGTAAAATTCAGCACTTCTTAATTCATAAGTGTGACATTCAAGTTCGTTTCAATTTACTGTTTGAAAATATATATTTCCCCATATGTGGGCTCTTTCCTTTTATACATGATAAAATAAGGAATATTAAATGTAAGTGCAGCTTAGTCTTTTGGCTTACATTTCATCTTTTTTCCTCCCGATCATGTACTTGCTTTGTGATGTGAAGGTATTCCAACACAGTTGCTTTTCGCATACCCAGATTGATAGAAATCAATTTGCTTTCCCATTGTATTCAACCTCCAATAATATATATGGTTACAAGAGTCAAGATAGGCTACAAATTAGCCAACCGATTTGCTAAAATAAAGGTAACTAAATAAATAATAACTAAATAAAGAAGCTACAAATTAGCCAACTGATTTGCTAAAACAAAGGTAACTAAATAAATACTTTCCAAATAAAGATATAGTCAAATTAGAGAATAAATGCAAGAAATATTCTAACACCTAGGATATATGTAAAATATATTCTATCACACCCCCTCAGTCGAAGTGGGAGGTTCTCGTATGCTTAGACTGTCCCTGAAATCGTTAAATAATACGTGCGGAAGCCCTTTTGTAAAAATATCAGCAATTTGGTAACGGGACGGTACATGAAGCACACGCACTTCGCCGCGAGCTACTTTCTCATGGACGAAATGAATATCCATCTCAATGTGTTTAGTGCATTGATGTTGAACAGGATTGCCAGATAAGTATATGGCATTCACATTGTCACAATAAACTAGAGTAGCCTTTTGAATAAGACAATGCAACTCTAGAAGCAAATTTCTGATCCAACACGAATTAGAAACAACAATACCCCTGTACTCCTCCTCAGCACTATTATGGGAAAGAATAAGTTTCCGTTTCAAAGACCAAGAAATCAAATTGTCTCCAAGTAATACACAATAACCAGAGCTAGAATGATGGGTGTCAAGACAACCACCCCAATCTGCATCTGTTTATGAGATAATATGATTAATATTGGATTTGTACAAGTGGAGACCAAAAGAAAGGGTACCCTGGAGATAGCGTATGAAACGCTTAAGAGCTTTCATATGCTCATTAGTCGGGGCATGCATATGAAGGAAGATCTGTTGCACGGCATAGGAAATGTCTGGCCGAGTGAATGTAAGATACTGAAGAGCACCTGCAAGACTACGGTACTTAGTCGAATCATCGTAAGGAGTGACTGTGTTGGCACTTAGCTTGGACTTAGTGTCAACAGGAGTAGGACATGAAATGCAGTTAGACATACCGGCGCGTTCAATAATTTTTACAGCATACCGTGTCTGAGATAAGAAAAGACCATGGGCATGACGAGTGACAGCAATACCCAAAAAGAAACTCAGAGGACCTAGATCCTTCATAGCAAATTCAGAAGCTAAGAGAGTCATAATATACTTATGAAGACGATCAGAATAAGCTATAAGTATAATGTCATCCACATATAACAGAATATAATCAATATCATAACCATTCTTGTAGATGAATAAAAGTGATTTGATGTACTATTAGAGAACCCAATGGTAGCAACAAAATTAGCAAATCTTTGGTACCAAGCTCGATGAGCCTCTTTTAATCCGTACAAAGATTTCTTCAAAAGGAAAACATGATTTCGAATAATTTTTGGGCCAAGATTTATAAATATCAATGCTGAGAACCGCTCTAATGGTGACCAGTTTAATCATGGGGCTAAACGTTTCATCACAATCAACGCCCTGTTTTCCATCACCTACAAGATAAGCTTTATAACACTCAAAAGAAACGTCAGATTTATATTTATGACGAAAAATCCACATAGACCGAATAACATTAACATTAGGCGGCCTAGGCACTAATTCCCAAGTCTTATTGTCAATTAAAGCATTAAATTCATCCAACATTGCACTTTTCCAATTATGGTCACTAAGCGCACTAATAGGATTTTTTGGAACAGGATAAATATCTGTAGTGGTGGTAGTGTGGTAATTAGAAGAGTATTTGGGGTTGGGTTTAAAAGTACCATTTGATGCACGAGTGGTATGCGGGTTGAAATGGGGTTGGGAGGCCTGGGGGTGGTGTGAGGAATGGTCAAAGTGGGGGAGCTCGTAGACGGGGTTCGGCTGTGTGGAAGAGAGGAGTGACAGAGGAGGAAATAGAGGAACGAGTGTGGGCAGCACAGGGAGGTGTGGAATTTGGGCCTGTGTGAGATTGTGGCCCAGATTGAGGAAGAGAGGACGAATCGTTGGGCTGCGTTGTTGGGTCAAGCTGCAGATTTTGTGGTGTGGTATTTTGAGATAAATGATATATTAATTAAGGGTTAATATTGTCACTCAAAAAATTATAATTCGAAGGTTTTGTTTTGTGGAGTTTGGAGAATGGAAATTTTGTTTAAACAAAACGAATATGACGAAAATTATGATTTTACCACTAGACATGTCATAGCATTTGGAGCCACAATGATTAGGAGCCACAATGATTAGGAGCCAGACCTAAATAAGCACAAGGAGTCGACCTTTCTTGTAATTTATGAATAGTAGAAGAGAGGAATAATGGGAAACATAAGCAACCAAAAACACGCAAACCCGAATAATCCGGATCACTTTCATAGAGGATTTAAGCGGGAGATTGATAATTCCCATTAAAGGAAGGATATTGAGAAGATATGTAGCTATGGAGAGAGCATGATGTCAAAAGGAGAGTGGCATAGATGCATGAGCAAGAATAGTCTGGATGGTATTATTTATGGATTTTATGTGCCTTTCGGCCTTCCCGTTTTGAAGAGATGTATGAGGACATGAGAGACGGAAAAGCATGCCATGTTGCTCAAAATAATCTTAAAAGTGCCATTAATGTATTTCGTACCATTATCACACTGAAAAGTCTTAATATTACGTTCAAATTGTGTCTTGACTAAAGCATGAAACGCTAAGAAAAGTTGTTTGACCTGAGATTTTTTTTGCAATAGGAAAGGTTCATAAAAAATTTCTGTAGTCATCAAGAAAAAGAACATAATAACAATGGCCTGAAGTACTAACAATATGAGAAGTCCAAAGGTCACTATGAATAATATCAAATGGAAGAAAAGTATATGACACTGAATCATAAAAAGGTAGCTTAGAATGTTTCCCAAGAGGACAAGAAGAACAAAAGGCTTTACAAGCCTTATTACAATCAATAAACTTTTCACTACAAAGAGATTTAGCATCGCTAGGATGACCTAAACGATTATGCCAAATATTCGAAGGAAAAGCAGTAAAAGCAGAATGATTGTTGGAAGAAATGGATTGAGAGTTGGAGAAAAGTGAATCTAAGCCCTCAGTGCTATCACATCTCATTAGTCTGTTCCCCGTCTGTAAGTCATTAACAGAGAAACCAAAAGGGTCAAAAGAGATCAAAACCATATTATCTGTGGTAAATTTACGAACAGAGACCAGATTTTTAATGAGCCTGGGAGCATGTAACACATTGTTTAGGGTAAATGGTGGATAAGGTGGAGGCAATGTAATGCGACCGTGACCAATAATTGGAATTAAATGACCACTACCAACAATAATGTTATGATGCTTATCGCTTGAATTGAAATAAGAAGAGAGATTACCTGCATCCGCCGTCATGTGAGATGTAGCACCAGTATCCATGTAGCAGTTCCCATTTGGTTGAGAGAACGAAAGAGCATGCATAGCGGCCTTAATGTCGGTGGGCATGTAGCTAGGAGCAGGAGCAGCAACGGCATTGAAAGCTTGAGGTCTGGATCCAAGTAAGCCTGATCCAGAAGAGGAGGGATGTTGGGCTGCTGGATTGGGCCTTGTTTGCCAAGAGTATGCGGGAAATGGGAAAGGAGGAATAGTCCACCCTCTCCAACCAGGCTGCTGCCATTATAGCCGTGGGGCCTGCTGACGTGGCTGCCACTGGTGCTCCTGATATGGCGGCTAACTAGGACTGGACCCATTAGTACTTTGGTGGACCTTTTTCTTCCTATTGTTTTTCAAATTGTTCTTCCCGTCATTATTGTTGTTGCGCTTGTTGCTTGCAGATGAATCAGTGGCAACCGTGGCAGCACCACCGGACCGACTCCCAGAACCACCAATTTCACGAGCTTGATGAGCCTTGATAGTACGCTAAGCCATTTTCAACCTTGAACGAAAACTCTCAAAGGATGACAAAGGCTCTTGATTTTGTATATAGTCCACCGTACCACTATACGCTTCTGGTAAGGACCCGGTAAGACGTAAAACCAAACGACCATTTGTCACCGGAGCATCAACATCAGCCAACCTATCCGCCAGAGATTATAGATACAATAATTATCGACCAAGTTGAAAGCCTCAAAAGTAGCATTTGTAAAGTCCTCCTCGAGATGGGTAGCCCGAGAGATTTGTTGTCCCGAAAAAGAGCTCCAAGACGGTTCCATGCCCCCTCTGCTGTGTCATTACGTCTGAGGATAGCGAGGAGAAGATCGGAAGAAATGGTGCTGTAAATCCACTGCAAGACAACGACATCCAAATGCCTCCAAAGAGCCGGATCAGCGGACTTAGCGTGGACATAGGCAGCCATAGCCTTCTCCTCCATTGGTGGAACCAAGTGATCGTAAAGATCATGAACCCTAGCAATATTGGTAAACAGAGTAGCCCAAGAATGATACATGGCTTGCTCATTGTTTAATGTTATGGGAATAAGAGATTTAACATTAGTGATGGTGAGTGCGAGATGAAACTTGGATGAGTCTGCCATGGAAAAGAATTAAAGATAGAAGAAGAAGAACGGAGAAGAAGATAGATGAGGCTAGGGTAAGGAGAATAGCTCTGATACCATGATAGAAATCAATTTGCTTGCCCATTGTATTCAGCCTCCAATAATATATATGGTTACAAGAGTCAAGATAGGCTATAAATTAGCCAATTGATTTGCTAAAATAAAGGTAACTAAATAAATACTAACCAAATAAAGAGGCTACAAATTAGCCAACCGATTTGCTAAAACAAAGGCAACTAAATAAATACTTCCCAAATAAAGATATCGTCAAATCAGAGAATAAATGCAGGAAATATTCTAACACCTAGAATATATGTAAAATATATTCTATCACAGATATTATGTATAGTTTTCATGGTGATGTTCAACTCAAGAATTTTTTATTGCCAAACTCCAATTATCTTCTATTTATTTTATTTCATTCATGGTTTAATTGTTTTCAATCATTCCTTATTGTTATATACCTATGTTTTATAGGTAAACAGTCAATACTACAGACATTGTATAGCTATTTTATTCTACTTTGACCGTTTATTACTAAGATATTATTTTATAGCTTTTGTGTTTACTGCGATTGTTATTAAACACTATATTCTCTAATTTCATTAGGTGTACCGATATAAATATACTCACATAACAACTTAGTCATAAAAATAAAATATTTTAAAGTTTAAGACTCTCAATAATATATTAATAACATAACATCGTGTGCATTACATATTACAAATCTTTTATTACTTTCACTTTTAGTTCGGTATTTGGTGTATTATAAGCCACATATATTGTTTCCAACTAACCAATTAGTTTATTTTAAACATTGAATAGTATCCATATGAATACATTTTGAATAACTAGACATTTGCAACATTTATAGCTCGGGATTCTTCAGTGCTTATTAACCATGGCGTTAAAGTTGATGTTATTTAATATTATGGTTCTTTTTAAACGTTAATTAATTAAAATTTATAGCGCGTCAACAAAGTCCTGATTATTCAAAAAGTAATATGGAGTATTTTTTACACATCAATCACTGAACATAGGCTTTGCATCACTTGCATTGTTCCACCGCGTCACTTGAATATGGAGAGTTTTCTTCACCTCTCCAGTAAGTACACGATGCTCTGGAACAAGAGCATGTCCCTTTATATTAACCAGCAGCTCTACTTCCGGCAATATGCACTACACCAAGTAAAAATGCAATGGTGGTAGTTGTTTTAATATGAAATTAAAATTGGCATAACAGATATATTAAAACCATTGGGTAGACGTATTTATATTGATAAGACGTTAACAAAAAACTTTGTTGCAATATTTTTTTGTTAAACCACACATCAACACATTTTGCACATTAAAAGCTCTTGAGCCATCAAATGTTGTCAATTTTATATTTGCTTTGGAAATTAATTATTAATAAATGGCACCAAAGGATGTGCAGATTGCAAAATCTGATAATTTTGAATAGCATTCATACAAAACATGCTAAAATTTTTAGCAACTATAACTTTTAGAGTTGAAAAAAAATCTTTCGAAAGAAACAATCGTTCAAAGCAACATCTTGTTAAGCTCATCAGAAAAATTTCCAAATGAAACCGAGGATAAAGCTCCAAAAGATATGTATTTACCGCATGCTTAACGTTTACTAATTTCACCTTGCTTTTTATTCCTTTCGTATTTCACTATAGCACATCTGATGTTTATTTTACTAATGACAAGTCCACTTTGCCTTTTTAACTCTTTTGCCTACATATATGTTTATGAGCATTCAGTTCTATTATTACATTGACTCACTAAGGATTTTGTACTAATTTCAATACTTATATTTGGCATTGTAGTAATATTTCTAATTCGTTATGTAAATAGTATATTCTGATTATCTATCAAAATAATTTAATTTCTAACCGTAACAAATATATTTTTGCCATACCCATGTGCAAAGCACGGGTTCACACTAGTTATTAATAAGAGAGCGGTAAATCACAAACATATTTTAATATTAGAACAATATATATATATATATAATTAATGTTAGTTAATTACTGCTTATGGACTTTTATACAAAAATTGTTTCCAAAAACAATTATATAAATAATTTATTTAGATTAATTAGTTCTAGTATTAATTCAATATATGTCTTAAATAATTAGAAAATTAATTTGAACAAAAAAGTTTCCTTTAATGTTGAGGCCAAAAATTAGAAGGACTAACATTTGCATTTTGGAATATATTAACCAGTTAAAATGTCTTGTTTAATTTAAGTTTAAACAAAATATTAATCCTATTTTTTGGATCTTCTTGTTTTAAACTAATAATAAATTATTTTCAAACCAAAAAAAAAATCCATAGATCAATGAATTTTTATTATTCAATATTAGTATTAAAATCTTATATTATAGGATTTTGAATTTAACTTATTATATAATACTAAAATTTGAATTTTAAACGGACAAATTCCAATATATATTATGATACGACTAAAATTATTCATAAAATATGATATGTGTATATATTTATATATTTATATTCATAATAATATGCATGCATATTTAATACCAAACATATATGTATATATAAATGCTACAAACATATGCATATGTATAGTTATAGATCCCAATACCTATGCATTTACATACACATACATATCACCTAGAAACTAGCATAATATTATATATGCATAAAACTCCTTATACACTATTGAGTACATTGACACTCGTAATATTGGTAAATAAAATTTAGTTATATTATATAAAGTATGCGATCTTGTGTACGTAAAATATAAAATATAAAGCACACTAGTATCCCGAAGTCGGTAGGAGTGATATAAAGCTTGTGTACTTTTTGTGATAGTACATGGACCTAAATAAGCATTCCAAGGTTGAGCAAGTATTTTTTAGTTCGGTTTTAGTCAAATGTAAAGGAAATATGTGCATATAAAATGTAAAATAGAAGGTGCTAATGCATTTCTAATATTATAAGCGAATAATGCTACTGATTGGCAATGGTGTACATGTGCTAAAATCAGTTAAAGCTTGATTTTTTAATTCTCCATGAAGGATTCGAAAGAGGCGCCCTTTATACTTAATATAAGAGAATGTCGAGAGTGTCCCAATCAATGTACAAATAATTAATATACACATACATTATATTAAAATGTTTAATATGGAGCATACAATATGGATTCTTTATGCATTAACAGTAGGAACCATTACGTATGATATGTTATGTACTAGATCAGAATTCACTTATGCACTTGGTGCAGTGAGAGAATATCAAATCAGAGTTAAATTCACTACATGGTAATCTAGAATATTGTCAAATATTTATGTAATGCTAGAGAGCTGTTTAAGAAAACAATAAACTCCTTATGAATGAGTGTATGAACTCATGCTTCATAAGTGACATCGAAAATAGTAAGTCAAACTCAAATCACGTTTACCCTTAATAAAGGGAATTCAGGTTTGAAAGATTCTAAATAAGCGGTTGTGGCATATTCAATTATAAAGGTTGAGTACATTGCCTTGAATGGTGTCGATATGAAAGCAATATATATGCACAAATTTATGAGAAAGTTAGGAAATGTTCCCACCATTGACAATCCAATAATGTATTATGGAACTAATGGTGCAATATAGACTGCAAAATGAATCGACAACTTAAGAGGTCGAGATATGTACTCCGTAGCCACCACATGATAAAAAAAATTATCAGTGATGGAGAAGCATAAACGAAATGAACATATGAAATAATAATATTACAAATCCACTCGCTAAGGCCCTTTTTCACATCACTTTAGGAAAACTAATCGAGAGTATGATTGTGATTCACCATAATTGACACCAAGTGTAAGTGGGGAATTGATAGATTGAATGATGTGCCCATAACTATGTAACTTAACTCTTATAATGAATCTTGTTCGAAATAAGTAAGCTTTTGATTTTATTTTCTACCATATATATAATTTTATTAGGATGTAAATAATGGTTTAAATATATTAAATATCTTAAATATATAAAAGTAAAAAATACTTAATAAATATATTTAATTGATTACAATTACGCATGTGTTTATATCCATGGGTATTGAATTGTACAAAATAGACGATTGTCTTGAAATTTTCCTAGTTAAGATGTATCGTGAATGAAATATCGATATACCTATTGAGACTAGCGTACGCAACACTCTACATTTGATGGATGGTGAATTACACTTGATAGTTGGGGGCATGAAGGGAATATGTACGTATGATTATTTGAAACAATTAAACAATGACTCGTTAAGATTCTTCTATAGGTTAAAAGTCAAATAGAAGATCTTATCTCATGACATGCAGTATTTTTTTGATTTGAGAATATTATAAATTTTAATCAGTTATCTAAACTATACTTTGATTATGGTCCAATCATATGACAATGATGATCGTGTTCTGTGCAGTTAAAGCACTTAGCGATCCTATAGCATTAGAGGTACAAAAGGTAACAATGGAGATAAAGCAGGGATACATCGGAAAATAGCGGAGGTGCAAAAAGCTTCATTAAATATAAAATCAAATAGTTAAAAATTTAATTTATTCTCATTTCCACATCACTTTATAGGAAAAAGAAATATTGTTTAATCTTATATAACAAAACCGAAGAATACCATGATTTATGAAGACTAGATTTGGCGATTACAATAGATTTCTAACTTATATTGAGCATATTTACCTTAAAATTAGGTCTTTACCCTAAATTTTTGATTTGGTTTAAAAGAGGACTAGTTAAATCAGTCTTTGTATATTAATATTGCTAAAGTAGGTTTGTATACTAATATTGCTAAAGTAGGTGCTAAAAAGATTTGATTTAGCAGACATAGCGAAAAATAGTAGGGCTTAAAGCGGATCCACTGTTTAATAGCGCTAAATTGAAATAATGCAATGGTCGAGGAGTGCTATGCGCTATAATAGGGATTTTGTTAGGTTTTAGTGGGGCTTTAACTGCATAGATCATATTAATGCCATAGCTGAGTATAAGTCGAATCACATCAAGTGAAACATTGTTCAAAAGAAGACTTGTCTCTTTCGAATAGAAAGTTACCATCACTGTAATTGATAGTCAACTTAAAGTTAAAGTTTTTGGCCAAAGTAAAACAGTTAATCGTAAATGTTAGTCGATTGAACCATGACTTTGATGTTGGATTTTGTAATTAAATACATATATTATTAGAGTTTTGAACATTGACCAAGCTCTAGATATCTAAGTGGTATAGTGATGACAAAGTGAAAACGTGCATAATATACTGTTTCCTAAGGGAGTTAATTTAAATGATAAGAAATTGAATTTCACCAAGATAAATGTAAGTAACTGAACTCTTGTCTACTATTATGCTTCGGCAAAGTCTACGAAGACTATTATATTTAAATTATTTAAATATTACTAATTGCCAAATTCACAAGCGAGAACCACACAACTGAAGCTTCCAAGTTTTAATTGAAAATAATTTAATGAAATAATTTGTGAAAGTTATAAATTATTGACGTGAATAAATTAACGTAATGGTTGTATTAGTTGCTTAGTATTATTTTCAATATTATTAGAGGGCCTAAAATTAATTAATAAAATATATAATCCTTATGTATTTATCTAATTATCTTTTGGGCCAATATAATAATTTAAACATAAAAAACAATATACATATTTATTTATTTATTATTTTGGTAGCCAATTTTTTTTTAAAATTGTTTCAAAATAAAGCGAGCCAAAATATGGGTGGGTACGAACTAATTGAATGTGTTTATTATTTAAGTGAGATAATATCTCACTTTAAAATGGGTCATATCCTGAATACTGGATTTGGGTAATAAATTTTATGTAGTATATTGATGTTACAAATATACATAATGGCCTCAGTTAAAAACACAAAAGTTTTTTCTCTCTCCATTGACAAATTATTACTTAATGGTGGAGTTTGTAACTCCATCATCGAGTTCTAGTTATGTTCTCTCTGAGACGTAGTTGACAGTTTAAGGTGTTATCGATCAGGTGGATTATCCAGAAGTTTTAAATTTAAATTATTTAGAAGGAAATTGGCTTTTCCTTTTGTAAATTGTTATGATAAAACAGCGCACACACACACTGATATATATATATATATATATATATTGCATCTCTTCATCATTTCCTATTGTGCACTAACCAAGCTGCTCTAATATGAGATCTATAGGGTCGGCTGAGATTATTCGGGATCATCTTTGGTGGTTCATATATCACAACAGCCAAATCAGATTCGCTTTGAGCTACTATATTGTAGGCTATTGGTCGGGACTGTCAAAAGGCGATGATTAGTGCAGTTGGCAACATAAACATGAACGTTGGTTGGTGAATCTCTGAAGGTCGCGATGATCTCCGTTGAGTATTGTTACGAGGTAGCCAGGGTTAATATTAAGGAAGAAAGGTGTGCATTTATTTTTATTTTATATAATATCCCCTCTAATTTTAGTATTTTTAATTTAGCCCCTATTATTTGAAACCCTTATAAACCTCACTTATGAATTCTGTTTCATGTGCAATCTGTGCCATTAGATTCTGTTAAAACTCTAAACACAATGATATTGGTTAACAGTAATTTATATGATTATTTCTAACATTGTATACTAGACATTATAGTATTGATATTGTTATTATACCTATAAACATTGACATTGTGACTTAGGAAATTAATATATTATGATATCATTCATTTACATCTAAAAAAATTCATTCTAACTAGAATAAATCATAAATTATACTATTTAGAAGTCATAAAAAAAATATTATTGAATGATCTTTATGTCGTGTATCTATACATATTTAGTGTATTTATTTAGATATCGTAGAACATATGATATTTTATTTGCATATAAATATATATAAATATATAATCAAGATATAAACTAAAATTTATCATTTGATTTAAATTTGCAATAAAATTCAAATTTTAGAATTATATACTTATTGTTTGCACCGAAAGTTGGCACAATACCTAATAGATTATTAATAGAGAAATAAGTAAAGAAATCAAAATTAAAATAGAGGAAACTATTTGTCCCTGAGAAGATGGTTTTGATGACAACAACCTTAGAATAAGATTATAAAATATAAATACTAACATTATAGTTTAGATATATATGTATATGCAGGATTTAACCATGCATGTACCAAGAATGAAGTCTGTACAGTATAGAGATTCAAGATATCAAGATTGAAGACTTATGAGTATCAAGATTATCAAGAGTTCAAGATTTCAATAATAAGTAATTTAATTAGGAATTTTGTTAAAACTCCTAGAAAAGCACTCGCATTTTAAAATCTAATTTACTCGTTGAATGGAATCCACTTCGAGCCTGTTAAAGGGATGGAACCCTAAGTAGGATGGAACCTACGAAAAATCCAATGGAACATTGTTTTGTATCCACTAACTTTTATTCAAATATTTTTACAAAATTATATCTTATTTTCAAAATGATTTCAAAACCTTCCTTTTAAAAGAATCAAAAACATCTATCCTGGTTTTAAATACTTTTAGCCTCAAAATAATCTTTATTCTCAAAATCAAATTATCCTTGGTTTTAAACTATCTTTTAATAATAATATATTTAACTTTTAATATTTATACTTAGATTTAAATATAAAATTATAATAAAATTTTGTGTATATCAAAATATTATTCTCCCTATTTATTTATGTATCTTAACTATAGTTAAGTATATTTATAAAATTTAAAATAGTTTTAATACAAGATAGAAGTTATTTTCAAAGAAAAGCAAATTACCAAAAATACCTTAGGCTTGTCGACAACCTCAAGTACCCTATGTCGACATGGTAGCAGTTTATTCTAAAATTTTGGATTTCAAAGGAAGTCTCTATTCGTCATATCCTTTCACGAATGGACGTGGCTGTTGTTCTACTATAAATAGGAGTAGTTTTGAACGAATTTGTATTCATATTTTCTTCTATTTCACTCCTCTTCTTCTTTCACATTTCTTTATGCACATTTTTACCATTACTCTGCCGAAATCAACATTGAATCTAACTACATCATCTCTGATTTGATTCTCTATCAATATCTCAATAAGATCTCAGTGCTATTCAGAGTTATAGGCTTCTTCGTAATAAACTAAGTGAGAAAAGGTGTGACTATAGCCTGTGAAATCAATCAAGCGAGAAAAGGTGTGATTGTAGCCTGTGAAATCAATTGGGTGAACTTATTTCCCGTAAAATCAAGTATCTCTACCCAGAGGATTGTGAATCTGGAGTAGTGTACCTCGTGGCCTTGAAATCGAGTGTGTAATTGTACAATTGCTTTTGAAAGGAAATCCATACTTGTGTGCGGGACTGGATGTAGGGTAACTCCGAACCAGTATAAAATCCGGTGTGTTCCTTCCTTTATTGCTTTTACTTTATTTCTACATCTGTGTTTGATTCCGTGATCATATCTGTGTCTGAATATTGCATACATTTATGTTCAAATTAATATAAACTCAAAAAGATTTAATAATTCCTTAAAACACTATTCACCCCCTGGTGTTAATCCTAGCCTTAAGATCTGTATTTCGCATTTCTCATAGAAACGAGCAAAAAATAAGTTAAAAAGCGACGACAAATAAATTTATAGTGATTCATCGTTAATTGCCTACATCAACTTTGATGAAATAGCTTTATTAATCACTTGAATTTCTGAGTACTAGAGGGATCAGATCGGAATCCGTAATTACAATGGAGTATAAAGAAAACAACAGTGTAAAGATCCTGTAAATAAGCTATGAACCATGTATTTATAAGCATAGACGACCAAATATCTTCTTGAAAATTCACCGGAAGAATCTCCAGATGCAAACGAGGTCGCCAAAAAATCTCATGGGCCAATTCAAATATTTAGCGATCGGGGCTGATCGGTCTTCCTGGCCTTGTAGTGAGCTGCTATTGGTCAGGTGGGCCCTCATCTATGCTAGCTTCATGTTTGCATAGTTGCTTTCAGGTTTTAAGAGATATCGATCGATTTCCATTGAGTTGAACTGCTGATTCAAACTGTTCATAACCATACTAATATAATTTATTCACCTACATAGGAGAAGGGATAGGTACTAATCCTCTGCCTAAGGGAGACACTAATCCATACTTAGAACATTCCGAAGAGCTTGTCTCTTGATCTTGCTTGCTCGTTGCTTCGTACCATTGTCTATGCTTGACCTCTAGACTCCAAGGTCGCCTCTCTGGACTATTTGCCTTGTCTATCTATGAGTTTAATTTGTCCAATTAGTTTGGATAATATCGGGTCAAAAGGCAGAACAACACTTGCCCTTCAAAGTACATCTTGTTTCAAACATGGCGCGCTTTGCATCGAAGTAAGTTGGAGTTGCAGAAAGGATTCCATTCAATTTCCTAAACATCTTTATCCTTCTGTCAAATTGTATTTTCGAAGAATAGTATCTCTCCCTGTTTGTTGTGATGCTTGGTCGATATTAGTCAATATAAATCTGAGATGCAATCCTTAGTCTTTGTCTACGCTCGGTTCCATTGAGCTAATCGATCGAGTTAGTAGACCTTGATTATCGGCAAAGACTTCTTTTCTGAGAAATCCAAGTGAGAATTCATTTTTTGCCTATTTAAGAAATCAAATATCGAGTGTGCATGCAGGTTAAGTACACATCATGGTAATCGGCTCCCAAACATGCTTGTATGCTTATGGGTCGTCACCGATATCATGTAGTTGAAGCACAAGTACATTGCAATTTCTTATCATTTTCATTCATTCATCATCATTTTCATTTTCATTTTTTTTCAAAAAGCATCAGGAATCGGGTTTTGATCCCCCAGTTAAGGGATCATACCCGATCCCCTTTATGGACTTAGTTCTTTTTTGAGATCAAAAGGAGCGGTCCACTCGAAAAGAATTAGCCAATTTGACGTTATGTGATAGCGGCCCGATCCCATATATAAGCTTAAGTACTTCGCTTCCCTCATTCCACTTGTTTCAGTTGTTCCATAGCCGATTCGAACCCCCTTTCCTCTTCACACTTGCTATTAACGAGTTTAAGCTTGAGATTCATTAACTTGAATCACTAACCTCCATCAATCCGAACCCCAACCTCCCTAGTATTATTCACCATTACCACCAATTAATTTGCCATCTTCATTACTCCAATCCCAACACCCAATCTCGTAACTCGAATCAAACCGTACCCTTCTTTCACTCCTTGTAGTTGACTTTAACCATTTTATTACATAGATGGGTCATGATTTAACTTGCATATGATTTAGAAATGGTGTTGTATGACGAGATGGTCTGGTTGTTACATCGATGGTTCTCGGCATAGGGTTCAGTAGTGGATTAGAATAAGTGAAGTGGCGAAGGTGGACCGATCGGCCAATGACACACGATCGGTTGTAGGTATTGAGGTGATGAACTTGTAGACTTAGAGGATTAGCGATAGCGTGTTGATACGTGAATGGAGGGATCGGTCATGCGGCAGTGAAGATAAAGTGAAGGGTGGAATTTGAAGGATCAGTTGGCACGAGCTTGCGTGGTGCAATCAGTGTAGATTTATGAGATGAAATGGAGTTTGAAAGTAGAAGGGATCAGCTGCGCAGTATGGTTAAGGGAATGATCGGTTCAAGGGGATCGGTTATGGGTTTGTAGAACTTGGCATAAGGCTAGGTTGCCTAGTTGAGGGATCGGATACGATCCCTCCCTCTACGAAGACTTAGTTGTTTTCTCTTCGAGTTGGACATGTACATTCGAATTTGAATACTTGAACCCACTCAAACATAAGCATTTGAAATAGACTTGAACATGAACACTCGCATATGAAGCTACATGAATTCGAACTTGAGCATGGACATCTGCCTTGAACTTAAACATGGATTGCACATGACTTTGGTCCCGAACATTTGGACTTTGAACACACATGAATTGATCATCGGAACTTGAACTAGAATAAGTGTAGCACATGGGCTCGAAAGAACTTGGATGCACATACCATGCTCCATTGTGTCAATAACTGATCCCAGAGCTTAGACAAAAAATCAACAACCATCAGCATGAAAGCTGGTTCGCACGGTCAGTGATAATGATTACTCCAATTGAATCCCAAAATCTCGTCACTGCTATCATTTTTAATTCTAAATCGTTTACAACTGCATTGCACAACATTGCATCATACTACACTAGTTTGCACTTTACATGGGGGAAATAGGTTAATTTCTCTAACGATTACTATCTGCTGAGTTTGATAGCTATGGGTTCTAGACGCTTGGAGCATTTAGCTACTATGGGTACCGAACAAACTACTTCTCATGACAATTCCGATGCTGAGTCAAGTTCTACATTAATATCCACTTGAGCCTCTCTAGGCCATCAATCTGGACAGCCCGAAAGTTCATAACAGGTGCCAGCAATTCCTTTAAACTTAGAAAAAGACCGAGCCAGCTCCTGACATTTTAGAAGATGCCATATTTCTAAATGATCTAGAAGATTTGATGGCCTCAAAGATCAATGAATCCCCTCTTTGCAGGCTATGCATTAAACACAGGATTCCGTACAAGGATGTGTGAGTCCCGTCCCATAACAATAGGGTTCACTCGCCCTCAGAGGGGTATACTGCATGCAACAGGTTTATGTGCAGGGATGGTTGCATTCTGCCTTTCAATCATTCATTCGCAAAGTGTTGCATTATTTAAGATTGGCGGCGGCACAGCTGCACACGAACAACTACACATTTCTGCACTGCACATACATGATATTCCTCGAATTCTTATATTGTGAGCCGATTCCATAAGACATCAGATTCATTTTCAACCATAGCCTCTCATACACTTTCCTCAAGTCAGCCACAAATTGCTAGTTCATAACCGACGCTTGGAAAAAACCGAATGCTTTTAAGAATGAATGGTTCTACGTGCACTGCCCACCTAGTTTTGCAGGACGATGGCTGAAAGGATGTAAGTGTCATTGCAAAATTAACCTAAAGTGCTTTTATTCAAGTCGTATCATGAATTAAGCATTTTTTATTGAACATTGTAGGTAGCCATCCACATCCCACCAGTGACATATACTCGAAGGTGGTTTTAGCGCTTAAAAATATACCCGTGGCAGTTAGAGATATCAGATCTCTTCTCACCGATGAGAACCTTTTCGTCTTCGGCTTACTGGAAGAAGGCCGTAGCATGGGACTGCTTAGAAACACCAAGGAGGAATTTGTGGAGAGAAGGGGCGCTGTTGGGCAAGGAGGTGACGAAGTTGGTCCTGTTGTACCCCCAATCGAAGAGGCTCGGGATGTCACCGAGGAAGGCGGAGTGAGGGGTGACGCTAATGATTCCTGTTGTGACACTGTGAGCCCATGCCATAAGCCTATGTTTAGATCCTTCCATGGCCTATAGCTCCCCGCCTCGGAGAAGAGAAAGGGAAAAGGCACATTTACAAGTTTCATAGAGGGCAGGTCTCCAAGAAATCCAAGTTAGCCTCTACTGCTATAGATCAATCTAGCTTATTGCCTCTAGAAAATCTATTCAAGTGATTGCAAGGCATCCCGCTCCCGGACTTTGTCTGAAACTATGAATTAGCCAATTTAAGCCTCGGGGGGGAGGGGTCTAAATCTTCTATTCGATTTGGTTCTGGCATACATCCCACCAGCATATGAGAGATTACTCAAGCGAGCAAAGCTCCAGCAACTGGTCTGTTGGGGTGACACTAGGACACTCACAATCACAAGCATTGCACCACATGACACTTATTCCCTTTTAACTCTAATAATTCTTATACACTTTCATTTTATTCGCAGGCTCGACGGGATGCCCCCATAACTATGATCGCTTGAAGAGATCAACATACTCTTAGTCATTTATTTTGGGCCCAATCGAGGTCCGAACACCGGTCAAGACAAAGAAGGGTATGAAGGAAGAGAAAACCAAGACCGAAGCCACTAATCTAAGGACTCGTTGTCCAAACATAAATCAAAATCTCAGTCTTCTCGCTATAAGGGTACCGGTCAATACTCCACTACACATACTAGTGGTAAGCCACTACCTCATGCTTCCACTTCGGCTACTGCGCCCGAGCAACATTTGGGTTCTTCCATCGCCCGTCGATCTTCAAAACGCCAGTCTGGTGCAGAAGGTCCTGATACTTCATCCCGCAAGCACGACAGACGGGCCCTCTCAGCCCTGACTACCCTTGATGCCACTACCGCTGAGAAGATGGCTGAGCTTAAGGCCTCATTTCCAAAGTTGTGCTTTGGCGAGTTCAAATTTATTCCCACTTTGCATTTAATTCCTCTAGAGGCTAAGGACATAGTGCTCTCTTATGATGATGACGTCTATTTCTAGCATAGTACAACTCTCTGTGTGCCGATAGAATTTCTGAGGTGTCAATGAAAAGGAAACACGAAACTGATCGCCTAACTCTTGAGGTAGTCTATGAGAAAGACATCATCAAGTACTTGGACGAGGAGGTCAAGCAGTTGGATATGAAGCTAGCCGTTGCTAAGAAAAAAGCTAGCGAGTCTTTTGAAGCCATCAGGCGTTTAATAAAGGTGCGTCAGGCTTAAATGGACACCGCTGTTCATTGTAGCAGTACTTTAGCCCTCGAAAAAAATGTTTTATAGAAGGAGAAGGAGGTGTTGAAAAATGACAATGATACTTTTGCCCTTCGTATTAAACAGATTGAGGACGAGCTTGAGATGGAAAAGCAGGAGAAGCTAGAGGCTCAACTGGAGTCTCAACGATACTACAAAGAGATCATCGAGGCTGGCAAAGCTGAAATACGGCCGAAAATCAACTTGCGCAGATAAAAATCCTTAAGGAAGAGGCAAGGGAGGTGGGCCGAAAAGAGATAAAGGACGAGTTTGATCCGTTGCTGATATATTACAATGCATGCGTCCTCATGAATCACAATCTCCGCTTCCTTGGAAATGGGTATCCTGAGTCGCTTGTTGAAGCATGGGACCATATTGTAGACCTGAAAAAGAAGTTCCTCGGTGGTGTCGAAGTGGATAAAGAGCAGCTCATGCACGAAATCTTGCGCGAAGAAAAACCCGATGAACTCCGAGCTGCTTGGCTTAGTTTACTTAGTGATCTACCGATTACCCACCTACTACTCAAGCAACTGGCGCTACAATTTCTTGTGCCCTGGAAAAGGATGCAAGCTATGATCCAAATCATCCAGGGATGCACAAATATTTTGGGCTATCCTTGATTTTGGAAGGTGGCCCCAGCTACGATAGAAGGCCAATCTGTTGAAGGTATATCTCTCACTTCTCCGACGCTCAAGAAGGTTTACATCTCGCATCCAATAGTCATGGACTTACCCATTGGTCTTTATGATATTGCAGGTTCATTTGTATCTGTCCATGCTTCCGATGATGATGTTTCCCCATGACAGTAGGCGCTGACCATAGGGTCTACCACGACCGTCAATGTACAAATGACTCCTACCAATCAACCTCACTACAACAAAATGTACATATCATAGCGTTTTAAAAACTCTATAAAAGCCTTTAACAATGTTTTTAACTACCATGTATATTAACGTGCCAATATAGGTCAGACATATACCACAACAAGACAGAAAATGCTGTAGAATCCACGTATCTGTAGCGTTTTTTTTATTTCATTAATATGTTTTACAGCATTTTTGTTTATATATTCAATAACGGTTATAATATGCTATGTTAACTTTTTACAAGGTTCTTTTCATTGTTGCGCTTTCTTTTTACATCGTTTCTTTTGTTGCTATGATGTTTATTTACAGCATTTTCGGAATGCTTGGTCCTATTTTATAGCTTTTTTTAGCACTTCGAAAATGCTGTCAAAACTTTCTATAGTGTTTCAACACGCTGTTTAATTTTTTCTATAGCAATTTAGAAACATTGTTAAATATTTCAACAACATTTTATAAATGCTGTCATATTTTACTCAGTTCCTAACATATATATCAGATTCCAATTCTAGATGCAACCATAATTTATGTATAACATAGTTTATATAAACACGTATATTTCATAACAAACATATATTATACTAATTACATATTTTATAATCAACATATTATATTAATCACATGTCTTACAATTAACATGAAACATTACATAATAAACATATGCAATATTTTTACATCAAAATAGTTAAATTCATAATATTTCAATCTAGAACAAGTAACAGCTAGTCACCAAAAGTAGTAGTACATACAAGCATACGAACCAAAATGTAGTTATGGCATCCAAAGTAACTTCGAATCCATAACTTGCTGCATATGTTACTATTTTTTTCCATAAAATATATCTATCCACCTGCAAAGGAAAATTTCTTTATTATACGTACTTGATTAGGATAAGATGGAAACATTCAGTAACTAGTCAAATTTTGTTCTCGTTTTATACATATATAATAGTTGAGTAATGTACATATATAATTCCATATTTTATTCTCGTTTTGTACACATTTTAGTTTGTCACAAATTTTAATAGTCCTATTACTTATTTTATAATAGATTAATTTTAGCACCTTATGAAATCATCCTTAGTACTCTATGCAAAATCATGTGTATAACACCTTATGAAGAATGTGTTCTCATCTTAGGTAATTAAAACAAATCATAAGAAGTTATAACTTAGTAGTATTGGTATTATATATAAGACATGTATAACCTAGTTATATTTACATAACATACAGAAGAATACCGGAACAAGAATGCGTACAAGCTGGAACAGTCTTTGACTGCAAGTAGAGGTAGCACTCCTATCGCCAGTGCTTGCATGATCGATGGTCACCATGGACCTCACCATAATTGCTCTAATAAAGAGATAGAGGCTTTATTGTAATTAATTCAGTTAGTGAGATGAAGAATGTTAAACTTGTGTTGAATATTGTGTTTTTGGTTGCTGTTTTTGAATTGCTCAGAGATAGAATGTGATAATGTAATTAATTTGGTCATCTTTTGTTAGATTGATGTTAGAGAACATTTGATTGACCACTATGTGTTTGTGTACTTATATTGTAATTCACTAAATTGACCGAATGATATATCATGTTTGATTTTTTTTTTGTGTTATATAGTTATAGCTTTGAAAAACATACGCTATTAACACTATAAATGCACTTACACAATTGTCAGTGAAAGCCATAGCTGCCGAATCTTGAGTACATCCTCAAGTATTCTTTTCTTATTTTAGGATGGAGCAAACATGAGAAAAATCATATTTACTTCAATGTCAGTTTAATGAAATCATATTTTTGCAGGCAGATAAATGTCCTTTTGTCCTTAGTTTAATAATTACTAAAAGCTAATTTAAACATAAAAATTTGACCTCCGTATACATAATTAAATCATATAATCTTAAAGACGTGTAGAAATCCACATTATTATATCTCATTCCATTCAACTTGATGGAAAGAAGCAAACAAATCGATATTATCAAAGCTGTCAATTAACATCTGTCTTTTAAAATTACCGGAATTAATGATTCAAGCAACATTTCATGAGCCTTTATGAACATTCATGTCAACATTAAAGGTATTGATTCAACAGTAACCACTCAAAAAAATTAATATTAAATTTTTATAGAACTTAGTTAATTTTAAAGGTATTGATTCATGTCAACATTAAAGGTATTGATTCAACATTCATGTCAACATTAAAGGTATTGTATAGAACTTGGTTATTTTTTATGAACATTCATGTCAACATTGAAGGTATTGATTCAACATTCATGTCAACATTGAAGGTGTTGTACAGAACTTAATTAATGTTTATAAAACTAAGTTATCTTAGTTAAAAAAAATTAATGCTTATTTTATTTTGATAAATCTTATTTAATTTTTATAAAACTTAGTTAATTTTTATATGATTTATTTAATGTTCAATAACTTTATAAAAACTAATTAATTTTTATAAAACTTAGTTAATTCTTGTAAACTTAATTAATTTTTATAAAACTTTGTTAACTTGGTCAATTTTTACATAATTTAAATAATTTTTATAAACTTAATTAATCTTCATAAAACTTAATTAACTTTTATAAAATTAGTTAAATCATATAAAACTTAGTTAACATAATTACTTTTTATAAGACCTAGTCTACTTGATTAATTTGTTTATAAAAGATAGTTAACCTTTAAAAACTTATTTATTTTTAAATTTTAATTGATTTTTACAAAACTTTTTTAACATGGTTAAATTTGATAAATAACATATTAATATTTTATAAAACGTAGTTAACTTGGTTAATTTATTATTATAATATAAATTTAGTTAGTTTTTAGAAAATTTAGCTAGCTTGGTTAATATTTTATAATTTATTATTATCAGTATTATTTGTACTATTATTATTCTAAACTTAAACCAACAATTATTATTACTATTAGTAAAACATAAATATTTTATAAACATAGTTAACTTAGTTAATTTATTACTGTTGTTGTTGTTATGTAAATTTAGTTAATAATTATTATATAAATTTAGTTAAATTTCTATAAAACATAGTTAATATTTGTAAATTTATTGGATTTCATAAAATTCTAACACCTTCTTTGTGCAGTTAGCGCTTTTTCCACACACCTTGTTCAATATATATTTATATTATCAAAATAAGATCGGATTTATGGTTAGTACTTTTCTGCACACCATAATTTAATATATATTTACACGATCAAAACATGATCGGATTCATATTATATATGAAAAAATATGCACCATATTGCACACATATTTAAATGCATAAAAACAAAACTTTTATGAGCAATTTTAGCTAGCAATCTTCCATATAGCAAAGCAATGTTTTTTAGACCTATATAGAAAAGTAAAAAGAATAATTAGAGTGCAAACCTATGTTTACAAATATATTTTAGACCTATGCAAATTTACAAATATAGGTTTTATGATGAAATGCTAGTAGCTGATATAGTTATGTGCTACACTGAAGGACGAAATAATTATTTTCTCGAATTTGATTATTGTCGAGAAAGGCTTACAAGGCTAAAATGTTGGGTGGTTACATCTTTAGACCATAATGCAACAAGCAAAAATTTATACCTTTGGGTTTTATAAAGTGGTTTAGCAACTATCATACCTGAAGGACTAGATTATTTCTAGCATGTTTGCCTCTGTCGATTACTATGATGTAGGAATAGGAAGGACTGGGTCGTATTTACCATATAGATCTGAAATATATTTTTACAATTAGACCTGCAAGTATTGGATATTAGACATCATATGTTGCATGAAAGCTAGAAAATTGTGTAACTCAAATATATAGTAACATTTACTTTTTTTCAGCAGCCCCGACTTTGCAGTCCACAGTTGACACAACCAACATAGCATTTGCTCCAAGTTCTCCTTGTAAGACAGCTAAAGGACATAAGCTACCAAAAATAAGTCAGTATCATTAATTTAATATTGCAAATAGTATTGTCTACATGAAAATAATATCAAACCTTATACATAGCCTTAAATTTCTTTTAAGGTTATGGTTTATCTTTGCATAATGTATAAATAAATAAAATATCAATTACATTGAACATGTGGTCATTCAACAATATTATTGTTTGATGGTTTAGCAGACTATTATTGTTATGTGGTTTAACAAACAACTATGCTCCAACAAGAAAAGGTAGAAATGAAGAATTAGAGAACTATTATGGTTTACTGTCCATTGAAATGATGTGATCAGAAGATAGTGGAAGAGAAATAGTTGCATAGGGGATAGAAAATGTGGTATAAGATATTAACATAGACAATGTAAGATTCACGAACTATCGTTAATTTGGATCGATGTGGTTTTCGGATATCCAAGTATGAAAACCCGACCCCGGTCTCATCGAAATCCAAATCGCCATCTTTTAGGTCCAAGTTGTTTTAAATGTTTAAAACAATTTCAATTCAATATTATCTTTACACACACAGATAGATAATACACAACATCACAATAGATAATCAATATTATCATCACAACAGATAATCCATATTATCATCCCAAATAGATAATTCATATTATCAATTCAAATGCAACCATAGCATCCAAATCACACAACATCACTTATCTCATATCTAAGATCTCAACCATTCAGGGTAATCAGTATAAATCAACATTCATAAGCAATGACTTATTAATCACCATTCTATAATTAATTTAAAATGAATTAAATTAATTACTTCTCCTCTAATTAATTTAAAATAAATTAAAATGATTACTTCATCCATATAAATCTTGCTTACATAACCATTAATTAATTACAAATCAATCAATTAATTACCCTCAACAAATTACCCTAATTAATCATCCTTGATTAATCATCCATTAATTACATTCAAGTAATTAGCCTTTAATTAATTCCACAAATTAATTATTCCAAACCAAATTCAGTAATTATCCTATAATTACTTCATTAATTAGTTATAATTAATCACATTAATCCTTAATTAATTACATTAATTAATTCCTTCATTGATTAATTGTTCTTATTAATCAATTCTTAATTACATCATTAATTATATAAATTAATGATCCTTAATTATTTATTTATAATTATCCTATTTAAAATTAATTACATTAAGTAATTAATTATCAATTAAACCATATTGATTAACCAGTCTTGATTAATCATATTCAGTAATTAATTACCTTAATTACTTCACAAGATAATTTAATTATTTCTTAATTAAATAATTAATCTTTAATTAACTACATTTATTAATCACCCTAGATTAATTACATCTCTTAATTATCTTCAAATAACTTTATTAATCAACTCTAAATTAATTACACTAAGTAATTAATTATTAATTACTTTCTCTAAGTAATTAATTATTAATTACTTTCTTTAAGTAATTATCCTTTATATGAATTACACAAAGTAATTTATCTCCAAAACTCTTCCATTTCCCAATTATCCTTTAATCACATCCAGTAATTATCCTCTTAATTTCTTCACTAAGTAATTATTCATTATTAATTACATTGGGTAGTTACTTCTTAAATTATTCAATGATTATTTAAATTAATTAAACCTAATTAATTAACTTAAACTAATCAAAAATAAACTTAATTAATTACAATTAGTAATTAATTTTCTTAATTACTTTCATTAAGTAATTATACTTAAACAATTCAAATGATTATCTTTAAATTAATTAATCCAATTAATCATTAAAATTAACCACATTAATTAATTATAAATAAATCCTAAGTTAAAGACCTTCATTAACCAATAACAAATCTTTAATTACTTCTCTAAAGTAATTAACTGAGATTAATCAATATTAATTACAAATTAATTATCAATAAAACCCATTTAATTAATCTCTAATTATTTAATTAATCAAGTGATAATCTAAAAACTTAGTTAACTTAAAATTACTTGATTAATGAATTCAAATCATTAATTAAATTAAAATCTTATCTAAATTATGATTCTTAATTACAATTTAATCAATCTTATTTAACTTACTAATCCTTTAATTAATTAAATAAAACCCTTAATTATTTAATTAATTAACCAAATTATTAATTGATTACAAAACTTGGTTACCTTAATCATTTAATGAATTATAAATTATTAATTTCTAATTAACTTAATGATAACCATTAATCTTATTCATGATTTAATTATCATTTTAAAGTAATTTAAAAATGATTTTTTTTAAATTTTCCTTTAGATTGCATTTTAAATTCAAGATTTAAAAATGAAACAATTCTTAACTTAACAAAACCATTAAAACAATTCAAACCTTTTTAATTATATGATAAAGAATCTCTTTGTTTTAGAAAGAAATTTAAAAGAATTTTAAACCCAAATTCAAATTTAAACTTAAACCATACTTAAACATTCAAAGTTGTTTTTAAAACATTTGAGTTCAAAAGCTTATTTTATTACAAACTAGTATTCAAATTCATTTTTTTGAATTCCAGATTCCAAACTTAGATTTTTAACACTTTGTTTAAAATCTTCTATTTTCAGATTTTGAGATATGTTATAAACTACTTTATTATTCAACTTATTTACAACATTAGAACTTATAAGCATTATTTTCTTTTTAAAACTTTAAGATTCAAATTCAAATTTGAATTCAGATTTTAATTTAAATTTAGGAAAAATCTTGTTTAAATCTCATTTCGGATTTATAAAATACTGCACATATCTTAGTTGTTAAACATTTCATTTTTTTTATAAAATTTATTTATTTCGAAATATAGAATTCAAATTCATTTTGAATTCATATTTAAACTTGTTTCAAATTTAGTTCAAACCTTGCTTTGCTTCCTTTCTAAATTTAGTTTAAAATTAAAACCTGGAAACTGTCAGGTTTCAGAAAACCAAAACCCTGAAAACTACAACATACTCGAGCCCATACCCTTTTACTTCGAGTCATCAATCACCTATCTTCGGGTAAAACCTTCAAGTGACCCGAGTATTTAATCGAGTACAATCTGCATCCTCCCAAATTAACCAAAACACCCATGAATACCCAGCTCACCAGAAACTAAGAGCACCGTGCACATGCACGATGGCTCTGACCATCACCGGTCAACTTCGGCAGCATCATCCCCCCAGAATACAACCTCACGCAACATCACGATCATCAAAACATCTCCATTCACCCAAAAATCAAAACCAACCTTACTGCAAAAACCTGGAAACACAGAGCCTCTTCAAGCCCAAACCTGTCAACGGCGAAACCCAACTCCTCCGACCACCGTTAGAGATGAAACTTCGGCCACATCCTCGTCATGGACCCAGCTACCCTCCTTCAAAACCTCTTCACACTCGATCAAACATAGTGTCAGAATCGATCCAATTTCCTAAGCTGTTTAAAACTAGGGTTACAAATTTATTTTAATCGCCGTCGTCGCCATACCAACTTGATCACCATACAACCAATTTTCCATGATTCTCCGATCATCCATCTTCCTTCATATAGAAACACGACCCCCCAGAACAATTGAATCACCAGAGATGACCAAAAACTCCATTACTGGTCAAAACAGAAATGCACAGCCATACCCAACCTAAATACTTTGTTTTTAGTTTAAAAAATCAATATTTTGATTTGGTTTTCTGATTTTATACTTATATCAGTGAATTCTTATGTTTGAAAATTAACATTTATCAAGTTTTCACTATTCTTCAAGGTTTTCCAGTGAGATTGTCCAACTTATTTTAACTAAATAAATTTTTTAAACATTACTTCAAAAACTAAACAAAAATATTTATCTACAATCAAGATTCTACAGCTCTTGGATCAAAGGATAGGAATTTATGTTGCAATCTGGGTCAAAAACAAAGAACAGAGGTATTTTTTTTATAATTACAAGCATGCGCACATTCATCAAATGTTCACAAACAAATCTAATTTTCCAGAGATAAATTAGGCAACCAATATTATACTTAATTAATTTTCAAAAATGTTACTCACCTTATACAGGAGAACAGAGCATCCCAAACTTTAAAGCTTGGAGTAGCTTGTATTTGTCTATTGATTTTAATGCTGCAGTGGTATGCTAATGAAACTGAAGTGCTACTGCTCCCTATCCCAACTACATGCATGCAGGCCTTTAATCTACAGGTTGCTAAGCTGATGATTTCCAGAGAAAATGCAGTTGCATGCAGGCCTGATTTTCCTGGGATGAAATGCAGGTTGATCTACGGGTTGATTTTTTTTAAGTTTTGAAAATGCAAACATTTGATTTTTTTTGTAGAAATTGAATTGCATGTTTGAGGAGATGATTTCAGATATGTTTTTGATGTGGATTTTGAGTTTCAGATTTTTTTCTTCTTCGATTTACTTAGCTTTGGTTTGAAAAAGAGAATGAAGGAAAATGAAAATGTTTAAGGGCTGAAATTAGTTGAATTAAAATAAAAGAAAAATATAATATATAATGACACTTGTCATGCAATTTAGTTCATACATTAACACATGTTATTTTAGGTTACTAATAGGTTAACACATGTCCCTAAATTTAATTAGTTATATTTTACATGTTTATAAAGGGTTTCCTTTAATTTATTTTATACTTATATGAATTTCTTATTTAAAGAAAATGTGAATAAAACAAATTATAAATTAAACTTATTCAAATATTTTTAAGAATCTATTAATTTGAATTTCAAAATAAAATTCCAAATCCAAATTAAACTTTTGAAATCCCAATTAAAATCTACTTATTCAATTTAAAAACGAAAATTCTATTTTCTTATTTTTATTATTTTTATATTTATGGAAAAATAATACATTATAAATATGGCTTGAAAATAACAAATTTAACAAATTTTAAATGATTTATAAAAGAGATTATAAATCACTTTTATTAAATGAATTAAAACCATATATTACATTATATTTTAATCTGATATACAGAATTTCCAAATCACATTTATCAAGTAATATTTAAAAAGAAATAAAACAACTTTTTATCTAAATTTAAAAATTAAGCTAAGATATAATTTTTTTTAACAATTTAACATTTATTTTAAGTATTTATAAACCATATAGTTATTAATTTAAATAACTTTGAAAAGCTTAATATTAATTTAAAACACAATTTCCCAATTACTAAATATATTTTTAGAATTTAAAAATAAAACTTCATTTATTTATTAAATTCCAAAACAAAGATTATCTATAATATATATACAAATATATATACATTATAATTAAAAACATTTATTTAGCTTTTAAAAGATAAAAATCACAAATTAAATATTTATTTAATTAGATTATTAAACCAATTCATATTTTACTAATCAATGTTATCAAATAAATTTAATTTTATATGAAGATTATTAAATCGATATTGTCCAAATTTCCGGGATATCACATTCCTTCCCCCTTAAAAGAATTTCGTCCCCGAAATTTAAAACAAAGGTAATTTAATAACCTATTCAAGATTTTTAATTTCAAAACACAAGCATATATCAAACATATGCTAACAATCATAGCAATCAATTCACCCAACAAACAAAATTAACTATCCAGACGGAATTCTGGTTAGAGTTTCCTCGAGTTTCCCAAGTAATCACCGGGATACTCGCTCTATAGAACCCAAACAATCAACACTACTAAGCTGCAGAGCTCCTACTCATCCAGATCTATAACTGAACAAGACATCAGACTACAGACAAGTCTGACTCAACAACCAAATCTCCCAGAACAGCTGATTCCAAAAGCCAGAAATAGATCATACACGTACTCCCTCGGAGATACGTGAAATACATCGAATTCCAGTTGTCAAAACTGGCAATTCAATCCAGAAAATCAAACACTTATCCATAGCAGAACACAGAAGAAATCCAAAACATCTCGGAGCTAGCTTACCCAACCTTACCAAAATTTATAGCTCCAAAAAACTGAGAAACTTATCCAAAATCAGATCTCCGACTTCAGATCCACAAAACTCTTCGGACGATCCTGGGCTGCCTACCTCCTACCTGATCAGCTCAATCCTTGCTGATGTCTCAAGAAATAAACTGGACCAACCCAATCCACCAGAATGATCCTCCAAGATCAACCAAGATCAAGAACAAACTCCACTCACAACCATCAAAAGAAAACAAGCTTCTTCTATCCGGTATAGAAAAGCAGATGCACTCCCAAACTGCTTCTGCTGCACAACTCTGATCTGGAGTAGAAAAGAATGCCGATGAAGAACACAAGCACAAATGAACAACACCACCAAGAGAAAACTCATAAGTTCCTCAAATCCTGAGCTTCTTCAACAAATTCCATCTCAAGGAACCAACCTTCAACTTGTTGAACCACCGGTACCATTCTTGGAATCTTGGTCGATAATAAAACTGAATCTCTAGATGCGGACAACCTCTGACTTCCCTAAAAACATCCAAAAAATCTCTAACAATCCAAGAGAATACTCTATCATCGCAAGTCACTTTTGCAATCAATCCAAACCAAAATCCAAAGAAAACTGTTCTCTCTTTACCAATCAGAACAGCTTATGCTGGTCTTGCCAATCCATCGAAGAAATGGATCCACTCTACTGCTTTTGAACTCCTCCTTCAAAAAATGCTAAGCCAGAAAACTCTGCCGACACATAGAACACTCTGAGTTGCACTGCTGACACCAATGCCAAAGAATTCCAAAACAAAGCTCTTCGAGAAACTCGGACTTCAAACCAAACAGAACACCCTGCTGAACTCAGCCACAACACCGAAGCAGACCTACTTCCTTAAACTTGTTCCCAAGAAATATCTTCGGAAACATCCATAGTCACGGCGTCTCATCACGCAGCTACTACTTCCTGAGGTATCAAGATACCATCACACACTTCTGATCAGCCAACAGATCCAAACTATACTCATCCAACTTCAAAGATGAACTCCGAACCTTAACATGTTACCTTCAGAGATCAATGAAGTCCTAACACCACTGCAAAGCTCACTTGAGACGGTATTAGGTCTACAGTCTCGACAGATACACTTCCAACCTCAAACATTCAAACTCCAACCAATGGTAGTCGCATTATACACACCACTTCCCCAATCTACCCTTATAACTCATATTGGAAAACCCGAACAGGTAATCCAATAGATAGGTAGAAATATATATATATATATATATATATATATTAAAAATTACAAATATGCTTTCTCAAGATAGACACCACTCCAGAGCCTAGGTATTCACTCAACCTAATGCTCTAATACCAACTGTTAGGACCCGTCTTCCACTAACCAGAAAGACGTATCATGAATTAAGAAAGAAAGGGATAGAAAGAGAAAAGAAAGAAGAGAAAGAAGTAACAACACTAGAATCTCAACAGCGGAACGAATAAATTATATTAATAACATAAGTATTTACATAATATACAACAATAATCAGAGTTACACAACACACACGACATATACTAGACAGTTAGAAACACCTGTCTAGTATTTACAACTTAATACAAACACAATACAGAGAACACACATCGGAAAACTATATATCTAATGCAGAAGCCTCCTGCTCCATTGCTCCTCCATTATTCGTCAAAGCCAACCTGAATCCCTTGGCTACTCGTAAAAATTTAGTACCCAAGAGTTTAAGAAAACAGAAGATAAACTCTGGGTCAGACATGGGTCTGGTGTGAGTAGCAGGTTAAGGTTGCTTAACTTTAAAAAATATTTTGAAAAGAAAGGTATCATGTAAGACTTCCCACACATAAACATGGAAAAGTTTTTACCTTACGCTAACCAAAACATTTGATAGGAAATCCGGTGATATTATAATAGTGTCTAGGGTTTTCAAGTAAAATACAGAAATAGCTGGAATGCTTACATCTCACGTTCCAACATAGTTGGGCACAACTAATACGTACGGCACTTATTGGATTTTGGATTCCATCAATGGCAGGGCTACTGGGGTACCGCCCGTCACAGTACGTGGCCTAGATCACCGTACCAAGGAGCCACCCTAACTCCCCTGCAGCACAAGGCCGGGACCATTCCTTACTGAACAGTCCCGAAAAAGACAACCTCGCAGTAGTTTGCAACCAACTGCCTATACAGCCGAAAATAAAGGTACTTCTAGACAGGGGAAAATCTCGTCCTACTTGGGCATGACCCACTTAACCTTGCTGCACCTCCCCTGTTTTAGTCATTCCCAGTTGATAAGGCTTCAGGATACGATTACCTTTAGAGAACACATCTCGCAGAATGCCCATCGTCCGTCTGACGATGTTCTGAAAGCATTCAATCCATACAAGTTCGTTCCGGGTTCGAACGAAACCGAAGGCATTATCTCGTTACACTCATTTTGGAATCACCCTCAGAGTCAACGACGATAACCCTTGCACTCTGAATCTTCGTCTTCACTTGAGATTCACGACCTATCGTTAATTTGGATCGATGTGGTTTTCGGATATCCAAGTATGTAAACCCGATCTCGGTCTCATCGAAATCCAAATCGCCATCTTTTAGGTCCAAGTTGTTTTAAATGTTTAAAACAATTTCAATTCAATATTATCTTTATACACACAGATAGATAATACACATCACAACAGATAATCAATATTATCATCACAACAGATAATCCATATTATCATCCCAAACAGATAATTCATATTATCAATTCAAATGCAACCATAGCATCCAAATCACACAACATCACTTATCTCATATCTGATATCTCAACCATTCAGGGTAATCAGTATAAATCAACATTCATAAGCAGTGACTTATTAATCACCATTCTATGATTAATTTAAAATGAATTAAATTAATTACTTCTCCTCTAATTAATTTAAATTAAATTAAATTAATTACTTCATCCATATAAATCTTGCTTACATAACCATTAATTAATTACAAATCAATCAATTAATTACCCTCGACAAATTACCCTAATTAATCATCCTTGATTAATTATCCATTAATTACATTCAAGTAATTAGCCTTTAATTAATTCCATAAATTAATTATTCCAAACCAAATTCAGTAATTATCCTGTAATTACTTCATTAATTAATTATAATTAATCACATTAATCCTTTATTAATTACATTAATTAATTCCTTCATTGATTAATTGTTCTTATTAATCAATTCTTAATTACATCATTAATTATATAAATTAATGATCCTTAATTATTTATTTAAAATTATCCTATTTAAAATTAATTACATTAAGTAATTAATCATCAATTAAACCATAATGATTAACCACTCTTGATTAATCATATTCAGTAATTAAATACCTTAATGACTTCACCAGATAATTTAATTACTTCTTAATTAAATAATTAATCTTTAATTAACTACATTTATTAATGACCCTAGATTAATTACATCTCTTAATTATCTTCAAATAACTTTATTAATCAACTCTAAATTAATTAAACTAAGTAATTAATTATTAATTACTTTCTCTAAGTAATTATCCTTTATATGAATTACACAAAGTAATTTATCTCCAAAACTCTTCCATTTCCCAATTATCCTTTAATTACATCCAGTAATTATCCTCTTAATTTCTTCACTAAGTAATTATTCATTATTAATTACATTGTGTAATTACTTCTTAAATTATTCAATGATTATTTAAATTAATTAAACCTGATTAATTAACTTAAACTAATCAAAAATAAACTTAATTAATTACAATTAGTAATTAATTTTCTTAATTACTTTCATTAAGTAATTATACTTAAACAATTCAAATAATTATCTTTAAATTAATTAATCCAATTAGTCATTAAAATTAATCACATTAATTAATTATAAATAAATCCTAAGTTAAAGACCTTCATTAACCAATAACAAATCTTTAATTACTTCTATAAAGTAATTAACTGAGATTAATCAATATTAATTACAAATTAATTATCAATAAAACCCATTTAATTAATCTCTAATTATTTAATTAATCAAGTGATAATCTAAAAACTTAGTTAACTTAAAATTACTTGATTAATGAATTCAAATCATTAATTAAATTAAAATCTTATCTAAATTATGATTTCTTAATTACAATTTAATCAATCTTATTTAACTTACTAATCCTTTAATTAATTAAATAAAACCCTTAATTATTTAATTAATTAACCAAATTATTAATTAATTAAATTAATTAATTACAAAACTTGGTTACCTTAATCATTTAATGAATTATAAATTATTAAGTTCTAATCAACTTAATGATAATCATTAATCTTATTCATGATTTAATTATCATTTCAAAGTAATTTAAAAACAACTTGTTTTTAAATTTTCCTTTAGATTGCATTTTAAATTCAAGATTTAAAAATGAAATAATTTTTAACTTAACAAAACCTTTAAAACAATTCAAACCTTTTTAATTATATGATAAAGAATCTATTTGTTTTAGAAAGAAATTTAAAAGAATTTTAAACCCAAATTCAAATTTAAACTTAAACCATACTTAAAAACATTCAAAGTTGTTTTTAAAACATTTGAGTTCAAAAGCTTATTTTATTACAAACTAGTATTCAAATTCACTTTTTTGAATTCCAGTTTCCAAACTTTGATTTTTAACACTTTGTTTAAAATCTTCTATTTCCAGATTTTGAGATATGTTATAAACTACTTTATTATTCAACTTATTTACAACATTAGAACTTATAAGCTTTATTTTCTTTTTAAAACTTTAAATCTCATTTCAGATTTATAAAATACTATACATATCTTAGTTGTTAAACATTTCATTTTTTTTTATAAAATTTATTATTTTTGAAATCTAGAATTCAAATTCATTTTGAATTCATATTTAAACTTGTTTCAAATTTAGTTCAAACCTTGCTTTGCTTCCTTTTTAAATTTAGTTTAAAATTAAAACCTGGAAGCTGTCAGGTTTCAGAAAACAAAAACCCTGAAAACTACAACATACTCGAGCCCATACCCTTTTACTTCGAGCCATCAATCACCTATCTTTGGGTAAAACCTTCAAGTGACTCGAGTATTTACTCGAGTACAATCTACATCCTCCCAAATTAACCAAAACACCCATGAATACCCAACACACCAGAAACTAAGAGCGCCGTGCACATGCACGGTGGCTCTGACCATCATCGGTCAACTTCGGCAGCATCATCACACCAGAATACAACCTCACGCAACATCACGATCATCAAAACATCTCCATTCACCCAAAAATCAAAACCAACCTTACTGCAAAAACCTGGAAACATAGAGCCTCTTCAAGCCCAAACCTGTCAACGGTGAAACCCAACTCCTCCGACCACCGTTAGAGATGAAACTTCGGCCACATCCTCGTCATGGACCCAGCTACCCTCCATCAAAACCTCTTCACACTCGATCAACCATAGTGTCAGAATCGATCCAATTTCCTAACCTATTTAAAACTAGGGTTACAAATTTATTTTAATCACCGCCGTCGCCTTACCAACTTGATCACCATACAACCAATTTTCCATGATTCTCCGATCATCCATGTTCCTTCATATAGAAACACGACCCCCCAGAACAATTGAATCACCAGAGATGACCAAAACTCCATTACTGGTCAAAACAGAAATGCACATCCATACCCAATCTAAATACTTTGTTTTTAGTTTTAAAAAATCAATATTTTGATTTGGCTTTCTGATTTTATACTTATATCAGTGAATTCGTATGTTTGAAAATTAACATTTATCAAGTTTTCACTGTTCTTCAAGGTTTTCCAGTGAGATTGTCCAACTTATTTTAACTAAATAAATTTTTTAAACATTACTTCAAAAACTAAACAACAATATTTATCTACAATCAAGATTCTACAGATCTTGGATCAAAGGATAGGAATTTATGTTGCAATCTGGGTCAAAAACAAAGAACAGAGGTATTTTTTTTTATAATTACAAGCATGCACACATTCATCAAATGTTCACAAACAAATCTAATTTTCCAGAGATAAATTAGGCAACCAATTTATACTTAATTAATTTTCAAAAATGTTACTCACATTATACAGGAGAACAGAGCATCCCAAACTTTAAAGCTTGGAGTAGCTTGTATTTGTCTATTGATTTTAATGCTGCAGTGGTATGCTAATGAAACTGAAGTGCTACTGCTCCCTATCCCAACTACATGCATGCAGGCCTTTAATCTACAGGTTGTTAAGCTGATGATTTCCAAAGAAAATGCAGTTTAATGCAGGCCTGATTTTCCATAGTTGAAATGCAGGTTGATCTACAGGTTGATTTTTTTTTAAGTTTTGAAAATGCAAACATTTGATTTTTTGTAGAAATTGAATTGCATGTTTGAGGAGATGATTTCAAATATGTTTTTGATGTGGATTTTGAGTTTCAGTTTTTTCTTCTTCTTCGATTTACTTAGCTTTGGTTTGAAAAAGAGAATGAAGGAAAATAAAAATGTTTAAGGGCTGAAATTAGTTGAATTAAAATAAAAGAAAAATATATAATATAATGACACTTGTCATGTAATTTAGTTCATACATTAACACATGTTATTTTAGATTACTAATAGGTTAACACATGTCCCTAAATTTAATTAGTTATATTTTACATGTTTATAAAGGGTTTTTCTTTAATTTATTTTATACTTATATGAATTTATTATTTAAAGAAAATGTGAATAAAACAAATTATAAATTAAACTTATTCAAATATTTTTAAGAATCTATTAATTTGAATTTCAAAATAAAATTCCAAATCCAAATTAAACTTTTGAAATCCCAATTAAAATCTACTTATTCAATTTAAAAATGAAAATTCTATTTTCTTGTTTTAATTCTTTTTATATTTATGGAAAAATAATACATTATAAACATGGCTTGAAAATAACAAATTTAACAAATTTTAAATGATTTATAAAAGAGATTATAAATCACTTTTATTTAATGAATTAAAACCATATATTACATTGTATTTTAAACTTATATATAGAATTTCCAAATCACATTTATTAAGTAATATTTAAAAAGAACTAAAACAACTTTTTATCTAAATTTAAAAATTAAGCTAAGATATAATTTTTTTAAACAATTTAACTTTTATTTTAAGTATTTATAAACCATATAGTTATTAATTTAAATAACTTTGAAAAGCTTAATATTAATTTAAAACATAATTTCCCAATTACTAAATATATTTTTAGAATTTAAAAACAAAGCTTCATTTATTTATTAAATTCCAAAACAAAGATTATCTATAATATATATATACATTATAATTAAAAACGTTTATTTAACTTTTAAAAGATAAAAATCACAAATTAAATATTTATTTAATCAGATTATTAAACCAATTCATATTTTACTAATCAATATTATCAAATCAATTTAATTTTATATAAAGATTATTAAATTGATATTGTCAAAATTTCCGGGATATCACACTTATTGGTGAATTTCAACTGAGAAAAAAAAGTTGGACATAAAAATAATACTAGTTAATAACTACGGTAATAAGTACTTAGAAATTCATTAATATGAAATTCAATTAATGGCCTCATATCTAATAACAGACCATGTTGTTGCCATTGTTAGTTCCTGAGATGATGGTTTTGATGACAACAACCTTAGGACTTGTTACAAAATATAAATACTAATATTCTTGTCTAGACATATATGTATATGCAGTATATATGTGTGTATATATATATATATATATATGCAGGTACTGAAGAATGAAGACTATACAATATAAAGATTCAAGACTGAGTATAGAGATTCAAGACCGTCGAATTCAAGATTGAAGAAATCAAGACCGAAGACTCATGAGTATCAAGAGTTCAAGAGTTCAAAATATCAAGATAAGTAATAGTGTCTAGATTATGCTAAAACTTCATAATAGCACTAAAATCTTTATTCAAATTTTAGTAAAGGAATGGAATCTACCTTCCCGCTTTAATAGTGGGATGGAACCCACGACCTTCTCTATTGGAATGGAATCCATGAAATTTTCAAAATGATATATTTTAAATATTTTTCCAATTTTTTTTAAAAGTCATCTCTATTAAGTTTAAATATTTTAGCCTTAAACTATTATTTATTATCTTTTATATTTTGATTTCAAATCATCTCTTGTTTTTTAAACTATCTCCTGGTTTTAATATTATAAGCTTTAGATCTCAAAATTATATTCCATACTTAGTTTTTAATATTACTTTTATACCATAGATTAACTATTTTTAAGATTACTTTCTTAATCTCTTCTATAAGTTTAAACTATATTCAAAATGGTTTAAAAACTTCAAAAATTGTTTGACAAGTTTTAGAATGAAAATCTCTTTAAAAACAAAAAACAATTTTCAAAATTCACTAGGGCATGTCGACATACCCATCCCCCCATATCTACATGGTATCCATGGAAATTCAAATTTTAAATTTTCAAATGAAGTGTCTATTTGTCATAACCTTTCATGAATGGTCACGACTGTTGTTCTTCTATAAATGCCAGTTGTTTTCAATGAATTTTAAGTTAGTTTTTCTTCATTTCTTCACTCCTTCTTCTCTACTCAAATATTCTCTTATATTTTAACAAAACTCTACCGAAATCCTAAGTGAATCAAACTCGATCATCTCTAGTTTGATTCTCTGTCACTCTCTCTCAAAGGTCTCAATGCTATTCAGAGTTATAGGATCATTTGTAATCAAATAAGTATATCGGGTCTCTCTATCTATCAAAGTGATATTGGAAACAATGTGGCTGTGGCCCGTAAATCAATTGGGCGTGATTGTAGCCCATAAATCAATTGGGTGTGATTTTGTAGCCTAGTTAAATCAAGAGGATTTACCATAGACACGAAGACAGGAGGGTGTATCTCGTGGCCTTGAAATTGAGGTTGTAATATCGACATTATATTTGAAAAGAAATTTGCACAAGAAATTATGTGGGACTGGATGTTGGGTAACCCCAAACCAATATAAAATTCCAGTGTGTTCATTCTTTTACTGCTTTTATTTACTATTTGCATCTGTGTCCGATTCTGTGATTGTTTCTATATTTGTGAATTGCATCTGTTTGGATTTAATTTGAAAAGATTCATAAAAATTAATTAAACACTATTCACCTCCTCTCTAGTATTAATTCTGCCTTAATATTCGTAATTCGCATTTCCAACATTTGGCACTAGAGCATTTGTTTTCAAAGTTTTCATAATCTGATTTTTGAAAAAGTTTAAAATGGCAATTTTTGGAGATTGTGTTAACACTAGTTCAAAACTATCCATATCCTCATTGTTTCATAAGTTCGCATATTGTTATTATAGAAAATCAAGTTATCAACCGAATTGGTGTGTTGTGCGGGAACAGATGTGTTATATGCTTTTGAAGAATCAACACTCAATGGACAATCGGTGCAAATCAAGAAAAACAAATGGATACTTGATAGTGGATGTTCAAGACACATGACTGACAATCTAGAGATATCGAGTGACATAATTTATGAAGATGGAGGACTGGTCAATTTTGGAGACAACTAAAAAGGATACGTGATTGGCATCGGCAATGTCGGTAACTCTAAAACTCCTACTATTTTTGATGTTTTGTGAGTTAGAAATCTAAAACACAATTTACTAAGCATAAGTCAACTATGTGATAAGGGCTATAAAATTAATTTTGAAAAGGATAAGTGTCACATCGAAGATAATAAATCAAATATTATCTTTGAAGGAATTAGAAAGAAAAATATTTATATTCTTAGTATGAAATCTCAAATAATAACCTATGTCTTTTGGCTAATACAAGTGACCCTTAGATTTGGCATAAAAGATTTAGGCATTTGAATTTCAAACTCTTACCTAGACTTTCAAAACTCTATTTAGTAAGAGGTCTCCTTATAGTGGATTTTAAAGTAGATAGTATATGTGATGCTTGTCAATTAGGAAAACTTAGAAAGAGTTCATTTAAATTGAAAGATATGATTTCAACTTCAAAACCTCTTGAGTTACTTCATTTAGATCTATTTGGTCCATCTCAAATTTAGTCAATAAATCACAGTAAATATGTTTTTGTAATTATATATGATTATTCTAGATTTACATGGATAATTTTTCTGAAACTTAAAAGTGATGCTTTTGATTTATTTAAAACTTTTGCAAAAAGAATTAAAAATCGACTTTCTTTAAAAATCAAAACTAATCGTAGTGATCATGTTAGAGAATTTGAAATTGAGAATTTTGAGAATTTCTATATTCAAAAAGGAATAACCCATAATTTTTCCTTTCCAAGAACTCCACAACAAAATGGAGGGGTATAGCATAAAAATTGGATGATTCAAGAGTATGCCAGAATTATGCTTTTATATAGTAAATTATCAAGAAATTTTTAGGCTGAAGCAGTCGCTACAGCTTGTTATATTTTGAATAGGATTTTAATTAGACCTTTAACTATTAAAACACCATATAAACTTCTTTTGAATGAGAAACCAAAGATATCTTATTAATGTTTTTGGAAGTAAATGCTTTATTCTAAATACAAAGGATAATTGGGATAAATTTGATCCTAAATCCGATAAAGGAATCTTCATCGGATATTCTAATAGAAGTAAAGCGTACAAAGTTTTCAATTTAAAAACTAACACCATTGAAGAAACAATGCATGTATCTTTTGATCAAATTTCAAAGATTTTGTTCAAATAAATGATGAAAAAAATGAAAAAAATTATGAAACTGTTTATCCTAATAAAAAGATTGGGCTTTTAAAAGACCATCCTATAGAAAATATACTATGAAATATTGAATCTGTTGTTAGAACTAGAAATTAATTAAACAAGATGAGTAATGTGCTTTTATATTAACTATTGAACCCAAAAATCCAAAGGAAGCATCATATGATGATTCATGGATTCTTGCTATGCAAGAAGAACTGAATCAATTCACCAGAAATGATATATGAGAACTTGTTCCTAGACTTGCGGACAAAACTATTATAAGAACTAAATGGGTTTATAAAAATAAAATGAATGAACAAGGTGAGGTCGTTAGAAATAAAGCTCGGTTAGTTGCGCAAGGTTATTGTCAAGAAGAAGGAATAGACTATGATGAAACCTTTGCATCCGTAGCGAGATTGGAAGCCATTAGAATTCTACTTTCTTTCACAAACCACAACAATTTCAAATTATTTCAAATGGATGTCAAAAGTGCCTTTTTAAATGGTTTTGTTAAAGAGGATGTTTATGTTGAATAAGCTCTATTTTTTGAAGAAGAAAAGTTTCCAAATCATGTTTACAAATTAAAGAAAGCTTTATATGGTTTGAAACAAGCTCCTAGAGCCTGGTATGATAGACTCATATCTTACCTATTACAATCGAATTTGAAATTGGTAAAGTAGATAATACAACTTTTATTAAAAGAAACAAAAATGATATCCAATTAGTACAGATTTATGTATATGATATAATTTTGGATCAACAAATAATGAAACGAACAAAGAGTTTTCTGAAATAATGAAAAAAGAGTTTGAGATGAGTCATATGAGTGAACTTGCTTTATTTCTAGGATTGTAAATAAAACAATTAGATAGTGGTATTTTCGTTAATCAAGAAAAGTATGCTAAGGATCTAATTAATAAGTTTGGTATGACCACTGTAAGCGGAAAACCCACTCCTATGGCAACCAATGAAGCCTTGAATAAAGAAGACATGTCAAAAAATGTCGACCAAAAACTATACAGGGGAATGATTGGATTGCTACTCTATATAACTACGAGTAGGCCTGATATCATGCATAGTGTTTGTCTCTATACAAAGTACCAATCTTGACCCAAAGAGACTCATTTAAAAGCTGTTAAACATATCCTAAGATATGTTAAACACACTTTAGACTATGGCCTATTTGACCCTAAAAATGATTCATTTGATTTAATCTCATATTGTGATACCAACTATGCTAGTTGTAAATCAGATCGTAAATGTACAAGTGGAACTTGTCACTTTTTAGCACATTCTCTGGTTTTCTGGTTTAGTAAAAAGCAAAATACTGTCCCACTATACACAACTGAAGCAGAATATATCTCTACTTCTTTGGCTTGTTCTCAAGTAATCTATATGCAACATACCCTAAAGGATTTTGGATTAAATATCTCAAAATCACCAATTTATCGTGACAATACAAGTGCAATAAATTTATCCAAAAATCCTACTCATCATGCCAGAACCAAACATATTGATATCAGACATCATTTTCTCAAAGATAATATAAGTAAAGAGATTATTTCTCTTGAATTTATCAACACTAAGAATAAAATAGCTGATATTCTGACCAGACCCTTGAATCAATCAACCTTTACTAAATTTAGAAAAGAACTATGTATTTGCTCTATAATTGAGATATAGTAACATATATGTTTAAATAAATAAAGAAAAATAAAATTTGTCAAAATTTCCATATGGATGTCGACATCCCCCTACCCCCATGTTGACATACAACAGTAAAATTTGAAATTTTGATTTTCCCTCTAAAATTAGTTTGGTAGTTATATGTTCTCTATAATTCGAATTCTTCTGCCTTCCACTTCATTTTTCTCTGTAATAAACTTGTGAGAATATAAAATAATGGCCTCCTCTTCTAAATCAAACCAAAATGTGACCTTTTCTTTCCCTTCTCCTAATACTGGTCCATTTCAATGAACTACACTGGCTCGAGTCATGAAGGTAGAGGAAACTTTGTAGGACTCTCTATAAATGACGACTGAGTTGCAAGTCATGCAAATAAAGATGGACAAGGAATAAGAGAAACAGGGAAAAATCCTTAGAAATTTGCAAAAATTTCTATTGAATAATCATGCGGACCCGATCATGATCGAAGATGACTCCTCTAACATTCATATTCATAATCCATTAGAGGAAGATAATTTAGAAGAATAAGAAGAAGTGCAAATGGACGAAGACGATAAAGTTATTTGCATTGGAGAAGTCTATTTTGATAAAGATGGTAATTTGGTCGAACAACGTGGAAACTTTTGTCTCCATTACCCAAATTGTTCGATTCGCAAGCCACCAATTAACAAAGACTCTCATTAAATTGTTTTTATTTTAGTGTTTTTATATATTGTGTGTTTGTATAGATCTGTGTTTATAGGTGTAATATAACAACATATATATATATAATAAAATTATATTTACGTTTCTCTTAATTATACTTCGTTATTAGTATTTAGTTCCATAATTATTAGTTTAAGGGGGAGTTATGTATTTTAGGATTAGTTTTTGTTGACGACAATGGGGGAGAATTATAAAATAGGATAGATAGGCTTAGATTAAGGGGGAATTAGTAGATTAAAGGGGAGTTGTTGGAATAAGGGGGAGTTAGAGTAGAATTAGAGTTTGGTGGAGTAGATTTTATAAACAAAGGTTGTCATCATCAAAAATTGGGAGATTGTTAGTTCCTGAGATGATGGTTTTGATGATAACAACTTTAAGACTTGTTATAAAATATAAATATAAATACTAATATTCTTGTCTAGATATATATGTATATGTAGGGTATATATGTAGGTACTGAAGAAAGAAGAAGTACATAATAAAGATTCAAGACTGAGTATAGAGATTCAAGACTGATGAATTGAAGATTGAAGAAATCAAGAATGAAAACTAATGAGTATCAAGTGTTCAAGATTTCAAGAGTTCAAGATTTTAAGATATCAAGACAAGTAATAGTGTCTAGATCTATATTAAAACTTCATAATGGCACTAAAATCTTTATTGGGATTTTAGTCATGGAATGGAATCCACCTTCTCGCTTTAATAGTGGGATGGAACCCACGACCTCTTTAGTGGGATGAAACCCACGACCTTCTCTAGTGGAATGGAATTCATGAAAGCTTGAAAATGATTTATTTTAAATATTTTTCCAAAAACTTTTTAAAAGTCATCTCTCTCAAGTTTAGATTTTTTTCCCTTAAACTAATTTTATTACCTTTTATATTTTGATTTCAAAATCATCTCTTGTTTTTTAAACTATCACCCGGTTTTAATATTATAAGCTTCAAATCTTAAAAATATATTCCATACTTTAGTTTTTAAAATTACTTTTATATTATAGATTATATATTTTTAAGATTACTTTTTAAATCTCTTTTATAAGCTTATACTATATTCAAAATGGTTTAAAAACATCAGAAATTGTTTTAACAAGTTTTAGAAATAAAATCTCTTTAAAATCAAAAATCAATTTTCAAAATTCACTAGGGCATGTCGACATACCCCATCCCCCTATGTCTACATGGTAATCGTAGAAATTCAAATTTCAAATTTTCAAATGAAGTGTCTATTCTCATGACCTTTCACGAATGGACATGACTGTTGTTCTTCTATAAATACCAGTTGTTTTCAACGAATTTTAAGTTATTTTTTCTTCGTTTCTTCACTACTTCTTCTCCACTCAAATATTCTCTTATATTTTAACAAAATTCTACCGGAATTCTAAGTGAATCAAACTTGATCATAGGAATTCTAAGTGAATCAAACTTGATCATCTCTAGTTTGATTCTCTATCACTCTCTCTCAACGATCTCAGTGCTATTCAGAGTTATAGAATCATTTGTAATCAAAGAACTGTATTGAGTCTCTCTATCTATCAAAGTGATATTAGAAACGGTGTGATTGTGGCCCGTAAATCAATTGGGTGTGATTGTAGCCTGTAAATCAATTAGGTGATTTTGTAGCCTGGTTAAATCAAGAGAGTTTACCCTGGACTCCAAGGTAGGAGAGTGTATCTCGTGGCCTTGAAATTAAGGATGTAATATCGATATTATATTTGAAAAGAAATCCGCACAAGTAATTATGTGGGACTGGGTGTAGGGTAACTCTGAACCAGTATAAAATTCCGATGTGTTCTTTCCTTTACTGCTTTTATTTACTATCTGCATTTATGATTGTTTCCGTGTTTGTGAATTGCATCTGTTTGGATTTAATTTGAAAAGATTTCAAAAAGATTCATAAAATTAATTAAACACTATTCACCCCCCCCTCTAGTGTTAATTCTGCCTTAAGATCCGTAATCCGCATTTCCCACAGCCATTTCTTGTTTCATGGACAATTATTGAGAAAACACAGTTAAGAGAGAAAAGGTGTGGTGTGAAGAACAATGGGAACTTCAAGAGACGCATGTGATTATCAGAGTGATGATGCTTGAATTCGAGATCTGTACTTTTATGAAACAAATTTGATAATAAATAATTATCGGTTCAATAGGTATGACTTTCATGGCAACAGAGGATGCGACAAACTAACATGTATGGTAATGACAATAATCATACCTTATTTGTAAATTTAGGTCATGACTTGTATACACATTGTCTTTCATTCTGGCATTGCACTTCTTTGACCTCTAAACTTCTTCTGCCTTTGCTATATAAAATTATGTTTGTTTTATCCATACAAGTTTTCTGTTGCTTGTAATTACAATTGCCGCATTCAATGCTCTTTATTGCTGCCGTTTTTCAGTACAAAAACGTATGAGCTGCTATATAACTCAAAACTTGTCATCTACTCTGCTTAGTGTATAGTAAAGCATGAAAGTTACTTTTAAATAATATAATTACGCTGCTTGCTTCAATTGTTTAAGAGGTAAGCCAGATAAAAAACTAGCTATGCTACCAAATTATTGTTGAATACGCAAGTATATGATTTTTATTTGATGATAATAAACACACACACACACACACACACACACACACACACACATATATATTCATTTAAATGTATTTGTTAATGCACTATTTTGTTTTTCATAATTAAATAAATATTTGCTGAATAAAATAAATAACACAGAATTAAATTCAAACAGATATTTTACTCAACCAAATATTTGTTACAACTTTTGAATGGTGCAATTTTGATCTCTAACTATATATACATTATTTCTATTACAATACAAATTTGATTACATCGCAATTTTCAATTTATATTTGCACCTCACTACATATCACTCATTCGCTCGTATTTATCTTCAACAGATTGAATCCAGCATCTGAACGATTTGTAAAATAAACACTAAAGTAGTAAAATTGAAAAAGAAATATTTTGAGCAGTGTAAAATAAAATATGGTTTGAAAAAAAAAATTATATGCCTCAATTATTAGGGTTGTTCGTCATAATTTAATTTTGAATTCATCAAACACGAATAAATTGTGACATGCATAGTGTATCACTGTACATGCCATAAGGCCATGCATACCGATATACACTTAACAAAACTACATAGATAGGGGAGCACAAGGTCAAACCCAATCAAAAGCCAGGTTCAACTCAAGCGCAATACAAATAAAGTCATGACATGAGCACAAGATCAAACCCGAGCTATAAGCTAGATTCAACACAGGTGCAATTCAAAATGCAAATAATTCTCGAGTGAAACCAAGGCCTCAAATTTCAACAAGATCAATGAGCATGCACATCAGAAGTAAAGACCTCACAATTGAACCATAACTCCAACCAAAATCAAGATGAAGTTCAAGTGAAACTAAAATGCACATGTTAACAGTTGTGCCACAAAGACCACAAATTCATCATGAATGCAACAACCAAGCAGCAATCATTCCACAGCAAATGCAAAAAGCCTCAGACATGTATACATATTCAAATGCAGTTAGACCTCAACAGTACAGACTCGAAGAAAAGGAATTCAAGAGAATGCATATACATCAATGGTGAACTAAATAGAACAAGCTAATGAACAAACAAAACAACTAGACCTGGTAACATGAACTACTCGAACACATATACATATATGAACACACATGTATGCATATATATATAGTGCACAACATCTATGCAGTGCAAGCTTGAATGAGCAAGTGCACCAGAGGCAACAACAAATAAATGGACAAATCTATATACAATGAACAATGCATTCAAGCATCAGGTTGAAAATACTACAAGCATGAACACACAAAAATACATATATGCGGCAGTTCAAATGTCGTAGGAAAGTCAATAATCATGGAATGCTAAAGAATCAAACTGTGAGTCAGGAGCCAATCGAGGAAGGTAACTAGCAGAAGAATAAAACGACCGAAGTCAAGTGATATTAAAAATAAAGTCCATTTTAACATAAATGCTGAAGTCAACAAGCACAAAGAAAGGAACCAAAGTCAAGTTTAAATGCCAGAAAATCGAAACCGTGGCGAGCAAGGAAAACATCGTCAAAGAAAATTCAAAGCCGTGCTAATCAAGCTTAGAAAATATACGAATTGAACCGGTCAGGAACAATCATCAACACTCAAGTTAAATCGAATGGCCAACCATATGAATTGACGAATTCAAATAAATCTGTACGAACAAAATTTTAGGATTTCGAATCCTATTTAAACCCATCTCATCATAGGCTACCAAATCATTCGAGTTAAACAATACCATAGGACAGAAGTTCATATCAATAACTCGAATCACCATCGAGTTCAAGCATATCAACCAGAAAAGAAAAAGGGAAATAACATACCAATTCAAATCGAACTCGATCGAGAAGTGGCCGAAAGCAAATCGGATATAGTGAGTCGATTGTCGAAGCAAATCAAAGCAATAGTCACTGTAATCGACAAACATTCAAGCGGCGACTTCAGATTATCACGAAGTCCTAATTTTTGTTTACAAAGGAACGAACAAACTAAAGGAAGCAGCCATGTTTCAACGAAAATGGATACATGCCGATTAGAGATAAAGGAAAAGGGGGACAATGGTTTAAAACTTCATAATATTTGGGTCGGCCTTTTTATTTTCTTTGGGTTTATAATTATTGTATAAGGCCTTTTTATTGTCTTTAGGTTTATAATTATTATGTAAGGCCTTTAGTTTATAAACTAGGGTTTTATTGTCTTCTAAATTGCTTTTTATTTTGTAATTTACTTTTAAATATTTGTAAATGCTAGTCGTGTGACTGGGGACGAATTACGGTGGTGTAGTCCGAGAATTCGCAACTCAGTGGCTGAGTTGTGACAGGGTTTTGTGCGTAGATTTAGGTTAGTCGATAGCGGGTGTCATGAGTTTCTATGTGTAAGCGTCTGACTACTTAATTTCTAGTAGAAACCTTGGGGGCAACACGTAGGCAGGGTTTTATCGAAGCTGGGTAAATCTGTGTTGTTCTATTTCTGTTTTTATTCTGCTATTATCTATGCTGCTACTATTCTGCTATATCTGTGTTGAAATTATTTTATATACTTCCGCACTAAATTTTTATAATTGACAGCATCACCCGATTCATCCGCCCTCTAGGGTGATCCTACAATTATTATTTTCTACAAAGGATTTTTACAGCAGAATGTCCTGAATAGGAAAACCAAGTGAAACTTAGTTAATTTTTATAAAACTTAGTTAACTTGGTTAATATTTTGTTATTTATTATTATTATTATTATGAAATTTGTTAATTAGTATTTTATAAATTTGTTAGTTTTAACAAACTGAGTTAACTTAGTTAAATTTTTAATATATTTAGTTAATTTTTATAAACTTATTAAAATTTTATAAATCTAAGTTAATTTTTATAAACTTACTTAATTTTTATAAAATCTTAGTTAATTTTTATAAACTTAGTTAGTTATTATTATTATTATTATAAACTTGTTAATTTTTATAAACTTAGCTAACTTATTATTATTATAAACTTGTTAATTTTTATAAACTTAGTTAAATTTTCATAATACTTAGTTAATTTTTATAAACTTATTTGATTTTTATAAATCTTTTTTAATTTTATAAACTTATTTAACTTTCATAAACCTTAATTAATTTTTATAAACTTATTTAATTATTGTTATCATTATAAACTTGTTAGTTTTTATAAACTTAGTTAGTTAAATTTTTATAATACTTAGTTAATTTTTATAATCTTAGTTAATTTTTATAAACTTTTTTAATTTTTATATATCTTAGTTAATTTTACAAACTTATTTAATTTTTATAGATCTTAGTTAATTTTTATAAATCCTATTTAATTTTTATTAATCTTAATTATAATGATATATAAATATATATCGTGAAAGGCAGAAGCGTATAATATCAACATCATAAATCCATTATAAATTGCACAACAATATAGTTTAATTTCGAAATAGATGATAATCGAACATCTGTTCCAACTGTACTATAACTACGCACCAGCACTGTAATTCGTAATTAAAATAGCAAGTCTATTACTTTTTTACCTATCAGTTCACAGTAAGATGTCAGGTCAAGCTATGGTGGCAAATAATTCAGGGCTGATCTGTAGTATCCTCTAAACCGAGGGCAAAACACCTATTTTCAGTGAAGGCGTCATGGACGACAGCACGTATTGACTTTCAAAAATAGGTTGAGTACCTACAGCCATCTAATAATCATTATCGGCAATGTCTGGTTATAGAAAAAAGTACAACATCCCATTTAATAAATGTCATATATGGCTAACAAAAAAGGGGAATAAGTATTTTTGAAAAATAAGAAAGAAGTAAGCAGAAATAATAGACATTGTAAGTTCACTTTATTAATACATTACAACAAAGTAGAATTTGCCAGATTGGAAGGAACCTTCAAAAAAATATCTACATTGCATTGATGTATGATAAAATCTACCTATTATGATATGAGAAACATTGCTATGAGGCCTTTGTCCAACTCACCTTCTTCTAAGATCACTTATGCCATTCATGAATTGATCGAGGCTTTATGGTTACTTATGCCATTCATGACATTATAGAATTATGTAAGTAAAGTAAGTTGAAAATGGATGCATATTCATAGTAGACAACATAATGATAGTATGCGTCTTTTCTCTTTAGAGCAAGATTGAGATTACATAACACCAACCCTGTAATAATGTATTTGGGTTTGGCTTTATAAACTGAATATTACATAACAATATTAAACCTTTGATAGAGATGTCAATCGATATTGGAGTACCATGTTGCATGTGTATTAGATAGGGTTAAAATCTCAATGTTGAAATTTTATAAGTGTAGTTTCTAGCATAGCTGAACCACTTTAGTAACTTTTTCCTTTATTTATCTTATACACTTAATTTATTTAATGTGCAAAAAAGATAAAGATATAACACAAAATGTCTGCTTATACATTCCAGAATTTTCATGAATAATGGGTTTAACTATAGGTAACATCATCATAGATCGAAATTATATTAGGAAGTTTTCAACCAAATTATAGAGGTTGATAAGCAAAATGAAGGGTACAATAGAAGAATTATTGTATATAAAAACCTATTCGCGAAGAACCATTTCATACTTGTTTAGCTTCTTCATTGCATAAACATGGCCATTTGACTTTCCCCTACATACCTTGACCTGCATATTGTTTGAAATATTCAAAAATTAATTTTGATGTATATGATATCAAATCAAAATTACGATTTCGCCTTAATTAACAAAGCTACGTTGTACAGTGATGACTACTTATTTTTTTCTCTTCACATATTCTAGGTTAGACCATTTCTTTCTAAGAATCATACAAAAATTTATCCTTATTGTCACTAGTATTGGCATTTGGCCATGTGCATTTCTTGACCATGTTTTAAAAAAGGGCTCAACAACATGTACTCTATTCCACAATATCTTGTTCGAACTGAATATCACAAGTGATTTTAAACTTGAAGGTAAAATAATTTTAAAAATATTCTAGGGTATGATTCAGTTTCAGTTTTCTATTTTCTTTTCTACATGTTGTGAGAGCATCATTGGAATGGAATAGAGGAACACCAATAAGCATTTCATACATGATATCCCCAAGTGACCACTCAAAGAAATCAAAATTCAACATTTTAATCATTAATATTAGCATCGGATTTTAGAGCAAAACATTATCAGACTTGATGCATACTAAGACATTTTATATTTTTAACAATTGGTTGAACTTTTACAAAGCATTATGCAAAATGATTAGCTTACAACTGACAAATATATCAGAAAAATGACTCACATATTATGTAGAAATCATTTCGATTACTGAATTAGATAACTAACAATTGCATTTTTTATATTTTAACGAATGATATTGTGTAGAAATCATTTTCACTGGTGGGTATTAGGATAAATAATGTGGTATATTAGTGATGCATTTTCTCAAATGGATGTGATGGTATAAAATACGTCTTAAAAAAAGTCTCTTTTGACACCTTGCATAAATATAGAGAATAGACAGATGCCATATATGGCTCTCAAATTCCCAATAATTTTAACCAGAGAGGATTTTCATTTGCATCTTGAAAAATAATGCTCAATTCTTACATAATTTAAAAGTTCAGCCTCGGTTAAAAGTTATACATCAAATATATGTTTGTAGCATGCCTTTGCTAATCCACCAAAATTAAAATCTAGACTTTGATTAGGTGTCAATGCAATACAAACATCTGATTTAAAAGATTTATTTAGTAATCAAATGAAGCATTTTAACTCTTCAAATGTTTATGTAATAATATTCATTACAAGACAACATGAATCAAACACTTTAGCAGTAGAAAGATAAACACACCAACATAGCGATTACAATTTTTCCCAAATAATAACTATTTGGTTCAATAGCAAGTGCAATAAACTATTAAATTTAACAATTAAATAAAGAAAATCAAAGTTCAAATTCAAAATTTAATCGAATTTGAACTAATTTAATTTCGAGTTTGAATTTGCAGTTCTCTGCTTACCATGCCATCGATGAAGAGTATAGGGTGGCGAGTGCGATGCGACTAAGCTCCAAGCGGTGCAATTGGCCGACTTAATGAATAATTTCACTCCGGCATAAGCATAGCCAAGAAGCCATGGCTTTGTGAGCAATGATCATGATAGAGAGGAGTAGTTTTAAAGAATTTGCTGAGCAGAGGAAATTAAGACTTAGAGAGGAGTCGTTTTAAAAGATTTGCAAAGAGGAAGCGATTAAGATTTGGAGGCGTAGGTGATTTAGGGTTGCTTATTTTGCGCAGAAAAGGGAAACTAATTATACGCGATAATGAAATTTCAAAGGGAACGACATTTCGCTATTTGCTGAGCAAAAATCTCAGCGTTTTCTTATGTTGTCTTCAGATTTTCCTACCTATAAAAGGTTGCACAACAGCAATCAACATATAAGCGCTATTCTCCATTGCGATTAAAAGAAAATTTTCTTATAGTGCCTGTTGAGACTCCTACCCAGATGCTGAAGTAATAGGGGCTATGGATGAAAAAACGACTGATGACCAGCAGGGCCAGCATTAAGAAGAGGACGTCCTAGTGACCTATGCCTTCGAACAACCTAGCAAATTTATCATGAATGAGCGCATTGAAAAGAAGGAGCTAGAGTTACAAGCCAAGAAGAAAAGTGCCAAAATGGAAATTACTCTGCTTCATGTTATACTACCGGGTGGTGCCACTCCTGAGGAGGTGTGATTCCATGCTATAACGTCGTAAATCCTCGCTATTTCATGCTCTAGGAAGTGTGATGCCATCGACAGTCGTTAGCTTGAAAGTTCCATATCTAAGATTTTAATTGATGACATATGATTCTTTCCATCTCGGACCCATGTTTGCGGGGCTAGGAAAGATCTACTTCATGACAAGATCGCCAATTTCGAAGGTCCTAGATCAGACTTTAACATTATAATATCTGCCAACCCGATGTCGATGCGTAGCTGCCCTTAAATCAACTTCTTCATACTTCTCATCAACCATGTCTAGAGATTCTAAAAGGAGATCTTTGATAGTTCTAGGGTAATAGTAAGTCACCCTATGAGAAGGGACTTCAAGTTCTATAGGAATCACGGCTTCAGAGCCATAAGCAGGGGCGAATGGAGTATGACCAATCGCGGACTTGTAGGTAGTTTTTTATGACCATAATGCTGACGGGATTTCATCAACATACTTGCCTCTAGCCTTACCCAAACGTACCTTCAGAATGGACTTTATGATTTTGTTGATAGCTTCAACCTGTCCATTAGCTTAAGGGTGAGCAATTGTCGCAAATCTTTACTTGATATGATGTCGATGACGAAAGTCTTTAATTTCATCACTATCGAATTGGGTTCCATTGTCGATTATGATTGTTCAGGGAGACCAAAATGATAGATGATGTTTCGAACGAAAAAATTGATTACTTTCTTCATAATGATCATGGCCAAAGGTTCGGCTTCAACCCATTTAGTGAAGTAATCAACTGCTATGATGGCGTAATTTGCACTACCTTTGAAAATTGGCAAGGAGCCAATGATGTCAATACCCTAAGTGATAAACGACCATAAACTGACCATCTGAGTAGTTTTTGTCGGTGGAGCTCTCAGAATCAATGCAAACATCGGGCATTTTTCACATCATCTAGCGTAATAAACAGTGTCTCGATTGACAATAGGCTAGAAATAACCATAGCGAAGTATCTTTTTCTCCAGTTTTTCCACCCCAGTGTGATCGCCTCTTTCTCCTCATGGAATTCTCTTAGTACCCACTTGATTTCATCATTAGCGATACATCGAAGTAAGGGGATAGAGTAACCCTTTCTATACATGACTCCTTCTTGGAGGATGTATCGTGAAGCTTTACGAAGAATCTTTCACTTTTCATTCCTCTATTGAGAAATGATTCCCCTTTGCAAATAGTCTTTAATCGGAGTCATCCATAACTCCTTTTCAAGGTCTATTTCTAAGGCCCGGTCTATCTCCATCTAATTAATGCTCGTAGCATTGAGTATTTCAATTGGGACCAAGCACATTTACAGTGCATCCTTGGAACTGGCCAGTTTGCTAGTGAGTCGGCTCATTCTGTTCTCTGAGGATATTTGTAATGGTGTAATGCTCGAAATCGGCTAGAAGCTCGTGGACCCGGTTGAGGTAAGGAACAAGTCGTTCCGATTTTGCCTAATATTCTCCCCTAACTTGATACACCACTAACTAGGAATCATAGAAAATTTGTAAAGCTTTTACTCTAAGCTCTCTAGCCAATTTTAATCCCTGCAATCAAGGCTTCATATTCGGCTTCGTTATTCATTGTAGGAAAGTCATTTTTTAGGGCATAACACATCAAGTGTTCCTCAAAAGTTATTAGTATGACTCAGGTGCTATAATATCGATCGTTGGATGCTCCATCCCTATACATCTTCCATTGGATGGTAGGTTCTCCACTATCCTTCGTAGAGTCATCTTATGCAGTGAATTCGATTAAAGTCTGCTAGTGCTTGCCCCTGGATAGCTCTTTGAGGGAGATAAGTGATATCGAACTGGCTTAATTCGATGTTCCATTTAAGTAACCTTCCAGACATTTCAGGTTGTGAGCTTACTACAGGTCTTGTAATCTTCCATTAATGGGATGAGCTTGGAAATAAGGGCCGAGCTTCCTTGACGCAATCAATAAGTAGTATGCGAGCTTCTCTAGTTTTGAGAAGTTTCTTTCAGCACCTGCCTAACACTTTCTAATAAGAGGCATTGGCCTCTGGATTTGATTCTCTTCACTCAGCAGTACGACACTTATGGCATGTGCCCACACTGCTAAATAGATGTACAAGACTTCATGATCCAATGGCTTGGACAAGATGGGGGGTCTCTCTAAGTGACGTACCAGAGCTTTAAATGCAACAATACAATCCCGGGACCATTCAAAGATTCTCTTCCCTCTCTCGATTAAGTCGAAGAAAGGAATGCACTTATCGGTGGCTCTAGAGATAACCGGCTCAGGGCAGCGACCTTCCTATTTAGACTATGCACCTGCTTGATTGTTCGGCACCTGGATATCCCTTAGAACTTGAATATTCTTTGGATTGGCTTCAATTCCATGACAGTTGATGATGAACTCTAAGAATTTTCCTAATGCAATGCCGAAAGAGCACTTCAAGTGGTTAAGTATCATTCCATATTACCGGAGAACATTGAACATCTCCACCAAGTCATTGATGTGGTCATTTGACTGCCGTGACTTCATGAGCACATCATCCATGTATACTTCCATTGATCATCTGATCTGGTCTTTAAACAGCCGATTGACCAATCTTTGGTAAATTGCTTCAGCGTTTTTTAGCCCAAAAGGCATCATAACGTAGCAGTATAATCCCAGGTCGGTAATTAGGCTAGTGTGTTCATGGTCAGGTACATGCATCAGAATCTGATTGTATCCTGAGTATGCACCCATGAATGAAAGCAGTTCATGTCCAACGGTGGTGTCTACTAGCTAGTCGATCTTCGATAGTGGAAACTTGTCTTTCGGGCATGCCTTGTTCAGGTTTGAGTAGCTGATACATGCCCACCATTTCCCATTAGACTTTCTCATTAGTACTGGATGGGATACCCAGTTTAGGTAGAGGGCGTCGCGGATAAACTAATTTTTTTTAAGTTTGTACACCTCCTCTTTGAGTGCAACAAATCTCTCCGGGTCCATGCTGCATCGTATTTCTTTCATCAGGACATGCCTCGGGTTGATGTTCAATGTATGGCTCACGACAGTTGGCGAGATCCCACATATGTCAGCATGAGTCCAAGAAAACACATCAAGATTCGCTCGGAGAAATCCAACTAATTCCTTCATCATCTTTGCACTGATTATGATCCAATCTTCAAGACCTATGATGTGTCGGTGTGGCTGATCATGATGTCGATCGTTAGCTCAGCAGGCGCAATCTTGTTTTCTTTGGGCTCCTCTTCTTCATCTCTCAGATCTATATCTTTATAGAACCGACTTTGGTGCTCAAGACAAGGCTTAAATGTTGATTACTAAGCTTCATTGGTTTTGATGCGGAGTGGCTTCTCCGCATCCTTTCGTTTCTCCCTTCGTTGAGAGTCTCTCAACTCAGCCACATAATAGGCACGCCGAGTTGCCTGATTTCCATGGATAAGTTCCACACTGTTGTCTGTTGGTAATTTTAGGGTCAAACACCAAGAGCCAGTTGTTGCTCTGAATTCAGCATGGGTCAGTCGGCCTAGAAGAGCATTGTACAGAGAGTTCACATCTACCACAACAAATGATAGCATGTGCATTCTCCTCCGGCTATCGTCTCCTAACTCCACCGCTAGCTCGACATAGCCTACTGCTTCAGTTCCAATATCATTAAGGCCATGAATACAGGCTTTGCATAGTTTCAGATCTTTGGCTTACAGTAACATCTAGTCATGTGCCTTCTTGAAAACGATGTTCATAGAACTTCCATAATCAATCAGAATCCTTCTCATCAAGTCGGGGTCGATCATGGAAAGAATACCATTGGGTCAATCGTAAGGGCCTCTATTTTGTCCGCATCTCTACTCCAAAACATGATATCATTTGTCATAGTTTGTTGCTGCTTTGCTGGAGCACCGCCCTCCATGTTCGAGAAACATTCAATATCAACATGTCTAATAGCGTTCATGTAACGCTCGAAGTCATTCCAGGTTTTATCGGTCGGATGTGGTCCTCCAACAATGGTATTTATAACTAATCTCCCTACTGTCCATTGAGGTTTCTCAGCACTAGGCAGAGCGTGTCCTCGATTGAAGTAGAATGTCCCTTGCCCGCCATCCTGCGAGGCTTTAACAAATTGCTATAGCTTTCTTTCTCGAATTAACTTCTCAATAACATCACGGAGGTGGTGGCACTCGTCTATGGTATGTCCACAACTTTCATGAAATCTACAGTACTTTCCGGACTATCTCTACTTCTCTGTCGGTTCCTTCAGAGGTGGTTTTTTGTACCTCATAGTATTATAGGTCAATAGATAAACATTCTCTAGCGACGCATCCAATAGGGTGTATGTATCAAATGATAGGATTCTCGGCTTCCCCCTCCTGAAATCCCGTCCTCGGTTGTGGTTTCTATCACCGTTTTTCTTCTGCTCATTTAGTTTTTTTTTGAAAATTGATCTGAACTATTCCAAAACTATCACCGGACTAATTTACAGCCACATTACTTTATACTCCCTCGAGGTTTGGGCCTATAACATCTCTCTTCTTGGTTCACTTTTCCTCTTCCTTCCTTAGAAACCGAGCTACCTTTGCAAAGAAATGATCCAATGTAGAAGGAGGCTTTCCCCCTAACCAATCGCCAATTGGGGTAGACTCCCTTAGTTGATGCCATGAATATTACATCATCATTAAGATTACCGATTTCTGTATATTTGTGTTAAACCTCTCTAGAAAATCTTTTAGTGACTACTTTCAAGCCTGGACCAAGCTGGAGAGTGACATTACATCCATGGGACAAGTCATATGCATGCGGAATTTCTGTAGGAACTTCTTTACTAACTCTTCAAACGATGAGATTGATCACGGTGGTAGCTTGGTGAACAACATGGTTGCAACAACTTATAAAAAAATAGGAAAACACCTGCACATGACTGAATCAGTGGCTCGAGCGAAGTCCATGTTCCATTCATACTTCAAGAGATACTGCATGGGGTCGGTTTTTCCTGCATAAGCAGACACCGTAGGCATATAAAACCTCCATGGATATTCTGCATATAGAATGTTTTTGGTGAATGGAGTATGACTTCTAGAGAGTCCCTAATTATCGTTAGTCAAGCCTTGAATTTCTTCCACTGGTTTCCTTACCATAGCCGTTAAGTTTGCTATCCGGAAAGTTGGTGCCAAGTGGTAGTCATGTTCTAATTCACATAAATGACTCGATCCATACCTCTAAGCAGTGGCACGTTGCCTTGGCTCCTCTTACTCTTGATCTATTTCCTAAGTGGAAGTTCTATTATTTCCTCTCAGCTGCGGTTCAACCACATTCACCTGATCTCTAGAACTTTGATTGATCGCGGTACCTCTAGAGTAAGCTCCTTCACATGCATCCAGATCCCCCTTGATTAGAGGGCTCAGTGCCGATCCCCTAGGGGGTTCAGTACCGATCGGCCATGGCCGATCGCCTGATCCCATCCTGATGTTCCAGCTGCATATGCATCCATTTTGCGACGTCTGCTTTGGTGACAGTCATCAGACGAGGATGAATTTTACTGTGACGCCCCACCCCGAGACCCACATTAACAAAGTGTATTACTGGGTAATACTGTCTGGCTGGATAGGAGCGACCATCTATAGTCTTGTCTTAAATATCTATTAAATACGTCGATTAGTACTCTATATTTTTTTTGATATCTCAAGTGGATCGACATATCCAATAAATGCTTAATACAAAACCACAGGTGGCTATAGGATCTATCAGAACATAATACAACAACTCAAATGCATAACACATCACAGAACAACAAATAGATATATATATACATATATACTGATACATCCCAATACAATACAAATAATACACCATAAGTGGTATGACGACCACAATATACACACGAGTCATAACAATATAGATATCAGAGTAGCGACAAAAAGACTACAACAAAAAGGGCTAGCAGATAAGTCCATGCGGAAGCATAATAGGTTAAGTGAATAAGGGTACCTAACCTGAAACACCTTGGTCTGACCTGAGTATAAAATACACGGGTCAGTCTAGCTAAACAAATCAGTTTATATATATAAGTGATAATATGAGCATAAGGCAAGGTGATAATCTTCTCAAGTGAGAAGGAATAATTCAAGAGTAAATGGTTACTTCACATGGCATAACTAAGTAGTTATAGTAATTTCAAGCGATATAAGGATATCACTAAATATGAATGCAACTTAAAGGTGATAAAACTCTTTAACAAATCTCACAATAAAAGCATGCCTCATCCTATCGGCGTACACAAAAATTCAAATATGGTCTAGGAGAAAAACATAACTCCAAACGGGAGAAATCCCGAACCTGCCATATCGGCAAACTCAAAACAATCTGAAAGAAATCATCATCTCAAAATATGCCATAAGGCAATCAAATATAGATCTCCAACATGGGGGAATATAATCCCAGATAAATGCCAAAGGCAAATCCTATATAATAACGCCAATAGGCAAATCTCAAATAATACGCCAAAAGGCAAATCTCAAATAACGGTAGTGTAGGCAACTCAAATTCCCATAAGGTGTGTGTGTGTGTGTGTATATATATATATATATATATATATATATATAAAACGACTCGAATGGCCAACCATGAAAAAGGCGATACACTCAGGAAATGACAATAATCAATGAAATCGTCTCAAAAGTTTTGCACATGCTTTTGGTTGAAGCCTGCCAAGTACCGATCTCTAAAAGTAGGTCCCTCATCTGAAGGCAAATACGTCACAATGACAAATACGCCGCAATGAAAATTGCTCCAATGGAAAACGTCTTGAAGAAAAATACGCCGCAATGGCGAATGTCGTAATGGCAAATGCCGCAATAGCGATGACCCGAAGGTCCAGTACTGGCAATACGCCGCAATGGAAAATGTGTCACAAACTCTCGGATAGGAACCCGAACAGTGTTAAATGTGTCCCATACCACACGTTTGCACTAAACAGTTTACTAACCGCTAGTAAATTTCACACTCAAAGCAGTAAAATGTTTAACTTATCTCATCAGTAAACTCAACCCGAAGGTCAAAACAATCAAACGGACAGTCAGGAATTAACCGATAAGATAAACACACGTGTCCCATATCACATGTTTTACCAAACCATTTAATTCTCCTTCTCATTAGCTAGAATAGTGCAAAAACGTGTGTTTTATATATAAAATAATTTACTTGAGAAAACAAGCTTTTAAAACCAATTTTAGAAATCAATTTTGAAAGCCATATTTGAAAATTCTCTTATTATCGGGAATAAATAGATTTTATATTTGAAAATACTTTAAAAATATCATATAATAATAATTTAAAATGCCTATTTATCGTAAAAATTAATTCAAAGCAGTTTGGAAAAATCCGTCCTTGAAAACGAATAAAAATAGAGAAATCACTCACAACCGATATTCAAATTCCATTCAAATTCAATTCAAAACCAATTCTAATTTGAATTTCAAATTCTCCAAAATTTGGCTAGCCTATTGATAGGCATCATAGCTCTCAAAATAGCACAAAATCATCATCAAATTCAAGTGAAAATGAGAGCAACCTAAGCTAAAACAAGCACTAAAACATAGGTGAAAGAGGCAAAAATAAGCAATAGGCAGGTCAACACCATGGTCGATAGGTAGGTCGACCATGCATACCTCTGGGTCGACCATACAGTCGATCTTCATGGGTTCATGGTTGACACCTAGGTCGACATGCCGTCGACCTAGGCTACGTACTTTCCAGGTTAAATTTTGCAGCTTTGTTTTGAATTTCCAGCATGATTTCCAAATAGCAAATGAAGATGAAAAGCTATAAAATTCTACAAACATCTACTACTACATCTATAATACATCCCGGAATAATTCAGGCAATAATTCGACAAAAAATCAAGAAGATATAATCATTAGAAGAAGCAACTAAAATAAGATGTAGACTATAAAAAAAATTTCTCAAAATTTGTCTACTGTAAGCTATAATTTATCCAGATCTTTGCATTAGCAGCATTGCTTCAACTAGAATTGTTAGTTTGTTAATCACCTTGCATTAGAGAAGGTAAACCAGAAGAATCAAAAGAAAGATGGTTACTTTGAAGTGGATTTGGCCTCTAGAACCTGTAAAAAGTAGAAACAGGAACATGCACAAAAGAATTTACAGTAATAAAAAAACCTATATCTTAAACTAGGATTTTGATGAAATTATTGATGTTTTGGAGTTGATTGCCTTTGAATCTCACTTTAAATTGAAAACAATCTCAATTTGCTTGAAATTATTTTGAGTCTGAAGGCTTTGATTTTAAGAAAATAATGAACTTTCTTTTACAGACAAGAGGAAGAAGAAGAGCAATTTCTTTGTACGTTCAGTACAATGTTTCTCACTTCTTTCTTATCTACTGATAGGCAAATGGGCTTTTGGACCCAAAAAAGAAAATAAATTAGGCTTTGAGAAATTATTTAATACTTAAAACCAAATTCACATATTTACACTAGTGATATGTAAACAAATGTCATCTTCTTCCAATTTTCACACAACAAAATATGTAGACATATATACAAGATAAATAAAAATATTTTACATCATATAAAAAGATTATTTTAGTTTTTAAAACATTTTTATTATTAAAAGCCCTTAATTTAAAAAAATACATAATTTACGCCAAATAAATGTATTAATTCACATTTTTAACTTCAAAGTTTCTACAAAATTTATTTTCTTACTTAGAAAAATATAACTAACCATTTCAAAGTCAAATATATAATTAAAACTCATTTTTACACCAAATTCCATCTTTTTTATTTAATTAAACACCTTTTAAAATCAAATACTTCCTTTAAAAATTATTAAAAGAAGCAAAAGGGAAATAATTAATATTATTATTGCATTTTCTCTAAAGTATAGTCATTTCCCGTTTATTATCATTCTAACCAAATAAAATAAAGTTTGGAATTTTATTTTCTCCTTTTTAATTCCAAAATTCATTGTTGATTCCAAATAAACAATTTAAAATCTCTAATTTTAATTTTAATCACAATATTAATTATAATTACCATTATAATTTAATACTGACAGGTAATCACCAAACCAGGGTTGTTGTAGATTCCACCTGTAACGATCCGGCATTTCAAACCATGCGCATCCACGTATATCAGACTTGAATTGCTTAAAACAATAGATTGTTAATTTATATTTGGCAAAACTCAACATATACAGTAAATAAATCAATCATAGAATCACAGACACAGAGAAATATATAAATAAGCAGCGGAACAGATAAATAGCAGTTCATAAAGCTACTATATAAAACATCGTAGTTTAAAGTAGAATACAACATATATTTGAATACATAGAAGTTACTAATACAAATGCCAATGACAAGTCTGAAACAAACAACTGGAATAAAATAAAGTAACTAAAAGCTGGATAGATAGATAGATGGATCTTCAAGCGAAGCTCCAAATTCCAAAGGTGAGTCTCAAATGCTGTGACACTCGGTCTGACCCGAGCATAAAGCAAAAAAACAACACTCGAGTTAGGATTAACATTCTTATATCAGTAAATTAAACACAAGTGAAATGTCAACTGAAATACAAATAACATAAAGGATGTTTGGGATTTCCATCCTCTAAGGATCCATGGAACTATCTACTATGTAGTACAATACGCTATTATAATATGTCTATAGTAAAGTAAAGTATTAAAATAGCGTTAAGGCGTTACCCATATCACCCTTAATTCATTTTATATATTCCCATAGTCTATACAGTACCGTAAGCTCCTCTGTGAGGTTTACTCAAAGGGCATTCCATAGGTATGGTACAAACCACACAAGTAGAAGGCGCGTATGGTATTTCACAAGGCATGCGAGGCAATGCCAAGGCAGATATACCATTTGCACTTCCGGACTGGTGGTAACGCATAGTAGCTACTACCGCCCACCTTGGACACATTCCCAAATGAAAGGTACACCCAAATCAAATCACAAAAGCAATAAAATGGTATCGAAGAAATGTGCCCGATAGAGGGAATGACCCCACTTGGCCCGGTATAGCTCTTGTTTTAGCCACATAAAACCGACTCACGGGAGTCAGGGATGCGCTAAAACCTCGCATAGAGTCGTCCCAAACCATCCTGCTTTTTTCTGGAATCTCCACCACGTACACAGTTGTTAAAGTGGTTTTCAGTATTCGCAGAAAGTATGACAATATCCAATTCCGGTCTCTTTAATAACCAAATGCTTATTTCACAACGTGGTCATTTCATTTAAAATAGTTCATACTTTATATCGAAATATCATATTCAGTTCAAAACCATATCAATTCGTATCATTATTCACTTTAAATAATATGCATTTTCAGAATCATAGCACTTTCAAAATTATAACACTTTCGAAATCATAACACTTTCGAGATCACAATACTTTGAAATCATAACGCTTTTTGAAATCATAATATTTTAAAATCATAACACTTTTAAAACCATAACACTTCCAACTTAAACAGTTTAGATACTGAAAATAGTATATATATTAAAATAGTTATAATATAAATAGTTTATATACTAAAATAGTTCATATATTAAAATAGTTTATATATTAAAATAGTTTATATATATTAAAAATATTTTATATAATAAAAATAGTTTCCTCTAATTTGACAAATCGATTCAAATTAGCTTAAATTCCAAATTCAATTTAAATAAATCCGTGTTCAACACTTTCAATTTAAAAGGTTAAGGATTCAACTCAAATTCTAAATCAACCGTTTCAATTTTTTATTGATTTCAAATCTAGGTTTTATCCATCATTTCAAATCCAATAAGATTCAAAGTTTCAATATTCAAGCATTTACAATATAAGTTTCATTTATATTCCAACATTTAACTTTACATTTTTTTCCAAATTGGAAAATATTCAATTAATCATTTAATAACAATTAAATAAAATATCAATTTATAAATTTTGATCAACATTAAATATTCAGTTTTAGTTTTATTTAAAGTTGAGAATATTCATTTAATCACTTTTTATCAAATCAAGTTATAAATCAAATATTTCAAAACCTCAAAAATCAAATCAATTCTTATTTAAATTCAATTACTAATCAATTTAAATTCCATGTCAACATTAATTTATATTCCCAACCTCTATTATTTAAGTTATTGAAAAATCTATTTTTAAAATATTAATATAAATTTAAATAAACACTTAAATATATTATAAACCAATTAAAGTAAATTTTATTAAATTAAATCTTATTATTAAATGTATTTTGTATTAAATCTTATTTTATATATTTTTAAAATAATAAAATTGCAAAAAAAATTTAAAAATTTATATTTTCAAAACTATCTTATAAATTTAAAATTTCCAAAACATAAAATTTTAAATAATCTAAATTTTATACTATAAAATAGCATTTATATTTTTCATTTTAAAATCAACATTCATTAAAACCCATATATTGCCTTTCAAACTTTGGAAATCATTTCCAAAATATAGACCAATGGTGTCTGCATATAATTTTCTATCCTATGGTCAAGTGACACGGATATTTATTATTTTAATCCGCAAGTCAAATATTTACAGATATATTTCATTTCAACCCGTAATCCTAAAATTTCAAAATGAATGAAAATCGCTTTTATCATTTCAACCCATAACGATTTTCCCTTAATCTATAATATCGTTTGAGTATGTATCGTTTCAACCCATAGGGCTTCTAAACTAATAGGGAACATGCAAAGTGAGAACAAACATGATAATAATATAATATATCAACAACAGGCATATATCACCAATGACAAATTTAATCATAATATAAATAACAGGTTATGGTGTCATATGTCACGGGTATTTCGAGGTGAGTTAAATTTATGGAATATACGAATGTTAATCGTGAGTGATTACTCGCCTTTCGAGACTACGAAAAACACAACGATGAAGAACAATGCAGTGGACATGGGCACGAATCAGGCACGAGCAAAGCAAATCAAAAGCTGCTGAGATTTCCAAACAGCGACGAACGAAACAAAAACTAGACATTGACAAAGCAAGCAAGTGAACCACTTGATTTCGATGGGGAATAAAATATATACATATTTGTAAGAAATATATATATCTGTATATATTGTATTTTTAAAATCAATATTTAATTGAAAGCACATATCAAAATAATATATATATATATTTTAAACCAATACATATTAAAATAATATCTTTACCCATACATATTTAACAGTTTATATTTATTAAAACACAACTCTTAAATCAATTTGAATATGAACAAAGAATTATAAATTAGCATATATAAAATCAATACATATTTGCACTCACTTTCACAAATATACACGCCGACACTTATACACTATATTTAGAAATCAAATAAGACCTTTATATAATATAATGCAAAATCAATATATATACAACCCGAAATATATATTTATATATATTGCACTAAAATCATTTCTTAAAGCCAATATTTATATATACTAATATATATACTTTTACACGTATAGCAATACTATAGGCAATATTTTTATATTATATGTAATATATAACAAATCAGAGCAAACAAACCTAGGGCGGAGCTGATAGCTGTTGTAAAACAAGGCGAGGCCGAACATATAAATTGGTGGACGAGCAAGACGAGCATCAAAAGCAAAAAGAAGAATGGAGATAGGGGAAGTTCGGCCATGGCATGATGGGGTGCTATTCGGTTGCATGGCTATCGGCACTCGATCTGTCAGCTTGGTGCTTTGACAGATCAGAAGGGAGGTGTTGAACGTTAAGGTTGTCTGGTGGCGGGTTCAATGGTCATGAGGCTTCGGTAAAGGCGTACACTATCAGAGGCGAGTATGGTGCTGCGGCCATTACATGGTCTGGTCGGAGCTGTCACGTGATGGGCCTGGGTAGGCTGTTTGGGTTATACGTGGCACAGGGCATTTGGGTGGAGGAAAGCTACGAGGAATGCAGCGCGGCAGTTTCTCAGGCAGAGGGCAAGGTCTGTGTAGTCGAGTGGAGAGGGATGTTGTTGATGATGCGTCGATAGAAGAGAATGGCAGTGGGAAGGCTGTTGTATGTGGCAGCAAAGGATGAGTAAGGTGTCGGAAATGGCACTGCAGCTGCTCGCTTGGAGATGGACAGGAGAAGAAGGGTGATAGTGGGATGGGTACTCGGTTTCGGCTGCACGGTCAGTGACCAGGCTGCATTTCGATGAGGAAAGGGAGAGGAGAAGATGAGAGGGTGTGAAGGGTAAAATGGACGAGGCAGTTTCACTTATATATATATATGTATGTATGTATGTATATGTGTGTGTGTGTGTATATATATATAAGGACGAATGAAAGAAGGGGATGGCCAAGCAATCTTCTCAAGAGGGCGATCAAAAGTGGAAGATGCACAAGCTTCTATAAACTTCTCTTTATATATATATATATATATATATATAATTTTTATAACGGTTTGAATAGCAGAGAGGAGGAGAGAAGGAATGACTGAAACAATATTATATTGAAGTGGAACGGAAGAGAAGTGGAACGAACCAAAAATTATAAATAGAAGCTTGGGGAATAGTAAAGGTCATGGGTTGAATTTTAGAAATATTAAAAGCAGGTGTCCAATTGTTTTAGCCGTTGGACAGATGAATGGATATATGAAAACAAAAAAGGCTCAAAATGGGTACCGATACGGCTAATCGTTTCACGGATTTCGCCGTGTACCAGACATCGAAGTACACAAATGAATATACTGCAGAGATCAACAAGATGAGACGAACAAAAGGTACATAGATATAGGCGATACGACCATCCTATCAAAACTCGATATTTCATTGCCAAAAATGCTGCTAATTTGCCGAAAATAAGACAAACGGAGTTATAGCAGTCCAAATTTGGAAAAACGAAATATGACGTCTCACTTGGAAAATGACTTACATTTTTATTATATAAAAACATTCATGTTTCGAAAATATTTTTTTACCATCAAATATTAACTGATTTAAATTGAAAATGAAAATTACACAATAGAATAAACTTTCATATTTACCAGTGAAAATATACTATTTTCTATGTTTAAATAGACGCATTCCAAATATTAAATTTTCATTGCTAAATTTTGTAATTAAATTTCAAGCAAAATTTTAGTTAATTACGTTATAAAATCGTTAAAACTTAAAGGTCGTTACACTCTCCCCCACTCAAAACTTTTTATCCCCGAAAAGGAAGAAGATAGGAGAATAGTAACAACCAGAAAGAAAAATAGATTCAAAATACATAGTACTGGATATAACAATTAATTCAAAACCATCTAAATTTCATTAGTTTTCAAATTGATTATTATTCAACTAACTTTGTTTCAATCCATTTTATTCAATAAATAAATAGTCGATATATATTCACATTTGGTTGATTTCAATTAAATAATTGGTTTGCTTTCAAAATAAAATTTATTTTATTTAACTCATTTAGTTATTCCATTTTATTTCACTTAAGTTAATTCCTCATATAATTCAATTTCAGCTATTCTTTATAATTTACCATTTATTTACAAAGATATGAATTTTTTTATTACCTGTTTAGTTTCTTAAGTTTACATTTATTTACTCATTCTCTATTTATTATTCAATTTGTTTCAATTTACATTTCTTATAAAATAAGTTAAATGTATAACATTCATTATAACAACGCAATTCTTATTTATAAATTCCCTTATTAGAATTTTTTTTTTGCACATTCTATTTTTTACGTTTTACATTGTATACTGTCCAACTACATATTCTTATTACATTTTAAACTTTTGAATATTTTAGGTAAGTTTTATTATTGTTTCATATGTAATTTAGCACTACACCAATTTACTTGTTATTTATAATATTTTTATAAAGCAAAACTAATTTGAACAATTTGTTGCCTAAGTTTTCTCTTATATGACCTTCAATTGCAAATTCATCTTAACATTTCAACTTTTAAATAATTCAGGTAAGTTATACATGTTTATTAGAATGCAATTGAATATTATACAAATAAATTTTATCCTAGCTCAACTGTTTCAAGTTATTTTAAATTCTAATTTAAATTTTAAACATTTCAAATATTTCAATTTTTTTGATTTATTTCAAAAATTGAAAACCCTAACTTAAACCAGAATTTAAGAACGGTTTCACTTCCCACCATTTTGAAATAAATATAAATATAAATATATATATATATATATATTGTGAATCAAATCATATTCAAGAAATTCAGATCAAATCCTTTTCCAAATAAAGTGTAGCAATGCTTCAAATTGGTCTCTTCACTCCGAGACTCGAAAATGGATGTCGATGATGCTACAGTCATCACCGAAATTATTTTCCAATGACAAACGAAGAGAGTACTGACTTCAAATTTCTTCGCAAACAATTTTCATTCAAAATACTTTCAAATAATCTATATTTTCAAAATTTTGGCACCCAAATTTGAATAACACCAGAAATTTAATTCTCAAATCTTTAATTTAAATTCATTCATTTTCAAATCAAACTTATAAACCATGTTTGAAATTCAGCTCCTTACAACTTACACTAATAGTTAATGGTTTAGAAATGATGACAAAACAATAAATGATAATCTAGTATTAGCATTTCTAACAACCAATTCGTTTGCTATCTAATTTTAGAAAATTATATCTTTAAATACATATAAAATATAATCATATATGATATTTCATTTACTAAATTTCGAAAACAATATTGTGTCAGTTTGCTCTGTTCAAGTGTTTTGGAATTCCTATCAATAGCGTTAGCCAGATGAATCAATCGAAACGCCAAAATCAGACTTAACAACAAATAACACAATATAAAACAATTTATATCAATTACAAATACATTCTCTCATAAGATGGTTCAAAAATGGATTTTAAAACAGGGATAGGAATTCAAATTTTTTTGAGGGACCCTAATCAAAGAGACTAACTAAGAAGATAGACTCAAAAGGAAGACAAAATAATTAAATTACAAATGAGATAAGATAGACAGACTTACATTATCACGGCGACGTTAACCTGGTCACCCGAGATTTAGAAAAGATGAGGATAACTCCAACGAAAAATGGGAATAAACTCATTGAGAACATCGCGGAAAACGCGATTCATGATATCAACAAAGAAGGTCGAAGCATTGGTTAATCCGAAGGATACGACTAACCATTCATAGAAACCATTCGTCCGGGAGGAAGGACAACTGGTCAAGCTCCAGTAATCATATTGAAGCGGAATTCAAATTTCCCGCTTAAATTGAAGAGATGTGACTTCACCAAAACATCAGGATATTCCCTGACTATGAGGGTGGAGTCAAGATTAATTGGCTGAGAATCAAGCGAAAAGATGAGACTACTTGCACAATCCCGAGGCATTCCACATTCGACTACAAGATAATTACCCTGGTTATCTGCTAGAGGAACGATTTGGGCTTTGCAAGAAACGATAGCATCGTAAACCGATGACATAGAAATCTCCGATGAATCGACGCTTGTTATAAAGGAGTTTCACCCCTTTTACAAACCAAACCAAGGTTGGTGGGATATAAAATGAAGCTATGGGATGCTCCAGTATCAAGAAGAACACGAACAGAAAAAGACAAGAATGGATTTTAGAAATGAGGAATGTTCCAAAATTCAAAGAAAATATGAATCAAAGAGGAAGAAATTTATGCCTGAACGAAGGTGATTCTATAATTAATTTTACTCCATATGCTAAGTTTTGCCTAAAACAGAGCTCTGATACCAACTTGTAATGACCAGGCATTTCGAACAATTTGCATCCGTGCATGTCGGACTTGAATTGCTCAAAACAATAGATTGTTAATTTATATTTGGAAAACTCAACTTATACAATAAATAAATCAACCACAGAATCATAGACAAAGAGTAATATATCAATAAGCAGCGGAACAGGTAAATAGTAGTTCATGAAGCTACTACATAAAACATCAGAGTTTAAAGTAGAATACAACAGATGTTTGAATACATAGAAGTTACTAATACAAATTCCAATGACAAGTCTAAAAAAACAACTGGAATAAACTGAAGTAACTGAAAGCTGGATAGATAGATGGATCTTTAAGCGAAGCTCCAAACTCCAAACGTGAGTCTCAAATGCTATGACACTCAGTCTGACCCGAGCATAAAGCAAAAAAAATACTCGAGTTAGGATTAACATTCTTATATCAGTAAATTTAACTCAAGTAAAATGTCAACTGAAATACAAATAACTTAAAGGATGTTTGGGATTTTCATCCTCTAAGGATCTATGGAATTATCTACTATGTAGTACAATATGCTATTATAATACGTCTATAGTAAAGTAAAGTATTAAAATAGCATTAAGGCGTTTCCCCTATCGCCCTTAACACATTTTATATATTCTCATAGTCTATACAGTACCGTAAGCTCCTCCATGAGTCTACTCAGAGGGCACTCCATAGGTATAGTACAATCCACACTCGTAGAAGACGCGATAGGGCATGTGACAAAGCACGCAAGGCAATGCCAGGGTAGATATACTGTTTGCACTCCCGGACTGCTGGTAATGCATAACACTACTACCGCCCACCTCGGACACACTCCCAAATGAAAGGTGCACCAAAATCCAATCATAAAAGCAATAGAATGGTATCGAAGAAATGTGCTCGATAGGGGGAATAACCCTACTTGGACCGGTATAGCTCCTATTTTCGCCACATCAAGCTGACTCACGGGAGTCAGGGTTGTGCTAAAAACTCATATTGAATCATCGCCAAACCATCCTACTTCGTTCTGGAATCTCCACCACGTACAAAGTTGTTAAAGTGGTTTCGGTATTAGCAGGGAGTATGACAATATCAGATCCCGGTCTCTTTAACAACCAAATGCTTGTTTCACACCATGGTCATTTCATTTCAAATAGTTCATACTTCATATGAAAGTATCATATTCATTTCAAAACAATATCATTATTCACTTTAAATAATATGCATTTTCAGAATCGTAGCACTTTCAAAATTATAACACTTTCTAAACCATAACACTTTCGAGATCATAACACTTTGAAATCATAACGCGTTTTGAAATCATAACACTTTTGAAATCATAATACTTTTAAAACCATAACACTTCCAACTTAAACAGTTTAGATATTGAAAATAGTATATATATATTAAAATAATCAAAAATTAAAATAGTTTATATATTAAAATAATTTATATATTAAAATAGTTTACATATATTAAAAATATTTTATATAATAAAAATAGTTTCCTCTAATTTGACAAATCGATTCAAATTAGCTTAATTTACAAATTCAATTTAATTAAATCCCTATTCAACACTTTCAATTTAAAAGGTTAAAGATTCAATTCAAATTCTAAATCAACCATTTCAATTTTTATTGATTTCAAATCTAGGTTTTAACTATCATTTCAAGTCCAATAAGATTTAAAGTTTAAATATTCAATAATTTACAATATAAGTTTCATTTATATTCCAACATTTAACTTTACATTGTTTTTTCAAATTGGAAAATATTCACTTAATCATTTGATAACAATTTAATAAAATCTTAATTTATAAATTTTGATCAATATTAAATATTCAATTTCAGTTTTATTTAAAGTTGAGAATATTCATTTAATCACTTTTTATCAAATCAAGTTATAAATCATATCTTTTAAAACCTCAAAAATCAATAAGTTTAAATCAATTCTTATTTAAATTCAATTATTAAACAATTTAAATTCCAAGTCAACATTAATTTATCTTCCCAACCTTTATTATTAAAGTTATTAAAAAAATCTATTTTTAGAATATTAATATAAATTTAAATAAACATTTAAACATATTATAAACCAATTAAATTAAACTTTATAAAATTAAATCTTATATTTAAATGTATTTTGTATTAAATCTTATTTTACATATTTTAAAAATAATAAAATTATATGAAAAATCTTAAAATTTTATATTTTCAAAACATCTTATAAATTTAAAATTTCCAAAACATAAAACTTTAAAAAATCCAAATTTTATACATATAAAATAGCATTTATACATTTCATTTTAAATTCAACATTCATTAAAACCTATTATATTGTCTTTCAAATTTTGGAAATCATTTTCAAAATGTAGATCAACGGTGTCCATATATAATTTTTTATTCTATGGCCAAGTGATACGGATATTTATCATTTCAATCCGCAAGTTAAATATTTACGGATATATATCATTTCAACCCATAATCCCAAAATTTCAAAATTAATGAAAATCGCTAGGGTTTATCATTTCAACCCATAATGATTTTCCCTTAATCTATAATATCGTTCGGGTATGTATCGTTTCAACCCATAGGGATTATAAACTAACATGGAACTTGCAGAGTGAGAATAAATATGATAATAATATAATATATCAATAGCATGCATATATCATCAATAACAAATTTAATCATAGTATAAATAACAGATTATGGTGTCATATGTCACTGGTGAACAGTTATAAATAATGGCATATCATATATATAGCAATTATATAACTAACAGTTCAAATTTAACAACATATTTTAATTGTTATTTCAAGTTGAATTAAAGTTATTGAATATACAAATGTTAATCATGAGCGAGTGCTCACTTTTCAAGGCTATGGAAAACACGACAACGAAGAACAACGCAGCGGATATGAGCACGAATCAGGCACGAGCAAAGCAAATCAAAAGCTGCTGCGATTTTCAAACAGCGACGAACGAAACAACAAACTGGACATTGACAAAGTAAGCAAGCAAACCACTTGAATTTGATGGGAAACAAAGTATATACATACTAGTGAGTAACCCGTGCTTTGCACACGAACATTGTTATAATCCGTGAATTACAATCTCAGTAGTAGAAAGGCAAAGGTAGTATGGAACAGTGATCATATATTTCATATACATATTAATAAGCAAGGGAAATCAAATACATATGTCAGCATAGACTTCGCCTACGCTGCTCTAGATCGTTGATTGCCACTGCACAACTTTCGCCGTCTCTACCATCAAAGAACTCCATGCTTCTGTTGTCGAAGGTGCTGTTGTATTTTTTTTTTCTTTTTTGATTTCTTACATCAATTTCGATTTTAGGGTTTGACTATGCTTTATTTAAGATGATTGACGAAACCGATTTTGTGCCTAATTTCGTCTCGCTTGGGAACGGAACCGGTATGGTACTCCCGAAATTATAGGGTATCGGCCGATACTTTAAACCATGTGTAGAATACAAAGAAAATTGGTCACATGCTATCGTATTTAAAACCGTTCAATATGCAAACTCAAATTATTCAATGTGCAAACTCACTGTGCAAAACCGAACTACCATTTACCTATTTTTAACGTACTACCCAATTCATCTCCTAATAATATTTAATATACCGAGAGGCAGAGCTTATGAATAAACAAATTATGTACACCATGATTCAAAAAGTTGTGTACAGAGGTATAAAACATATAGGTATAGGATTTGAAGCACAAATTAATTCTATATTAGTACCAAATAAATAGTTCGGATACACAAATGTTTTGAATAGGTACATATGGCCAAGGTGGACAAAAATGAAAGTTCATGGAAATAAATTAACTTCAGAATGAATGTTCAAAAGTAACTTGATGGCACTACTTGATAAAAGATGTGTAGAAATACACAAAGAAAAAGAAATGCAAATGAGTAATTAGGTGTTTTTATCACTCTTATGAGGATGTCAAAACCAAAATACAGTGGTAGTAAAAGTTGGTAGATGCGGCTCACAAATGAGATATATTAGCAAAACTTTGGAAAGCAATGTAGCATAAATGTAAAATTCACAAAATTAGATTATTATGAAAATAAGAAAAAATGAAAACAAATGTTTTTTTAAAGGGTAAAAATTGAAAAAATAAAGAAAAATTTGACCTTGCTAACAGATAGCAGGCAGTCTCAGTTAGGGTTGTTAATGAATACTCAAAAAATCCAAAATCCGTCTGCATCCGCATCAGTAAAGCGGATAAATATCCGATATTCGAAAAAAGGGATGCGGATACGAAGACATCTGCATTCAAAATTTATCCATTCGGTATTCTTCAAGATTATAGTTTAATTTTTGTGTATTTTAATACAGTAAAAAAATATTTATTAAGATTTTATCAATTTAAAGATTTATATTATACGCACTAAATGCATATTAACTACTCAAAACTATTTATTATCATTATATTTGTTTGTTTTTAACACTTTTGTAATTGGTGGGATTGAAAAAAGTTTATGTTAAACTACAATTTTCCATTTATATTTTTTGATTTATCGGTCGTTAGCGGATATGATAATCATCCGATATATATCTGTATCCGCGGATGAGAATATTCGATATCCGAAAATGATTTCAGACGCGGATGCGAATATGGCACTATCCGCATCCGAAAGTATCTGTTGACAGGTCTGATCTCAGTTCATTCCAACAAAATGGAATGTATCATACTTTGTAGAATGTTTTTTATATGATGATGGCCGAAGGTAGGAGGATATGAACACGAACTGATAAATACAATAATTCAATAAAACAAGGATTAATTTGAATGTCAGAAGCAAACATTACCTTGATATGATTTGGTATATGTCACACATGAGTAAAACGACCAAACATGTTTTTCATTATAAGTCTACATCCTATGTTCCAATAAAGAAGAAAATCTCAGCTGCTTGTACAGCCGACCATGTGTCAAGTGGTTTTAGTTGAATTTAGTGTGACACAGTCAGTAGTATATCTTCGGAATAAAGAGGACAACAACAAACTTGGTTGGAAAAGAGAACAAACAAATTTGGATCATTCGAAGTTGAGGACATATCAACATTGGCAGCAAGCTGAAATGTATTCCACTTTGTAAAATTTGGTCTATGTAAGAATGTCTAAACTAAAAAATTAATAATACAGATTGGAAAAAGCATATCATAAGCCAGACAAATAAGTGAAAATATAGAGATTAATGCAACAAAAAAGTAAACAAAAAGGTAAACAAAAAAATAATAAAATAAATAAGAATAGTGGTTGTAGTATGGTGTCATTAAACGATGAAAACAACGATTGAGAATCGATCGTAGGAGAAGAGATCAGTAAGTTATGCCTCACAATTCACAGGAGCGAGACGGTTAATATGTGGACGATGTGCTATTGTCATTTGCTTATCCATAACTGAAGGGTTGGCATGGTCCAATTATCACTTCGACCATCAATTTATATTAGCATAATTTTGGAACTAATGTGAAATCAGAGTTGCCAATGGTGAAGATGAAGATGTAAATAAATGGGTTACACAACAACGGATTGTTAGGTGGAAAAATAAGTAAAACGTATTCTGAATTACCAAAATGAAAAATGGAAGAGGAATCGCAGTGGTCGAATAATCAATTTGGGGCACACAAGTAAAGAACTTATCATCGAAGGACATCGAGTTACGGGTAACGTACTTGTCGAAAACGAATGTCGATGCAAATTAGACGACTGTAAGAAAGCTGTCATAGCTTAAGCAATGGGCATGGAGGAAGGATGTTCATTTGTGGTAGAATAAGAAGAATTTTAGGGCTGAATAGCAACATCAAGTGCGCCAAGCAGAGGTGATAAATTTGGGGAGAATTATAAGTTGACAAAGGGGAACAAACAAATTAGGAAAATAGATTTTAGGAGCAGAGAGGCATGATAAATAAAGTGAAGGGACCAGTTATTGTAGGAGAAGAGATCAGCGGTTTTAAGATGGGAGAATAGGTGGAAAATAACTGGAAGTAGAACGTGGGATGCATGGAAAAGAAAAATCAATTGAACAGGGAACTGATATTTTGAAATGAAGGAAGATACTGTTGCCACCCAAGCAAGTGCTAGTTCCTGTTTTAATATATAATAATAGATTTGTATGAAATATATACATATATATGTATGTATGTATTATTGTATTTCTAAAATCAATATTTAATTGAAAACACATATTGAATTAATATTTTTATACATATATTTTTTAACCAATACATAATAAAATAATATCTTTACCTATACATATTTAACAGTTTATATTTATTAAAACACGCCACTTAAATCAATTTGAATATAAAGAAAGAACTGTAAACTCGCATATATAAGATCAATACATATTTGAACTCACTTTCACAAATATACACGCCGACACTTATACACTATACTTAAAAATCAAATATGACCTTTACATAATATAATTCAAAATCAATATATATACAACCTAAAATATATATTTATGTATACTACATGAAAATCATTTCTTAAAGTCAATATTTATGTATACTAATATATATACTGTTACACGTATAGCAATACTACATGCAATATTTTTGTATTACATGTAATATATAACAACTCAGAGCAAGAAAACATAGGATGGAGCTGGTAGCTATTGTAAAACAAGGTGAGTCCGAACATATAAATTGGTGGACGAGAAAGACGAGAAACAAAAGCAAAAGGAAGAACGGAGGTGGGGGAAGTTCGGCCATGGCGGGATGGGGTGCTGTTTGATTGTATGGCGGTCGGCACTCGAGCTGTCAGCTCGGAGCTTTAGCAGATCGCAGGGAAGCTGCTGAACATTCAGGCTATCAAGTGGTGGGTTCAATGGCCGTAAGGCAGCGGTGAAGGCATAGGCTGTCGAAGGCGAGTATGGTGTTGCAGTCATTGCTTGGTCTGGGTGGAGCTGTCACGTGATGGGTCTGGGTAGGCTGTTTGGGTTGAACGTGGCACAGGGCATTTGGTTGGCGGGAAGCTATGACGAATGCAGCATGGAAATTGCTCAGGCAGAGGGCAGGGTGTGTGTAGTCGAGTGGAGAGGGATGTGGCTAACGATGCGTCAATGAAAGAGAATGCCAGAGGGGAGGCTGTCGTATGTGGCAGCAAAGGCTGAGTAAGGTGTCGGAACTGGCACTGCAGCCGCTAGCTTGGAGATGGACAGGCTAAGAGGGGTGATTGTGGGATGGGTACTAGGTTTTGGCTGCACTGTCGGTGACGAGGCTGCATTTCGGTGAGGAAAGGGAAAGGAGAAGATGAGAGGGTGCGTAAGGTAAAATGGATGAGGCGGTTTGACTTATATATAAGGCCAAACGAAAGAAGGGGATGGCCGAGCAATCTTCTCAAAAGGGCGAGCAAAAGCGGAAGATGCACATGCTTCTATAAACTTCTCTTTTTTTATATATACTATTTTTATAACGGTCTGAATAGCACAAAGGAGGAGAGAAGGAATGAAAGAAACAATATTATATTGAAGTGGAACGGAAGAGAAGTGGAAGGAACCAAAAATTATAAATTGAAGCTTGGGGAATAGTAAATGTCACGGGTTGAATTTCATAAATATTAAAAGAAGATGTCCAATTGTTTTAGCCGTTGGATAGATGAATGGGCATATGAAAACCAAAAAGGCTCAAACGGGTACTGATACGACTAATCGTTTCATGGATTTCACTGTGTATCAAACACCGAACTACACAAATGAATATACTAAGAAGATCAGCAAGATGAGACGAACAAAATGGTATATAGATATAGGCGATACGACCATCCTATCAAAATTCGGTATTTCGCTGCCAAAAATGCTGCTAATTTGCCGAAAATAAGATAAAAGGAGTTATAACAGTCCGAATTTGGCGAAACAAAATATGACGTCTCACTCGAAAAATGACTTACGTTTTTATTATATAAAAATATTCAGGTTTCGAATTTTTTTTATTACCATCAACTATTAACTGATTTAAATTGAAAATGAAAATTACACAATAGAATAAACTTTCATATTTACTAGTGAAAATATACCATTTTCTATGTTTAAATAGCCACAATCCAAATATCAAATTTTCATTACTAAATTTTATAATTAAATTTCAAGCAAAATTTCAGTTAATTACATTATAAAACAGTTAAAATTTACGGGCCGCTACACTACCTCTTAACAAAATTGCGTCCTCGCAATTTCTAGAGAAGAGTTTATATTCATCTCCTTTATTTCATCAATCAAAAGAAAGATAGACTAGCTCGAGTTTAAATTTCTCACCCTCAATGCAAGATGATAGAAAACCAAGATAAGATTGCTCGATTAATTCTAGGGTTTCCCAAGTGGAATTATTGGGATTTGCGGACCATTGAATGTCTACGAGCAATATATCCCTATTTCGAAGGCGTTTCACCTTCGAAGCAAAACACGAATAGGATATTACGCAATAGATAAACCGGGTGAGATCGATTCCTAAGAAGTTTCATGAATAGAGTCGGAATTTAGTCGCAACTTTATCCCGAACTCCAACTCACAAAATGATAACCAATACGACTTTCCGTATAACACTGCAAAACGAGTCATATCGATATTAGATTGACAACTATTACGAAAATAAAATCCAATAAGAGGTAGGTGGTTTTCCCCCAAATACCACAAAACTCATACGACCGCATAAATGCAAGTCGTAAAATAATTGCACAAAGGCAAGTTAAGACTCAAGGAATATATTTTTAAACTCTCTCTTACTAATCAAATATTCTTAAAGTTTTCCAACCCATTATCTCCAATATTTAAAATTCTCAATTTATAACACTTGAAAATTTCTAAAGCTTCTCACTTAGATTTTAAATTTAAATTCATTACTCTTCATTAGAGAAAATAAAGTTTAAGTTGTTTATTCTCTAATTCTTCAATAGGCATTCTCTAGTCTGCCACATTTTTTTTTCAATTTGTTTCTCAAATTTTCTATGTGTTAGAAATCTCCAAAAAAATATATCGACGGAGTCTCCTTTGTACGGAGGGCGTATACAATATTACAAAAATGATTTATATAATATACATCGACTATTTGGTCGGAAACAAAAAATATACCATCATATATCTCTTAAAATTAATTTGAAAACTTTCCTTTCTTTTTAGCATTTTAAAATGAGTTTGCACAATCTTATATATAATATTTTTGCTCAAAATATAGTCGAACTATCCTTTTTTCACCCGTACTTAACACAAATAGATGATATTAGATTATGTTCATAAATAAGAAGTGCTACATTTAATTATTAAGGGGAAATAGATCAATTTCACTTCAGATCTGCTATAAAGTAGACATATTTTGATCCAACAAACAACCAAATTTGAATTTTTTTATAAAATGAAAGTTGTTCTACACAGTCTATGCTTTCCAGCAATAAAAAAGACCCTCAGAATCGGACTTACAGTTTGAAAGTTATGCAAGATTTATATTCAGCTTAATCTTAGAAATTTCTTAAGAGGACATAAATGTCTATCCACTTTCAAACCCATTTTAGACTCAGTAAAAGCCAAATCTTTTAAAGTAGTAAAAAGAAACTTTATAGCTTTCTAAAAGCTCTTTAATTTGCAAAAAGATTGAGCTGTTATGGAGTTAAACTCAAGTTATCGCAATTTTAATACATCACTTTTCTAAATGATATTTCAGCTTTTAAAATCAATTTAAAATTTGAGATTCTCCCAAACCATTATAATTTCAAACTATATTTTCAAACAAGCCTTTTGCTATATCATTTATTAATGATCTTATTTTTCCCCTAAAAGCTAAGACATACAAAATTATGATCAACTTTATGTAATCATAAAAAAAACAATTTATTAAGTAGAAATATTTTCATTACTATCCAAAATCTAGCTTTAAAAACAATTAACTATAAAAAATCGTTTTGGAAGAGATAACTTATCTCTTCCATTATCAAGAGATAGTTATTGATTATCCACCAAAATAAATTTTTAAGATGTATATAAAGTTTAAAATTATTCTCACAATTTAAAATGATTATACTACACGAATTGTTCATTTATCAAAACAATCAAATTCACATTTCTACTTGTCACGAAAATTAAATTTCCATCCAATTATCAACATAAAACTAATTAAAGTTGATAATTAATTCAAACTCGTATTTAAAAGAATTTTGGAATTTCAAACCCACAAGTTTTAATACCATTTAAGTTTAAAAAAAAACTAGCTCATAAATTTATACTAAATGTTCTAAACTAACACTTATTTTCTCTTGAGATAGAGTTTTATATCTATCATCTACTATTACTCAAATAACTAAGTGCAAAAACAATTTTTTATAGTCATCATTAATAACTTGTACTAAACTGTTCTATTAATATTTTAAATTTTCAAACTAAAGTATTCTATTACCTTAAATACATCCTTTTATTAATCAAAGCATCAAATGATATTTTCTTTTAACAAAGACATCCCCTTAATTAGAATTATTCACTTTTACTTACCCAAATTACCATATTAAATTTCTCAAATTTCAAATAATATAAGGGGTATTGCCTCGCCATTGATTTATAGTGAATGACCCTATCGATTGGCTGCAGAGTTAATTAAATGATCGAAACTGCCTCGCCACTCCTCCAACATTCACTATGGTTCAGTGGTATCATTAAATATTTAAAATAATATACTATATTAATTATTTCCAAACTTTACTTATTAAAACTCAATTTATCGTGTCTGACTATCTCATCATAGTGTTTTGGAAATTCCTATCGATAACGTTGATCGGGCGCATCGACCAGAATTCTTAAAGGACTTGATGGACAACCCAGCACAAAAAAAATTTATTTTCCATAAAAAGAAATGCCTCATATATGCTATACAAAATATTTTTTGCTTATCACCACAAACAAAATTCAGTTTCACTTAAAAACATATCTTTTATTGAAAGATTTAAGAATTCAATTGTTGCTTACACTCAAAATCAAAGTACTCAAGAAGAACTCATCGAGATATTCCCATAATACTCGATTCACAAGAATGACGAATAAGCTGGAGTGTTCCCCAAATCGAATGGTATAATGGGCTACTCACAATTACCATATGAGTGCGAAATGCGGTAAGAGCAAAGTTATCCTCCGCAACTCATAGCTGACGAAAATCGTTGAAAGGTCAAGTTGAGGAATGACCCTAGCACCACTCAATGGATTAAAAAGATATAAAAGTAAGGGTAAGATATCTTCTCAAATGAGGAGAAGTAACACTTACAACACATCATTACTTCGATTGAAGTAATATCACAAAATATATCAGCAAATGAATATCCAAAGAGGATATCTTGAAAGGGGTAAGAATAACAATGTCAACTAAATTCAATTAATCACCTCATTTCCTTAGTGGACATCCTCATGGGAGGATACCCAAAAGGCTAAGAATTGAAACGGAGGTCAATATAATACTCGATTTCCCGATGGAGTGACAAACCTGACGGACTCATAGAAATCGACAAAGCCGCAATAAATTAAATTCAAGATACATCATCATCATCTCGAAACTCAAGAGTGAATACAAATACTTTGGAATCATCATTTACATTCAGAAGAACAAGAGACAACAAATCAGCCTAATTATGATACCTAAATATAGGATCCTCCAAATCATAGAATGCGACTTGATAATACGCAAGCCACTCCATCTCAAATCATTCGAAACTCTAAATATAAATAACGTGCTAATTCGCACAAAAAGATAAGCTATAAGAAATAATCGCAAAATCCTCAAACATCATACCAAATATTGTGGATCCCCTCAATAGGATTCGCAATCCTCAAAGAAATCACAAGATAAAAACATCAAAAAGCATCAATAAATTCCTCCGATACGGATGAGTGTTAAGCACTTGTGTCGAAGAGGACTCGAATAAAATAATCACGATTAGGATTACTCTAAAGATAAGATATAACCAGTTCAATTATGGAATATTATGGAATAAAATATATTCGTAGACATATCCAAAACTTCAATCTCAAAGGACACGATAAGATAAAGGACACGATGATTAAGAAATTTGTAACACTTGTACTATACTTGAATGTACCGTAATATATGCTTCTGTTCTGTGTTTATCATATTTTTTTCTAAACTCAGCTATGATACCAAGCTGTGACGCCCACCCCGAAACCCACGTTAGCAAAGAGTATTACTGGGTAATACTGCCTGCTAATGCGGAGAATATGGCTCGTTAGAAGCGACCATCTATAGTCTTGTCTTAAATATCTGTTGAATACATCGATTAATGCTCTCTTTATATATATTTTTGATATCTCAAGTGGATCGACATATCCAATAAATGCTTAATACAAAACTACATATGGCTATAGGATCTATCAGAACATAATACAACAACTCAAATGCATAACACATCACAGAACAACAAATAGATATATATATACATATATACTGATACATCCCAATACAATACAAATAATACATTATAAGTGGTATAACGACCACAATATGCACACGAGTCAAAACAATATACATACCAGAGTAGCGACAAAAAGGGCTAGCAGATAAGTCCATGCAGAAGAAGAATAGGCTAAGTCCATAAGGGTACCTAACCTGAAACACCTTGGTCTGACCTGAGTATAAAATATACGGCTCAGTCTAGCTAAACAAATCAGTTTATAAGGATAAGTGATAATATAAGCATAAGGCAAGGTGATAATCTTCTCAAGTGAGAAGGAATAAAACATAGAAGAAAAAAGGCAAAACAAGCAACAGGCAGGTCGACGCTATGGTCAATAGGTAGGTCGACCATGCATACCCTTAGATCGACCATATGGTCGACCTTCATGGGTCCATGGTCGACACTTAGGTCGACATGCCTGTCGACCTAGGCTACGTACTTTCCAGGTTAAATTTTCCAGCTTTGTTTTGATTTTCTAGCATGATTTCCAGATAGCAAATGAAGATGAAAAGCTATAAAATTATGCAAACATCACTACTACATCCAAACTACAATCCGGAACAATTCCGGCAACAATTCGATAAGAAATCAAGAAGATATAATCATTAGAAGAAGCAACTAAAACAAGATGTAGACTATAAACAAAATTTCTAAAAATTTATTTACTATAAGCTATAATTTATCCAGATCTTTGCATTAGTAGCACTATTTTAGCTAGAATTTTGAGTTTGTTAACTCACCATACATTAGAGAAGATAAACCAGAAGAATCAAAAGGAAGATGGTTGCTTTGAAGTGGATTTGGCATCTGGAATCTCTAAAAAGTAGAAACGGGAACATGCATAAAAGAATTTACAGTAATAAAAAACCTATATCTCAAACTAAGATTTTGATGAAATTATTGATGTTTTGGAGTTGATTACCTTTGAATCTCACTTTAAATTGAACAAAAAATCTCAATTTGCTTGAAGTTATTTTGAGTTTGAAGGCTTTGATTTTGAGAAAATAATGAACTTTCTTTTACAGACTAGAGGAAGAAGAAAAGCAATTTCTTTGTACGTTAAATACAATGTTTCTCACTTCTTTCTCATTTATTGATAGGCTAATGGGCCTTTAGACCCAAATAAATTAGGCTTTGAGAATTTATTTAACAATTAAAACCAAATGCACATATTTACACTAGTTATATGAAAACAAATGTCATCTTCTTCCAATTTTCACACCACAAAATACATAGACTTATATGCAAGATAAATCAAAATATTTTACATCATATAAAAAGATAATTTTTAGTTTTTAAAACATTTTTATTATTAAAAGCCCTTTATTTAAAAAAATACACAATTTACACCAAATAAATGTATTAATTCACATTTTTAACAAAAATTCTATAAAGTTTATTTTCTTACTTAGAAAAATATAACTAACCATTTCAAACTCAAATTTACAATTAAAACTCATTTTTACACCAAATTACATCTTTTTTCATTTAATTTAATACCTTTTAAAATCAAATATTTTCTTTAAAAATTACTAAAAGAAGCAAAAGGGCAATAATTTATATAATTATTGCCCTTTCTCTAAAGTAAGGTCATTTTCCATTTATTATCGCTCTAACCAAATAAAATAAAGTTTGGAATTTTATTTTCTCATTTTTAATTCCAAAATTCATTATTTATTCCAAATAAACAATTTAAAATCTCTAATTTTAATTTAATTCGCAATATTAAATTATAATTACCATTATAATTTAATATTGGCAGGTAATCTCTAAACCAGGGTTGTTGCATTTCCGACCCTAAATATGGAGTAGGCTCACTCCTAGTCTTTTCACGTTGATCTTTTAACTGGTTCATCGGGTCGATGTTAGCCTGGATCTTCTTATTGAGCTACTGATGGCAATCCATTAGTTCCATCATTAATAGTTCAAAATCAGCTCTGGTGACGTATTTAGTTAGATTCTAGGCATTGACAGCCGTCGATTGTACATTTTAATCAACTTGTTGAACGCTAGTATTGTCGTTGCCTTCAACGGCATGGGAAGTAGTAGACTTTCCTTTCGCCATAGCTAATGGCTTCCTTCTAGATCTTCCTTAAGTCTATGTAGAAACGGAACTTGTCGGTAGAAATTTGGATCTATCTCATGACACAAGAATCCACCAGTAGATGATGAGATCCAATCAGGCTGAGAATTCAACTCTCAATGAAGCACCAAAATGTTTGCACCAAAAGTTGGCACAAACACGCAATAGATTATTTGTAGAGAAGTAAATAAAGAAATCAAAATTAAAACAGAGGAAACAAGTAAAAAATGATGACAAACAGATTACAGTGGTTCGGTGTTGAATGCCTATGTCCAATTTGATGAAACAGCTTTATCAATCACTCGAATTTCTGAGGATAAGAGGAATCAGATCAGAATCCATAGTTACAATAGAGCATAAGGAAAAAACAGCATAAAGATCCTTCAAATGAGCTATGAACCATGTATTTAAAGGCATAGACGACCGAATATCTTCCTGAAAATTCAACAACATAATCTCCAAATGCAAATGAGGTCACTCAAAAAATCTCGTGGCTCAATTCCTAATATTTAGCGATCGAGGCCAATCGATCTTCCTAGCCATGTGGCGAATCGGTCAGATGGGCCCTCCTCTTTGCTAGCTTCATGTTTCCAAAGTTGTTTTCATAGTTTCTTTCAGGTTTTAAGAGATATCAATCGATTCCCATTGAGTTGAACTATAGATTCATATTTTTCATAGCCATAGTGATATGATCTGATCCCCTTCATAGGAGAAGGGATAGATACCAATCCTCTGCCAAGAGGAGGCATTAATCCATACGTAGAACATTCTGGAGAGCCCGTCTCTTGATCTCGTTTACTCATTTCTTCATACAATTTTTGTGCTTGATCTCTAGAATCCATGATCGCTTCTCTAGGCTGCTTGCATTGTCTATCTTCGAGTCTAACTTGTCCAGTCAGTCTGGATATAGCTGGATCAAAAGGCTGGATAACACATATCAAAACAATATCAAACATATAATAATCAACTAAAAAAACTAATGCTTAATGAATAAAAGGATTTTTTTTTTGAAATTTTCCCTTTTTACCTTACTGCTTGATGCACCTGATCCAACACTTAATTAATTCGTTGGATCTTTTTACTCCAAGAATTCGAACTTACAATAAAAAATAAAAAAGAATTGGATAATGTCATAGTCGATCACTTGTCTCATCTCCCAAATGCACCATTTTATTTACCCATCAACAAGAACATTCATGATAAATAACTCTTTTTGGTATCCACTGATCCATGGTTGGCTTACATGGTGAACTATTTAGTTACTAAAGAAACACCTTCATTCTAGTATAAATAGGATAAATACAAATTTATATCCTTAGTGAATTATTTTTATAGGGATGATCCATTCATGTTTAAGTATCGACCTGACCAAATTTTTAGATGGTGTGTCTTCGACACTGAAATCATGAGTATTCTTTCATTTATCATGAACATCCCCGTTGAGGTAATTTCGATTCTAAGAAACTACTAAAAAGGCTCACTAGTGTAGCTTTTATTGACCCACTCTTTTAAAGGATGCCTTTGGTATTTTTTAAGTTTATGATCATTATTAGATGTTTGGAAAAAACATTAAAAGAAATATGATGCCATTGGCCCTAATCCTAACAATCAAAGTATTTGATGTTTGGGAATCGACTTTATTGGGCCATTTCTTAACTCTTTTGGTAATCTTAATATTCTTCTTATCATCAATTATGTTTTAAAATGCATCGAAATCATTCCTTGTAAAACAAACTACAATATAGTTATTGTGAAACTCATAAAAGAATACATCTGTTCTAGGTTAGGAATACATCGCACGATAATTAGTGATAACGGAACACTTTTTGTAATCGATCTTTCAAAGTTTTAATAAAGAAATACTCAATGGTCTAAAGTTATCCACTCCTTATCATTCTCAAACTTGTGGTCAAGTTGTAGTATTAAGTCGATAAATCAAATAAATTTTGGAGAAATGAAGTAGTACAATCGAAAAGATTGGTCCAAAAAGTTGTTTGATGCACATTGGGTGTATAGAACTACTTTTAAAACTAATCTCGAGATCTCTCCTTATAGGTTCAGAACCCCTCTTTATGGTAGAAGTGTTTATTGATTTTCTAGGGAAATTTGTTGGTCTCACCTACACAGTTAAAGGGTATCAATTGATCCTTTTTAGAGAATTAGACATTAGTATACAGTAAAGCATGCATATGTGAGTAGAACTTGAACACAAATCATTATGGGTGATGACGGACATGAACCTTTTTTAACAACACGAGTGACACTTGGTTTAAGAAGAGCACTTATTGATTTCTAGTATGCGACGACCCATATTTCGGAAGGTTTAAATCAATAATAGTCCACACATATCCAACTCAAAAAATCTGAAACATAGATAATCAATGGGGTCAATTAAGAAAAATAAGGAAAGAAGAAAATAAATATAGAAACTCGCAGCGGAATGATAAAAATATAATAATCAAATAAACAGTTCATGAAGCTACTTATACTATACATTTGATTATAATTTACACAACATTTATTAGAGGTTTATATACAATAGAATAACAGAGTAATGCAACAGAACAGCATGACGCAGAGAATAATACTAGTAATAATAATATACCAATCTTCGTCTTCGTCCTCCAGAAAATAATCTTCAATGCGCTGAAAACTCAAGGTTGACCCAAGAATAATGAAAAGACAAAACACTCGAGTCGGGACTAAAATACCTTATGTGAGTCAAATCAATATCACATATAATATGAGTGTAATAGCGTCAGAGATGTTTATGGGATTTTACATCTCCTATCCAATGTACAACGTGCGTGTAATAACTCAAAAGATGTTACATGATTTTCCATCTCTTAAGAATCCATTAGAATATAATGTACATTATAATGCGCTATATATTTATTAGTAAAATAAATATTTTTCTTAGCGTTAAGGCTTTACATTAATCCCCCATAACGCGTTTTTAAGCATTGTCGAACAGTTTCCATATAATTCCCCAGTAACACGTTGAGAGATATGGATGCTCGTGATACGAAAACACTAAAACAAACTCGTAGTGGTGTCGTATAGGGATAAAAGTATGACAAGGCATGTGAGACAACACCCAAAGTAGGATACAACCAGTTCAGGCCGTAGGGGTGGCGGTAACGCATCGTAGCCACGATCGCCCACTACGTACATCAATCCCATATCGAGTCAAAGGGAGGTCATCCCAAAATCAAGGTGCACTAATCGTAACCAACATCAAATGTAATAGTATGGACCAAGTCCAAGAATAAAATCGAAGAACAGATGTCCTCTAGGGGTAGCTAGCCCACTTGGCCCTGTCAAGCTGTCATGTTTTAATCATTTCAAATTGCACAAGTGTCAGGGTCTATCCATCATCATTCTCTTTCTTCAAATCCAACAAACAACGCCAAATCTAACCACTTTATTCTGGAGTCTTCTTCGTAAAAACAGTTGTTAAAGTGGTTGCAATATTAACAAAGAGTATGCTAATAAGAGGCATCGGTCTCTTTAACAACGAAATGTTGTTTTACACACTGGTTGGTACTTTTACATTTCGAAAACGATTCATACTTGATATCAAAATATCATATTCGTTTCAAAAATATTTTTCACTTCAAAATATCATATTTACTTGAATATGTCAATTTCGCTAGAAATCATTTTCACTCCAATATCTTAATTTAACTTCGAAAACCGTTTTGAACTTCAACTTAGGTTATAACTTCATTTTAACCCAATTCGCATTCAAATCAATGATTTAAACATAAACAAATCCCACTCAGACCAGTTTGAATTTTTGAAAATAGTTTGAATAGTTTTAAAAAGTAAAAATAGTTTGATAAAATGGTATAGATATTAAAAATGGTTTCCATAGGAAAATAGTTTGGAAAATCAAAATAATTTGAATATTTTAAAAAGAACGATTTTAAATAGTTTATATCAAAATAATTTTATTGAAAATAGTTTCAAAGTCAAACTAACTCTAATCCAAATCTTTCAATTCAAATCAATTTCTATTTCCATTTCCATTTCCATTTCCATTTCAATTTAAATCAATTCAATTTCGATTTCAATTCAAATTAATTTCCATTTCAATTTCCATTTGAAATAATTTCAATTTCAAAACATTTGTTTAACTTCAAATTCGATTCACAATTCGATTCAATGGTTTAAATTTCAATTCAATTCTTATTTTAAACCATTTCTATTATATTGATTTCAAGTTTAGTTTCAATTTATTGATTTAAATCGCTTAAATCAACTTTAAACTTTGATATTCAATTTAAGGTTCAAATCTTTAAAATAATTTAACTCCGAGCCCAAATATGAAATATCCATTTAAATTACTTTTACTTAGCAATATTTTAAAGTTCGAATAAAATTCCACATCTTTCAAAAACAAATCAATTTCCTAAATTCAAATCGTATTTCAATCATAACTTCAAAATCTCAAATTTCATTTTTAAACAATTTCTTCAACAAATTTTAATTTCACATTTCGAAACTCAAATTCGAAATTAATTCAAATTCTATATTTCAGTTAAACTCTATTTCTATAAAATGAAATCATTTGAATAAATTCCAATATAAAAGTTTTTAAATCATTTAATTTTACCAATCCGGTGTCAATATATAATTTTCTATCATATGGCCAAGTGAATAATTATTTCGATGTGAATTTCAAGGATGGATATATGTCATTTCAATCTAAATAAATGTCATAGGTATATATCATCTCAACCTATTTTTTTATTCATTCGAAATAATTCAAATAATAGTTTATATGATGTCAACAATATACAGGGTGATAACTAGAAGATATAAAAATAAACAAACATCAAAATCATCCAAAATATCAACCATTAGCATCCATCACATCAACATTCAAATAATAAATATAACGCAACAGTTAAGTAGTTATCAAAATCGGGTGCCTAACTGACAATTTAATTATAATTTCGAATTAGGATATCCATTTAAATCTTTATCAATTCAATTCATATATCAATTTAATGTCAATTAATTTACCATACATCAGTCAATGATATTAAATTACTTCATGATATTAATTTAACAAACATAAAAATATTTAGTACATCGTGAGTGTTTAAGACACTCACCTATATTTGAAATTAAAAAAAATTCCAGCTTCAAATAAATTCCATTGACACCCCCATGTCGTAGACGACACCAATACAATTCCAACGCGACTCGTTTCGCTCGAATCAGATCTCGTAACAAATAGTTATGCAACTTATTAATATACAGTAAAATTAAAACTTAATTAACAAAATTAAGATGAACAAAAAAACCTACTCTCAGCTCAAATCCTCCATGTCGCACATCCCTTCCAGGTCGATCACGTATTCTTCTTCATTTTTTAAACTCGAACGAATCGCGCCTCCAGACCCTTACAACATCGCCGCTCGTAGGCCACTGCCAGCGCCTACCTCCACCTGTGCTCAACCTCCACTGTCGCGTGCGAGAATAGATGCGCCCACAGAAACCTCTAAAATGGCTGTCCGCACCGCCATCGCAAAACCAACGGCCGCCTCCTCCTGCCTCCAAGCGCCGCCCTGCATGCTTCCCTCCTCTCTAGTCGAGACGCGCCTCAGCCTCCCCTTTGTTCATTCGCGTTGCTTTGTTCGTATTATTTTCTTTCTCTTGTTCGTTCTTCCCAAAATGAAAACGAGATGGGGGATGTATGAGGGTGAAAAAATTATACGCGGGCGTATGAAGTGTTCGAGCTATGGTATGTGAATATATTATTACAATTAGAAAATATATAGCTTTTAACATCCGAAATTCTCAAACTCCAAACGAAGCATGCCCCATGGCGTTCTATATGTTATACCCTCATTCCAAACACAATGGAGTAGATATCAGGATCCAATTCCACCATATTCAGAAGATAGCTCTTCAAAATCAATTTATTTTAATTAAATTCCTTTAACTGATTTCTAAACGTTTCAAACTCGTACGACCAAATGATATGTCTGATCTTTACGAAACTTGAAATCATATAATAATTCACTATTACGTATCTGACGAAACTGGTTTCGTCGAAATCCGAGATAGTGGCCAAAATGGCAATTTTCACCCGTTAATTTAAAACTAGAAAATTTCAATTTCTATTTATCCACTTTTAAATTCACTTTTAAAGGCAAACAATTTTCATTCTTGTTCAATAAAATTTATATCAACTTTCAACATCATTTTCATTCATATTAAATTATAGATTCAATTATTTAAATAATTTCCAATATTAAATTTATACAATTTAATTATTCAATGAATTATATTAATAAATCATAAAATTTCAAATGAATTTTAATTATCAACAATTATTTTATTTCCATCTAAATAATTCAAGATTTATTATTCAATTCCAATTATTGATTATAAACACAGTCAATAAATATAATTTCATTTCAATACCAGTTATTGCTAAAATTTTCGAAATTGGTTATTTCAAAATTTTATTCAAGTTTATACTAAATAAATTACATACACATTATATTTGTAGTTCTACCAATTTTTATTCAATAATTCTATTAAATTTAATAATTTTAAATAGTTAAAAATACAGGTCGTTACATTCTCCCCCACTCAAAACTTTTCGTCCTAGAAAGGGGTTAAGGAATTTAACATATGATATATTTTATTCAAAAAAAATCAACTTACAAAACATTAAAATCTTATTTACAAAACCATTACCACACTTCCATTATGCCATTCTGATCGATTCTACACAAATTACAACTTATATATAGAAACAAGCTATAAAATTTTAAAACCTCAAAAAAAGTTAACACCCGGATTTACGGAAAATTTCAACATCGTCTCCTTTACGCGGCTCGATCATTAATATTTTACAATATAATATATATCGCAAATATACCAAATATATCTTATCTCAATGATGAGGCATCCCATAAGGAAAATAAATATGCATGTAATCCGAGATATGTACCTCATTATTATTAATACAAGCAATTTGGCTCAAATTAAGCAAGCAAAAACAAATTAAATCCGCGTATATGTCCAAATGCCTTCGTATGTACCTGTCGCAACTCAAATTTGAATATAAGCCACTTATAAAAGATATAAAAACAAGCATGTGTTTAATCGAACCATATAACACGAATTCGTAATCCGAACCATATAACACGAGAACCAATACAAACCATACAACAATCATATGCAATCAAAAATGATTAAAACAATGATTTACAACAAAACGAACCGTCCAACAATTAATATTCACCCAATTATTTCATAACTATCACAATTTTACATTTCCAATGTCAATATTTAGTTTATACATTTCATTTCTTATTAACATCCATTTTTATTGACATTATATTGGTTTACTTCTAATTTATTCACATCTATCTTATTTACATTCAATTTATTTAATTCAATTTATAAAAATTTCGTTTAAACACAATTCATATAAATCCACTTTTGGGCCATCTTACTAATCGTTTCATTCAATCTTATTTAAATTGGATTTTAATTCATTATCACTTATTGTATTCTCTTTAGTACTAATATCATTTATAGACCATTTCATAAAATCAATTAAGTTTACTATAACATTTTTATACAACGCAACTCGTATTTATTATTACTTCATAACTTAAGTTCATATTAATTCATTGATTCACTTCATTAGTTTATTTCATCAATTCATATAATTTACTTTGCATAAGTAAATTTTATTTTATAATTCAAATTCATGTTAATAAATTTTTCTTTTTATCGCAAGCAATTTCATTCCACTTTCCTTAAGTTAGCTTCAAACTTATAATTCATTTCATTAACTTATCTCATATTCAATTAGTTAACATTCAGTTTATTTAAAAATCATTCCATTTGTATTCAATTTACTTATATCCAGTTTAAATCAAATTTAATTACTCATATAAATTTTTATTTACATCCATTTATTCTCATTCAATTTCTTCCACACTTAAATTGCATTTCAATTTATAGCTCAAGTTCTTATTCATTCTATTAATTCATTTTATAGCTTAAGTGGAATTAATCCACTTTAGTAATTCATCTAGTTCCATTCAAATCCAATTCAATTCATTTAATCTTTGTTAAGTTAAACTTCATTTCAATTATTCCATAACTCAGTTTATTGAAGTTAGTTTTCTTCTTTTCTTATCATTCACATTCAACAAATTTTAAAATTTGTTTTTAGCTTAATATTTCTCAAATCTATTAGTTGTACAAACTTATTCGCTTAAAATTTCATTTCATTATTTTATCTAAATCATTTGAAATAAAATTCATTTCATATAAGCTTTCTTGAGTTAAACTTCATTTTATTTAATTCCTTTCACTAACTTAATTTATTTAACATTTCTTAGGTTAATTATTTTATTTCATATCTCAAATTAAAATTTTCTTCTTATTTGCTTACCCAAAATGTTCAACCATTTTTAAAATTTGGTCTTGCTTTATTGTTCAAATTTAAAATTTATAAACTTATTTCTTATCTATACTATTTTCAATTTATAAGTTCAAAAACTATTTTCGTATATTTATCAAATCGGTCCAGTGGTTTCGACATAGTGGATGTTGCTACATTGTGTTGTAGTGGCACCGGATCGATTCCCAGCGGCCACAATAATGAGACATAGTGCACGGCCACTTATAAAACCGGCTTAACCAAAGGTCAGGGCGACATAGTCTCCCTGTCCCCTAAGTTTTTTGTCAAGTTCTAGTGGTCCAGTGGTTTCGACATAGTGGACGTTGCTACATTGTGTTGTAGTGGCACCGGATCGATTCTCAGCGGCCACAATAATGAGACATAGTGCACGGCCACTTATAAAACCGGCTTAACCAAAGGTCAGGGCGACATAGTCTCCCTGTCCCCAAAGTTTTGGTTGTTTTTTTTGTTTTTGTTTTTTTTTGTTTTTTTTCAAAATCCAAAGTTTTCATTCATGTCTGCTCATCATGTCCTTCTCCCATCCCCTTCCGTACCTTCTTCTTCCAATCCCATACTTCCCGTTCTTGTCACATCTTTTCCACTCCGTCCTCCAACTGACCACCGGTCCATTCCACCTCCTCCTCTTCGGTCCGATATTGTTGCATCTTCTAACCTTACTTCATCATCTGTCCTTCCAGATGTGGTACATCATATATCCAGTCAAATCAACCCCACCTCCATCCCCTCTAATCATTCTCCACCTCCAGCCCCTACTCCTCCTCCTCCTGATGTTGTCCCTCCCTCTTCTTTGATCCACACCAATCCCATTGTTCCACCTTTTCCATCTGAACACTTCCCTTCCCTTGGTGCCACCACTTCTTCTGCTCCTCCTGCTTCATGGTCCTCTCTCTTTAACTCGAGACCTAGGAATGCTGGTTCTTACATTCCTAAGCATTTTGATGTTGATTACACTGGCTTTTCAATTGAACCCCCTCAAGAAGTACTGAATGAGGGTATCAAGGCATGGTCTGGCTGCCTAGTTGGATCTTTTTTGGCTGGAAATGTTAATTATATGGCAGTAAAAGCTCATCTACAAAAAGTGTGGAAGCTTAAAGGATCATATGACATTTTTTTTGATAATCAAAATTACTATTTCAAATTTGCCTCTGAAGAAGACAAAATCAATATTTTGCGACGTGATCCCATGTTTATACGTGGCCAGATGTTTATCATCACCAAGTGGAATCCAACACTATCTTCAGTGCAGCCAGAGGTGAGATTGGTGCCAATCTGGATTCATTTTTACAGAATTCCTATAATGCTGTGGTCTTTGATGGGTATTAATTGGATAGCATGTCACATTGGAAAGCCTGTTTGCTTCGATGAGAACACTGAAAGGATGAAAAGATTTGAATATGCTAAATGCTTAATTGAAGTATCTCCTGATAAAGAACTGCCTCACTTCCTATCTATTGGAGATGATTCCTGCCCTAACATTCAGATTGAATACTCATGGAAACCTCTAATTTGTGTTACATGTTCTACTTTTGGTCATGCTACTGACCAATGTGAAAGAAAAAATGATCAACAAGATGGAGTAATGCCTGATAACTTATCTACAAGTAATGCTTCAGCTGACCATAAAGTCAAGGATGTGGAAGAAAATCAGGTTGATAAAGATAAAAGGGGTTTCTTTGTAAGAAGCAAAAAGAGTATAAAAGCTGGCCAAAAGTTTTGGAGAAAAGTAAATAAGGATAAAAGTAGCAGTAATGATATGGAAGGTGGTCAGGTAGGCAATCTCACTAATGTGAATGAATTAAGCAAAAGGAATGATGAAGATGTAGTAGAACAAGTGCTGGAACAAAATGAATCAATAAATGTTACTACCTTGGAAACTAACAGTAGTGCAATCAAAGACTCTGAAATGAATCAGCAACTTATTTCCACTGAGGATGTCATGAAGCAAACATTGAATATCTTGGAGTATGATAAATGCAGTACTATTCAGAAAGTTGGTGGAATACACAATATAACAATAGATCCTGATAAGAATAAAGCAATACATGATAATACAACTCATGATGAATGTGAAGTGTCTACACACAATGCATTCTCTGTGCTACAGGAAATTAGTGAAAATGAAGAGGATATTCAACAACACTTTTCTCAAATTCCAGAGTTGCACAACAATTCTTTGTGCACTGACATGCACAATGTATCTCCACAAACAATATCCCCCTCTGTAATCTCAACTCCCAACATTCAAATCAATCTAGCTTCTCCTTATTCTTCCCTTTCACTCCCAAATCATATCTTTAATGACATCATCAATCCTTCAGCTTCATTAAATATTCCCATCCCTATTCAACCTAACTTCCTGATTCCTCAGCCAAAAAGAAGAAAGGTCGTCCAAAGAAATCGAATAAAATACCCACAATTGACTTGGACAATGGTATCAACTTCTCCATTGAACAAATTGGGCTTGAAGTTTTGTCTCAAAATAATAAGGTTAACTCTTCCTCTGGGGTCCAAACCAGAGCTTCAACTTCATCATTATTTTAATGATTGAAAACATAGGCTTTTGGAATGTTAGGGGTGCTAACTCCTTTGACAAGCAACTTGAAATTTCCAACCTTATTTCTTCTCACAGCATTCAACTAATGGCCATTTCTGAAACTAAACTAAATCATGAAACGACTGTTAAAGCTATCTCCAACATTAGACATGACTGGAGCAGTATTCACAATTTATCACAAGCTCCTTTTGGTAGATTGCTAATCCTATGGAATCCTATGATCTTTTCCATAACCCCCATCATTGTCCACAGGCAGTTCATACATTCTGAAATATTACACATCCCCTCTTCATCTACTTTTCTCCTTACCTCTGTTTATGCTGACAATAATGCTACTTAGAGGCAAATCTTTCTTGACATTTTACCTTTTCTTCAGCAGTCCAATCTGCCTTGGATCTGTCTTGGTGATTGGAACTGCATGCAACTTTCTTCTGATAAATGTGGGGGAACTCCGTTATCCTACTATCAGACAAGACCTCTTAACAAAGCCATATATGATGCCAACCTCATTCCCACTTCCAACTCTGGTGCTTTCTTTACTTGGAATAACTCCAGTAAACATGGGAAAAGAACGTACTGTAAACTTGATAGAGTTTATACTAACTACTCTACTATCCTCAAATGGCCTAATCTATCTACCTTTATCCCTCCCCCATCTTTTTCAGACCATTCCCCTCTCATCATTTCCTGGGATAAGGACACTGTGAGAAAACGATCCTCCTTTTCATTTTTTAATAACTGGTCTAAACACCTAGATTTCACAAAAAATGTAAAATATGGATGGAACTATCATACTTTTGGAAACCCCATGTTTGTTTTGAAGGCTAAACTCAAGAATTTGAAGATTCAACTGAAGGAATGGGCTCAACAAACATATGGTAATGGGAATAGCTTGTCTTCTTCTATATGTGAAAAATTATTTCAGGTAAAACTGGAAATACAAAGAAGCCCTGACCAACCTCAGCTGATTATTAATGAATGCTCTATGCTTAAGGACCTCTCCAAAGCTCTCATTGAAGAAAATAAGATGGCTAAGCAAAAGGCAAAACAGGACTGGCACTTGAATGGTGATAAAAATTCATCCACCTTCCACAAAAGACTAAAAATTCAACAGGCATCCACAAATATTTTCTCTATTCTTGATATGCATGGTCAACCTTGTGATACTCAAGATTCAATTCAAGAAGCCTTTGTGGAGTATTTTCAGCATAACCTTGGGAGGTCTCAAGTCCCTTCAATCTCTAACCATCAATTTACTCAGTATCAACTCCCTCAAATACCTGATGTCATGATTACTGATTTAATTAAGGAAATTTCAGATTCTGAAATCAAACAAGCTATCTTTGGATTAAACTCTCAAAGTTCTCCTGGTCCTGATGGATTTAATGCCCATTTCTTCAAAGTCACTTGGGATATTACTGGAGGGGACTTGATCAAGGCTGTTAAGAATTTTTTCACACACAGTAAACTTATCTCGGTTATTAATGCTACTAAACTTGCACTGATCCCTAAAACTAACCATTCTATATCAGTTGATCAGTTCAGGCCCATTGCTTGTTGCAATGTTATATATAAGTGCATTGCTAGGATATTGGCAGCTAGAATGAAAACTCCTTTGGATAGTTTGATCTCTGTTAATCAGAGTGCATTTCTTCCAGGTAGGGACATAACTGATAATATACTCCTTGCTTCTGAACTGATGAAGGGGTATAATAGGAAACTCATCTCTCCTAGATGTGTCCTTAAGCTTGATATTCAGAAAGCCTATGACTCATTACAGTGGAAATCTATCATTTACATTTTGCATAAGATGAATTTTCCCATCCCTTTCTTATGTTGGCTGTATACATGTATTTCTACTGTCAATTACTCCCTTAGTATCAATGGTAATATATTTGGATACTTTAGTGCAACCCAGGGAATTAGACAAGGTGACCCGGTGTCCCCTTACCTATTCATCTGTGCTATGGAGCTGCTCACTGCTCTTCTTTCTGATGCTATGTGCAGTAAGCTTATTGATTATCATCCACTGTGCAGGAAGAATAGTATTTCCTCTCTCCTTTTTGCAGATGACTTACTTTTATTCACTAAGCCCAATCTGAAATCCATTACTGGGGTCATAAAAGTTCTTGATACCTTTGGTACCTTGTCTGGTCTGAACATCAACAGAAGTAAATCTAGATTATTAATTGCTGGTCTCCCTGATGATGGTAAAGAGATAATGTACTCTATGTCTGGCCTCTCTCCATTTTCTGATAATGAGTATTATCTTGGGGTGCCTCTTTGTAATTCTAGAATCAGGACTTTCCAATGTTTAGAACTATTTGAAAATATTACTGCCAAACTTGCTAGTTGGAAAATATCTAGATTTTCGATGGCTGGTAGACTTGTAATTGTCAAATCCATTGCCTTCTCCATGTGTGTTTATTATGCCAGAATTTGCATTCTCCCAGCCAAACTCATTAGCATGGTTAACTCAGCTTTAAATCATTTTTTATGGCACGGTAATCCCTTCTCTATGAAAATGATTCCAATTTCCTTTAGCAAACTATGTTGTCCACAGGAAAAAGGTGGACTTGGAATCATAAACATTAGGAACTGGAACCTTGCTACATTATCTGCAAGAATTGACAAGCTATTAAGGAATGACAAAAATCTATGGGCTTCTTGGTGTAGGCAATACCTCATACGTCAAGGTAACTTTGGTTTATTTCTTCTCCAACTGACTGTAGCTGGACTTGGAGAAATATATTGAGAGGTAGACAATTATTTCTACCTCTGGTGCAACAGAGAATGAAAGAAATCAACATGATATCTTTTTGGTTTGATCCATGGCCTTCAAAAGGAATCATTTTAGCAAATATAATTGATTATGAGATGAGAAGATCCACTGGGATTGGTAATACTGCTACTCTATCTAGGTTTTAGGCTGATGATAGTGTCTCCCTTCCTCATTGTAGCTCTGCAGTGGTAAGAACTGAATGGACTGCTATACATAATAGGAAATACAAAATCAGTGATGCTCATATGACTTGGAATGACAGAGTGCATTCAATTAAAAATGTTTATATGGCACTTGATCCATCCATGCAACTGCCTACTTTTATTTGGCATTCTCGTATTTGGGATCATGGTTCTGTTCCAAAAGAGAACCTGTACGTGTGGAAGGTAATGATGAATGGTACCCTGACTCTAAGCAAACTCAAAGGCTATGGGGTTGTTCAATGTGACAAATGTCTATTCTGTGGAGTAGGGGTGGAAACGGCTGTGCACTTATACTTTGAATGTGATTTCACTTTCCACATATGGAGTTCCATATTGCAATGTAATGGTTATCACAGGCCAATGAGAAGCTCATGTATGGAATGGTACAACATCTTCAAGGCAACTAGATGGAAGAATGAGAGAAGTAGAAAGTTGTTAAGAATTTTGAAGAAGGTAATGTATTTTGTTTGGTTGGAGAGGAACAATAGGGTGTTTAAAGGGAAAGCTTCCTCTAAACATGTATTGGTCCTTTCTATTACTAGTAACATATAATTCTTATGTGTGCCTTCGTCACTCATGTGGTGGTCAGATTGTTGTAATCCGCTGTTCTGATATTTTTGGTTGTTAATAAAAATGGTAGGGGACCATTCCACCCCGCTTGCTTTGCAAAAAAAATAAAAATAAAAAACTTGTTTTAACCAATTTTTTTTTCTTTTGGTAGCAATTCTTACTCTGAAACTCGAAAATGAATACTGGCGATACTATAGTCATCCTTAGAATTTATTTCCCAGCGACAAAGCGAGTTCAATGCTTTTATTTCTTTCAAAAATCTTTTCAAAATATATTTATAGTCAAAACACTTTCAAATAATATGATTATAAAGTTTGAAGGCTTTGAAAACAATTTTGAAAGCAATGGGATTCAAGTTCTAAAATTCTCAACTTTAAATCCTTTCTATTTAAAAGTCATATTATAAATATACTTATACAATTTTGTTCCCTTGTTATGAAAATATTTCGTTAGTCTACGTCTTTGTTATTTCAAAAAGTTCTTATTGTGATTATATTTTAATTAAATTTAATTATAGATGCTTCGTGAAATAGTGTTCACAAAGTATTCGTTTTAGTTTAATCAACCAATAATCAATGATAACTAAATATTATCATCTCCTAGCAATAACTTCATTAAAACCATCATTTTATACGTATAAAATATTATTTAGGTAAAATTATTTCATTTTCCTTATTTTAAAACAATATTATGTCGATTTACCTCGTTTAAATATTTAGAAACCCATGTCGATAATATGGTGTCCCACGCATCGATCAGAATTCATAAACAACTCAACGGATAAGTAAACACGATATAAAACATTTTATAATACTAAAAGGTATGCTCTCTCATATATATACGGTCTAACAAACTTATTATAGGGTATTACTACCCAATCTCTAATGAGTCAAACCCCACAAAGTTAAGGTCATCGCTAAACCAAAGCTCTGATACCAACTGTGACGACCTACATTTCAGAAGGTTTAAATTGACAGTAATCCACACATGTCCAACTCAAACAATCTGAAACATAAATAATCAATGGTGTTAATTAAGAAAAATAAGGGAAGAAGAAAACAAATATAGAATCTCGTAGCGGAATGAAAAAATATGATAATCAAATAAATCGATCGTGAAGCTGTTCATATTATACATTTGATTATAATCTATACAACATTTTTCAGAGGATATATACAATGGAATAACAGAGTAATGCAGCAGAACAATATAATGCAGGGTATAATACTAGTAATAATAATATATCAATCTGCGTCTTTGTCCTCCTGAAAATAATCTTCAATGCGCTGAAAACTCAGGGCTGACCCGAGCGTAATGAAAAGACAAAACACTCGAGCCAGACTAAAATATCCTTATGTGAGTCAAATCAATATCACATATAACACGAGTGTAATAGCGTTAGAGATGTTTATGGGGTTTTACATCTCCTATCCAGTGCATGCAATAACTCAAGAGATGTTACGGGATTTTTAATCTCTTAAGGATCAGTCAAAATATTATATATAGTAGAATACGCTATATATGTATCAGTAAAATAAATATTTTTTCTTAGCGTTAAGGCTTTACATTAATCCCCCTTAATGCGTTTTTATGCATTGTCGTAGAGTTTGCATATAGCACCTAGTAGCACGTCGCAGGATAGGGATGGTTCGTGATACGACAACACTAAACAAAACTCGTAGTGGTCTCGTATGGGGATAAAAGTATGATAGGGCACGTGAGGCAATGCCCAAGGTAGGATGCTACAAGTTCAGGTCGGAGGGCTGGTCGTAACGCATCGTAGCCACGATCACCCACCGCGTTCTTCCATCCCATATCGAGTCAAAGGGAGCTCATCCCAAAATCAAGGTGCACCAATCGAAACCAACATCAAATGTAATAGCATGGACTAAGTGTAGAAAAAAATTGAAAACGGATGTCCGCTAGGGGTAGCTAGCCCGCTTGGCCTTGTCAAGCTGTTATGTTTTAGTCATTTCAAATTAGCACAGTGTCCGGGGCTATCCATCATCGTTCTCTTTCTTCAAATCCAACAAACGACGCCAAATCCAAACACATCGTTCTGGAGCCTCCTCCGCATACATAGTGATTAAAGTGGTTCCAATATTGATAGAGAGTATGCCAATAAGAGGCCCCGGCTTCTTTAATAACCAAATGTCATTTTACACACCGGTTGGTACTTTTACATTTCGAAAATGATTCATACTTGATATCAAAATATCATATTTGCTTTAAAATTCTTTTTCACTTTAAAATATCCTACTTACTTAAATATGTCAATTTCGCTTGAAAATCGTTTTCACTCCAATATCTCAATTCCACTTCCAAAATCGTTTCAAATTTCAACTTAGGTTATAACTTCATTTTAAGCCAATCCGCATTTAAATCAACGATTTAATTATAAACCGTTCCCACTCTGACCAGTTTGAATTTCTGAAAATAGTTTTAAAAAGTTAAAATAGTTTGATAAAATGGTTTAGATATTAAAATTGGTTTATTTAAGAAAATAGATTGGAAAATCAAAATAGTTTGAATATTTAGGAAAAGATATATTTTAAATAATTTATATTAAAATAATATAACTGAAAATAGTTTCAAAGTCAAGCTGATTTAATTCCAAATCTTTTAATTCAAATCAATTTTAAGTTCCATTTCAATTTAAATTGATTCAATTATTATTTTAGTTCGAATTATTTCCATTTCAATTTCCATTCAAAATAACATCAATTTCAAAATGTTCATTTAACTTTAAATTAAATTCATAATTCGATTAAATGGTTTACATTTCAATTCGATTCCTATTTTAAGCCATTTCTATTTATATATATTTCAAGTTCAGTTTCAATTTATTGATTTAAATTGCTTAAATCAAATTTGAACTATGATATTCAATTTAAGATTCAAATCTTTAAAATAATTCAACTCCGAGCCCAAATGTGAAATATCCGTTTATATTACTTTTACATATCAATATTTTAGAAGTTCGAATAAAAGTCCAGATCTTTCAAAAACAAATCGATTTCCAAAATTTAAATGATATTTCACTTATAACTTCAAAACCTTAAATTTCGTTTTTAAACAATTTCATTTAACAAATTTTAATTTTGCATTTCGAAACTCAAATTCAAAATTAACTCAATTTTTATATTTCAATTAGATTTTATTTTTATGAAATAAACCATTTGAATAAATTCAAATCCAAAATTTTTATAATCATTTAATTTAACCAATCTGGTGCCTGTATATAATTTTCTATCATATGGCCAAGTGAATATTTATTTTGTTTTTAATTTCGGGGAAGGATATATATCATTTCAATCCAAAATAAATGTCATAGGTATATATCATTTCAACCTATTTTTTATTTATTCTTAATAATTCAAATAAAAGTTTATATGATGTCAATAATATACAGGGTGATAACTGGAAGATATAAAAATAAATAAACATCTAAATCGTCCAAAATATCGACCAATAACATCCATCACAATCAACATCGAAATAATCAATATAACACCATAGTTAATTAGTTATCAATATCGGGTATCTAACTGGCAATTTAATTTTCAATTTTAAATTTAACTGTCCATTTAAATGCTTATCAGTTCAATTCATATATCAATTCAATGTCAATTAATCTACTAAACATCAGTCAATAAAATTAAATTACTCCATAATATTAATTTAACGAACATAAAAATATTTAGTACGTCGTGAGCATTTAAAACACTTACCTTCATTTGAAACCGAAATTTTTTTCGGCTTCAAATAAATTCCATTTCCACCCTATGTCCTAGGTGACGCCGATACGATTCCAAAGCGACTCGTTTCACTCGAATCGGATCTCGTAAGAAAAATATATGTAATTTGTTAATATACGGTAAAAATAAAACTTAATTAACAAAATTAAGATAAACATAAAAAATAAAACCTTCTCTCAGCTCAAACACTTCAAGCCGCGCATTCCTTCCCAGGTCGACCGCGTATTCTTCTTCGTTTCTTTTTTTTAAACTCAAACGTATCACGCCGCCAGACCCTCACGACATTGCCACCCATACACCACGGCCAGCGCCCACCTTTGCCGGCGTTCAACCTCCGCAGTTGCGCACGAGAATATATGCGCCCACAAAAACCCCTAAAATGACTGTCCGCCCCGTCGTCGCAGACCAGCGGCCACCTCCCCCCGCCTCCAAGCCCACCCCTCGCGCTTCCCTCCTCCCTGGTCGAGATGCGCCTCAGCCTCCCCTTTGTTCGTTCGCGCTGCTTTGTTTATTTTATATATTTCTCTTGTTTGTTCTGCCCAAAATGAAAACGAGAGGGAGGATGTACGAGGGTGACAAAATTATATGCGGGCGTACGAAGTGTCAAGCTATTGTCTGTAAATATATTATTATAATTAGAAAATATTTAGCTTTTGACGTCCGAAATTCTCGAACTTCAAACGAAGCATGCCTCCTGGCGTTCCATATGATATACCCCCATTCCGAACACAATGAAATAGGTATCGGGAGCCAATTCCATTACATTCAGAAGAAAGCTTTTCAAAATCAATTTATTTTGATTAAATTCCTTTAATTAATTCCTACACGTTTCAAGCTCGCACGGCCGAACGATAAGTTCGATTGCTACGAAACATGAAATCCTATAATAATTCACTATTATAGATCCATGAAACTAGTTTCATCAAAATCCGAGATAGTGGCCAAAATGGCTATTTTCACCCATTAATTTAAAACAAGAAATTTTCAATTTCTATTTATCCACTTTTAAATTCAATTTTAAAAGTAAACAATTTTCATTCTTGTTCAATAAAATTTAAATCAACTTTCGATATCATTTTCATTCATATTAAATTCTAGATTCAATTATTTGAATAATTTCCAATATTAAATTTAAACAATTTAATTATTCAATGAATTATATTACTAAATTACATAATTTCAAATGAATTTTAATTATCAACAATTATTTTATTTCCATCTATATAATTCAATATTTATTATTCAATTCTAGTTATTTACTATAAACACAGTCAATACATAGAACTTATTACAATACTTTGTATTGCCAAAAACTTTGAAATTGGTTATTTCAAAATTTTATTCAAGTTCATATTAAATAAATTACATAAATAAAATATTAAATTCTTATTTCTAACCATTTTTATTCAATAATCATATTAAATTTAATAGTTTGAAATAGTTAGAAATACTGATCATTACATTCTCCCCCACTCAAAATTTTTCGTCGTCGAAAAGTTTTGAGTAAGGAATTTAACATATGATATATTTTATTCAAAAAAATCAACTTACAAAACATTAAAATCTTATTTACAAAACCATTAACATGCTTCCATGATGCCACTTCGATCAGTTCTACGAAAATTACAACATATAAATAAAAACAAGTTATAAAATTTTAAAATCTCAAAAATTTTATAACCCCCGGATTTATGGAAAATTTCAATAAAATCTCATTTGCGTGGCTCGATCGTGAAATTGTTACAATATAATATATATCATAAATGTACCAAATATAATATATATCACAAATATACCAAATATATATCTCATCTCAATAATGAGGCATCCCGTAGGGTAAAATATAAAAATGCGGTATGTAATCCGAGATATGCACCTTATTATTATTATTAATACAAGCAAGTTCTCTCATATTAAGCAAGAAAAAGCAAATTAAATCCGCATATACATCCAAATGGCTTTCGTATGTACCTGTCTCAACTCAAATTTGAATATTAGTCACTATAAAAGATAAAGAAGCATGTACGAGTTTAATAGAATCGTATAACATGAATTTGGAATCCAATGCATAAACATGAGCACCAATAAACACCATGCAACAATCATATGCAATAAAAAACAATTAACAATACAACAAAACAAACCATCCAACAATTAATATTCACCAAATTATTTCATAGCTATCACAATTTTACATTTCCAATGTCAATATTTAATTTATACATTTCATTTCTTATTAACATCCATTTTTATTGACATTATAGTGGTTTACTTCTTATTTATTCACATCTATTTCATTTACATTCAATTTATTCAATTCAATTCATAAAACTATTGTTTAACACAATTCATATAAATCCATTTCTGGGCCATTTTATAAATCATTTCATTCAACCTTATTTTAGTTAGATTTTATTTCATTATCACTTAGTATATACTCTTTAATACTATTATAGACCATTTCATAAAATCAAATAAGTTTATTATAAAATTTTTGTATAACGCAACTCATATGTATTATTACTTCATTACTTAAGTTCATATTAATTCATGATTCGCTTCATTAGTTTATTTCATTAATTCATACCATTTACTTTACTTAAGTAAATTTTATTTTATAATTCAAATTTATATTAATAAAATTTCCTTTTAATCACAATCAATTTCATTCAACTTTTCTTAAGTAAACTTCCTTATTACAATTCATTTCATTAACTTATCTCATATTCAATTAGTTACCATTCAATTTATTTAAAACCGATTCCATTTGTATTCGATTTATTTATATCCAATTTAAATAAATTTATTTGCTCACATAAATTTTTACTTACACCTATTTATTCTCATTTAATTTCTTCTACAACTAAATGCATTTCATTTTATAACTCAAGTTCGTATTCATTCTATTAATTTATTTTAAAGCTTAAGTGGAATTAGTCCACTTTAGTTATTCATCTAGTTCTATTCAAATGCAATTCAATTCATTTAATCTTTATTAAGTTAAACTGCATTTCATTTAATCCATTACTCAGTTTATCTAACCTTATTTAAGTTAATTTTTTTTTCTCTTCTCATTCGCATTCAACAAATTTTAAAATTTTTTTTAGCTTAATATTTCTCAAACCTATAAGTTATACAAACTTATTAACTTAAATTTTATTTCATTATTTTATCTAATTCATTTCAAATAAAATTCATTTTCATTTAAGCTTTCTTGAGTTAAACTTCATTTTATTTACTTCGTTTCACTAACTCAATTTATTTAACATTTCTTAGGTTAATTCTTTTATTTCATGTCTCAAATTCAAATTTTCTTCTTGTCTGCTTACCCAAAATGTTAAACCATTTTTAAAATTTGGTGTTACTTTTCTATTCAAATTCATTAGTTACAAACTTATTTCTTATCTATACTATTTTCAATTTTTAAGTTCAAAAAATATTTCCATGAATATTTTTCACTATTAAAACTTGTTTTCATCAAATAAATTCCATTTCCACCCCATGTCTTAGACGATGTCGATATGATTCCAACGCGACTCGTTTCGCTTGAATCGGACCTCGTAAGAAAAAGTTATTAAATTTATTAATATACAATAAAATTAAAACTTAATTAACAAAATTAAGATAAACATAAAAAACCATCTCTTAGCCCAAACCCTCCAGGCGGTAAATCCCTTACTAGGTCGAGCGTGTATTCTTCTTCGTTCCTTTTTTAAACTCGAATGAATCGCGCCTCCAGACTCTCACGACATTGCCGCCCGTACGCCACCGCCAGCGCCCATCTCCCCCTGCACTCAACCTTCGCAGTCGCGCGTGGGAATTGATGCGCCCACAAAAACCCCTAAAATGACTGTTTGCACCACCGCCACAAACCAGCGGCTACCTCCCCTTTATTCCAAGCACCCCCCACGCGCTTCCCTCTTCCTTGGTTGAGACGCGCCTCGGCCTCCCCTTCATTCGCATTGCTTTGTTCGTATTATTTTTATTTTTTATTTCCCTTGTCCGTTCTACCCAAAATGAAAACGAGAGGGAGGATGTACGAGGGCGACAAAATTATACACGAGCATACGAAGTGTCGAGTTATGGTATGTAAATATATTATTATAATTAGAAAACATCTAGCTTTTAGTGGCTGAAATTATCAAACTCCAAACGAAGCGTGCCGCCTGACGTTCTTATTATACCCCCATTTCGAGCACAATGGAATGAGTATTGGAAGCCAATTCCATTATATTTAGAAGATATCTATTCAAAATCAATTTATTTTAATTAAATTCCTTTAATTGGTTTCTACGCGTTTCAAACTTGCATGGCCAAATGATAAGTCCGATCACTACGAAACATGTAATCCCATAATAATTCACTATTACAGATCCGATGAAACTGATTTCGTCAAAATCCGAGATGGTGGCCAAAATGGCTATTTTCACCTATTAATTTAAAACAAGTATTTCTACTTATCCTCTTTTATGTTCAATTATAAAAGTAAATAATTTTCATTCTCGTTCAATAATATTTAAATCAACTTTCGACATCATTTTCATTCATATTAAATTCTAGATTCAATTATTTAAATAATTTCCAATATTAAATTTAAACAATTTAATTATTCAATGAATTATATTAATAAATCATAAAATTTCAAATGAATTTTAATTATCAACAATTATTTTATTTCCACCTGAATAATTGAATATTTACTATTCAATTCTAGTTACTGATTATAAACATAGTCAATATATAGAATTTTATTTCAATACTTGTTATTTCCAAAATCTTCGAAATTGATTATTTCAATTTTTTTTATTCAAGTTCATATTAAATAAATTACATAAATAAAACATTAAATTTTTATTTCTAACCATTTTTATTCAATAATCGTATTAAATTTAATAATTTAAAATAGTTAAAAATACGGGTTGTTACATAGTAATTTGGAATGAACTTGAACTTCTATTCGAAAAATGCCGACAAAAACAAAAAAATGAAAATTAATGAATTGGAAGTACTTAGGAACGATGCTTACGAAAATGAAAAAACCTACAAAAGAAAGAAAAAAGCGTTTCACAATGAGTCGATCGTACAAAAAGCATTTTTGTTAAATAAAAAGTTCTCCTATACTACTCTAGCCTACATTTATTCCCTAGGGAGTTAAAATTTAAATGAAAAGGACCATACGTAGTACATATTGTTTTGCTCATAGTTCTATACAAATAAAGATCCCAAGTGATGGGTAGACTTACAAAGTCAATAGTTTAAAAACTTCCTTGGAATTTCCAAGTGATCATTAGGAGGTGCTCATGATTCTTCATGAGCCACACTACACTAAGGAAGAAAATGTTAACACTCTTTTGTAAATATGTATATACTTCCCCTTTACCCATAATCGTCATGTCACGAATGTGATGATACAGTTAAACTTCAGAGTGTGGGGAGGATTTATGTTTTTTACCTTTACATTTCCATTTAAAAAGAAGGAAAACACCAACATCCTTTTCATTTTCTTTTCCGGTCAAAATAACTTTCACAAATAAAAATAACTTTGTGAATAAGTTGATTTCATTCAAATAAGAATATTAGAGTTTGTACATAATTTTGGTTAATTTGAACGGAATTTTGGTCATCACAAAATTCAATTCAAGAATAAACCTGGAAGTCAACGTTCGACCAGTGGTTAACTTTAGGTCTAATAAACCTAGACCCAATAGGGTCAGGTTATATAATTAAATGAGGATCGACTCGAGTTCTTCCAACGATCTTCGAATGACGTTTCAGGCTATGTTTTGATGTTATTTTCTAGTTTGATTAAATTGGGTGAATGGACACACACACACACACACACACACACACATATATATATATATATAGTGATATATGTAAAGGTATATACATATGGATAGTGTTAGTGGTTGTTTGACTATTGATTTTTGTGACCTCTGTTGATTATCATGGTAACATGATCGCTTAATTATCCTAGTATTTTTAAGGTGCATGGTGTTGTATGGAGATGGTCTATAAGATATATATGGAACTACGTCCATCAAGTGATTTAGCTATGTGTTAATACAATAAGGTAGTCTTGGCTTTGAATATGGGTTAGACTATATCATTAACCATTGTAATTATGCTAGACTAAGACCTTGTTTCATGAAATAGTCATATCTGATGTATAGTTTAACTAAATAGTTGGTTGTAGGTGAAACGGGACTAAGGCATGGCATTTACCATGGTTATCTTTGTATTATTTAGGAAAGATTATAGTATGTGGTAAAGTAGATGTTCATCACTCACAAAATTGTAGTTTGATCCTCTTTATGTTTTCCCTTTTCGTCATCACTAGATTGATGGATTTGATATGATGTATCTAGTAATGTTTGAATATGCGAATGGAGATGGTGTTATCGGTGTATATAATTCATTATATAAATAATCATCTAACATTGGTATTGATTTCTATATGTGTGCATTTGGATTGGATTGCTTATGTATATAGCTTGATCTATTAGTTTGAAATAAAATGACATTTAATTTTGATATATGTTATTACCTTCCGCTGTGAGTTCAAAAGGAGATAGATAGAATGCATTTTCTATTTTGTCTCTTGCTATCAATCTCCAATGACATGTTAATTCAGGATTTACACATCGTGAGTTGTGTTAAGTCAGAGGGTTGAAAATGACGGGTTATTATAGTAACACTCATAAAGATTAAGTAGGAAAAATTGATTAAATTTAAGCTTGGCAATCAACTGCTCCTCCTTCCGCCTCTGACTTGAAGGAGCTTGGAGAAAAAGAGAGAAAAAAAGAAACGCAAACATAATAAATCCACTTTAGAGACAACTCCATCATCTATTGATACCTATTCACTAAAGGAGTTACTCTAGGGAAACAAAAGGAGATCAGGCAAAGGCATAATATCAAGAAGTGATCACCCTTATTATTACATTTCTTTTGTATTTTTCCTTTAGTCCTACTATTTTGTAAGAGTACAATTCCCATTTTGTATGTAAAAAGTATAAGTAAATAAAGAAGACAACCATTTTCTAAATTGTGTCTTTATACTTTTCTATATTACTATTACTGTGCCTACGAATATTCAAATATATGTAGTGATGTTTTAATATTTATTCTGTATCTACATGTATATATGGTTCTATGTAACACATTTATTTACTGTAACGTCATACGAATAAATAGATTTCCATAATTATACAGTTTATTTACTCAGCTTTCTTTACCGCTAGTTAAACTTTTTATGTTCAACCATAAATAAAACTATTTGATATTATATATTTCAATGGTTTCCCTCTATTTTTTACATGAGCGCCATTATAATTATTATTGAGTATGTTTTCTACGGAATGTATTTACACTCAATTTTTTTCATATATTGATGCTTATCTCAGAACATCGGTGTCCAATGACACGTGCTGGGCAATTTTTGTTCGTTTATGCTTATCTTTAGGCATGGATATGTTTCTTATCTCTAGGGTGTTAGTTAAGGAGTGAATGTATATGTGCAAATTATCCCATCTACCTCTTATTAGATTATAGTCCACGAAATCAATCCCAATTTGAAGGAGTCTGTCGATACCCGTAACGGGTACCTTTAATCATCCAGTTTATTCCGAGATGTGTAATGTTTGCATTACATATCCCATATCAAAAAGATTAAACTAATGAATATGATTCATTGATCCAAAAAGAGAAGTTTAGTAAAATATCCATAACGGATGACAAATTTATACATAATTCAATCCCAAGTATGTCTAATAGAAAAATGCATAAGAAGGTGAAATAGCGACGCTGATGCTCTCTATTCCATGCCCACAGAATTGGACCACTATCTACTGTCCGAAACATGAGAGTATCATCTCCAAGCTTATGCTTTATCATGTAGAGTCCTTTATAATTCAAAACAAGTGCCCCCGGGTTTGGGTAGACCATCTCAAAACCAGGTTTTGTAACTCGAAGTATGGATCCAGACCTTGGCATTGAACTGTTGTGCCACACTTTGCTGGTTAGTGGCTACCTTCAAATTTTCCTTTTCTGGATTTTCCTCTACCAAGTCCAAGGATGCTGGCAATATATCTTCATTAGTCTTAAGGACATATGCATATGCCAATGAGAAGGGACTTCAATAGTAATTAGAATGATTGCTTCAATTTCGTATGCCAATGCAGTTGGTGAATGTTTAACTTCATTTTTCTGGATGTTTGATAAAACCATAGTGCTAGTGCTAACTCATCAACCTATTTCTTGTAGCTTGCTTTAACCTCTTTTTGATGATGGATTTAATAATCTTTTTTGCCAACTCCATTGTTTTGTTCGCTTGTGGACAGCCACCATTGAGAAACTTTTTGAATATGATATCGTGCGAAGAATTCATAGATTTCACACTCTTAAATTAAGTTCAGTTGTCATTTATATTATTTTTTGTACTCTAAACATGCACAAAATATTTTTAACTACAAGGTCAAATTTTCTTGCTAAAGTGATAATGGTGAGTGGCTCCACCTAACCTCATTTCGCAAAATGATCGACCACAATGATTGCAAATTTTTCTCCTTTGCGTGCCATCTTTAGCACCCTAATAATGTCCAATCCTCAAATCATAGATGATCATAGGCTAACCGCTTATGTAATCTCATTAGATAGATCTTTGATATCTATACAAATCTCTAGAACCTATCACACTTGGAATAATCCATAACATCTGAAAATGGGCCAGAAATTACCATATTATAGTACCTTCCTTACCAAATTCCCCCTAGTGTGAGCTCTGTAACTTCCTTTAGGAATGTCTTCAAGGATTTTCTTCGATTCAACTTTGACTACACACCTGAGCAAGGGGAATGAAAATCCCCTCCAAAATAGAATTTTACCCTATTTAGTATATTTCGTACATAAGTGCGTACATTTTTCATACCTACTCTTCGGAAGAGATTCCTTCAATAACACTCCTTGAATGGTGCCATCCATGATTCCTTTTCTTCTGTCTCTTTCATGGGGTTTTTTCCTCCCGTAACACAATGTATAAAGAAAGACGTCAAGAGAAACAAAAATAGCCGAGAGGTCCATAGTAAGACTGCTATCACGGGATCAGGTGGGTAAAACAAGGAGATAAAAGGATCGAGACTTAACTCGAAGAAAATTAGAAGAAGAAACAAAATTTGGCCAAGTAAAAAAATCGGTCTGGTACCAAACGGTCCATAATCAACAACATTATTAAATGAGCTTGGAAATATGGTCGTAACTTACTTGATGTAATCAGTAAGCATTAACACTTTTAAATGATTATAAAGCACTTGCTGATGTATTATACTAGACTTTGGTTCTTTACTTCCGCATGCACTAATGCTGCAGTCGTTGCATGTGTAACGACCCAGAGCTTTAAACACTTCGTATTTAGATATCTGAATTATTTAAATATTGGTATCCAGGATTTAATATGATTTAGTAAACTTGTTGAACATTTTTCATTAATAACTAATTTTAGAAAACTTATTTTTGAAACGTGTTTACAAAAATATATACTTTGGATAAATACTGAAAATGTGACCAGAAAACATTTTATTAAAAATCAACTTTTTTATTAGTTCCTACGCAAACTAATTAAGTAAGAGGGTTTAATTAAGGAGATAAAAGGACCCCTAAATCAAGCCTTAAATCGAGGTGTGATTTAAGGAAGGTGTGTTGTGTAAGGGTATGACCTTACATGCTTAAGTCCTTTTGCTTCATGGTTAAGGAAGGAGTTTTGAGATCTTTTGCACACATTTCCTAACTCTATAAATACACACACATTCACTTCATTTCTATACAACTCCACTTCTAAAACAATGTCTTCTTCCTCCTACTCCTATTTAACTTTCTTAAACTCATGTCAATTCAACTTCATTCTCTTCCAAACTCTACCAAAGTTCTTATATCACTTAGAAAACTTGCTTTAGCCTCTAAAAAGTCGGAAGGTGGAGCTATGGGGAAATGGCCTTGAGGCCGTGAGCATAGGGGGCAAACATGCATTGGGCCATGAGCAAATGTTGATGGAGTGGAGAACTGGATGTGTTCTTAGGTTATATGGAAGTGATAGTAGATGCGTTGATTGATTGAATGTTGGTAGGAAGTATTTGGTTAATGAAAAGCGAGTTAATCTCACTTTGAATGAATTTCTAAATTGATGATTACATGTTGAATAAACATGTTAATATTGCTTGCTATTATTTTTAATAATATACACCAACTACTTAAAGTTATAGCCCGAACTTTTGGTAGCACTTCTATAGTGTTGTCTTTGCTTTTGAAACACTTTCGAGTTGCAGCAAATTATTTTGTAGCAATTGTAGAAATGCTATCTTTGCTTTTTGAAACTATAATTTGTTTTAAAATGATATTTAAATTTTGTATTTTTCTCTAATCTTCCTAGGATTATTTTCTAACTTATAATAGAGTGCTTTAAAATTGGTTTCAAGTTTAAACATATTTTTAATAATTATATAAGTTTCGAAAAAGGTAATTAACTTTGCTTAACGCTAAAAACCAACTAGTAGACTTATCTATTTGTGCAATTCAAGAATGAAGTGTCTAGGCAAGGATTTGATGCAACCAGTGCTCTAACTTACTTGGCTGCACTTTTAGGCGATGAATAATATAAGTTGAATTATCTGAAACGAGTGGAGCATACTTCATTAATGACATCTATTTAGCAGAATAAATCCTCATTCTGCTATTCTATAAATTTGCTCATTTATTTACATATACTAGTTAATCTTGATTTATGTATTATTATTTAGTTTGTTGAACAGTTGATAATAATCTATTGTTATTATTATTCATTTGACTGTTCGAATTGCGATCCGCTAGTTTATGAGCAATTAAAAGCTATATGCATAGGTTGGGTAGATACGAACACCTTATGATTAGAATTTCACCGTTTGACATAATGATGAAAATATTTAATTAAGCAACTGTCATAATAAAAGATGTTTATTATAATTTTAAAGATGTTTATCTTTTAAATGAAATGGTTCCTTTAAAATAAATAGGAACATTTTGAACTAAATACTTTGAAGTGGTTTTATATAAAGGTGTTCATATAATATTTGGAAACCAATATTTTGGAAGTGATTTTATATAGAAGTGATTTATATATAGATATATTTATAAATTGTATTTTATAAATAAAGAGAATACGAAGAACTAAAACCTTGATGGTTTGAAATTGATTTCAAAAGGATTTTGAGGAAATAAACAATACTATTTTTTGAAAGTATTTATAACTATTAGTGAAAAATGATTTCTCACTTCAGGAAACAAAATGATTTGTTATGTTACCAACGATTCGGGTAACCTTTAACTAAAAAATAGGCAAAAGGGTGGTTTAACCCCTAGTTTAGTCTACTCTTTTTATATAGGGATATACTTTGTTTATTTATCTTGTGAAGTCTGGGACCAGTTGCCTTGTTATTGGGAGAAACCTCCCGATCTGGATGCATATATTTTGATATACTTTTATAGTAGAGCATATTGGGATTTTCAAATAAATAAATCAAATACACCCACTGTATTATTGTACAGAGTAATTGATACTGGTTTTGAAAAGGTTTTGATTTAAATCCCTAAGAAAATTATGATTTGAAAGAAAAAAAATATATATTATTTTTTCAAAAGGATTTGAAATGAAACTGGGAATTTAGTTCGAAGAGGTTGTATTCAAATAAGTATTTTCAAAAGAGATTATTTTTGAAAATAATAAAGTTAATCAGATTTCATTAATCTAAATGTAAATATTAAGCCAAAGGGGTAGTTTAGCAATTGCATATTTGTTTGATTGTGCATCGTAGGCTCCTTGAGTCCTATTCGTGAATAGGAGAACTACGTTGGCTTGATCTCCGTATCTAATTGGGTACCTAGTTAAATAGGGTACGTAGGCAGTCACAAGTGGTAGCGACACAACCCAAGTAATAAGATATCTTTTTCCTGTTACTATTTACTAACTGTGTTGTTATATCTTTCCATCTTACTATTTTATTCCACATTCAGCATGTTTATTGGGTTTGCGGGCATGGCTATTGTTGTCTCTCTCATAAGAGTTGTGCGGCATTGTATATTTGTATTTGTATTTGATATGTATTAAAGTACACCTAGTAGATTGAACTGATTACTCTGATAACTTGTACAATTGAAAATTTATCCTATACATTTAGTATTTTGAATATTTATCAAATATTGTGCATTATGTTGGTAGTTTTCATACACAGTTCTAGAATGGACGGATTTTTCGACGTTTTGACTCGTCTGAAAATCTGGGTCCTCACAGCTGGTATCAGAGTATAGGTTAGGCGCCTAAGTAAAATTTACCTATGGTTAGTAAGTCAACCAAGGAATTCTAAAATGAAACTACCTTAATTTGATAAATAAAAATGGATGGGATAAGGCACCATACCTCCAACTGGGGTTATGGGTGATATTTTCTTTGGCGTGCTTAGCTTTTTGTTAATTGTTTTGTTTTTGTTATATTTTTCTATCCTTGGAATTTTGGGGATGAAATTTTTTTAAGGGGGGAAGAATGCAACGACCCAGAGTTTCAAACACTTCATATTTAAATATTAAGTATTTAAATATTTATATCCAAGATTTGATATGATTAAATATGATTTTATAAACCTGTTAAACACGTTTTAATTAATAACTAATGTTAGAAAACTTATTTTTGAAACGTGTTTAAAAAATATAAACTTTGGATAAATACCGAAAAAGTGACCGGAAAACGTTTTATTAAAAATCAACTTTTTTGTTAAATAAAAGTTGTTCAAATATTTGTATGCTAGTATGTTATCATGTAACACATTATCAAGTATTGAATCACCATAATTCCTAAGAAATTTAATTAAGCAAGAGGATTTAATTAAAGAGACAAAAGGACCCTAAATCAAGGAATGATTTAAGGAAGGCATGTTCGTGTAAGGGTATGGCCTTACATGCTTAAGTCCTTTTGCTTCATGGTTAAGAAAGGCATTTTGAGATCTTTTTCACACATTTCCTAACTCTATAAATACACATACATATTCACTTTATTTCTACACAACTCCGCTTCTAAAACAACGTCTTCTACTTCTTCCTCCTCCCTAACTTTCTTAAAATCTTGTCAATTCAACTTCATTCTCTTCCAAACTCTACCAATTTTCTTATATCACTTAGAAAACATGATTTAGCCACTAAAAAGTAAAAGGAAGATGGAGCTATGGGGAAATGGCCTTGAGGCAGTAAGCATGGGGGGCAAACATGCCTTGGGCCATGAGAAAATTTTGGTGGGGTGGAGACATAGATGTTTTCTTGGGTTATATGTAAGTGATATTACAAGCATTGACAATTGAATATTGGTAGGAATTATTTGGGTTAGCGGAAAGTGAGTTAATCTCACTTTGAATGAATTTATAAATGGATAATTGTATGTTGAATAAACATGTTAATATTGCGTGCTATTGTTTATGATAATATACACCAACTACTTAAAGTTATAGCCTTTTATTGTATGCTTCCAGAAACATATGATTTGTTAAAGTAGTTTCCTTAATTCATTTGACATTTAGTTGAACGAAGTGGAAAAATAGTCACTATAAGTGCAGTTCGAAAAATACCATGTTTTCAAAAAATTATGTGAAATAATTAAAAGATATTCTTTGGGATTTTTCTTCATGGCTTTCAAGTACCCAAAGTATAATAACTACTGTAAAAGGAATGTATTAAAAGACGTCGAAATCTAGGCGCAAAGTTGTCGCAAATTTACCTTAAGCGACAGCCTGGACTTTTAGCACTTCTGTAGTACTGTCTTTGCTTTTAAAACACTATCGAGCTGTTGTGAATTATTTGGTGGCATCCGCAGAAATGCTATCTTTGCTATTTGAAACTATAATTTGTTTTTAAATGATATTTAAATTTTGTATTTTTCTCCAATCTTCCTAGGATTATTTTCTAACTTATAATAGAGTGTTTTAAAATTGGTTTCAAGTTTAAACATATTTTTAATAATTACATAAGTTTTGAAAAAAGGTAATTAACTTTGCTTAATGCTAAATGTTAACAAATAGACTTATCTATTTGTGAGATTCAGAAATGAAGTGTCTAGGCAAGGCTTTGATGCAACCAGTGCTCTAACTTACCTGGCTTCACTTTTGGGCAACGAATAGTATAAGTTGAAATATCGGAATCGAGTTAAGCATACTTTATTAATGACATCTAGTTAGTAGAATAAATCCTCGTTCTGCTATTCTAAAAATTTGGATATTTATTTACATATACCAATTAATCTTGGTATATGTATAATTATTTAGTTTGTTGAACTGTTGATAATAATGTATTGTTATTATTATTATTATTATTTATTTGACCGTTTGAGTTGCGCTCCACCGGTTTATGAGCAATTAAAAGCTATATGCACATGGGTTGGATGGATAAGAACACCTTGTGATTACAAATTCACAGTTTGACATAAGCTCGATGAAAATATTTGATTAAGTAATTGTTATAATAAAAGATGTTTATTATAATTTTAAAGATGTTTATCTCTTAGATGAAATGGTTCCTTTAAAGTAAATAGAAACATTTTGAAGCAAATACTTTGAAGTAGTTTTGTATAACGGTGTTTATATAATATTTGGAAATCAATTTTTTGGAAGTGATTTTATATAAAAGTGATTTATATATAGAGAAATTTATCAAATGTGTTTTATGAAAAAGAGAATTTGGCGAATTCAAACCTCGGTGCTTTGAAATTGATTTCGAAAAGATTTTGAGGAAATAAGCAATACTCTGTTTGAAAGTAATTGTGATTATTAGTGTAAAATGATTTGTCACTTCGAGAAACAAAATGATTTGTTATGTTACCAACGATTCGGGTAACCTGTAACTAAAAAGTGGGCAAAACGTTGGTTTAACCCCTAGTTTAGTTTACTCTTTGTATAGAGGGATATATTTTGTTTATTTATCATGTAAAGTCCAAGACCCAGTTGTCTTGTTATTAGGAGAAACCTTCCGATCTGGTTGCATATATTTTAATATACTTTTACAGTAGATTATTTTTGGATTTTCAAATAAATAAATCAAATACACCACTATATTATCACACAGAGTAATTGATATCGGGTTTGAAATGGTTTTGACTTAAATCCCAAAGAAAAGTATGATTTGAAAAAAAAGATATATATTGTTTTTTCAAAAGGATTTGAAATGAAAATGGGAATTTAGTTCAAAGAGGTTGTTTTCAAGTAAGTATCTTAAAAAGAGATTATTTTTGAAAATAATAAAGTTAATCAAATTTTATAAATTTAAATGTAAAGATTAAGTCAAAGGGGTAGTTTGGGAATTGCATATTTGTTTGATTGTACATCGTAGGCTCCTTGAGTCCTATTTGTGAATAGCAGAACTACGTTGACTTGATTCTGCATCTAATTGGGTACCAAGTTAAATAGGGGTACGTAGGCAGTCACAAGTGGTTGTGATGCAGCCCAAGTAATAATATTTTTTTTCCTATTATTATTTGCTAATTGTCTTGTGTTGTTGTATCTTTCCAGCATACTATTTTATTCCACATTTAGCATGTTTATTGAGTTTGCGAGTATGACTATTCTTGTCCCTCTCATAAGAGTTGTGTAGCATTGGATATTTGTATTTGTATTTGATATGTATTAAAGTACACCTATTAGATTAAATTGATTACTCTGATAACTTGTACAATTGAAATTGTATCTATACATGTAATATTGTTGAATATTTATCAAATATTATGTATTATGTTGGTAGTTTTCATTCATAGTTCTAGAACGCATGGATTTTTCGATGTTTTGACTGGTCTGAAAATCTGGGTCGTCACAGCTGGTATCAGAGTAGAGGTTAGGTGCATAAGTAAAATTCACCTATGGTTAGTAAATCAACCAAGGAATTCTAAAATGAAACAACCTTAATTTGATATATAAAAATGGAAGGGATAAGGCAACGTACCTTCAACTGGGGTTAATGGGTGATATTTTCTTTGGTGTGCTTAGCTTTTGTTAATTGTCTGGTTTTTATTATATTTTTCTGTCCCTGGAATTTTAGGACGAAATTTTTTAAGGGGGAAGAATGTAACGACCCAAAGTTTCAAACACTTGGTATTTAATTATTTGTATCCATGATTTGATATGATTATATATGATTTTATAAACCTGTTAAACACGTTTTAATTAATAACTAATGTTAGAAAACTTATTTTTGAAACGTGTTTACAAAAATATACACTTTGGATAAATACTGAAAAATGTGGCCGAAAAACGGTTTATTAAAAATCAACTTTTTTTTTAAATAAAAGTTGTTCGAATATTTGTATGCTAGTATGTTATCAATTAACACATTATCAAATATTAAATCACCGTAGTTCCTAAGAAAATTAATTAAGTATGAGGATTTAATTAAGGAGACAAAAGGACCCCTAAATCAAGGAATGATTTAAGGAAGCTATGTTTGTGTAAGGGTATGGCCTTGCATGCTTAAGTCCTTTTGCTTCATGGCTAAGGAAAGTTTTTTCACACATTTCCTAACAATTTAAATAAAAACACACATTCACTTTATTTCTACACAACTCCACTTCTAAAACAATGTCTTCTTCTTCCTTCACCTCTCTAACTTTCTTTAACTCTTGTTGATTCAACTTGGTTCTCTTCCAAACTCTACCAAAGTTCTTATATCACTTAGAAAACATGATTTAGCCTCTAAAAAGTCAAAGGAAGGTGGAGCTATGGGGAAATGGACTTGAGGCCGTGAGCATGGGGTCCAAACATGCCTTGGGCCGTGAGAAAATGTTAATGGAGTGGAGCCATAGATGTGTTCTTTGGTTATATGTAAGTGATATTAGAAACGTTGATAGATTGAATGTTGGTAGGAAGTATTTGGGTTAATGAAAAGTGAGTTAATCTCACTTTGAATGAATTTATAAATTGATAATTACATGTTGAATAAACATGTTAATATTGCTTGCTATTATTTATGATAATATACACCAACTACTTAAAGTTATAGCCTTTTATTATATGCTTCCAAAAACATATGATTTGTAACGTCCGCCTTTTCGCACGCTTTAAATCGACACACGTGCCAATTCAAACCATACGTAAGGGTGGATTGTTATGGGGTAAATAAGCAAAACGAGAAAGAAATAAAAAAAATAGAATCTCACAGCGGAAGGGTAACATATAATAATCAAATATACAGTTCATGAAGCTGTTTACAAAATATTTGATTTTACTTAACAATATATATCAGAGTTGCACATACCAACGAAAAAAAATCGATGCAGCGGAATACAGTGTAGTGGAATAGTGTAATATAATAATAATAATGAAATCTTCGTCCTCCATAAATAAAGTCTTCGATCCTGAATGCTCGGACTGACCCGAGAGAATTGAAAAGACAAAACACTCGAGTCAAACTAAAAGATCTTATGTGAGTTAAATTAACAGAAATAGATATGAGTGCAGTAACTTAAGAGATGCTCAAGATTCACATCTCCTAAGGATCCGTTAAACTATTTACTATGTAGTAATATTTCGCTATTATAATAATGTCTAGTAGTAAAATAAACTTACTTTTTTCTTAGCATTAAGGGGTTACCCATACAGCCCTTAACACGTAATAGTCCCAGTAGTCCATCCAGTATCATGGTCCCTCCTGATCGGGAATCCACCAGAGGATACCACACGGGCTACGGGAGAAAACCAAACTCGTACAAGGCGCACTACGGTAGGTGACACGGCACAACTAGGCAATGCCAAGGTAGATATACCAATTACGCATCCGGGCTGGTGGTAACGCGTAACAACTACTACCGCCCACCTCGAACAACACCTCCAAAATCAAAAATCAAAAGCGGCCACCGAATCAAACCAAAAGTCAGAGTATAATATCGAAGGAGTGCGTCCGATCAGAGGAATGACCTCATTGGCCCGAGAATCGCTCCTGTTTTAGCCACCTTATGCCAACTCATGGGAGTCGGGTCCATGTATTGACCTCAAAGGAACACCGCCACCATCCTACTTCATTTTGGAATCTCCACCGCGTGCACGGTTGTTAAAGTGGTTTTCGGAGTTGGCAGAGAGTATGACAACTTCCGATCCCGGTCTCTTCAACAACTAATCGTTATTATAACACCACGGTCTTTTCAAAATAGTTTATACTTTAAAACCAGAATATAATATCCATTTCAAAACCATATAAATATGATATCATTTTCGTTTTATAAACCAAATCAATATGATATCATTTTTATTTCAAATATATCCTTTTCCTAAAATCATAGCACTTCAAATCTATATACCTTGAAAACCCATAGCTTTGAAACATAACTTCAATTACTTAAATGGTTTAAATATTAAATTACTTTATATAATAAAATGGCTTCTTTAATTTCATAAATAAATTCCAAATTCAAATTTGAACCTCGAAATAAACCATTTCAAATTTCAATATATATCAAAGCTTTAAGTATTCCACCATTTCAAAACTAATTCTTTGATAATTCCATATATATCAAATTCAATTGCTATTATTTAGATTTGAAACGTTTACTTAATAAATCCCATATAATTTAAGTAAAACTTTTAACTTCAAACAACTGGATATTCTTTCAATTTATTTAACTTGATAAATTCATTTATCTCAACTTTATATTCATTTAAATTACTTTAAACCAAATCAAGTTATAAGAATCATATCCATTTAAAATCTCCATTTTTATTTAAATTCCAGATCAAAATTTATTCAAGTACAATTCTTACATAACTCAATTTAAACTAATTTCATATTTATCACCCAACTTAAATTTCATTTAAGTCAATTAAAAACTCTATATATACAATATCTCAAATAGGTACTAAACCATAGAATATAAAACAATCAAACTCCATTATTAAACTCATTTTTATTAGTCAATTTTATTCATAGCTTAAATTCAAGGATTTAACTACATATATATATAAAATAATATTTATATAACATCAAAATTTAAATTTTATTAAACCGTATATTCCTTTCCAAAACCATAGAAAAATCATTTCAAGATATTATATATATATATATACATATATACGTATACCGTGGTGTCTGTATATAATTTTCTATCTTATGGTCAAGTGATACAGATATTTATCATTTGTAACGATCTCGAATTTTAATTTATTTTAAATTGATAATTAATTTAATTTTTGATTTAAAAATTGTGAAATTAATTGATAAATTGATTTGACTTTTCTAAATTCAAATAGAATACGTTATTTATTAATAAAGAGATAGTTTCTTTTATGAATTATTTTAATTTAATAATGAGTTATTTTTAAACAATATTAATAATAAATTGTCTTTACAAATAAATATCTTAAAAAAAATTGGTTATGTAAACTATAAAAATATAGATTAAACGCATTTAACAAATTAGTAAAAAAAATTAACAATAGGGTGTCATTTCTATTACAAAGTACTTGCAAAGTAAATAATAAGGATATATATATATATATATATATATATATATATATATATATATATATATATACACACACACATGAAGCTTGTAAAAAAAACAAGACAATAAAATATTTAAGTTAGAACTTGAAATAAAAATGTATACAGGACAAACTATAAAATATAAAGTGAACACATAGATAAAAATAACAACATTTAATTCATTTATATTGCAAAGTGATAGGATTAAAGAAACAAAATGCTAAAAACAATCACTCATCTCAACACAATCAAGTTGAAATCAAAAGCAAAAACAAATACAAAGGCCAGTTGAATCAAAGCTGGCAGAAGAGAAATAAGCAAAGGAGATAGGCATTAGCTTATGAAACAAAACAAACTTAATAAATGCAGCTACCATGTTAAAGCAAAGGAAAGAAAAAAATATATCTAAGTACAACGTATCAGTACAGACAAATAAAAGAAGAAAGTATAAGCTAACAAAACAAGACAAAGAAATGTCATCTCTAACACAAACAAATTATCTCAGCCGAAATGCAAAGATATCAGCCACCATATGTAGATTAAAGTATCTAGAAAACAAAACATAGAGTACTTAACAATAAATGCAACATACTTTATGCAGTTAATGCAAGCATCTTCAGCATGCTTATGGTACAAATAATATACTGCATACTTATTTTTATATGCATCAATCCTCACTTCAGTTTGATTATCACAAAGTAATGTTATCTCAAACTAAAACAAACTTCAGTTTATAAACATCAATACAAACCAAGATCTAGAAAAACTTCAGCTGGCAATTTCAATAGCCTGTTTCAAAGCAGTGTCTTTGTTTCAACTATATTCCAGGTGAGTAACATTTCATTAAAACAATTTAAAGAATAAATCTGTGGTATCTATAGCTGTGAAATGTGTGTATATATATATATGTAATTCTCTGAGTAAGTTTAATTAATGTGTACAAGCTGATGTTCACTTTGTCCTCTGTCTTAGTTTTAAAAACATCAGATTTTTGATTCAAAACTCATTTGCACTTGATTTACTCGATGGTTGGGCTTAGCTTTAAAACAAATATTGTTAGTTATAACATATACTTAGGGTACAAAATTTATTTAAGTTGAATAAATTTTGAAATGCTTTTGGAAACCAAGAAGAAACTGAGCAAACTCAAAATGTGTCAAAATACAAATCTTTCATTACACAAATTCAGGTATATGTGTTGATTCCGCATACTTCAATATGATTTTTAAAACAAGAATTTGAATTTTTAAGGTTGGGAATTAAGCGCAGTTTGAGTTCAACTGTTTTCTGCATTTGGGGTTGCCGTGGGTGATCTCGTCTACTGGAGGAGTCTAGTTTCCTCCTGGAGGTGGAGGAATGATAGGTGGAGCTCAGGAAAATAAAGTGGAGATGGCCAGACCACGGTGCTGGCTGTGGCGAACTTTTAAAGTTTATAAACCTAGTTTGAGGTGTCGTGGATTTCGTTTTCGTTCGACGTCACCGTTCGGTCGAGTGTCATGTGCTCTTGGGAGGTGGCAGGGGAGGTGTGGAGGAAGCGTCGACTGGAGTTTCAACAACTCTGGTGGTCGGGGTTTTGAAAACGAGATGGTTCCAGGTTGTGATGTTGTTCCAGTTTTGAGCTTTGATGCTCGATTTTGATTTCGAGCTGGATTCCAAGATTGAGTGGTTGGGATCGCGAGTGGTGGTGATCGTCGTTGTGTTGGAAGCGTCGGCGGTGGTCTGAGTCGTCGTGATCGATCGTGCACGTGCACGGCCTTGGTTGTGTCAGGTGGTGATTGGGTTTTGGGTTAACTCGGTGGTGATCTCGTGCATTTGGGGTTGATACTCGAGTCGTGCTCGAGTGAAAATGGTGGGAAGCTTCGGGTTTTTTTATGTCGCGTTCGTGTGAGTTCCTGATGCTAGGTTAATCTAAGAATTAAACTTAACTACAGAAAAAAAGGGAGAAGAAGAGCTTTGTGTACAGGGAGGGGCCTAGGGAAATAGAGTGATTAACTCGGAGTTATGCTCGAGTTTTTACAGGGTAGTTCCCGGGTTTCCTTTAAACACTGCAGTAGTGTATTTTCAAAAGTAAAGTTAAGTAAAAGATTTTCATCAAGCTTAATACTGTAATCTTAATAACCGTTAAATAGTTTTAATTTAGAAGCTTGATACAAGTTTTAATTATTTTCGTTAATACTTAACGATGTTTAAGCCCTTAATTATTATTTTAATTAAGTAATTAATTAAAATAAGTATAAAATTAATTAACATTTAAAGTTTGTAGTTAACAATAAATTGGATTTTCAAAATTTAAAGAGACTTATAAAATGTTAATTAAGATGAGTAATTAACATAAATTAATTACTTTTGGGAAGTAATTAAGAATAATTACATTATAATTGTAATTAGAGTTTGGGTAAATGATTAAGTAATAAATATATTTATAATTAATTACTTTAAGTAAATTAATTAATAATTAATAGTTAATTAATCAAGTAATTTAATTAAGAATGAATAATTGATTAATTAAGTAATTAGTAATTAATAAATGGATAATTTAATCATTTAATTAATTAATGATTTGGATTAATTAAAAAAGTAATTCGAGGTTTAAATCATAAACTAAAGTAATTAATTTGAGAAGAATTTATTTATTAAAGGTTAATTAATTAATGAAAGTGATTAAGAAATGATTTTAAGGATTAATCACTTATTGAAATTAAGGTTTGACATTTTGATTAATTAAAGTTAATTAATTATGTAATTGGTTTAAAGGTTGATTTAATTAATATGATTAATTAAGAATAATTTAATTAATTAAGGTGATTGATAAATTAATTTACATCAAATGATTTGTAATTAATTAATTGAGAATTGGATAATTAAATTCATAAGCAATTAAGTTACTTGGAAATAATTTGAATCAATTAGGAGTATACAATTAATTAATCCTACTTATAAATGACCATTGAATGCTTGACCTTACTTATGAATGATTGTATTGTATGAGATGCCTTGAATTAATTGTCCTATCTGATCTGTGATATTTTGTTCTATGGATTGAGCTGTATATAATTTATTCATTTATTGATGATACAATTGTATATTATCTGTGAATCTGTGAATGGACGATAAGCGTTATAGTTTATATCTCTTATCAACTATATTTCTGTGTTTTAATCTGTGATGATTGAATGATGATGCACTATTATGTTAAACCCCTGGACCACACTTATACACACACCAATATGGATTTCACGAGGAAATCGATTAAGTCACAGATTTTTGAAAATAATTTCTAGATAGACAAATTTGAATTCAAATGTTTTGGAAATAGATTGGGTTTAAAGTGAAAAGCTTTTAAAATGGAATTTCAAAGATGAAATTTATTTTTAACTTGATTGAGTTTTGAAATTTAAATATTTTGATTTAAATTTGAATTCAATATTTGATATTGAATTCTATGATCTAGAAACTAGGGACTAAAGATGTTATACCAGTTTATATAGGTTAAACTATTTTAAAGGTATTGATTTGCGAATTTGAGTTTAAATTCAAAGGCTTTAACTCGTGTAAATAAAATTGGATCTTTCTGAAATGAAACTATTGTTTTCAAATAATAGAAGCTTTCATATAAGAAGTGAACTTCCAAATCGTGTTAAAAAGGATTTCAAGTTAAAAATGAAAATGATTTCCCAAGTTATGGAAACTGTTTGAAAGCTATAAGATAAATCTTGATTTAAAGATTTAAATGAATTAATCCAATTGAGATGAAATTGTATTGAAATCCGGGAATGAATCTTTGTGAAACTAGGTGAACTTTATGAGGTAAATCTTTTGTTTAAAAGATTTGAAATGGTAATTGGTTTAAACCATTTGAAACAAAGTTTTGAATTAATAAGTTGTGACTTAATTGAAATCCTATATCCTTATGTTTTAAATGTTGCGCTTACTATTCGGTTTAGCCGGGAGAGGACCTTTGTGTCGTATAACCCATTCCGAATATGTGATTTGACGTTATGCATAGCATTTGACGACCGGTGTTGAAGACCGGGTATTTGCAAGAACGATAGGATGACCTATCGATTTTCGCTACACCGAGTAGCTACGGTATAGAGATTCCATAAGTGATGGGAAGTCCGATCGGGATTGTGAATACTCGGATTGCAAGGACTTCTTCGGAAGTGCCTTCGGTTCTGTTCGAGCCCAGAACAAACTTGTATGGTTGTATGTCTGAAACTACACTTCGAGATATAAAGCAGATTTCTTTCAAATACATTTCTGTTGGTGGCGGAGAATTTATTCTCTTAGCTTAATACCCTTCTCTGAGACGTACAAGCTCAAAGGTTATGTAGTTGAAGGTTATCATCGATATATTCCCAATTTGGTAGTGTGACATGCTGAGTGCTGCTGTGTGTTGATGATCGTTATTGATCATTTGTGATCAGAGCATAGATTTTGTATAAAGCGTAGCTTTGTGGACGAGACTGCATCAGGACCTCACAACCCGAAAATGGTCGAAACAGGAAAGATGCGACAAGGTTATGAGGGCGCCCTTTAGGGTGTGTCATTCCCTTCTGGTAAAGGGTGGTATCATGGTATGGAGCTTATATATTTACCTATGTGGTGGCTCCAATCTCATTTACTGTGTGGTTATTGCTTTAGAGGCGCCTCGGATAAAGGTCCCAAAGGACCGGGGAGTGACATGCTCGTGTAGTAGTTACCTAGTTACAGAGGTAACCCAGCCTTGTGTTGGCAGAGAGCTGGTTAAGTTCTCGGGACATCCTGCCAGAGGCGTACCCATGGACAGTGGGAAGTTCCTTAGCTCGACCATTTGTTGGAAAATCCAAACAAAACAATACGAGCCTTGTACGGTTTTAGTTGTAGAACCTGCCATTTAAAATGGTAGCTATAGCGGGCATAATATAATGGCACCTATGCTGGATAAGATTTATATTCTACTTTCGAAATGTTTTCCACTGTGCACTTATAATAATAATAATATCAGAAATTTTCTCGTATCAAGCATGTTTGACTATCATAAGGAGAAATCTCCTCCAAGTCTGCGTTTGCATTGTGTGTGTGGCGGGAGGTCTTATGGTAGTTTCATATTCGAAAAGCATTGCGAAGTGACTTTAAAATTCTTTTGCTGTTTGTTTTTAAAGATAAACTGTTTTTGTTACTCACACCAGTCCCATGACCGATCCGGAGTTTATTGTTCCTTTCCTAAACTCTGGGTGCTTACTATTTTCCACACGAGCAGTCTAGAGTTGGGTTTTTCAAATAGTTAGGTTTGGTAGATTATCTGGAGCTAGTTCAGTCTTTGGATGTGGACAAGACTTGCTTGTCTTAGTCCATCGTGATGTTGGTTCGAGCTACTACTGGAGTTCTTCCTTGAAGACTATCTTTGAGTTATTTGTTCCGCTGCTAGTGTTATCTATTTTCTTTCCGCTGCTATTTTATTGTATCATATCTCTGATGTATATTGATATATATTGTATCAATGCTGTATATCAATGTACTATTCATTATTTCTTCCGTTGTGTTTGTACTTAATGGTGTTATAAGCTCCGGCGACTCGGATTTTGAACGGTCGAATCTACGGCATTCGAGTACGATGTAAAGTATGGATGTCGATTTTCGAACGCGAAAAATTTGTATCGTCACATGTGGTATCAAAGCTAAGGTTAAACTTTAGCTCAGGAGTATAACACATTAAGTAACTCATTAGAGATAGGGTGAAGTATCCCTAGAATGAGCATATCCCTAAGATATCCGTTCAAATGTCTCAGTAAATTCTTTTACTATCCAACGATAGTAAGTATGAGTGCAAAAAAAAGGATGAGATAGGGGACAGGGGAATACAATTATAAATGGTCAATGCCCTGCGACAGTGGAAACAATCCTTCTCTATCAATTTTCTTTGATTCGTTTCCAAATTCTTTTGATTGCTTCGTACCAGCTACAAGAAGTTCCAGTGTGATGATAGCCCGACGAATCGTTGTAGAAAATCCTTACTTCATATCTTCATCGATTTCTTATCAGTTTTTCGATTTAAACTTTAATAAATAAGAATAAATTAGAAATTGAATAAACTGGAAATTTTAAATTGAGTTAAATTGATTAATGGAATATGAAGGATAATTTGAATTGTATCGATAAAACGACTTCGTTTAAAACCGAATTTGAAATTCTATTGTAACTTCTTGTGAATATCAAAGTCCGAAGAGGGACAAATTATATATGTACTTTGGAGTATTCCGATTTGAGTTTGGAATCCATGTCTAGTATTTGAAAATTGTGGAAAATAAAATCCATTTATCTATTGTTTGGGTTTCGATATATTCTACGAATGGTTAGTTATCCCTTCGAACTAACCAATACCCCTGTATACTTCGTAGATCAGATAACCCAATTATTTGATAATTAATTGAGTTTGTTCTCATATCTATTGTTGATATTCCGATTTGGTAAGCCAAAATGCAGAATAAGTATTCGGTTTGATTTGGAAAGATGTTTCTCTATCTTTCATTTATCTTTGTGTCTCTTTGGCAAATTTCGATGACAAAATTTTTTAAGGAGGGGAATCTGTAACGATCCCGAATTTTAATTTATTTTAAATTGATAATTAATTTAATTTTTTATTTAAAAATTGTGAAATTAATTGATAAATTGATTTGAGTTTTCTAAATTCAAATAAAATATGTTATTTATTAATAAAGAGATTTTTTAAGGAGGGGAATCTGTAATGATCCCGAAATCTTTTGCTGTTTTTTTTAAAGATAAACTGTTTTTGTTACTCACACCAGTGCCATGACTGATCCGGAGTTTATTATTCCTTTCCTAAACTCTGGGTGCTCACTATTTTCCACACGAGTAGTCTAGAGTTGGGTTTTTTCAGATAGGTAGGATTGGTAGATTATCTGGAGCTAATTCAGTCTTTGGATGTGGACGAGACTTGCTTGTCTTAGTCCATCGTGATGTTGGTTCGAGCTGCTGCTGGAGTTCTTCCTTGAAAACTATCTTTGAGTTATTTTTTCCGCTGCTAGTGTTATCTATTTTCTTTCCGCTGCTATTTTATTGTATCATATCTCTGATGTATATTGATATCTATTGTATCATCTGTTGTATCAGATATTGTATCAATGTTGTATATCAATGTATTATTCATTATTTCTTCCGCCGTGGTTGTACTTAATGGTGTTATAAGCTCTGGCGACTCGGATTTTGAACGATCGAATCTGCGGCATTCGAGTACGATGTAAAGTATGGATGTCGATTTTCGAACACGAAAAATTCGTATCGTCACATCATTTCAATCCGTAATTTAAAATAAAATTATAGTTATATATCATTTCAAACTGCAATCCCGAATGAAATGAAAATGCATAACAACTTGAAGTTTATAACAATATAAAATATAGCATCCATTCATCTAATATCAACCATCAACCATTTATCACAATCACCATCCAATTCGAACAATAGCATCAATATAGAACGAATAATAAACAACAGGTATTAACTAGCAGTTTATATTCAATAATAAATTAAATAACTGTTTAACTGGCAGTTTATATGCAATGAAAAATTAAATAACAATTTAATTAAATTAATGCAATTTAACTGAGATGATGGTTAAAAAATATGCCAAACAGTCATAAATAAATTTCTAATCACATCAACAATTAATTTAACAAACATAAGAAATTTTAGAAGTTGCGAGTGGGTTAAAACACTCACCTTTTGAATTTAAATTGAATTCAAATCCAGTTTAAACCCAAAATTTTGACGGTCTCAGAATTCGTCCAAACCAGCGGCAAAAAATCTAGAATTCATATACGATCCTAATAAAAGAAACTAGATGTAAAACGGATATCGTATGCAAAAGTTATGCAGATAATTACGATTGAAATCAATTATAAAAATAAAAGAAAAAGAGAACACATTTAACCTTGGACACGTCACCCTCCTTCACTCCAGAATCGTGCATGCTACCCTAGCCTGTAACCCAAATTCGCGCATCACATCATGACGCCGCCTCCCATTTTCATCGCCGCGACCACCCATTTAGCTCGGCCTGAGACCCCCTAGCCTATGCGACCCTCCAACCATCACCATCCACCGCCGATATGCATAAAATCGCGATAACCTCCACAGCCGCCGTTGGTTAAAACATGAACACTACTCGAAATTTGCCATCGATCAGACCGTTGATTCGCCAAACGAAAAGCACCGATAAACTCCCCATCGTGCACTCTACAAAACCCAAAAACGGTTCGTCGGTCCGTCGAGTTTGATTTCGACGTGATGAACGGCCGAGACTTCTTCGATTTTTACCGGTCAAACGACAATCCAAAACAAAAAACGAATTTCACTAGAAGATTACGCACTTCGAGAGCTTCAACATATATTTTTTATGAATTTTTCTGAGGAGTTTGAATTTTCATTAGATTATTTGAATTTGCAATTGTATCTAGGGTTTGCAGCCATTGAGGAAGAGGAGCACAGAAGTTTCTGTATATATAGAGATAAGGAATAGAGGCTGTTAGGGTTTATCACGGGGTTTATATAGGTAGGTCAGAAATTAGAATGGATGGATAAGGTTGGATATACGCGCTAATCCAAAGTGGCCCAAAAAGTCTGTTTTGACTCCGGAACGAAATTTGGTCAACCCATATATCAAAATAGATACTTTAAAATATTTTAAACGCGATGGAACATGTTTCAAATCCAAATTCCATCGTATGAAGAAGTTATGGTAAAAATAATATTTTCAAATTGATTTCAATTTATCGATTTCAAGGCGTTTCGAGTCCGTACGATCAAACGACCAGTCCGATCGATACGAAACTTGAAATCCAATAATAATTCACTGTTACGGATCCGTTGAAACTAGTTTTGTCGAAATCCGAGTCAGTGGCCAAAATGGCTATTTTACCATTAATTAAATAAATTTAAAATAAATTAATTAAATCAAATTTCCTATTTGAATTCTAAAATTGACTATCTTAATCACTGTATAATTCTTAATCATTTATACAAAATTTTAAACAAGTTTAGATGTCAATTTAAAGTTGATTATATTATCGATTTCAGTATTTTCCTCAGTTCCATTCAAATTCAGAAATTATAAATTTAATTTCCAAAAATTTTGTTAAATTAAATTAAAAAATCATTTTTCCATTCATTATTGTCAAATAGATGGATTTAACATTGGATTCAAAACTATTTACATTAATATCCTCACATTTCATCTAAATTCCCATTTTTGATATTAAATTCATTTAATTGCAATTAAATCCTTTTATTAAATTTTAAATTCCAATAAATTAATAAAGTTTTATTCCATTCCTATTTTCATCTTTATTTCAATTGCATAACATTTTATTTCAATTTTACTATATTTGCCAAATACGTACATTAATTATTATTTATATTCTCCATTAATTGTTTACTTGGTTTTATACTTTAAATTCATTCAAATAAATCAATAAATCTTGATTTACAATCTTTACCTCAACCAATGGTCATATTATAAATGGAATTGTCATTATTTTCAAAAAAAAATTACTTAAATTAATGTTAACGTATTTATTGCAATTGATTTACGAGTTATAATTTAATATACTTGTCTAAAAGGTTAACTTACAATACTTGTTACCCTTTAACGTTTATTCCACTCATAAGCTATTATTAACAACCAAATGTTGAAATTTGATTTAGACCAAATTCAATGCATTACATGAATGAGTAAATGGTTAAAGTTTTACACTATTGCCCTTTTTCTTTATTTGTATTAATGGCTATGTTTCAAATGTGAAATCTTATTAATTATAAATTAAGGTTTTAAAACCAAACCTTAGTTCCATTCTTCTTTTTTCCAATTTATTACTAATGAAAAATTTCCAGTTTCTATTTATTTATTACATACCTACCTTCAGCCCTTGCATTAATTCTCATAAACATTACATTATTGATATCCAAATTTTGATTTGGTAAACCAATTTGTTACAACTTTACTTGCATTAACACTATTTACCTTATTTTGGTTATTATTTTATACGTAGATCACAAGTTTACATTTCTTTATACTATCTTATGAAACAATATACATTTCTAATACTTTATTACATTTATTGGAAATAAAATTTCCAAGTTTATTAGATACAATAAACTACGACCTTACAGTTATTTCAATTAATTGGGATTGTGCTAAATTAATTATTTATAAACTTACATTAACACAATTGCATTAATTTACATTCGGTTACAAATAAATCAATATATTATTTCACCCATAAATACAATAACTGCATTTGTTCTTATTGTATTCCATTTATAGCTAAGTCATAATATTTGAATTTTAATTAAATTGTAATGTTTATTCAAGTTCATTAAATATTAACTTGCATTAACATGTTTTCTTGATTTACAATCAAATACCGTCAACAATGTTTTATTACATTAATCGATTTAATACTTTCCTTTATTTATCATATACAATTACATCCGGGTATAATCTTTTCACTACTTTCATTCATTAGAGTTCTATTCAAATTTCAATTTCTTGCAATAACTCATTTATTATAAGTTTGCATACCAATAAATCAGGTTTCAATAAATAGGATTTATTCAATTCAACCTTTTTAATTAAGTCTATTTTAATCAATATAGTATTACATAGGTTAATTCTTAACATTTACTTCATTGCAAATTATAACAATTACATTTCTTTATAAATTTAAATCCCAAAATCTTATTAATATGACAAATTTAATTGACGAAATTCACGGGTCGTTACACTCTCCTCCACTCAAAACTTTTTGTCCCCGAAAAGGAAAAAGAAGAGAAAAGAAGCATTAAAAAATCAATATATCTTATTCAAAACATTAACTTTATAAACAATTAAATTTACAAAATTAATTAATTTAGATAAAATATACCAATTTATAACCATTAAATATATTTATACTCAAATTAATAAAGTTTGGAAAACATTTTCAAAATATTATCTAAGTCCAAAATTTACGGAAAATTTTGGCAGAGTCTCCTTTGTACGGGGAGGCTCGGGAGAAAATATAATATCAAATATAACAATATATATCATATACTTTCCAAAATACTATATATCCCAACACGGGAAACAATATAATAGGGCTATAAACCGAAATCCGAAAACGTACCTATTGGTCGGGCAATTAACAATTAATTATGAAACCAAAAGCAGTAGCAATTGCTTCCATAACCTGTATTTCACTTATATAATCCAAAAGGGTTAGCAATTATATAAAATGAAATATTTAAGGTTGTTTCAACCACAAGCAAACGAATTAATACAACAACAATCCATTTCAACAAGCAAACATCCATCCCATAAAATCAACATGCATCAATCATTAATCATTCATTCATACCAAACAAAACAAATAGTTGTTCGGGTTTACAACTTTAAATTGTACGGAAAGAGAAATAAACTACTAAGCGTACCTTTCACTCAACAGTCTTAGGTGAAACTAAATAGATTATTCATACCTTCCAACAAATTTAAAGTATCCTTGCCCAAACTACCATAAACAAAGACAAACAACAATTCCAACCAATAGATCAAGTTAATTTTTATAAATTTCATTTCAAAATATCTATTGTTTGATTTCCTTTTTATTCATATAATGATTTCCCTTAATTCTCATTTATTTCTTACAAATTTTCATCTTTATTTATTTATTTATTTATTTATTTTTCATTACATTCATTCATTTCTCCATTTCATTTACTTATCATCTTAACGCATTAACTTTAGTCTACAATCATATATTTAATGCATTCTCTTTTTCTACTTATTTTACTTATAATAGTGTTAACCCCGTTAAGACAACGAGTTAAGGCATGGGATGATTTACGACATAAGATACTTAACGGATCAAGGGAAATCTACGGCGTAGCAAACCTCACGACTTAATATGCGTGACGATTTAACAAGACAAAGCATGAACGACTTATGAATGGTATGACCTAACAGTTTAACGTGTTAAAGAAATGGCCAACTCAACGACTCAAGGGAGACAGCGACTCAATGGATCAAGGAAGGGTACACGACTTAGGGTCTCCACGACCTAACGAGCTAAGGTCCAGACGACTTAAGGAAGTCTACGGCTTAAGAGATGGCACGACTCAAGAAGGAAATAAGTTAACGACCTAAAGCTGTCTATGACTTACGACCTAGCATGAGTCGTAAACGACTTAGGAAAACAAAGCGACTCACATCTCAGAGAAACCCGCGACTTAAAGCCTCTGCGACTTAAGATATGTCATGTCTCAGGGAAAGCTTACGAGTTAAGGATCTAACGACCTAACAGGATTAAGACCTAAGCGACTTAGGGAATGTCACGACTTAAGAAAGTCCACGACTTAAAGACGTTACGACCTAAAACCGCAGAGCCAAGTTTAAGTGCTGCCTCACTTTAAACCGTGACCTCTTAACTCGCGAACGAGTTAGGACTTATATCCAGATGAACGAAGAAAAGCTCAGAACCACTTCACTTACCCCACTGCCTGCTGACTCTTGGACCTTGAGTCGAGCGCGACTTACGACTCTACATGAGTCGTGCACGACTCATGACTTGAAAGAAAAATTACTGCCCAGGATCACACCTATAAATACGCAACCACCTCCAACGTTCAAAGGACTTTTTGGATCATTCTCTTCGTGACATCAAGGCTCTACTATCTTCAAGACAATCTAAACTCCATCACTTCAAACTCACGCAAGATTTTTAGACCAAACTTCGCACAAAGATTCGACATATCCAATCATGGATTCAAAGAACTCTGTCACGACGAAGTCTTCTCTAGCTACTTGTCTTTTTGAATTGAGTTGGATTGTAATTGAAAGAGATTGTAATAAGTTGTAATTCAGTCAGCAATAAAAAGGATTGAAGTGGACGTAGGCTTGATCATAAGCCGAACCACTATAAAACTGCTGTTGTTTACTGTTTTTTTGCAGTTTTCTGCTTATACTCTGTTCCCGAATCATCGGGTGGTGCTTTCACAACTACACTTTACACACCGGGGTGTTAGCGTTCAAATTTTAGCGTTAACATTTTTGGTGCTTTCACTGAGAATTGAACTCAGGCGAATTATCATCATTGCTCCACGAAAGTTTGTTGAAGTAATCTCTCTGAAGACTAGAAGTTTATCTGAAATCATGGCTCCGGGGAGAAGGAGTAGATCTGTTAGATGTTCAAGAGGGAACCTCCGCTTCCCCAGTACCTAATCAAGCCACTCCACCTGTTGGGGTTACAAAAGCGGAGTTGGATGCTGTAATCTTAGGACTGAACCAGCAGATAAATGCCCAAAGTGCACAATTGGAGGCTCAGAATGCCCAAAATGCCCTAATTTTGAATAAGTTGAACAATTTGCTTGGGGAAAACCATCAACCAACGGGTAATGAAAGGAACTTTGCTGGCAACATTCATGAGGCTGAAGAAAGAAACATTCCTGAGAGGGCTGCCAGCCCCTTTGAGCGGACATTTACTGAAGTTGGTGGATCTAAAGCTCGAAATGATGAGGGGTATCTTTCTGAAATGGTTCGACAAATCATGAAAGAAAGCATGCAAAGGAATGAAGACGAGAAGGAATGGGGTTTCGCTCCAAGTAAAACCCCGTTTACCGAAAGGATCTTAAAGGCTGAGTTCCCAAGGAAGTTCGTCCCTCCGACTATCCCAGCTTACAAGGGAACAAGTGATCCGAACGGATTCTTGTATAAGTATGATTGGCACATGACAGGTGCCAGAGCTTCTGATGAAATAAAGTGTCGATATTTTCCTGTATATTTGGAAGGTGTAGCTCTGCTTTGGTTCACCAAGCTACCAATTCGGTCTATAGATCAGTTTTCTGACCTAACCCGGAAATTCAAGGAGCAGTTCAGACTATATGCTTCAAAAGCCAAAGATATCATGTCGTTGTCAAGTTTAGAACAGAATCCAGGGGAAACTATCAGATCTTTCTTGAATCGCTTTAATATAGCGCTGGCCGAGGTAGACAATGCAGAACCACAGATGATCTTGACCTATCTGATGAGGGCCATCGACAAGTCGAGCGAATTTGGAAAATGGCTTAACATGAAGGAACCAAATTCCCTTGAAAAATTCTACAAGAAAGCAGATGAGTTCATATGCCTGGAGAGCCGTCCTGTACCGGTAAAGGCAGTATTGGAAAAAGATGAAGATAACATTGCTGCTCCATGCAAGAATGAATCTGTAGGACAGAAAAGGGAAAATAACGATGGGAAGAAACAGAAAATTCTGAAGAAGCCTCGTTCCTTCAAGTCATCAGAATATACCCCTTTATCAGATACACCAGAGCGCATTTACCTTGCCACTAAAGATTCTGTCGATTATCCTAAACCTCCCGTTTTGAGAACCGGGAAAAAAGCTGTACAAAGCGGGAAGTTTTGCCGCTTCCATAATCAACCCGGTCATGATACCGATGAATGCCGCCAATTGAAAAATTTGATTGAAGAATTGATAAGGGAAAACAAGCTGCAACAATTTGTGGAAAAGAATAGCAGCAATCCCGCTTCGTCTAGTAAGGGGCAACGAGCTCCTGCTCATCAACCCAGGTCAAGTGAGAAGACTACAGGGCATGAATCCGAAAGGCCTGTTATCAATGTCATTACGGGAGGACCTCACCCAGCAGGCAGGAGCTGGGGTGAGATGGAAAGGTATACCCGAGCTTTGAAGTATGTACCGGCCGAAGAAGATGTCTTTGTTTTGGAAGGTGCTACGCCCCTGAAGCAACAAAGAACTTTCAATGATGATATTGTGTTCAGAGCCACGGATTCCACAGGTGTTGAAGCTCCTACCTTGGATCCCTTAGTCATCTCGGCTGGTATCGGGCCAGCTATTGTCAGAAGAGTTCTCATTGATTGTGGCGCATCCTGCAATATCCTCTTCAAGAAAACATTCGACCAAATGAAGATCCCTATGGCTGATGTGCAAGCCTAGTTGCAGAAAATCCCTGGCTTCACTGGGGAGCCAAAACAGCCGATAGGAACCGTTGATTTGCTTGTAGAACTTGGAGAGGGAGAAAGAAAAGTAGTCCGCAAGCAAACTTTTGTGATTGTCGACGAATTTTCTGCTTATAATGCTTTCCTTGGCCGTCCAACTCTCGCAGCATTCAAAGCTGTTCTGGCCCCATGGTGCCTCACCATTAAATTCCCCACAGATAATGGAGTGAGAGTTATAAAAGGGGATCAAAATGCTGGGCGGGAGTGTTATCTGACAGAGCTACGAGAAACAAGGAAAAGAGTAATGGGAAAGGGTGCGGCACCCCAGTCCGCATCAAAGAACCAGCCTTGTAGCAATTACAGGGCGGACGCTGCACTGGCGAGCACAGCGGAGCACGGAAAGAGATGGATCCCAGAAAAGCCAGTGCAGGGGAGAATAGAGTGGTACCAGTGGAAACGACAGTACCAGTACCTGTTGACCCAAAGGACCCAAACAAGCTGTTGAATGTGGGTTCACAACTTAATGTGTCAATTCAGAATACCTTAATATCTTTTTTAAAAGCAAATCTGGATGTTTTTGCTTGGACTCATGCCGATATGTACGGAATATCCCCAGAACTTGCAGTACACGCTCTGAATATTGATCCAAAATTTACACCTGTGAAACAGAAAAGGAGAACTCAAGGTCCAGAAAGGTCAGCAGCATTAAAAGAAGAAGTTCATCGGCTCATGGAGAATAACTTTATCAAAGAATCTACCTATCCGAATTGGGTTTCAAATCCAGTGATGGTTAAGAAAGCCAACGGAAAATGGAGAGTGTGCATCAATTTTTCAGATCTAAACAAGGCCCGCCCCAAAGACTGCTTCCCGTTACCCAGGATCGATCAACTGGTAGACGGAACAGCGGGACACGAATTGTTATCTTTTATGGATGCCTACTACGGATATAACCAGATCATGATGCATGAGCCAGATCAGGAGGACACGAGCTTTATCACCGATGTTGGTCTTTACTGCTACAGAGTTATGCCCTTCGGGTTGAAGAATGCGGGGGCAACCTACCAAAGACTTGTTAATGCTATGTTCAAACCGCAATTGGGAAAGACTATGGAAGTCTATGTCGATGACATGTTAGTAAAGTCTAAGAAAGCAGTGGATCACATAGAACACTTAGTAGACATGTTCGCAGTCCTCCGAAAATACGGAATGAAGCTTAACCCTTTAAAATGTTCATTTGGAGTGGAATCCGGAAAGTTCTTAGGTTTCATCGTGAGCGCTAGGGGCATTGAGGCTAGTCCAGCTCAAATTACCGCCTTAAAGGAAGTCAAAGCTATTAAAACGAAGAAGGAATTACAAAGTCACAATGGAAAAGTCGCCGCCTTAAGTCGGTTCATTTCCAAAGCCACTGATAAATGCATCCCATTCTTTGACGCCCTAAAGAAAGGAAAGAAAAACTTTGATTGGACTCCCGAATGCCAAAAAGCCTTTGATGAATTGATTCGCCATATGGAAACGCCTCCAATACTTTCTAGGCCTGGCGATGGTGAGGATCTTCTTATATACTTGGCAGTATCATCTCATGCTTTAAGTGCAGCGCTGATACGAGAAGACAAGAGGATTCAACATCCAGTTTACTATATCAGTAAAATACTCACTGGGGCAGAGATGAATTACTCCAAGTTGGAAAAACTCGACTATTGCCTACTGATTGCATCAAGGAAGTTAAGGCAATATTTCCAAGCTCATCCTATCAGAGTCCTCACTGATCAACCTTTAAAGCAAGTCCTGTTTCGCCCTGAGACTTCGGGTCGTCTTCTAAAGTGGAACATTGAACTCAGTCAATATGACATCACTTATCATCCCCGAAAAGCAATCAACGGACAAGCTTTAGCGGATTTCATCGCAGAATTCACAGATAAGGGTAACAGTGAGGAGGAAACGATCGATGATTCCCCAATCCAATGGAAGCTATATGTTGATGGCGCGAGAAATGACTACTATTCTGGAGCCGGAGTTGTACTCGAGACCCCTGAAGGTCGGTCATTATGCTATGCACTAAGATTGGAGTTTCCTTCAACAAACAATGAAGCAGAATACGAGGCTCTTATCGCTGGCTTAAGAATTGCTAAAGAACTAAACATCCGAGCATTACAGATCTTCAGTGATTCTCAGCTTATTGTATGACAAGTCAAGAAGGAATTCCAAGCGAAAGCGGGAAATCTTCCCGCCTACTTGTTAAAGGCTTGGGAACTCCTGGGTGATTTCGATCATTACATGATAAGTCATATTCCTCGAGAAGAAAACACGAAAGCAGATTCTCTCGCAAAGTACTCTAGCACAGGCGAAGCTCAATTTCTGGGGTTGACTCCAGTGGAGGTCCTGTCGGCTCCAAGCATTGATGAGATGGATATTGATTGGATCATGAGTGTGTCTCAAGAGCAAGAATCATGGATGACTCCAATAACAGAATATCTGCTCAATGGCTCTTTACCGTAAAATTCAAAAGAATGAAAGAAGCTACTGAGGAAAGCCTCTCGCTATATGGTCCAGGATGGCCAATTATACAGACGGGGATTCTCAATGCCGTTACTTCGATGTGTATCCAGGGAAGAGTCCAAAACAATCCTAGCTGAAGTACATGGGGGAGAATGTGTTGATCATTTAGGTGGTCAAACTTTAGCGAAGAAGATTCTCCGATACGGATATTTTTGGCCAGAAATTAATAGAGATGCAGCAGATTATTCCCAAAAATGTGACAGATGCCAAAGATTCGCCAAAATTCCTAGAGCACCTTCTACTGAACTCACACAGATGGTCAGTCCATGGCCGTTTGCAATATGGGGGATAGACCTTGTAGGACCGTTACCAACTGCCAAATCTGGAATTAAATATGCCATTGTGGCTGTAGATTATTTTACTAAATGGGCAGAAGCTGAACCACTGGCTACTATCACGTCTAAAAAGATGATAAGTTTTGTGACTAAAAATATCATTTGCAGGTATGGTGTGCCTCAAAAGATAATTACAGACAATGGTACTCAGTTCGAAAGTGAAGAATTCCAAGATTTTTGCAAACGATTCAAAATCCGAAAAAGCTTCTCAGCAGTAGCTCATCCGCAAGCAAACGGGCAGGTGGAAGCAGTAAATAAAATTATCAAGTCAACCATCAAGAAGCAACTTGAAAGAGCAAAAGGTGGTTGGGTCGATAAGCTACCGCTAGCACTATGGGCATACAGAACTACCCACAAGACTGCGATTGGGCATACTCCGTTTTCATTGGCATACGGATCAGAGGCAATGATTCCGGTAGAAACAGAGGTCCCTTCACATAGAAGAATCCATTTCAATCAAGCGGAGAATGAAAAACTACAGCTTGAGGCACTAGATCTCCTTGATGAAAAAAGAGAAGAGGCTGAGCTCAGAATCGCATCTCATCAGCAAAGGATAGCCAGACATTTCAATTCCAAAGTTCGCCAACGCAGCTTTGAGATTGGAGATCTAGTCCTAAAGAGAATTATGACAGCGACAGGTGTGTTTGGGCCTAATTGGGAAGGACCATATGTCATAGGTCAGAAGCTTCTTGACGGCACATTCAAACTCATTACTGTCGAAGGAGATCAAATTCCAAGAGCTTGGAACAACAATCACTTGCGCCCATACTTTACTTGATAGCTTTGTTGAAATATTGTAAAAAGAATCATGAATGTATGATTCCTGTAATTGAAAGCGATTGTAAAACCGATGCAAGTGAATAATGAAAGACTATAAAGTGGATGTAGGCCCAAATTCTTGGCCGAACCACTAAAAATCTTGTGTTTCTTATTATTATTACATGTTTGCTTTATTTTCGATATGAAAAGTACATTAAATGTATTGCTGAAATGTCGATTTGAATTTTTGCAGACAACGAAAATAAAACTTGCACATTACAAGACCAAGTGATTCTGGTTATCATTCAGCAAACAAATTTCGAGTCACAAAAGCACAAAAGTCCCGAATTCAAATCCTAGATAGGAAGTGCTTCAATTGAACGGCCAATGATTTCGCCGGAAACGGGCCATTGCTCGTAAATTGAGATCGTTTGAACAAACAAACATCCAATTAAGAAGCTTATGCTCGTTCTCGTGAACTTGCCTAACAATGAAGTACGCTTCCTTGGATTAAACAAACTACTTGTAAGAGAAGGGAGTGCAAGATTGAAAAAAATAGAGAATCGCTGAAAAGGCATAAGCAAGTGGACAAGGAACAACTAAAGCCCTCTTCGGAGGCACGAGTCCTCTTCAGAGGCACAACTCTTCGGAGGATAAAGACCTCTAACGAGGCATATGCCGCAAAAAAGAAAGTTCTCTACTCAACCAAAAAAGATTGGAGAAGTCATGACCCTCCAACCATGAGAGAGTAACTTCCAGGCAATCCTCGGAAGCACATTTCACCAGGAGTTGAAGTGTGACAACTGCTCTTCGGAGTTTCACTTCACCGGAGTTGAAATGTAAAACAAAATAAAATCCCTCTTCGGAGGCCCATTTCACCAGGAGTTGAAGTACAACAGCCGCTCTTCGGAGTTTCACTTCACCGGAGTTGAAATGTAAAACGAAATAAAAGCCCTCTTCGGAAGCCCATTTCACCAGGAGTTGAAGTGCAACAGCCGCTCTTCGGAGTTTCACTTCACCGGAGTTGAAATGTAAAACGAAATAAAAGCCCTCTTCGGAGGCCCATTTCGCCAGGAGTTGAAGTGCAACAGCCGCTCTTCGGAGTTTCACTTCACCAGAGTTGAAATGCAAAAAAAAAAAAGAGCCTCTCCCAAGGGGCAGAAACAAAAATACCTCTTCCCAGAGGCACAATAAGACAGAAAGACCTCTTCCCAGAGGCATAAATGAAAAGACCTCCTCCCGGAGGCACAATCAAGCAGAAAGACCTCTTCGGAGGCACACGTTTCACCAAGATTGAAATAAAACTTCCAGGTGTTGAAACGTGAAAGAGTCTTCCTCAGAGGAGCAACTTTTCAAAGTAAAAAAAAAAAATCCGCATCAAAGGCACACTTTAACTTCCAAAGGAAGAATGAATTACTTATTCTAGAAAATTCTCTTCCTCAAAAAGAAGTTGAAGTACCTTTCAAATATCCGCTTTACCACATAGAAGATTTCATTCAGTAAAATGTGTATATGCACAAAGTAAAAAAGTGATATCTTCGAAGGATGAAGCATAGAAACTTGTTTGTACTTTTTTTATAAAATAATATTCCTCCAAATGTAGAATAATTATTCTCTAAAAAATAAAAGCACAAGTTCCTCATAAAATAAAATATTACAATGGGCTTATGGTATAGGGGCAGCATGGCATAACTACATCGGTAAAATTGCGCTCGAACAATATATACCACAAGCTCACTGCAATATCGTACAAAGAAACTTGTACAAAAATGAATAATAAATGCATTCTCAGATACAGACAGAAGTTTGTACAAAGAAAAAGAATCATTTTATGCAACACTATTAGAATTTTATACAGGTACAGGTCCCAAAGTAAAAAGCAAAAGAAAAGCGGGGGGCCGGTACCCGCACAATTTCCGGTCGGTACATGCAAAAAAGGCAAAAAGCGATATGAAAGCCACAGAACCAGAGCCATCATTTCTTCTTCCGCCCACCTTTTGAGCCCGCACCTGGCCGAATGACCAACTTTTTAGGCCGGCTTGTAAGGGTAGGGGATGAAGGAGAAAGGGGCTCGATCGGACTTTCTTCCGTCTCTTCTTCGCCAGTTAAAGATCCCTTCTTCTTCTTCTTCTTCGAAACTCCCTGCTTTCCTCTCTTCTTGGAGGAAGACCCACTCCCTGGATAAAGAAGTTTGGATAACGGTTCAGCGTCGGAGCCAGTTGGTTCTGGAGTCCTCTCGCTTCCTTCAGTTTCTTCTCCTTTCGGATCTTGAGAAGCAACGGGATCATCTAAGCCGTGAAGAGCTTCTATTTGCTACTCTTGTGACCCGGGTTGCGAGGCAGAAGGAGGAGTGACCTTAAGAGGCGGGGAAGGAATAATTGGAGGAGGAGAAGCCTGAACAATGCCCGACGTTTTCTCTGCAGAAGGAAAAAAGTTCAAGTCAGCAAAAAGCGGAGATAAAGGTTCGCTGAGATTCAAGAAGTAGTCAAAAAGCTCATCAAGTTCGTAAGAAACAGATGAGCAGTCTACTTGGGCAAGATTGTCAGTAGGGTTACCTGCAGAAGTCGATTCCCTGACGTCAACTTCGTAAGCCTGTGCCTCGACACTCTCGCTGCCTTCATCTCCACCTTGTATGCTTGTGATATCAGTGGTAACTTTAGTAGGAGATGGGGAATGAGAACTAGAACCGATAATGTCAATTTCGGCTGAAGGAGAAGGTTGAATTGGAGCAGTTGAGGTGATTTTTCCTGAATATTCTCCTGCCGCTGTTTCGTCCCTTAATTTTGCAAGCTGTTCACTCCCCCTAGCGGGAGCGGCACGAGCATCATCATCAAGATAGTGCTCCTCAAGAGCTGACTCAGCATAGCCAGCGCCGCTACTACCAAGCATATCGAGTGCGGCCTCCCAAACTTCAGCCAGTGTAATGTCATACTTGGGGCCTAGAAAGGCAAGGCTACCGCGCCCCAAGATGCTATGCAGATAGAAATCAAATAATGTTGAGCTGATGTTGGCCCTCGTTGCCTCGTGAGATTCTTCAGCTGCAATTTTGCCGGCAACGGCCTCATCACGCTCCATTTCAGCTTTAGAAAGTTGAAGCTTAAGCATTTGAATCTCCGCCTCTTGGGAGCTGTTCTTCTTCCGAAGCTCTTCAATATCAGCGACATAGCCCTCACTAATTCTTTTCTGCACTTCAAGCCTGTCTTCGGCATCCCTTTGGCTGGCATGAGCATCTCTCACTTGTTTTAGGAGCACTTCTTCTTTTTGAGAATAGGAAGTAGAGGAAGCAGCAAGCTCTTGTTTCAATTCTTCAACTTTTGCTTCAAGCTCTTCATTATAAGAAGCAATGCTCCTCATCTCAGTGTCGTGTTGCTCAAGAACTTTTTGCCACTCGGCTTTATCGTTTTCCATAGTGAGCATGGCCTCTATGTTCGCACGATTAACCCTTTGGAGCTCGTCAACAAGTTTTTGCCAGTTCGACACCCTCTCAATATCAAGCTTGACGGCATCGAGGTTTCGTAACATAGCAGACTTGTCAATGGGGACCAAGTCAAGATCAAACCTTACTCCCTTCAGACACCACTGTGGAAACCGACTCTGCAAAGTGACTGGACCCGGTCCGACTTGGAATTTGGGCCTACTAATTATTGTTTGGATGTCTGTCTTCCCGAGAGCGGGAGAGCCGGAAGGAATATCAAGCGAGGCAGGGGCAGTAACCTTTTCAGGAGTTGTAGAGGTGTGCTTCTCACCATGTCGGGCTCGCTTACTCGAATCTTCAACCATATGACTTTTTCCTCTGTCATCATGGGATTTTCTTTTATGGGAATCGTCGCCTCTCAGCGAAGAATCGTGGCGCTCTTCCCTCTCTCTTCTTTCATAACGCTCCTCTTGAGCCCTCTTTTCTTGAGCCTTTCGAGCGGCTCTTTCTTCATCAGATTCTCTGTAAGAGGGGAGGTAACGCCTGTAATCATACTGGCTATGCCTCCCGTAGCGCTGGAAATCATCATAGTAGGATCCGCTGCGCCCCATCGGAGGATCTGAAATAAAAAAGAGCTAAATCTTAGAATTCTTCAAAGTACAAAAAGTCAGAAGCATAAAAGTGCCAAAAAAATTCTAAGTGTGAGTGACGTGCAAACTACGCGCATCAAACTACGAACCACTCTTTAATTGAGGAGTGGTTGTGGGTGTAATAGTTAGCGTCAGCTCTTGAGTCGACGGAGTCTGTTGCAGGATAGAAGTCGCTTCAACTAATGAAGAAGAAACCCCGGTAGTGATAGGATCATCTTTAAAGATCTCTTGCGAGGTGGCAAAGAGGTCGCTCAGCCCTTCGAAAGTATCGTCCCTGCTCTGCTTGGCAAGGCTAGTTTTTCCGGCCTCTTCGCCAGATTTCTGTGACAGTCGGGGAGATCCCTGGGGCTCTTCTTCCTCAGTAACCGGGGCAAGTTCGACAGATGGCCCCGCAACATCAACAGAAGTGGAGCACTTCACTAGCGAAGCCTCAGGAGCAGGTCCTTTTGGTATGGATGTGGCTGTAGAAACCAGGGGTTCTGATGCTTTAGGTGGGGAGTCTGGAACTTCGCAGGGGTGTGTGGACCGAGAAGGGTGAAGAAGTCCGAATTGGTGAAGGAATTCGTCGTTCAGCAAAAATTTCATATCCCGCTCTTCAACCGGAACAGCTACAAGCCTCTCCAGAGTTGGCTTGTGACTGGGATCTTTACACGGAGGGGGGAGCGCTGAAATAAAAAAATGATGATGAAGTTAACACTTGACAATTTGAACTTCAAAAAATAGAAGAGCAAAAGGTAGATGATCCTACTTCCTTCTCTCCACACAACATAAAACCCCAGGGGCAACGGACATAGAAAAATTGAGTCAAAAACCCATAAGCGCTGTCAGGAAGACCGATGATCAATTTACGATTTCGTGCACTTCTCACGACAGTAATAGAGGGGTGATCTTTAGTCCTGGTGAAAGAGCATAGGAAGAAAATCTCGTCAAAGCTTGGGAATCGATCAAGCGTCCTCCTGAATAGTACACACAACCCCATTAAAATGGCATAACCATTGGGGTGTAATTGGGATGGGGCGATGACCAATTGACGAAGAAGTTGTTGGAGAAAATCATTGAAAGGAGGAACACCCCCACTCAGGCACATTTGTCGATTGACCGTTACAAAGCCAGGGGGTGCTATGTCAGCAGTGTTACTTCTCTCGGGAAGAATGGCATCTGATTCAGCAATGCCGCACAATTGGCGAAAAACTCTGTACGATAAAGTAGAAGAGGCTCTTTCGGGAGGATTGACTAGTGGAGCCGGAATAACAGTTGCCTCTCCAGTCTGAACTGTTGTATCTTCTTCCTGAGAAGTCATTCTACATAAGCAACTGGATATTCAAATGTGAAGGTGCACGTTTCCTAAAAGTGTGAAGTGTCGTGCAAAACTAATAAATAGCAAGTAAATATAACTGGAATTAAACTAGTCGATGATTGATCGATTACAAAATTTCAGAACTTGTTAATATAAAGTTCAAGCATAATATTAGTGCAGGCTGGTCAGTTTCAATTGACTATTTCAGTGTTGCCTTAATATTCTACTTGAAATTGATGAAAGCACTTCGTTCACACAATTTATTTGAGTTAATTATCTGTTATTAACTAATCTGTCATTTGACGTGGGCAGTCGATGGCAGTATATTTGTCCCATTTTTCTGCAAGTGTTGTGTTCAACAGGTTGATAGCATTAAAGTTAGAATAATCTATAAATAAACACAACAAAGTTCGAGCAGTATATTCTGGAAATTCAAATTGGAAGTACAATCAAGTTTTGTCGACATCTTGAAGTTTACAAATTTTTGTTCAAGCCATTTAGTCACAGTCCAAAAATCCATTAAACCCTAAGTCGTTCACAACCTAACAGAGGTATGAAATTTGCTTAGGAAACAATTCGGTAGTAAAAGATTGTCCATGTGCTGAGTCGTCCACGACCTAAGGGATAAGTCGTCCACGACCTAAAGGTTAAGTCGCCCATGACTTAAAGATTTCCTGCAAGTTAAGTCGTTGGCTCCTTAAAATCATTGGTCCTATAAGTCGTAAAGCATGGTAAGGAGGAAGGGATTCGGTTCAAAGAAATGAGAATTTCTCTAAGTCCTAGATCGGCCGCAACTCAAAGCTCATGTCGTATCTCGTTAAGTCGCGGAAGGTTATAACTTGCCCAAAAATGCTGGGTCGTATCCAATTTAGTATCTCACTTCACCCAATCAACAAACCCCTATCCAATCAGAAACTCCTCATCCTCTTGACTCGTTAGCCCAATAACCTCTCAATCAACAACAACCCCAGTTCTGCCACACCACCGAATCGCCACAAATCACGAGTCGTCTTAAGTCAAATCAAACAAACTTTGAGTTCTTCGATGACCAATGCAACAATACTAGCACGGTTAAAGGGGGGAATCAGAGACGGAAGACAGAGCTCAAAAATTGACAATGATGATCAGCAATTAGAAAATGGGAAAATTGCTTACGTGATGTGAAGCTAAAGGTGGTTGAAAGAGAATTGACTCAGGATCGCCGCAGGAAGCTCGGAGATATGCTAATGGCGGATACGACTTAGGAGATTGATAATGAGCAGAAAGAAATAAGAGAAAAGACTCAAGTCTTTTATACACCAAGACAGCGGAACTTGAAGCGGCACAAGCGAGTTAAGGTAAGTCGAAGCACACGACCTACGACTTAGGCGTGTGCTTCGAGGGGCAAATGTTAACCCCGTTAAGACAACGAGTTAAGGCCTGGGACGATTTACGACATAAGATACTTAACGGATCAAGGGAAATCTACGGCTTAGCAAACCTCATGACTTAAGATACGTGACGATTTAACAAGACAAAGCATGAACGACTTATGAATGGTACGACCTAACAGTTTAACGTGTTAAAGAAATGGCCAACTCAACGACTCAATGGATCAAGGAGGGTACACGACTTAGGGTCTCCACGACCTAACGAGCTAAGGTCCATACGACTTAAGGAAGTCTACGGCTTAAGAGATGGCACGACTCAAGAAGGAAATAAGTTAACGACCTAAAGCTGTCTATGACTTACGACCTAGCATGAGTCGTAAACGACTTAGGAAAACAAAGCGACTCACATCTCAGAGAAACCCGCGACTTAAAGCCTCTGCGACTTAAGATATGTCATGTCTCAGGGAAAGCTTACGAGTTAAGGATCTAACGACCTAACAGGATTAAGACCTAAGCGACTTAGGGAATGTCATGACTTAAGAAAGTCCACGACTTAAAGACGTTACGACCTAAAACTGCAGAGCCAAGATTTAAGTGTTGCCTCACTTTAAACCATGACCTCTTAACTCGCGAACGAGTTAGGACTTATATCCGGATGAACGAAGAAAAGCTCAGAACCACTTCACTTACCCCACTGCCTGCTGACTCTTGGAGCTTGAGTCGAGCGCGACTTATGACTCTACATGAGTCGTGCACGACTCATGACTTGAAAGAAAAATTACTGCCCAGGATCACACCTATAAATACGCAACCACCTCCAACGTTCAAAGGACTTTTTGGATCATTCTCTTCGTGACATCAAGGCTCTACTATCTTCAAGACAATCTAAACTCCATCACTTCAAACTCACGCAAGATTTTTAGACCAAACTTCGCACAAAGATTCGACATATCCAATCATGGATTCAAAGAACTCTGTCACGACGAAGTCTTCTCTAGCTACTTGTCTTTTTGAATTGAGTTGGATTGTAATTGAAAGAGATTGTAATAAGTTGTAATTCAGTCGGCAATAAAAAGGATTGAAGTGGACGTAGGCTTGATCATAAGCCGAACCACTATAAAACTGCTGTTGTTTACTGTTTTTTCTGCAGTTTTCTGCTTATACTCTATTCCCGAATCATCGGGTGGTGCTTTCACAACTACACTTTACACACCGGGGTGTTAGCGTTCAAATTTTAGCGTTAACAAATAGCTTCAACCGTTTACTTAAATTTACTATCATTTATTTATAATACTTACATTTCTATTATATTTTATCATAGTACATTTCAATTTATAACTTAAGTTTATAGCCATTTCAACATCAAATTCTTATTCATTAAAGAAATTCATTGAAAACTTTCATTCATAAGTTTACTTGTACAACTTACATTATTTTTCTTATTAACATTTCAACTTTTTACATCTTTTGGTAAGTTATATATGCTTTTTAAGAATGTAATTGAAACTTATACAAGTTCTACCCATTTCTTTTAACTAAATTAATATTCAATAATCCTATCCTTTGTCTTATAGATATAATTTCAATTTTTTTATATTTAATTTGTAACTTAGCATTATATCTCTTATTTCCTTTAGAGGTTCCGATTATTAATTACCTACGTTCCAATTTACTATAATAATTGAAACTATCAATTAACGGAAACTTAGGAACTAAATACCGGGTTAATTTCAAATCATTTAAAAAAAATAGACAAATGTATATACTTACACTTTATATATCCAATTATATTTAAAACAATTTAAATTTATATTTGTTTATCAAAAATGAATCTGCAGTAAAACTACTACAGTGGCCTTCCCACTTCGAAACTCGAAAATGAACATCGATGATGCGTGCACTCATCACCGAAATTATTTCCGGTGACAGAGAGGGGAGTTCAACTTAAGTTCTTTCCAGAATTTCTTCAAAACAATTCTTTCAAATTATATTGAAATATTTATATATTAGAAAATACTTCTAAAATATTATTGTTATATTCCCAAAATCATTTGAAAGAAATTTTCAAAACCCCGGAACTTAAGTTCTAAAATTTCCAATTTGATTTATTTTATTTTCAGTCTTATTTTAACTATTATCTATAAATTTCATTTCCTAACAACCAATACATTGCAACCAAAAATATATATCATTTATAAAAATTTCCTTTATATATATATAGAAAATATAATAGGCAAAATTATTTCATTCGCCTATATTAAAACCAAATATTATGTCGGTCTGTCCTATTAAGTGTTTTGAAACCCTATTGATGTCATAGCGTCCCATGCACCAACCAGAATTTATAAATACAAAACGAAACAAATTAACACAATATTAAAACCTTTTTATAACACTAACCAATACGCTCTCTCATATATATACACTCAGCGACTCATCATAGGGTATTACTACCCTATTAATAAAGAGTCAGACCCCACAAAGCTAAGGTTTTCACTAAACCAAAGTTCTGATACCAGATGTAACGTCCGCCTTTTTGCACGCTTTAAATTGACACATGTGCCAATTCAAACCATACGTAAGGGCGGATTGATATGGGGTAAATAAGAAAAATGAGAAAGAAATAAAACAAAATAGAATCTCACAGCGGAAGGGTAATATATAGTAATCAAATATACAGTTCATGAAGCTGTTTAAAAATATTAAATTTTACTTATACAATATATATCAGAGTTGCGCGTACCAACGAATAAAAATTGATGCAGCGGAATACAGTGTAGTGGAACAATATAATATAATAATAATAATGAAATCGTCGTCCTCCAGAAATGAAGTCTTCGATCCTGAAATGCTCGGACTGACCCGAGCAAATTGAAAAGACAAAACACTCGAGTCAGAACTAAAAGATCTCATGTGAGTTAAATTAACAGAAATAGATATGAGTGCAGCAACTTAAGAGATGCTCGGGATTCACATCTCCTAAGGATCCGTTAAACTATTTACTATGCAGTAATATTTCGCTATTATAATAATGTCTAATAGTAAAATAAACTTACTTTTACTTAGCATTAAGGGTTTACCCATATAGCCCTTAACACGTAATAGTCCTAGTAGTCCATCCAATATCATGGTCCCTCTTGATCGGGAAGCCACCAGAGGATATCACACGGGCTACGGGAGAAAACCAAACTTGTACAAGGCGCGCTAGGTTAGGTGACACGGCACAACTAGGCAATGCCAGGGTAGATATACCAATTACGCATCCGGGCTAGTGGTAACGCGTAGCAGCTAATACCGCCCACCTCGAACAACACCCCCAAAATCAAAAATCAAAAGTGGCCACCAAATCAAACCAAAATTCAGAGTATAATATCGAAGGAGTGCATCCGATCAGAGGAATGACCTCATTGGCTCGAGAATCGCTCCTGTTTTAGCCACTTATGCCAACTTACGGGAGTCGGGTCCACGTATTCACCTCAAAGGAACGCAGCCACCATCCTACTTCATTCTGGAATCTCCACCGCGTACACGGTTGTTAAAATGGTTTTCGAATTTGGCAAAGAGTATGACAACTTCCGATCCCGATCTCTTCAATAACCAATCGTTATTATAACATAGCGGTCTTTTCGAAATAGTTTATACTTTAAAACCAGAATATAATATCCATTTCAAAACCATATAAATATGATATCATTTTCGTTTTAAAACCCAAATCAATATAATATCATTTTTATTTCAAATATATCCTTTTTCTAAAATAATAGCACTTCAAATCTATATACCTTGAAAACCCGTAGGTTTGAAACATAACTTCAATTACTTAAATGGTTTGAATATTAAATTACTTTATATAATAAAATAGCTTCTTTAATTCCATAAATAAATTCCAAATTCAAATTTGAACCTCCAAATAAACCATTTCAAATTTCAACATATTTCAAAGCTTTAAATATTCCACCATTTCAAAACTAATTCTTTGATAATTCCATATATATCAAATTCAATTGCTATTATTTAGATTTGAAACGTTTACTTAATAAATCCCATATAATTTAAGTAAAACTTTTCACTTCAAACAACTGGATATTCTTTCAATTTATTTAACTTGATAAATTCATTTATCTCAACTTTATATTCATTTCAAATTACTTTAAACCAAATCAAGTTATAAGTATCATATCCATTTAAAATCTCCATTTTTATTTAAATTCCAGATCAAAATTTATTCAAGTACAATTCTTAAATAATTCAATTTAAACCAATTTCATATTTATCTCCCAACTTAAATTCCATTTAAGTCAATTAAAAACTCTATATATACAATATCTCAAATAGGTACTAAACCATAGAATATAAAACAATCAAACTCCATTATTAAACTCATTTTTATTAATCAATTTTATTCATAGCTTAAATTCAAGGATTTAACTATATATATATATATATAATAATATTTATATAACATCAAAATTTAATATTTATTAAACCGTATGTTCCTTTCCAAAACCATAGAAAAGTCATTTCGAAATATTATACACACACACACACACACACACCCCCACGGTGCATGTATATAATTTTCTATCCTATGGTCAAGTGATACAGATATTTATCATTTCAATCTGTAATTCAAAATAAAATTATGGTTATATATCATTTCAAACTGCAATCCCGAATGAAATGAAAATACATAATAACTTGTAGTTTATAACAATATAAAATATAGCATTCGTTCGTCCAATATCAACCATTTATCACAATCACCATCCAACTCAAACAATAGCATCAATATAGAACGAATAATAAACAACAGGTATTAACTAGCAGTTTATATTCAATAATAAATTAAATAACTGTTTAACTGGCAGTTTATATGCAATGAAAAATTGAAAAACAGTTTAATTAAATAAATGCAATTTAACTGAGATGATGATTAAAAAATATGCCAAACAGTCATAAATAAATTTCTAATCACATCAACAATTAATTTAACAAACATAAGAAATTTTAGAAGTTGTGAGTGGGTTAAAACACTCACCTTTTGAATTTAAATTGAATTCAAATCCAATTTAAATCCAAAATTTTGATGGTCTCAGAATTCGTCCAAACCAGCGCCAAAAAGTCCAAAATTCAGATACGATCCTAACAAAAGAAACTGCGTGTAAAACGGATATCGTGTGCAAAAGTTATGCCGATAATTGCGATTGAAATCAATTATAAAAATAAAAGAAAATGAGAACACATTTAACCTTGGACATGTCACCCTCCTTCACTCCATAATCGCGCACGCTACCCTAGCCTGTAACCCAAATTCGCGCATCACATCATGACGCCGCCTCCCATTTTAATCGCCGCGACCACCCATTTAGCTCGACCTGAGACCCACTAGCCTATGCGACCCTCCAACCATCACCATCCACCGCCGATATGCATAAAATCGTGATAACCTCCACAGCCGCTGCCGGTTAAAACATGAACCCTACTCGAAATTTGCCGTCGATCAGACCGTTGATTTGCCAAACGAAAAGCACCGATGAACTCCCCATCGTCCACTCTACAAAACCCAGAAACAGTTCGTCGTTTCGTCGAGTTTGATTTCGACGTGATGAACGACCGAGACTTCTTCGATTTTTACCGGTCAAACGACAATTCAAAACGAAAAACGAATTTCACCAAAAGATTACGCACTTCGAGAGCTTCAACATATATTTTTTCTGAATTTTTCTGAGGAGTTTGAATTTTCATTAGATTTTTTGAATTTGCAATTGGATCTAGGGTTTGCAGCCATTGAGGAAGAGGAGCATAGAAGTTTCTGTACGTATAGAGATGAGGAATAGAGGCTGCTAGGGTTTATAACGGGGTTTATATAGGTAGGTCAAAAATTAGAATGGATGGATAAGGTTGGATATACGCGCTAACTCCAAAGTGGCCCAAAAAGCCCGTTTCGACTCCGGAACGAAATTGGGTCAACCCATATGTTAAAATAGATATTTTAAAATATTTTAAACGCGATGGAACAGGTTTGAAGTCCAATTCCATTGTATGAAGAAGTTATGCTAAAAATAATATTTTCAAATTGATTTCAATTGATTTCAGTTTATCGATTTCAAGGCGTTACGAGTCCGTACGATCAAACAACCAGTCCGATCGATACAAAACTTGAAATCCTATAATAATTCACTGTTACGATTCCTATGAAACTGGTTTCATCGAAATTCGAGTCGGTGTCCAAAATGGCTATTTTCCATTAATTAAATAAATTTAAAATAAATTAATTAAATCAAATTTTCCATTTAAATTCTGAAATTAACAATCTTAATCACTGTATAATTTTTAATCATTTATACAAAATTTTAAACAAGTTTAGTTGTCAATTTAAAGTTGATTATCTTATCGATTTCAGTATTTTCCTCAGTTCCATTCAAATTTAGAAATTGTAAATTTAATTTCCAAAATTTCTGTTAAATTAGATTAACAAATCGTTTTTCCATTCATTATTGTCAAATAGATGGATTTAACATTGGATTCAAAACTATTTACATTAATATCCTTACATTTCATCTAAATTCCCATTTTAAATATTAAATCCATTTAATTGCAATTAAATCCTTTTATTAAATTTTAAATTCCAATAAATTAATAAAGCTTTATTCCATTTCTATTTTCATCTTTATTTCAACTGGATAACATTTTATTTCAATTTTACTGTATTTGCCAAATACGTACATTTATTATTATTTATATTCTCCATTAATTATTTACTTGGTTTTATACTTTAAATTCATTCAAATAAATCAATAAATCTTGATTTACAATCTTTATCTCAACCAGTGGTCATATTATAAATGGAATTGTTATTATTTTCAAAAAAATTACTTATATTAACGTTAACGTAAAATTTGTTTATATTTATTGCAACTGATTTATGATTTATAATTTAATATACTTGTCTAACAGGTTAACTTACAATACTTGTTACCCTTTAACGTTTATTCCACTCATAAGCTATTATTAACAACCAAATGTTGAAATTTGATTTAGACCAAATTCAATGCATTACATGAATGGGTAAATGACTAAAATTATACACTATTGCCCCTTTTCTTTATATGTATTAATGGCGAAGTTTCAAATGTGAAATCTTATTAATTACACATATAAATTAAGGTTTTAAAACCAAACCTTAGTTCCATTCTTTTTTTTTCCAATTTATTACTTATCAAAAATTTCCAGTTTCTATTTATTTATCACATACCTACCTTCAGTCCTTGCATTAATTCTCATAAACAATACATTATTGATATCCAAATTTTGATTTGGTAAAACAATTTGTTACAACTTTACTTACATTAACACTATTTCCCTTATTTTGGTTATTACTTCATACGTAGATCACAAGTTTACATTTCTTTATACTATCTTATGAAACAATATACATTTCTTATACTTTATTATATTTATTGGAATTAAATTTTCCAAATTTACTAGATACGACAAACTATGACCTTACAGTTATTTCAATTAATTGGGATTGTGCTAATTTAATTATTTATAAACTTACATTAGCATAATTGCATTAATTTACATTCGGTTACAAATAAATCAATATATTATTTCACCCATAAATACAATAATTGCATTTGTTCATAGTATATTCCATTTATAGCTAAGTCATAACATTTGAATTTTAATTAAATTGTAATGTTCATTCAAGTTCATTAAATATTAACTTGCATTAACACGTTTTCTTAATTTACAATCAAATACCGTTAATAATGTTTTATTACATTAATCAATTTAATACTTTCCTTTATTTCTCATATATAATTACACCCGGGTATAATCTTTTCACTACTTTCATTCATTAGAATTCTATTCAAATTTCAATTTCTTGCAATAACTCATTTATTATAAATTTGCACACCAATAAATTAGGTTCCAATAAATAGGATTTATTCAATTCAACCTTTTTAATTAAGTCTATTTTAATCATTATAGTATTTCATAGGTTAATTCTTAACATTTACTTCATTGCAAATTATAACAATTATATTTCTTTATAATTTATATCCCAAAATCTTATTAATATGACAAATTTAATTGACGAAATTCACGGGTCGTTACATGATTTGTTAAAGTAGTTTCCTTAATCCATTTGATATTTAGTTGAATGAAGTGGCAAAAGCTATAGCGAAATAGTCGTTATAAGTGCAGCTCGGTAAAATACCATGTTTTTAGAAAATTCTTTGAAATAATTACAAGATATTCTTTGGGATTTTTCTTCATGGTTTTCAAGTACCCAAAGTATAATAACAACTGTAAAACGAATGGATTAAAAGACATCGAAATCTAGGCACAAAGTTGTTGCAAATTTACCTTAAGCGACAGCTTGGAATTTTAGCACTTCTGTAGCGTTGTCTTTGCTTCCGAAACACTGTCGAGCTGTTGCGAATTATTTTGTGGCATCTACAGAGATGCTATCTTTGCTGTTTGAAACTATAACTTTTTTAAATGATATTTAAATTTTGTATTTTTCTCCAATCTTCCTAGGATTATTTTCTAACATATAATAGAGTGTTTTAAGATTGGTTTCAAGTTTAAACATATTTTTAATAATTATATAAGTTTTGAAAAAAGGTAATTAACTTTTCTTAACGCTAAATGCTAACAAGTAGACTTATCTATTTGTGAGATTCAAGAATGAAGTGTCTAGGCAAGGCTTTGATGCAACCAGTGCTCTAACTTACCTGGCTTTGCTTTTGGCAATGAATAGTATAAGTTGGAATATCGGAATCGAGTTAAGTATACTTCATTAATGACATCTAGTCAGTAGAATAAATCCTCAGTCTGCTATTCTATAAATTTGGACATTTATTTACATATACCAGTTAATCTTGATTTATGTGTTATTATTCAGTTTGTTGAACTGTGGATAACAATGTATTCTTATTATTGTTTGTTTGACTATTTGAATTGCGCTCTGCCGGTTTATGAGCAATTAAAATCTATATGCATGGGTTGGGCGGATACGAACACCGTGTGATTTGAATTTCACAGTTTGACACAAGGTGTTCGATGAAAATATTTGATTAAATAACTGTTATAATAAAAGATGTTTATTAATATTTTAAAGATGTTTATCTTTCAAATGAAATGGTTCCATTAAAAGAAATAGAAATATTTTAAATTAAATACTTTGAAGTGGTTTTATATAATGGTGTTTATATAATATTTGGAAATCAATATTTTGTAAGTGATTTTACATAAAAGTGATTTATATATAAAGATATTTATAAAATGTGTTTTATGAATAAAGAGAATTTGGAGAACTTAAATCCCAGTGGTTTGAAATTGATTTCGAAAAGATTTGAGGAAATAAACAATACTACATTTGAAAGTATTTGTGATTATTAGTGTAAAATGATTGGTCACTTCGGGGAACGAAATGATTTGTTATGTTACCAATGATTCAGGTAACCTGTAAATTAAAATTGGGCATAAAGGGTGGTTTAACCACTAGTATAGTCTACTCTTTGTATAGATGGATATACTTTGTTTATTTATCTTGTGAAGGCTGGGACCCAATTGCTTTGTTATTGGGAGAAACCTCCTGATCTAGTTGCATATATTTTGACATACTACTATAGTAGAGTATTTTTGGATTTTCAAATAAATATATCAAATACACCATTGTATTATTATAAGAGTAATTGATACCGTTTTCAAAAAGATTTTGACTTAAATCCCAAAGAAAAATATGATTTAGTATAAAAGATATATGTATATATATTTCAAAAGGATTTGAAATGAAACTGAGAATTTAGTTCGAAGAGGTTGTTTTCGAATAAGTATTTTCAAAAGACATTATTTTTGAAAATAATAAAGTTAATCAAATTTCATAAATCCATATGTAAAGATTAAGCTAAAGAGGTAGTTTGGGAATTGCATATTTGTTTGATTGTGCATTATAGGCTCCTTGAGTCCTATTTGTGAATAGAAGAACTACATTGGCTTGATCCTATATCTAATTGGGTATCTAGTTAGATAGGGGTACGTAGGCAGTCAAAAATGGCAGTGATGCAGCCCTAGTAATAATATATCTTTTCCCTATTATTATTTGCTAATTGTCTTGTGTTATTGTATCTTTCTTACTTACTATTTTATTCCGCATTTAGTATTTTTATTGAGTTTGTAGGAATGACTATTGTTGTCTCTCTCATAAGAGTTGTGCAACGTTATATATTTGTATTTGTATTTGGCACGTATTAAAGTACACCTAGTTGATTAAATTGATTCCTCTAATAACTTGTACAATTGAGATTGTATTCTATACATTTAATAGTTTTGAATATTTATCAAATATTGTGTACTATGTTGGTAGTTTTAGAACGGATGGATTTTTCGGCGTTTTTAACGTTTGAAAACGTAGGTCTTCATAGCATGATTAGATACCGCTGAAATTGATAAATAAAGTTACCCCTTCCAAAGATTTTGATAATGAAGGTAGTTTTTAAAGATGTTCCAACAATTACTGAAATGAAGCTTCACATTCATCTATCCAAATTGGGGCATTCGAGTTGAACATACTCAAAGCAGCAACCTTATCATTCTAGCTTTGCATTTCCCTCTTAGTCTTGGGCTATAACTTGCACCATTGAGTCAATCTACTAAAGGTTGGGTTTTATAACCCTAAAGTTCACTATTCACCCTAAAAACATTTTCTTTGCTACTTTGAAAGAACACTTCAATGGATTAAAGTTCATCTCATTCTTGCAAAGCACATCAAACATCTCTGATAGGTTAATCCACTGATCTCCTTGATAGTGCTATCGTATCATCCATGTACATCTCCCTTATCCATCCAATCTATTTTGAGAACATCTTATTAACAAGTCACTAGTAAGTACCCTAGCATTCTTCAAACCGAACGACATCACCTTGTAGCATTACAACTTCAAATATGTAATAAACTCGTATAATCTTGATCGAGAACGTGCATTACAAAATGATTATAACCAAAATAAGTGTCTATAAGTGAAAGTAATTCATCTCTGACCATTCCATTCATAGGTTGGCTTATCCACGTAAGTATAAAGCAGTCTTTCAAGAATGCTTTGCTCAAGTTGGAGCAATCGTTGCATGCCCTCCACTTTCAGTTTGGCTTCCTAACCGTCATGGGTTTTGCAACCCAATTACGGTAATCCACTAATGAAGTTGTTTGTCATTAACATATCCACTTCTTTCTTCAATGCAATAGATCTCTCCAGATGCATATTACGCCTTTTTGCTTGATCAAAAGAAAAGTTGGGTTTCTATTCAATGCGTGACATGCAACTTCAAGCGAAATACTACATATAGCAGAATGAGTCCATGCAAACACATTATGCATCACCCTAAAAAATCCTAAAATTTCTTTTTCATCCTTAGAACAAGCTGAGAATCGATCTTGACTACCTTGGTAGAGTCATCTTTATGCATATGGATTTCATCCATTAACTTAACAAATTTAGCTATCTCCTCATCTGGTTCTTTACGCAGATCCACAACTTCATATTTATTGCTATTTGATCCGAGCCGAGGCTAAGGAAGTTGTTTCTATGAAGTTTGTGCTTTATTATAAAGAGCCTTCTCTATATTCGTTCCCTTATCTCAATGCTTGACTCCTTTGAGCTCAACAACGTAGCACTCTCTCCAAGTATGCTAGTTTCCTTAAACAACTTCAGCACCTTTATCGGTTGGAAACTTCATAGTAAAAGCCATTGATCCAAAGCAATTCAAATATTAACTAGGTTCGGTCGACGAAGAATGCATCATACAATTATAATCCTCAACCATGACAAACTTCTCGACTTGCACAGCCTTGTAGGGTTTATCTCCTAATTGCATTGTTAAATTGATACAATAATTTGGAGATCTTGCCTCTCGATTGAACTCCTATAAGAAAGAGTTACACGGTAGCAAGTCCTTTGCACTCAACCTTATTTCCTTGTAAGCATGTTTTGAATATAATGTTCACCAAGTTCCAGTTGTCAACTAGCACTAAATGAACCATAGTCCAGCTAATATTGGTCATTATCACCATTTGACCGAGTGTAGGAACTTCGATACCATTTGTATACCTGTTCTTTAAAATGTTTTCAACATCCATCCTCTTTGATTGTTTTGCTGGAGAATTTTAATCTATTGTGTAACATGTCTCTTATGGGACATTCTTCAAATAACTATCATACCTATCCATCTCATTGCAACTTATTTCAACGAGATGCATACCTCTTGTATGGAGTTGATTACTAATTTATCCATATTTGAATGGGGACTAGCTCCGCTCATGCATTCTATGTCACCTCAATGTGGATACCTAAGAGGTTGATTATTTATTTGCCCGCCCTCTGGAGGATTCTTTGTAACATCCCCTATCTGGATAACCGAAGCTAAGCGCTACAGATGCTGCAGTCATCCATAGAATTAATTTTCAGTGACCAAATACGGTAATATTAGTGGTATCCAAAATATCAGAAGCACTTGAATATGAAATAATATCATTACAGATTAAAACACTTTTCTAATTACATTTCAAAACAACCTTTCACATCCAAGTTACATAATCCCAATTGTTTCCCAAGTTCAGATTACATATCATTATTACATAAATATGCCAAGAGCGACATATAAAGATGCCCCTCCTTGGATGACCAGATCACTAAATACCAACATAATAAAAATATAACAAAAAACTTCTAAATATAGCTAACATCAGCCTCCTGCTCATCTCCGGAAGCTTTATTCGTCCACCTACTAAAACCTAAAAATCCTCAACCCTCAGCCTACTCAAATCAATTTTGAGCACCCGAGAGTTTAAGGGGAAAATCATAAACTTTGAGTCGGTCATAAAACCAGGTGTGAATAATACTATACATCTCAGTTATTTGATATTAAGTGAGACCACATCGCTTAGCGGAACGGGTATCCCTTCACTCGTATCATTTTAAAGCATATCTTTTGCAAATCTTAATACTGCATCCAAAGCTGGTTAAAACAATAAAGCAATATCATGTATGCATGCTAATCAGGTAACAAATGGACTATATGTCCGAACACTATAGTTTTGTTTGGCTAACTACTAACATTTGGCTGACTCGGGCCTACCAGAAAAATAAACAAATAATCAAACTTCTGCAAGATACTCCTCTTCTAGATGGTCAGTCCCTATCTTCGTTATCCGAGGGTCAACTGATCCTAATAGTTTATGGGCTCACCAATAACTTATTTCTCCACTATAGACTCCTTTCTATGTGCAACATCATTTTAGTCTTAACTGTGACAAAGCCCTACACTGGAATTTTGGACCTATATTAGCTTGGGGATACAAGCTAAAGTATAGGGTGAGACCCTATACCAGTCTCATCTAATATTCTAATATCTGAGTCATTTTACTTAGGTCATCAGCCCATAAAATTTTCCTTGAAAACATTTTCTCTCAATTGATTTATACCTTTAAATCATACTATAAACAAGGAAATTGTACTCTATGCTTTACTCAAATCACCTTGACATGTTAAATATACTTTATAAACTTTGCTGATGGACATATTTAAACTTTGAATGTACCCCTTTCAAAATCATTGAAAGTATCCCTTTCGAAACTAAGTAATTACTTTGCTTTACAACATTAGGCTGAAAGGCCAAAACATACCTTTCGAAACCATTCTTAATAAACCTTTTGAAACCATTGGGAACCACCCCTTCGAAACCACTATTTTAAACCTTTCGAAAGTATAAATCCTTTTCATAAAACCAAACCTTTTGAAATCATTAGGGTTTACCTTTCGAAATCATTCAAAACTGTACCTTTCGAAACCTTCGGGTTTATCTTTCAAAATCTAAAAAGGGTCATAAAAGAAGAAAGTCAAAAGTAACACTTTTGAAATCTATTTCCTAAGTAAAAGAAGTGGATGGTGTCGAAACCAATCCCTTCGAAAGCATTGGAGAAGCGGCTTGGGTTCTGAAACAAAGAAACCATTTCGAAGCCATTGCTTTGAAAGGTAAGATGCGGCAGCAAGGGGTTTCGACCCCGTCAAAATTTTCTTTATAAAATAAACGGCGCAACCTCTTTTAGAACCATTCCTTAAAACCATTTAACCAAGTTGAAAGCTAACTAAATCGAAAGCATTCCTTTCGAAAGCAAAGCAAGTGCATTTTCTTTTAAAATAAAGCAAAACTTCTACCCCTTCGGAACCCCATGTTTCGACTACATACCTTTCGCCTATGTCCTATTCGCTGCATACCAAGTCTTTGATACCTTGCACATTAGTTTCGATGGTGATGGAGGTGGAAGAACTTAGTCAAAAGCTGGGTGCCAAAAGTGGCGAAATAGGTAAAGTAAGTTAAAACAACATTTTTACGTTAAAAAGTAATTCTTTTCAACTAACCTACCTTATTTGTCAACAAATAATTTTTTGCTAATTTCTTATCCAAATTCTTCCCTAAAAGTGCTGTTGAAATTTCAGAAGCAACAATTTAAAACATTTACAAAATACTCATTCTCTTTTTATAAATATATAAAACATTTAAGTCCCATACCTTAAATAATTTTTATATACCTATTAAAACACTTAGGGAAATTTTATAAAAAAATTCATAAAGTACTTTTATTATGTTTTCTAACATTTATTAATTTCTGACCCAAAATCATCATAAAATAGTCGTAATTAATTTAAACCCAAAATAACTATTAGCTTCACTAGAAAATTCATAATAGATCCATATTAATTCAGAAACTTATGAAAGTTGAAACCCATTTTCAAAATATTATTTCTGACCATATCTCAAAATCACAAGATATTTGGATGTAATGTAATAGGGTTTTCATATTAAAACATATCATAAAATTCATATGAATTAGCATAAATCATTAACAAGCATACACATATATGTGTGTGTGTATCCAATTTAACAATAAAAAAACATGGCAAAATACTTTGCAAAATATTCGGATCTAATATAGAAACAAAAAAAACATCAAAAATATGATATGTAACATATTATTCACCATATCTTTGTTGTTAAGGAGTTGGGATTTGATCTTGGTTTAAGTTGATTAGCTTCTTCCCCTTGACTTTAGCTTTTCTTCTACTTGCTTTCTCTTAATGGTGACCGGCCTATTTTCTAATATGGTTTTACTCATGAACGTAGGAAATGAGAATGCATGAAGTTTGAGGGCATAAAATTGTTACTTATTCCTATATTGCCCTTGTCATCTACCCTAACTTATTTTATTTCATTTCCCTTAGTTAATTGGTTTAATAGGCATGACTACCTTCAAATTTCACAAACTTCAATCCCTTAACCATTTTACATTATTTCATTTAATTTTACTAATTAAATGTCCTAAATAATGTTACTAAAAATTCGGAGTGTTACAGACTCCTCTCAATAAAGAATTTCATCCTCGAAATTACGATAAGATACACATACAAATCAATCATAAATGTAAAATATACCATCCAACAAATCAGGATAAATGTCTCTAATCCTGCTCTTAGTTTCCCAAGTACAGTCTCTCTCATCATCGCTCCACTGGACCTTAACTAATCTGACTGTCTTGTTCCTTAGCCTCTTCTCATCTCTCGTGACTATATAAATTGTCTTTCTAACTATAGTCAAATTCAGCTCTACTACTAAGTCCTCTAACATGGTCGATACTATAGTAGTCTCCGGGTCTCTAATATACTTTCTTAGATGAGAAATATGAAAAACACCGTAGACTCCTACCAAACTGTTTGGTAACTCTACTCTATATGTGAGTTTCACAATCCTTTCTATAATAGGAAATGGTTCTTCAAATCTCAGTGCCAATTTCCCTGACTTCCTGAATTGAATTGCACCATTCATCGGTGATACCTTAATGAAAACATGATCTCCAATAGGTAACTCTAAGCCTTTTTGTCTTCTATCAGCATAACTCTTCTGCCTCGACTGAGCTTCCTTTATCCTAGCTCAAATCAACTCAACTTCTGTAGCTTCCCTAACTAAATCCGGACTAAGAACCAATCTATCCCTGGCCTTTAGCCAACAAATGGGAGATTTGCATGGCCTTCCATACAAAGCTTCAAACGGTGCCATCCGTATACTAGCTTGATAACTATTGTTATACGATAACTCGACTAAGTGTAAATGGTCTTTTCATGGTCCTCCAAAATCTAACACACAAGCTTGTAATAAATCTTCCAAGACTTTGTTAACTCTTTCCGTTTACCATCAGTCTGTGGATGGTAAGTGGTACTCATCTTGCGCTTGGTTCCTAAAATTTCTTATAGACTTCTCCAGAACTCACTAGTGAATAATGAATCTCTATCACTTATAATACCACTAGGAATTCAATGAAGTCTAACTATATTCTTCATGAATAACTTAGCTAAAATAGGTGTCATCCTAGTTGACATAAATGGAATGAAATGGGCACTCTTGGTTGACCTGTCCAAAATGACCCATACACTCTCACTTCCTCTATTTGATCTTGGCAACCCATCTATAAAATCCATAGAAATAGAATCTCACTTCCATACTGGAATATCTAATGGCCGAAGTAACACAACTTGGCTTCTAATGTTCAGCCTTTACCTGTTGGCAGTTCAGACACTACTTTACCCATAATCCTACATCCCTCTTCATTCCTTCCTAGAAAAAATTCCTCTTCATGTCCTGGTACATCTTAGTTCCCACGGATCAATAGTGAACTTCGAACGATTGCATTCTTTTAAAACTTCCTTTCTATTGTCTACCACATCTGAAACACACCATCTTCCTTTTTTCTCAACCACCCATTCTATGTTGAATATGTGCTTATATGGTTTTTGTTTGATGACAATAAACATATATACATTCATTTAAATGTATTTGTTAATAAACTATTTTATTTTTCCCAGATTAAATAAATATTTGCTGAATAAAATAAATAACACGGAATTTGAATTCAAACGAATATTTTATTCAAACAAATATTTATTACAATCTTGAATAGTAAAATTCAAACTCTCACTATACATATACAATTTTGATTACATCACAATTATATCACAATTCAGCTTACATTAATAACCTCACTACATATCACTCACACTCGTATTTTGTCTTCAACTGCATTCCAGTTTGAATCCAGCATCTGAGCAATCTGCAAAAATATTCACTAACGCAGTAAAATTGAAAAAGAAATATTTTTGCAATATAAAATGAAATATGATTTTTGAAAATATGATTTGCCTCAGTTATTTGGGTTGTTCGTCATCATTTACATTTGAATTCATCACACACGAACAGTGTGACATGCACATTGTATCACTGTACATGCCACAAGGCCGTGCACGTCGATATACACTAGATAATGCTACAGGGACAGGTGAGCACAGGTCAAACCCAAATGAAAAGCCGGGTTCAACTCACGTGCAATATATTCAAAATCACGACACGAGCACAAGGTCAAACCCGAGTTTTGAAACTGGGTTCAACACAAGGAAACATGACATGAATGCAACAAAGTTCCCAAGGGCAGTGGACAGTACAGGTAAACTGGCAACAACAGGCATGGTAGATCACAAATGAAACAACTCAAGCAACAATGGAAAACATGCATGCAACATGGAATGCAAAGGCAATGCACCAATGCAAACTCAAATAATGTACAAAAACAAGTCCAGCAGCACGAACAATGTAAACTGCAGACGCAAACTACAAATGTAATACATGAATAAGCCAGCAGATACAATGACTACAAAATCAAGTTCAGTAAGACAATGCACTAATGGCAAGTCATGGAGTCGCAGTCACAATGAAACTACAGTAGAACACTTGCAACAGATAATCAAAGCATCATGAACATACACCAATGACCAAGCTACAAGTATGGCAGTAAAACAACTCAAGTGATCAAGCATACAACACAGTAGTGTACATGAATACATGGAGACAAGATACACAAGTTCACATGTATGCAAATACCAGAGATACAAATGCAACACAGTGGCAACGTCAAGTTCAGACCAAGCAACAATGATGGTAATGCAACACAGTGCAGATACCAATCATAAAAGAGAGGCACAGCAACTAAGACCAGCTACAACATGTCAATGCAACACTGCATACAACATGGTGCAGAACCAAAGCCAAGCATGATACAGTGGACCAAATCATGAATAAAAGTGCAGTGATGCATGGAATCACATAAACAAGTTCGAACAACCAGTTACAACTATAGAAACCATAGAAATGCGCAGTGGAATGAATTCAAGTGATGCACATGTAAAAATACTTGAAAGCTACAGCATCAAGTAGACCAAGTTCATATGCAATGAGAAGACCACAAAGACAACAGCCAGTGCCGATAAAGATCAGATACAAAACTCAAATGAACAAAATGCACAATTCATGATTGCAACAACCAGTGACATCGAAAGCAATAAAGAAGTTCATGTGAAAACAGTGAATAACATGTTCGAAGTCGAAATCATGTGGAAACATACAGAAGTCAACAAGAAAATTCGTGAACGTATCTTTAAAAAGGTCAAAAATCAATTTAGGAAAGTTTGGCCGTATTATTCAAGATAAATCAAACCGAAGTCAAAAGTCAGGTGCACATCTTTGAAAAAGTCAGGAAGTAAAATGGAAAGTTTTAATGCCGTATGAATCAAGTAAGTATCGAACAAGGCCGTGAATAACAAGTTGCAAAAAATATCAGGAAAGTCATGTGCATTAGGAAAGTGAATTTCAAGAAAGTATCTAGTTAATTAGTGTATTCGAATTCATATAAATACGAGTATCCAAAGTATCATCATCGGCATGAATGAAAAAGCAATCGAATTCAAGCAATCAAACCTGAAAGCAAAAGATACAAATAACATACCAAGGCGAATTCAATTATCTCGAAGCAACCGAAGCCGAGCCCTAATTTCACAAACAAATCAAGAGAAGCAGCCGAGCGCGACTCCAAGCAAGAGGTTCAATAGAGCATCAATATCAATCGACGAGAGCAACGAGATAAATTGGCAACCGAAACCCTAATTTTGATCGAAGGACAAAAGCCCTAAATTATGATCGAAGAAGCCGCCATTTTTCCCAAAGGAAGAAAAAGGATCGGGTCGAAATAATAAAAAGGGGCCGGCCATTAATTTTTAGGGTCTTTAGTTTTAAACAAGGGCTTTAGTTTTAAATAAGGGTTTTATCTTATTATTTGTTTTTAAATTTGTTTTAAATTTTAAATCTCTTTTCAAACCGTTGTAATTGCTAGTCGTGTGACTAGGGGACAAGCTACGTGGCGTGGCTTGAGAATTCGCAACTCAGTGGCTGAGTTGTGGCAGGGTTTTGAGCGTAGAGTTAGGTTAGTCAGTAGCGGGTGTCGCGAGTTTACGTGTCTAAGCGTGTGACTATCTAATTTCTAGTAGAAACCTTGGGGGCAACACGTAGGCAGATTTTTGCCGAAGCTGGGTAAATTCTGTGTCGTTCTATTTCTGCATTTATTATTCTGCTTTTATCTGTGCTGCTACTATTCTGTGATCTGTGTTGAAATTATTTTATAAGCTTCCGCAATTAATTTTTTATAATTTATACTATCACCCTATTCACCCCCCCTCTAGGATGAAATCGATCCTACAAGTGGTATCAGAGCTAGGAATAGAAGTCAACTTCTGTTTTAAAAAATTCGTTTTTCATAAACCAATTTTTATCTTAAAAATTTGAATTTTTAAAATGGCTTCTTTTAATAATGCTTTTGCTGAGGGTCAGTCCATAGTTAGACAACCAATGTTCAATGGTGAATATGCTTATTGGAAAAATAGAATGAAATTTTTTCTGAAAACCATTGACGCTTGGAACATTGTTGAGACAGGTTATAGAGCACCAACTATAATTGTAGATAATCAAGAAATGGATAAACCGATGGATCAATGGACAGAACTAGAAAATAAATTACAAAATGCTAATGCTAGAGCTATGAATTCTATTATCTGTTCATTGGATCAATTTGAATTTAATCGTGTCTCACATTGTCTAACTGCACAGGAAATATGGCACACACTAGAAGTGACTCACGAAGGAACATCTCAAGTCAAAGAATCTCACCTTGCCATGCTAAGCAGCGAAAATGAGAATTTCACAATGGCAAAAGAAGAAAATGTCAAAGAGATGCATGGACGACTTTCCAATATCGTATACAAATCAAAAGCCCTTGGAAAACCATATACAGAGTTGGAGATAGTCCGAAAAATCCTCAGAGTCCTTCCACGAAGTTTTGAAGCCAAAGTGACTACCATTCAAGAATCAAAAGATTTGAAACAAATGAAAGTCGAAGAACTCATCGGAAATCTCACTGCTTATGAGCTAGAAATGAAATTCAAGGAAGAACGTGAAGGAGGCGATACTTGAAAGAAATCAATAGCTCTTAAAGGAACAACTGAAAGTGATAGTGATGATAATGATGATGGAGCAGCGAAATTGGAGCTGATAATAAAGAAAGTCAAAAGGTGGAATTACAAATATGGAAATTCAGCTCTAAATCGAAAATTGAAAAGCAGAATAAATAAAATATTGGACAATCCAGAAGAACAAAAGATCATCTGTCATAGGTGCAACCAACCCGGACACATTAAGCCCAATTGTCCTCAAAATCGACGCGACTTTGAAAAGAAATCAAAAAGAAGAAGTTTTACTGCCACGTGGAATACAAGTGATGAAGATAATCAAAGTGCTAACAGTGAGGATGAAAAAGCAGACTTGTGTCTTCATGGTGAAATAAATGACAGTGATGATGACGAGCCAAGTGAGGTATCAAAACTTTCTCATTCGGAATTACTTATATATTTCCACGAAGTGAATGGTTGTTTTGAACGACTTAGGGAGAAGTATGCCAAACTTGAATCACAAAAAGATACTTTGATAGATTTAAATAAACAACTTGACCAATTAGTTAAAACCTATCAAAGTAGGATCCCTAAGTGTGATAAGTGTCCAACATTCGAAGAAGAAATTAAAAAATCAGAAACTAATATAAAATCACTTGAAAATGAAATTCTGATTTTGAACGAAAGTGAAAAAACGAGGAGAGAGAACTCTATTAAAAAGTGCACACAATTGTTAAACGAAAATGAATCTCTCAAAACACGAGTCCAACAATTGTCAACGACCTTAGATAAATTTTCAAAAGGTAAAAAATCGTTGAATATGCTATTAGGAAAGCAAAATGGTAATACGATTAGACAAGGATTTGGATATAGTCAATCTGAAAATGTTGAAAGCGATATTAATCGAGAAAATTCCATATGCACAATTTGTAGAAAATATGGACACGATCACAATAATTGTTTGTATAGACCCAAACATGTGAAAAACATACCAATTTGGGTTCCAAAAGGCACAAATATAAAATCTCTCAAAGTTAAACAAATTTGGGTGCCAAAAGGAACATATATAAACAGTTTTGGGTCTCCACAAAATTATTTTTCTAAATATTCTGCCACTAACAACCATGGACCTATAAAAACAAATAGGTCACATAAATCTTTTCCCGTGTAGGTGTGGTGGCAGGCTAAGGAACAACAACAGTGTTTTCTGGATTTTTGGCTGTTCCAGAAAAACAACGGGCGACAAAGCAAAGTTCCTTAGCCTATTATAAAGGTTACAGAATCACAATGGAAAAATAACGAAAAATATCGTAAAGGTAAAACAGGTAATGGTATATTTATTTGAACGATATATTAAATGTGATAATCTGCACTATATTCTGAATCGGTCAATATCGAGATGATGAAAAGATGATGACTTTGATTCTGACTTATTCAAAATAGTTGTCCAATTACATTTATGCCAAAAACACTAATCTTTGAATTACTTCATACATATTTGTTTGGATTAAATATTGTGTTTTTGTTGGATGATAATGCGTTTGGTCATAATTCAGCTAACTCTATATTCTCGGTCTTTTGATTATTAACATGGCTTCATTTCAAATTTCATTCTGAGATAGTCTGTTTGAAATTTTTGATGCACACTTCATGGTCTGGTTTATCAATTTTAGTTAGTGATATTTTGGATTGAAAGAGAAACTCAGATGCAGATTACACTGGTAACCTAGTTGATAAGAATAATTACTAGTGTAACGTGATTAATTTTTGAAACATTCATTTGCTGCATCGTTTTTCAAAGAAAATATCTGCATATTTTTCACTTGAAATAATTTTTCATTTAGCAGATTTTTTTTCCATATAACCCCTTCGAGAAAATAATTGTTTGACCATATTTTTAGATTAGTCATTTTTATTTGATTTTAAATGACAAATTTTGACTAATCCGACTCCCTACTAATTATCAAAAAGATAAATAGTGATTAAAAAGGTGATAAGTGTTGATATTTAACATGCATTACTCATGAGAGTATATTTGGAAAATTTCTTTAGGAATTCAAACAAGAGTTATAAACTTTTTGTTGGGTAAAGATTCCATGACCATTTCTATATCTATCATATTTCTATCGACCATGGTTTATCAAAACTTATATATAGTTGGTCGATATGTGGTACTATAATCAGGGAACATTTGTTTTTTCATTTCATATTTTTTTTAAAATAAATAAATATCCAAAGTATTCACTCTCATTTCAAAGTCCTCACGGTTATGCATGGGTGAATTACTTGGATTTTTGATTATGTGATTCCATGCTCATTTAAAAGTCCTGATGGTTATGCATGTATGGAACGCATATCAAAATTAATTGATTTAATAGACAAGTTGATTCTAATCCCATTTAAAAGTCCTCACGGTCATGCATGGTTAGAAGATACTTGATTTCATTTTTAAAATTAAATTGGAATACTACTAATCTCATTTAAAAGTACTAATGGTTATGCATGATTAGTAGGTATTCAAATTCCTGATATAAATGTACCACAAGTTGATACAATTGTATGATTTTATATTAGAACATCATTTCCATCATTCATTCTAAAAGTGGAATATGCGCCTAACAAGGGTAGTTATGATTTTTGTTTGATTCTTATTGGAGTTTAATATCTATACTCAATTTGAGTTTAATGTTGGATTAATATTGATCACTTTATCTCTATTTTTTCTAACACTGTTATTCTTTTGCTGATAACAAAAGGGGGAGAGAAAAGTTAAGATTTTGTCAAATAGAATCAAGCAAAGGTCAAATAATTTCCATTTGCATCTAGGCTCATTTATATATTTCTATTTGTATGCATATATGTAGGGGGAGCATCTTGTAGAGAGGAAGCATTTAAATAGGGGGAGCAATTAAAGCATATCAATGATCAAATACATTTAATATATTCAAAATCTTAAATATATGTTTGTTATCATCAAAAGGGGGAGATTGTTGAATATGCGCTTATATGATTTTTGTTTGATGATAATAAACATATATACATTCGTTTAAATGTATTTGTTAATAAACTATTTTATTTTTCCCAGATTAAATAAATATTTGCTGAATAAAATAAATAACACGGAATTTGAATTCAAACGAATATTTTATCCAAACAAATATTTATTACAATCTTGAATAGTACAAATTCAAACTCTCACTATACATATACAATTTTGATTACATCACAATTACATCACAATTCAGTTTACATTAATAACCTGACTACATATCACTCACACTCGTATTTTGTCTTCAACTGCATTCCAGTTTGAATCCAGCATCTGAGCAATCTGCAAAAATATTCACTAACGCAGTAAAATTGAAAAAGAAATATTTTTGCAATATAAAATGAAATATGATTTTTGAAAATATGATTTGCCTCAGTTATTTGGGTTGTTCGTCATCATTTACATTTGAATTCATCACACACGAACAGTGTGACATGCACAGTGTATCACTGTACATGCCACAAGGTCGTGCACGTCGATATACACTTGATAATGCTACAGGGACAGGTGAGCACAGGTCAAACCCAAATGAAAAGCCGGGTTCAACTCACGTGCAATATATTCAAAATCACGACACGAGCACAAGGTCAAACCCGAGTTTTGAAACTGGGTTCAATACAAGGAAACATGACATGAATGCAACAAAGTTCCCAAGGGCAGTGGACAGTACAGGTAAACTGGCAACAACAGGCATGGCAGATCATAAATGAAACAACTCAAGCAACAATGGAAAACATGCATGCAACATGGAATGCAAAGGCAATGCACCAATGCAAACTCAAATAATGTACAAAAACAAGTCCAGCAGCATGAACAATGTAAACTGCAGACGCAAACTACAAATGTAATACATGAATAAGCCAGCAGATACAATGACTACAAAATCAAGTTCAGTAAGACAATGCACTAATGGCAAGTCATGGAGTCGTAGTCACAATGAAACTACAGTAGAACACTTGCAACAGAAAATCAAAGCATCATGAACATACAGCAATGACAAAGCTACAAGTATAGCAGTAAAACAACTCAAGTGATCAAGCATACAACACAGTAGTGTACATGAATACATGGAGACAAGATACACAAGTTCACATGTATGCAAATACCAGAGATACAAATGCAACACAGTGGCAACGTCAAGTTCAGACCAAACAGCAATGATGGTAATGCAACACAGTGCAGACACCAATCATAAAAGAGAGGCACAGCAACTAAGACCAGCTACAACATGTCAATGCAACACTGCATACAACATGGTGCAGAACCAAAGCCAAGCATGATACAGTGGACCAAATCATGAATAAAAGTGCAGTGATACATGGAATCACATAAACAAGTTCGAACAACCAGTTACAACTACAGAAACCAGAGAAATGCGCAGTGGAATGAAGTCACGTGATGCACATGTAAAAATACTTGAAAGCTACAGCATCAAGTAGCCCAAGTTCATATGCAATGAGAAGACCACAAAGACAACAGCCAGTGCCGATAAAGATCAGATACAAAACTCAAATGAACAAAATGCACAATTCATGATTGCAACAACCAGTGACATCGAAAGCAATAAAGAAGTTCATGTGAAAACAGTGAATAACATGTTCGAAGTCGAAATCATGTGGAAACATACAGAAGTCAACAAGAAAATTCATGAACGTATCTTTGAAAAAGGTCAAAAATCAATTTAAGAAAGTTTGGCCGTATTATTCAAGATAAATCAAACCGAAGTCAAAAGTCAGGTGCACATCTTTGAAAAAGTCAGGAAGTAAAATGGAAAGTTTTAATGCCGTATGAATCAAGTAAGTATCGAACAAGGCCGTGAATAACAAGTTGCAAAAAATATCAGGAAAGTCGTGTGCATCAGGAAAGTGAATTTCAGGAAAGTATCGAGTCAATTAGTGTATTCGAATTCATATAAATACGAGTATCCAAAGTATCATCATCGGCATGAATGAAAAAGCAATCGAATTCAAGCAATCAAACCTGAAAGCAAAAGATACAAATAACATACCAAGGCGAATTCAATTATCTCGAAGCAACCGAAGCCGAACCCTAATTTCACAAACAAATCAAGAGAAGCAGCCGAGCGCGACTCCAAGCAAGAGGTTCAATAGAGCATCAATATCAATCGACGAGAGCAACGAGATAAATTAGCAACCGAAACCCTAATTTTGATCGAAGGACAAAAGCCCTAAATTATGATCGAAGAAGCCGCCATTTTTCCCAAAAGAAGAAAAAGGATCGGGTCGAAATAATAAAAAGGGGCCGGCCATTAATTTTTAGGGTCTTTAGTTTTAAACAAGGGCTTTAGTTCTAAATAAGGGTTTTATCTTATTATTTGTTTTTAAATTTTTTTTAGATTTTAAATCTCTTTTCAAACCGTTGTAATTGCTAGTCGTGTGACTAGGGGACAAGCTACGTGGCGTGGCTTGAGAATTCGCAACTCAATGGCTGAGTTGTGGCAGTGTTTTGAGCGTAGAGTTAGGTTAGTCAGTAGCGGGTGTCGCGAGTTTACGTGTGTAAGCGTGTGACTATCTAATTTCTAGTAGAAACCTTGGGGGCAGCACGTAGGCAGGTTTTTGCCGAAGCTGGGTAAATTCTGTGTCGTTCTATTTCTGCATTTATTATTCTGCTTTTATCTGTGCTGCTACTATTCTGTGATCTGTGTTGAAATTATTTTATAAGCTTCCGCAATTAATTTTTTATAATTTATACTATCACCCTATTCACCCCCCCTCTAGGGTGAAATCGATCCTACATTCTAGTCAAGACTAAAATCCTTCTTGTCATCGCTCTTGGTTCCATCCCTTAACTTCCTGATCCGTTCGACTAATACTGGATCCTCAATCTATTTAGAAGCAATCTTTTCGATCATCGTCAGTCGAACTTCTAAACAAGATAACACTACTGTTTCTCCACTAGATCTTACTTCAGATATCCACTGTACTCTACATGTCTTCAATGCTTCCAAATCTCTTCACTCAGCTATCATTGCCAACACTACATTCTGATGTTTTATGCTATGTGCGTCTGCAACTTTGTTTCCTTTTCCTGGTGTGTACTCAATTCCAAAGTCATAAGCAGCTATAAATTCCAACCATCTCTGCTGTCTCATATTCAACTCCTTTTGAGAGAATAAATACTTCAATGACTTATGATCAGTATATAACTCGAATCTTTCTCCCAAAAGGTAATGTCTCCACACCTTCAAGGCAAAAATCACAACGGCCAAATCCAAATCATGCGTTGGGTATCTCACTTCATGCGGTCTATGCTGTCGAGATGCATACGCAATCACTTTATCTTTTTGCACTAACACAGCTCCTAACGCAGTTCCACAAGCATCTATACATACTACTAAATCCCGATTCCTTTCCGGAACAACTAACACAGGTGCAGTAGTCAATAAGTGTTGTAGCTTTGGAATGCCTCCTCACACTTATCGATCCATCACACTTATCGATCCAAACAAACTTCACATATTTTCGCTTAAGCTTGGTCATCGATGCTGCTATTCGCGAGAAATCATTTATGACCTCCGATAATACCCAGCTAATCCAACAAAACTCTTTATCTCAATCACTTTCTCGAGTCTCTTTAAATTATTCACTGCTTCAATCTTAGTCGTGTCTACAGACAACTCTTTCTCTGAAACTACATGACCAAGAAACTTCACTTCCCTCTTCCAGAAATGACACTTCGAAAACTTTACCTTTAGCTAATGCTGCCTCAGTGTCTCAAGCACCACTCTAAGATGAATTTCATGCTCTCTTTCATCCATAGAGTATATCAAAATATCATCTATAAATAGCGATACCAACCTATCCAAGTGCTCTCGGAAAACTCGATTCATCAAATCCATAAAGAATGCTAGCGCATTGATTAGTCCGAACGGCATCGCTAACCATTCGTACGATCCATATCTAGTTCTAAACGCTGTTAAAGGAATATTATCCTCTGCTACTCTAAGCTGATGGAAACTTGTAGCTAAATCCAACTGAGAAAATACCTTGGCTCAGCTCAACTGATCAAACAAATTGTTAATTCTAGGCAACGGATATCGATTCTTTATCATCTTCTCATTCAACTTACGATAATCGATACATAACCTTAACGATCAATCCAGCTTCTTAGCAAAAACTGCGGTTGCTCCCCAAGGTGAACTACTTGGTCTGATTAAATTCTTGCCTTCCAAACCCACCAACTGCACCTTCATCTCCCTCATCTCTGTAGGTGGCATCTTGCTTGGCGGTCTACTCAGTGGTTCTGCTCCAACACCAAATTTATTCGAAACTTAATGGCTCGATTCGCGGCAATCCTACTACGGGTTCAAAAACACCCTCAAATTCACTAACCATGAAAACTCGCTTTGACTCGTCTTCTACCTCCACAACACCCAACAAAGCATTCTCCTCACGCTAGGGTTTTTAACGGAGTATATAATCCGATCACTACAATCACGGTGTCTAAGCAATATTTTCTATCATGGTAAAATATCCTAGCATCGTACTTACTTAATCAATCCATAACCAAAATAATTCCGAACCCGACGAAATCAAACACATGCAAACTGCAAACAGAGGTATGACCTAACAAATCAAACTCTAGGTGGTCACACTTCATCCCAAGTGTCGCATAGCCTCCTATCGGATTTGTAACCCTTAAGAAATAACTAAATATGAGGGTTCTAGGTTAAGCTTATCTACCAATCAATGAGATACAAAAAATTGCAATGCACCAGTATCAAACAAAACGCTAATTAACATATCATGAATTAGAAGCGTACCTCCCAACATAGCTTTTCCTTTTTCCACTGCTATTGGCCTCGAGGTAGCTGGCTCCAGTGCATATACTTTGCCCTTCCTATTCTTAACAGGCTCCTTGCACTAGTTCTTATGGTGTCCAATTTGATCGTTGTTGAAGCATATGATATTCTTCTTATCGATCACCTTCTTCCCATCACCTGAGTCGCATTCATTTGCGAAATGCCCTTTCTTGGCACATTTATAACAAACAACTTCTGCTTTTCCCTTCTTAGCCGCTCCACCCTTCTGAGCTCCTTTTTTATGGTAAAACATTCTTTTTTGACTATGCACTACTTAAACCTCCTTAGACTTATTCCTTTCCAGAAAAGCAAGCGTATCTTCATTCCTCAAAGTCATTTCCACTACAGCATCACATGGATCCCTAATATGTGGTAACATTTCCATAGCAAGCTCAAGCTTCAACCCCTTGATGAACTTCTCATTCCTCTTAATCACAATATCAACAATAACATAGTTATACCTTTCTAGATCCTGAAACCTTGTAGCATACTCTAGCACAATCATTTCTCCCGCTCCAACTCCGCAAACTTTCTGAGTAGAGTAGACTTAGTAATCTCCGACATAAACCTCTCTCTAAACCTCCTCTTGAACTAAGTCCATGTCATTGTCTCCTCACTAACTCCAGGTGTAACATTGTTCCACCAGTATAGCACTGCTCCCTGAAGCTTCCTAGAAGCAAGAATTCTCCTCTGCTCATCATTGAGCCCTAGATCAGTGAAAATCCTCTCACGATGAAGCAGCCAATTCTCTACTTCGATTGCATCTTCACTACCAATAAATAGATTTCCACCCAACTGAGCATAATCCCTACTTAGAATAACATAGTTGTTCACTACTAGAGCTCTCTGAACTCCTCCTCCAGCATTTCCTCCAACTAATCCTACAGCAACACCCGCCAGCATCATGTTGGCAAAGAATTGATACATTGCTCCCATGTCAACATATGGGACTCCAGCACCCACATTTCTAGCTTATACCTGACCTTGGTTTCTCCTGGTATTTGGTCTGGCATATCCATTTGTAGTGGTGCCCTTCCAAGGTTAACTCTTCCACTTCTAGCATCCATATCTGTATTCAAGCCTCGTAAGATACAGAAGAATGGCCTAATAGAGATAGGAGAATAGAGATATAACATATACTTATATATAGCAAATATAAGTACATTACTATTGCGTTATCCCATAACATGATCCTTTCGCTAATTCTTTAGGATTATGTTTCAAAAATCATTTTAGTTTGAAGTTTTTCATAAACCTATGCTCGTATACCAAGTTGTAACATCCGCAATCTGGAGGTCCAAAGCTAAGCACTATAGATGCTGTAGTCATCCATGGTATTAAATTTGGGTGACCAAATACGTAATGTTAGTGGTATCCATAATACCATAAGCACTTGAATATGAGATAAAACCATTATGGATTAAAACATTTTCTGATTACATTTCAAAACAACCTTTCACATCCAAGTTACGTAATCCAATTCGTTTCCTAGGTTCATATCAAATATAATTATTACATAAATACGCTAAGAGCGAAATATGAAGATGCTCCCTTGGATGACCAAACTACTAAATAGTCATAACTGACTTAATACAACACAGTAGAAATAAAAAAAACAACTCCTAAATATAGCTAGCATCAGCCTCCCGCTCGTCTTTAGAAGCTTTATTTGTCCACTTACTAAAACCTGAAAATCCTCAAACCTCAACCTACTCAAATCAATTTTGAGCACCCGAGAGTTTTTGAGGAAAAACATAAACTTCAATTCAGATATAAAGCCTGGTGTGAACAATACTATACATCTTGGTTATTTGTTATTAAGCAAGCTGCTTAGTGGAATGAGTTTTCCCTCACTAATACCCTTTTAAAACGTATCTTTTGCAAATCTTAATCCTGCATCCAAAACTGGTTAAAATAGTAAAGCAATATCATGTATGCATACTAATCAGGTAACAATGGACTATCTGTTCGAACATTATAGTTTTGTTTAGCTAACTACTAACCTTTAGCTGACTCGGGCCTACCAGACAAAATAAATAAATAATCTAACTTTTGTTAGATATTCCTATTTTGGACCATCTGTCCCTAACTTAGTTCACCCAGGGTAAACTGATCTTAATGGTTTTGCAGGCTCACTAATAACCTATCTTTCCTCTATAGATTCCTTTATGTGGGTAACATCATTTTCGTCTTACCTATGACAAAGCCCTACACTGGAATTTTGGACTTATATTAGCAAGGGACTACTAGCTAAAGTATATGGCGCGACCCCATACCAGTCCCATATGTTATTCTAATATCCAAGTCATTTTACTTAGGGTCATCTACCCATAAAATTTTCCTTGAAAACATTTTCTCCAAAAATGATTTAAACCTTTAAATCATACTTTAAATAAGGAAATTATACTCTATGTTTTTCTCAAATCACCTTGCCATGCTAAACGTAATTTATACAAAACTTTCTTGATGGAAACATTTACCCCTTTCGAAACTAAATAACTACTTTGCTTTACAACTTTAGGCCGAAAAGCCAAAACATACCTTTCGAAACCATTCTTAATAAACCTTTCGAAAACATTGAAAGCTTCCATTAAAACTTTTCGAAACCATTGGGAACCACCTCTTTGAAACCTTTATTTTAAACTTTTTGAAAGTACTGAATCCTTTTCATAAAACCAAACCTTTCGAAAGCATTTGGGTTCAAGTAAAACATGTGGAATAACCTTTCGAAACCATTCAAAACCGTACCTTTCGGAACCTTTGGGTTTATCTTTCAAAACCTCAAAAGGGTCTTAAAAGAAGAAAGTCGAAAGTAACACTTTCGGATGCTATTTCCTAAGTAAAAGAAGTGGATGGTGTCAAAACCAATGCCTTCGAAAGCACTGGAGAAGCAGACTTGGTTTCAAAACAAAGAAACCCTTTCGAAGGCATTGCTACGAAAGGTAAGATGCAGTAGCAAGAGGTTTCAACCCCGACAAAAGCTTCTTTATAAAAAAAGGCGCAACCTCTTTCGAAACCATTCCTTAAAACCATTTAACCAAGTCGAAAGCTAACTAAATCGAAAGCATTCCATCCGAAAGCAAAGCAGGTGCATTTTCTTTTAAAGCAAAGCAAAGCTTCAACCCCTTCGGAACCCTATGTTTCGACTACATACCTTTCGCCTATATCCTATTCGATGCACACAAAGTCCTTAATACCACGCACATTGCTTCTGATGGTGATGGAGGTGGAAGAATTTAGTCGAAAGCTGTGTGCTGAAAGTGCCGAAACAGGTAAAGTAAGGTAAAACTGCCATTTTACTTTAAAAAGTAATTCTTTTCAACTAGCCTGCCTTATTTGTCAACAAATGATTCATTGCTAATTTCTTTTCGAAATTATTTTCTAAAATGCTGCCAAAATTTCAAAAGTAACAATTTAAAACATTTACAAAATACCCCTTCTCCTTTTATTAATACATAAACATCTAAGTCCTATATCTTAAATACTTTTTATATACCTATTCAAACACTTATTAATTTTTTAAAAATTTCCATAAATCACTTTTAGTATGTTTTTTCTTACACATATTAATTTCTAACCCAAAATCATCATAAATAGCCGTAATTAATTTAAACCCAGAATAACTATTTTCTTCGCTAGAAAATTCATAATAAATCTACATTAATTAAGAATATGAAATTTGAAACCCATTTCCAAATATTATTTTTGATCTTATCTCAAAATCACAAGACATTTGGATGTCATTTAATAGGGATTTCACACTAAAGCATATCATAAAATTCATATGAATTAGATAAATCATCAACAAGCATATATATCCAATTTAACAATCAAATATATGGCAGAATACTTTCCAAAATATTCGGATATTCTATAGAAAATAAAAATATCAAAAATATAAGATGTAACCTATTATTCACCTTAGCTTTGTTGTTAAGGAGTTGAGATTTGATCTTGGATTAAGTTGATTAGTTTCTTCCCCTTGATTTTAGCTTTTCTTCCACTTGTTTCTCTTAATGGCGACTGACGTCTTTTCTATTATGGTTTTCCTTATGAACGTATGAATGAGAACGCATGAGGGTTAAGGGTATAAATTGTTACTTATTCCTATATTGCCCTTGTCATCTGCCCTAACTTATTTTATTTCATTTCCCTTAGTTCATCTGTTTAATAGGCACGACTACCTTCAAATTTCACAAACCTCAATCCCTTAACCATTTTACATTATTTCATTTAATTTTACTAATTAAATGTCCTATATAATGTTACAAAAAGTTAGGGGTGTTACATTCTTTCCATATTACAGCAGTTGTTTCTTCCTTATCAACTCCTCGATCATGTCTTTCAAATGTTTGCATTCGTTTGCATTATGCCCATGTGTCTGATGGAAGAGATAATATTTTCCAAACCTTCTCTTTTCCTCTGTTGCCTACTTCGGGGCCGACTTTCGGTACCTAATTATGTTTCAAGTTGCTAGATAAATATTTTCCAAGGAGTCAGTCAAATTAGCGTACTTCTCATTCTGTGTGTTTTAAGTTGCTAGATAAATATTTTTCAAGGAGTCGGTCAAATTATTGTATTTCTCATTACATGTATTTTAAGTTTCTAGATAAATATTTTCAAGGGAGTCAGTTAACTTAGTGTATTTCTCATTACACTAAAGCCTGATTGTCATTCCTCTTATTATTGTTATTGTCATTGTAATTACTTGTTACCTTTACTACCATCATTCTTCACAACTTCATTACTCTTTACCATTGAACTGATCAGTTCCCTCGATCCTACCATGTTCAATATATCTTCAGTCTAGCTTCTTCTAAGCATAGATATTTATTTTCCTTTTTATAGAAATCCTTTGGTGTAGTTGGTTTCTTCATCAACAACCTATATCCAAACTCCATGCCTTTATTGAATCCCCTACCAGAGCCTTCAACACAAGAATATCTTATAGATTCCTCACCTCTATGACAACATCATTAAATCTCTTGAAGAAATTTTTTAATGACTCTTCTCTTTATAGTGTAACATTCACTAGCGAATAGAATCCTTTGGTTGTACCATATGTAATTTGTACCGACTTCAAAATTTACTGATAAATTTATGATAAGACCTGATGGCATTTGGCATAAGTCTGTAGAACCTCATGGTCGCCAATCCCTCTAGAAGCAATGGGAAACACCTATATTTCACAAAATCATCCGCCCTAGCACCATCCATGTGCCAACCATATTTATGCATATGTTGCATAGGATTCTCCAATCCATTCTACACCGACGTCGTTGGTATCGTAAACCTTCTTGGACATTATGCGGCCTTGATCTCCACTATAAATGGATTCTAACTAGAAGCAGACTCCAATTCATCATCAAAATGTTATCATTGGAGCAATCGCCTTATCACAACATTAATTTTGTTTTCATTACTGCCCTCTTGCTCTTTATAGATGTTGTTACTTGCATCACCGTGTGCCTGGTCCCACGAGCAACTTTGATGGTCGTCGTTTGAATACTCGTAACTAGTGGCACAATGACAAGGTATCCCTATCTTTGAGAGGCCATTGGTCTTGGCATTCCATCTCTGTCATGCTGTCTGCCACGACTATGCCCTCAGGATTGCTCTTGTCTACGAGCATTTCCCTTGGCATTCTCTCTAGTTTTACCTTATTTTGGAGCAATTCCCTCATATGCATTCCTTCCATGTGCTCTGTGGCATTTAACGTTGCTTCTTGATCAATTGATAATGATTAATGGTAAATTGGTACCAATCGATGCTCCTAGAGCATTTTCTCCAGCTTCATCATTTCCTTTATGCCTTTTTGTTCTCTCATCTCTATTTTGACTTTTTTATACCTTGCTGTAGAGCTTTCTTTAGTAGATCCAATTGGTTAATTCTTTCTTTCTTTGGAATCTCTAACATGAGAGTCTTCTCCTTGAAGGGCTAACTCGTTACACTAAATTGTCTAGCCATCTCTTCCATCAATGCCTATATCATTTACTCCATCTGTTGATTGGCTCTAGTTATAATTCCTTTTAATTACACCCTAGTGACATGGTCCTGTAGTAGCCATATAGATTCGTCTCTTTCATTTGATTTTTAGTTCTACCTTCACCTTCAGCCCCTTTAAGTTGTTTTACCAAATTATTCTTAGGACCCATTTGATGTGGTCTCTTAGTAGATGTAATTTAGATCTAACTTACTTAAGAGATCTAGTCTGATGTTTAATTTCTCAGTAAAAATACCAAATAAATGCTACCCAATTTTTTTGTAACACCCACAAAGTTACTATGTAGAACTAACAACCTTGAAAGTAGTGCTTGGTTACGATTCTATGAATATTTTAGCCTTTAATTTATGTTGATAAGTAGTCCTTACATAATATGAAATACCATGAAGAAAAGGTAATGGAAAAGCAAGCAGACAAGATTTTTATTGGTTCGGCCAACATCCACTTTGAATGATTTTTATTACTATTTTATTAAAGTCTCAAAGGTAAATATAGTTATAATCTCGAATTTAATGCAAAAGTTGAGATTAAAAATGGCAACACCTCCCTTATGGTGTAAAATAACAAAAGTTTAGATCCCCTTTACTATTGATTGGAGTGTATTTCTTCTATTCGTCGATAAATTCATTGCTACTTCGTGCATCGCCATTCCTTCATGCCCCAAAGCCAAACTTCCACACAAGTTCACTAAGAATTGTGCATTTTGAAGGATCAATACCAATTCATCTATTGATCAGTACCGCGATTGATACACTTTCTAACTTTTCTCTTCTTCTGTTAACTAATTTCTTTGTAAATCCCAAAAAGTGTCGGGAATGGGATCTTGGCCAATGAAGGAAATTGGAGAGCCTAGATTAAATCTCAACAAGTGTTGGCAAAAAGCGACACTTGGTTGAGTTAAGGCTTAAGAGGAGTGAATAAGCAGGCTTTGGTCCATGTAGGAGTCGTATGCATAGTCATTCGAAGTCATATATTCTTGAAGTCGATCTATGTAGACAATAGTATGCAAAAATACAAATCAAGGAAATGAGTACTTTTAGAATTCGAAGCAAACTATGATTGATCAATCACAAATGCTTTGGAATTCGAAAGTAAGCCATAATTCAAGAAACCTTATTTTGTTTCGTATAATGTTGAACGTACAAAGTCTTATGTGCAATTTCCCTCTTCGTACTAAAATCCCCAAATCAATTTAAAGTTACAAAGTTTAAAATGTAAGAGATTGAGGAAAGAATTATTCGCCTCCTACTCAATGCCTCTAGGTCCGTATTTATAGCGGTATGGGGTTTGACACAACTGCTTGACCTTACATTCGCTATGCTCCATTTTTGATATGCATAACCCATAGCAACCTTAATGGCACCAAGCTCCATCCCTACTTTAGATGGCTTTCGACACTCTTCATTGATAATAGACAGCATTAGCATGCAACGACATCAATATGAGGAAGCATTAGTGAACAACGACATTGAGATGGAGCAACATTGAGAAGAAACAGCATAAAAATTTCCATGGATATTGATGGCTTCGGCATTAATACCACATTCACAAATGTGCGGCATCCTCTAAAGATTGATGAAATGCGCCATCAACAAATTGTGCCACTAATTGTCGGTGGTATCAATAATAGGGGTCATTGATTCAATACTAGTGGAGTAGCATCGGTAGTAAGATGGCTTCGATAGTAATGGCAGACATCAGTGTATAGTGGCATTAATGATAGATGGCATCAGTGATGAGCGATATCAATAAAGTGCGGTGCTGTTGAGTTGTGTCGTCTATTTTATCTCTATAGGTGAATGTCAGCGTTGATAGGATATGGCATCAATGGGAGGCGACAATGATGGCGTACGATACTGATTATACTGGACATCACCGCTTCCCTAATGAATTTTCCTATTGATTCCATTTGGCATTGTTCAACGACATAAAAGACTTGGTATTAACCACCTTATAGATGATATGCGGCATCGTTGGCGTCTAAAATCCTTAGCTTTGCTAATGACATGCGACGTTGCATACGATCTTTCATTGATGAGATGCGGCATCATAGTCTTTCATATTGTCGGTGCTGGTTCACTCCTATTCCTTCAAAATTGATTATTGGCGTTGCGTCACAACTATATTGCATGCCGCATATCTTCAAAAATAATAAAAGTAGTAACGTTTTCACCACTTGTATAGCGAAAGCATTTATTTTTCAAGTCAATAGTCTTGGAAATAAACTTTGCCTCCTTTGGATATTCCATGCAAATCCAGCCATCTATTTAGAATAAATCGATGGTGCGTGTTCCTCTTTATCTTCAAGAAATAACGAACTTGTCTTTCGTTTCTCGTTTACCTACAATTGAAAGCTCAAGCAAGAAATCAAAATTTGCGACGACCCGACTTTCTACTCCCAGAAAATCGTATCATCTTGAAGAAAGAAAGGGATAGAAGAAGAAAAGAAAGAGAAAGAAGAACACAAACAACATCAGAGAACTCACAGCGGAATGAATAAAATATAATATATCTCATAAAATATTACATAGTATCTATTTACATCAGAGTACACAACTTAAACAACAAATAATAGACAGTTATAAACTTCTGTCTAACTATACAACTCAAGATACAAGAAAACAGACACAACATACACAGCGGAACCAATATACAACTACACGTCGAAGCCTCTTGCTCCATATCCCCTCCAGAATTCGTCAAGCTAACCTGATCCACTTGACTACTCATACATAATATGAGTACCCAAGAGTTTAATAAAACAGAAAATAAACACTTGGGTCAGACAGGGGTCTGGTGTGAGCAAACGGGTTAAAATTGCTTAACTTTGGAAAAACCTTTGAAAAGAAAAGGTATCACATAAGACTTCCCACACATAAACATGGAAAAGTTTTTACCTTACGTAAACCAAAACATTTGATAGGAAATCCAGTGATATTATAATAGTGTCTAGGGTTTTCAAGTAAATAAGAAATAGCCGAAATTGTTACATTTATTAAATTCCAGCTACTAGCCACAAAAGTGGGTAATACAATCAAAACCGTAGGGTCTCGTAGGAAGAATGGGTTTCCATCAATGGCAGGGATACTGGGGTACCGCCCGTCACAGTACGTGGCCTAGATCAACGTACCGAGGAGTACTCCCACTCCCCTGCAACACAAGGCCGGAACCATCCCTGACTGGAAAGTCCCGAACAAGACAACCCCGCAGTTAGCCGCGACCCAACTGCCCACACAGCTGAATAAAAAGGGACTTCTAGACAGGGGAAAATCTTGCTCTCCGGTGGGAGCTACCCACAAAGCCTTGCCGCACCTCCCCTGTTTTAACCATTCCCGGTTGATGAGGCTTGAGGTTACGATTACCTTTAGAGGACACATCTCTTAGAATGCTCATCGTCCACCTGACGATGTTCTGAAAGCATTCAATCCATACAAGTTCGTTCCGGGTTCGAACGAAACCGAAGGCACTATCTCGTTGCACTCATTATTGGAATCACCCTCAGAGTCAACGACCATAGCCCTTGCACTCTGATTCGCCATCTCGAATCTATAAGCACTATTCCGTCAACTCATTACGGAATCACCCACAGAGTTATACCGACGTATAGCCCTTACACCTCGAGTCTTCACTTGCTCCACTTGGATTAACGACCTAACGTTTAATTGGAATCGGTGTGGTTTTCGTATTCCAAATATGGAAACCCGATCCCGGTCCCACCGAAACCAAACGCCATTTTAATGTCCTAGTTGTACTTAAGGGTTTAAACAGTTTAACTTATATTCAGTATGATATATAAACAGATAGATGAATCGTATTATTACAATAGATAATAAATATTTATCTACACAAACAGCATATCACAACATAGATATCCAAATCATTCAGTATCAACCAATCACCCAATATCAATCATCCAATATCATTCAACATCCAATACCAATCATCCAATATCATCCATTCAATATTAATCAATCGCCTATAGCAGAATTGATTAACTCTAAATCAATTTAATTAACTAATTAAATTAATTACTATCCTTTAATCATTTGGATTACCTTAATCCTGCTTCATTGATTTATTTAAATCAAATTCATTAATCATCTCTTAATGATCTTCCTTAATTAATCCTCCTTGATTAATTACTTTTAATTACAATCAAGTAATTATCCTTAACCATATTCAGTAATTAACCCTTTAATTACTATCATTAATTACAAAAATTAATGATCATTCATTAATTAATTAACTATAATTAATTACATTAATTCTTAATTAATTACAATTAATTAATCACATTTAAATTAATCACTTATATTAATCAACCTTGATTAATATCATTAATTATATTAATCAACCTTGATTAATATCATTAATTATATTAATTAATGATCCTTACTAATTAATAATACTTTAATTAATTAACTAATTATCTTATAATTAATCAACTCATTAATTCATAGACAGTAATTAACAATTTGTAATTACTTATCTTAATTAATTAACTTCTTAATTAATTAATTTCTAATTTAATTATATTAATCCTTGATTAATTAATCCAATTAATTAATGCTTAATTACTTTATTAATTAATTACAATTTTAATTAATTACCCTTAGTAATTAATCTTAAATTAATCACATTCATTAATTAATCACATTAATTAACTAAAATAATTAAGTAATTAACTCTTAATTACTTAACAAGTAATTATCTCTAATTACTTTCATTAATAAGTCTTAATTACTTTCTTAATTAATCACTTAACAAACAATTAACTTCATCATTAAATAAATCTTAATTCTTTAATTAATTACTTCATAATTAATTATCTTTAAAACAATTATATTAATCAATTCTTTAATTGATATCATTAAGTGATTAATCAATAATCACTTCAACTAATTACTCCATGAGTGATTATCATTAATTACTTCCAAAAGTAATTAACTGCCTTAATTACATTCACAATTAACCATTAATTGCTTTATTAAGTAATTATACTTAATTCATCCATAATTAAGCGATTATTTAAAATTAAATAAATAATTAACTAATTATTTAAAATTAATTAAATAATTAATTAACTAACTTATTATATTTCAAAATCTTTAATTAATTAAGAAAACCATAAATCTTAATTAATCTTTTACTTATAAATAAGTCATAGTTAATTAAGTATTCTCAAGTTTATATCAAAATAATTTAACCTTGTTAATCTTCATAAATGAATTATTTGAATTAATCAAATTTTTATATAACCTAAAAACAAACTATTCTATTTGGTTTACAAAAATTATAATTTTAACTTTATTTGAAAATAAAGCATTTAGAAATCAATTCGAAATTTAAAACAATTAAATCATCGAATTTAAACTTATTTATCTTCCATATAATTTGAAAACTTTGATTTTAAACTTTACTTAAACTTTGATTTAATACTTTAAATTTGAAAGCACCCCTTTGAATTAAAATTCAAAATTAAATCAAGATAATTACTTTTAAAAAAGCAATCATCTTAAACAATTTAAGTTTGAAATTAAATTCAATTATCACTTTTAATAATTTGATTTATATTTACTTCAAAGAACAAGTTAAAACCTATAAATTTATTTCCCCTTTTATAAAAGCTTAGCTTGTATTTATTTATTCAACATCAAGTAACTTTTGCAGTTTAACATTATACAGAATACCAACTCGAGATGACTACCCCTAAAACCCGAGTAAATCACTCCCACCCCACGCGACAGCCCCGAAGAAAAAAAAACAACTCCCTGCTTCGAGTCGACTCAACGAAAACACGAGACTATCTTCGGGTCAATTCCCTTCTTCCCCACTGTTCCACTTCCAGTCCCCCAAATCGTGCACGCTCAACACGGTGCACATGCACCTCCGCCACCTACTACCCACGTCCATCGCGACGTCCTTCCACGGTCACTAACTCACACGCGAACACCCCCATAGACCCAGATCGAAGAAAACAGCACGAGATCAAAAATTCGATTATTAGCTCGAATATCAGAAACAACCCCGACCCTAAAATCCCATCACCGCCGATGAACTCGCCACCAGCCCCTCAGGTTACTTTCACCAGAGCATCACCGCATCACCGGGGTACCATCCCCCACCTCGTGAACTCCTCCAATCCATCATCGGTCATCGCGAAATCCCCTATAGCCGAGCTGAAACCCAATACCAACCAAACCCCAATTTCTTCAATTCCCAACAAATTATCCAACTGAAAAATTATTATGCATTTTTCCATTAATCATCATCACTCAAACAATACTCGACCAAGAAATCAGACCAAATAGTTGCATATCTCGACAGCAACCACCAAAAACCCCAAAAAGGTTCAAACCCAAAATTTTCGTCAAATACCTAGTTAAAAATTTTGATTTCTGTTTTAAAATTTATATCATGCATTATAGATTTAGGATACAAATTTTATTCATCAAAATTCGATCATGATTTACTTGATATAATTATTTGATTTTACTGCATATCCTACTTCCTGCAGTTTTCTTAACTGTTTCATATGCAATTTATCTTTAACACTTAACTCATATTGAATCTAACTTCCATATTTGAAGATATTAACTCAGCATCACCTTACTGTATTTCAATTTAAAGTTTACTCAGAAATTTTGCTTTGAAATAACAAAGAAGTTAAAATTTTCTTTTAACAGATCATTTACAGTAACACACCTGCATGCAAACAACAAACTCTCACAACATACAGGTACTAATCCTATAAATTTAAGCTATAGGATTTTAATACAGGTAAATAACAACACATGCATGACATTAGAATAAGATTCAACTGTTTTTAAAAACATTTACTCACCTTTATACATGCAGAGCAGAGCAGTATTTCCAGGTTTAAATCTTAAAATCTGTAGAAAATTTTAATTGATTGCTGAAGAAATTGCTGAGTTGAACATCATTTGGTTTGCAGGTTGATAATTCTTTTGCATGCATATTTAATTTTCAACTTGATTCTTCATTTGAATATGCAGACTGGATTTGCATATTTGCAATTTCATTAGCTTTTAGTTTGAAAATCTCAAGTTTGAGGAAATATTCCAGGTTGCCATTAATTTGGTTAAGAAGTGAAGACAAAGGAAAGTGTTTGGAATTGAAAAAGAAATATAAATTTTCTTCTTTTTCATTTATTAAAGATTAAAGAAAAATGAATTTTAAAGATAAGTACACTTGTCACTATAACCCTCTTAAATGATTAACATGTGTTTTAGAGATCCTTTACCATGTTACAAATGTCTTTAAGTGTTTTTAAACTTTTATTTAGCTTAAATGTAAATATAAACTTACATTTTTTTATCTTACTTAACAAATATAATTTACATATGTATGTATCACTTTTAAAAGAAAATATTCTAAAATTAATTATAATGCAAATATATATTCTCATACGTGTATTTTAAAAATCTAAAACTCATACATATACATTTTTAACCATTTCAAATTAAACACTTTAAAGAAAACAGAATAAAACATTGATTAATTTCCTTTATAAACTATCATATTTAAAATAATAACAATCTCTTATTTTTAAAGAAGACTAAACAAAACTTTGTTTTAAAATCTTTTTAAATTATCTTATTTAAAAACAAACTGATTATCTTATATTTTAAATGAATTAATCTTTAAATTAATTTTTGAAAATATAATTTCTAAACAAAGCTTTAAGTTACAATATCCATTCATATACAAATTATTAATGGATTAAATTTCAAAACAATATCAAACTATAACATATACATACGTATATGTTACAATTTGAAAAATAATCTTTAATTTAAAACAGCAGATATCCTATTCACAATATATATCAATTGTATATATTATAAACAGAATAAAATCTGATTAGCTTTGAGAAACAATTCTTATCAAATTTAAATTGTCAGAAAGATATTGATTATTATTAACAGATTAAATATTCATTAACCTTTAAAAGATCAAATTCACAAATTTTAAATTAAAATTATAAAGAAAATTATCAAACCAATTAAATTATTTATACAAATTATTAAATTGTTATTGCCCAAGATTCCGGGTCGTTACAATCCTCCCCCCTTAAAAGAATTTCGTCCCCGAAATTTAAAAGCAAAGGTAATTTAATAACCCAGTACAGATTTTAATTTAAATCAGCAAAGCATTCCTAACAACCAGTTACTAACAATCATAGCAATCAAATAAACAAATAAACTTAACTAATTACTCTGACACAAATCAGAATAAAACTCTAATACTATCTCGAGTTTCCTAAGTATAAATCACCGAGAGACTCGCTCTACAAAAGCTCAACTATCTACACCACCAAAATCCAGAGCTCCTCTCATCTCCAGATAAATCAATCTGAACAGAACATCAAATTACTCTCAAATGCAGCTCAACATCCAATTCCAACTGAACCACACATTAAATATCTAATGATGAATCTTACACGCATTCCCTCCGAGATACGTGATACACAATGAATTCCAGCTATCCAAACTGGCAATTCAATCTTATCCTATCAAAACACAGATAAGAAATCCTCAAATGCCTCAGCACTAACCAACCAAACTTATCCAATATCTGTTCTCTTAACCCAAGAGTTCTTAACAACACTGAAGACTCCAACTTCAAATACCAAACTCCTTATCTCATATCTGCATAACTCAACAGACAATCCAAGGCTGCCAATCTCTTCTGATCAGCACATCCTATGCTGATACTTCCAGAAACAACTAGACCAAAGCAAAGCAGTTTCTAGATCCTATTCAACAGAAAAGTCTTCCAAAATCCGTCGAAATCTAAAACTCAAGCTCTACCATTCAAGCAATATCAAACAGAACTTGCTTCCTTCCTTGCACAACAGCTACCTCGCTTCCGCTGCACAACTCTGATTCCGAAATAGATGAGAATACTGCCGATGAACACGAATACAAACTTATCCACTAAATTCGGAAACCTTGTTCATCAAATCCATAAAAATCTGAGTGACACATCTGACTCAGTCACACAACCTAAAAACATAATCCTATTCAAAAGCTAGATCAGTCCAATTCCAATTCCAAAAATAATTCTGAGCTGCTATACCAACTCTCCTTTCTCCAAGAACCACTCGACTATCAGGCTAACTACCAAAATCGCTTCTGGAACCAAAACAATATGGAACTCAACTCTAGAAAAACTCCTGATCACATCAGTAGCTCTTACCTCTCATGAGAATCCTCAGTCTCAAACAAAAGATTGCTCAGAAAAATTCCCAAACTAATCGCAAGTCACTTTTGTGATCCTACCTAGTTCGGATTCCAAAGAAACTGTCCTCACTTTACCAATTAGAACAGCTTTAAACTTTTCCAAACAAAGGTTAACCTTTCAAGGAAACATCACCACCTTCAGCCCGGACTGCTGAAAGAGAACCACAAAGATTTCTGAACCACCATAGAAACAACCAACATTGCTGCTTCCAACTCTACCTCAAAGATACAGCAAAGCTAAAAGATCTCCTCGTCAGCACACCGAACACTTCGAGTTGCACTGCTACCACAGCTAACCAAAGACTCTAATCCAAAGGCTTCTCCAAAACCAAAACCATCAACAAACCGCACAACGGACCTCCGAGATGAAAACCAACCTCTCAAGAATCTCGGACTCCAAACCAAGCATCCATATCTCGCTTTCCTTAGGGAATAACAATGAGACCATGCCTGGAGAAAAACAACTCATAGACCTTAGTCTCATATCCCAAAACAGCCAAACTCCTTGCTGAAGATCCAGACAACTTCTACACAGACAAATCTTCCTTGCGGCAGGTAAAGACTGCTCCTCAACTATTTTTAAAACTGCTTCAAGAGAAAACACCTTCAGAAAATATCCATGGATACTGCATCTCATCACGCAGTTATCAAGATACCATCACTTACTTCTGCACTTCCGACAGATCCAAACACAAGAAAAATTCGCTTACCCGAGCGAAATACAAACTTACACTTCAAAGATACACTTCGAATCTTTAAAAGATTTCCTTCGGACATCAGAGAAATCCTTACTCCAAACTACAAATCTTACTCAAGACGGTATTAAGTCTACAGTCTCGACAAAAATTTCCAACCTCAAACATATGGAACTCTTCCATTAGTGGTAGTCGTGTTACACACACACACACCACTACTCCATCTACCTACCTCTAAAACTTATGTTGGAAAATCCGTACAGATAACCCAACCTATTAGGTAGATACAGATATAAATATAGATATAGTTATATATAAAAATTACAAGTACGCTCTCTCAAGAAAGACACCACTACCGAGCCTAGGTATTCACTCAACCTAATGCTCCCTAAAGAAAGACATACTTCAGAGCCTAGGTATTCAGTCAGCCTAATGCTCTGATACCAAGTGCGACGACCCGACTTTCTACTCCCAGAAAATCGCATCATCTTGAAGAAAGAAAGGGATAGAAGAAGAAAAGAAAGAGAAAGAAGAACACAAACAACATCAGAGAACTCACAGCGGAACGAATAAAATATAATATATCTCATAAAATATTACATAGTATCTATTTACATCAGAGTACACAACTTAAACAACAAATAATAGACAATTATAAACTTCTGTCTAACTATACAACTCAAGATACAAGAAAACAGACACAACATACACAGCGGAACCAATATATAACTACACGTCGAAGCCTCCTGCTCCATATCCCCTCCAGAATTCGTCCAGCTAACCTGAACCACTTGACTACTCATACATAATATGAGTACCCAAGAGTTTAATAAAACAGAAAATAAACACTCGGGTCAGACAGGGGTCTGGTGTGAGAAAACGGGTTAAAATTGCTTAACTTTGGAAAAACCTTTGAAAAGAAAAGGTATCACATAAGACTTCCCACACATAAACATGGAAAAGTTTTTACCTTACGCTAACCAAAGCATTGATAGGAAATCCAGTGATATTATAATAGTGTCTAGGGTTTTCAAGTAAATAAGAAATAGCCGAAATTGTTACATTTATTAAATTCCAGCTACTAGCCACAAAAGTGGGTAATACAATCAAAACCGTAGGGTCTCGTAGGAAGAATGGGTTTCCATCAATGGCAGGGCTACTGGGGTACCGCCCGTCACAGTACGTGGCCTAGATCAACGTACCGAGAAGTACTCCCTCTCCCCTGCAACACAAGGCCGGAACCATCCCTTACTGGACAGTCCCGAACAAGGCAACCCTGCAGTTGGCCGCGACCCAACTGCCCACACAGCCGAATAAAAAGGGACTTCTAGACAGGGGAAAATCTTGCTCTCCAGTTGGAGCTACCCATGAAGCCTTGCTGCACCTCCCCTGTTTTAGCCATTCCCGGTTGATGAGGCTTGAGGTTACGATTACCTTTAGAGGACACATCTCTTAGAATGCTCATCGTCCACCTGGCGATGTTCTGAAAGCGTTCAATCCATACAAGTTCGTTCCGGGTTCGAACGAAACCGAAGGCACTATCTCGTTGCACTCATTATTGGAATCACCCTCAGAGTCAACGACCATAGCCCTTGCACTCTGATTCGCCATCTCAAATCTATAAGCACTATTCCGTCAACTCATTACGGAATCACCCACAGAGTTATACCGACGTATAACCCTTACACCTCGAGTCTTCACTTGCTCCACTTGGCTTAACGACCTAACGTTTAATTGGAATCGGTGTGGTTTTCGGATTCCAAATATGGAAACCCGATCCCGGTCCCACCGAAACCAAATGCCATTTTAATGTCCAAGTTGTACTTAAGGGTTTAAACAGTTTAACTTATATTCAGTATGATATATAAACAGATAGATGAATCGTATTATTACAATAGATAATAAATATTTTCTACACAAAACAGCATATCACAACATAGATATCCAAATCATTCAGTATCAACCAATCACCCAATATCAATCATCCAATATCATTCAACATCCAATACCAATCATCCAATATCATCCATTCAATATTAATCAATCGCCTATAGCAGAATTGATTAACTCTAAATCAATTTAATTAACTAATTAAATTAATTACTATCCTTTAATCATTTGGATTACCTTAATCCTGCTTCATTGATTTATTTAAATCAAATTCATTAATCATCTCTTAATGATCTTCCTTAATTAATCCTCCTTGATTAATTACTTTTAATTACATTCAAGTAATTATCCTTAACCATATTCAGTAATTAACCCTTTAATTACTATCATTAATTACAAAAATTAATGATCATTCATTAATTAATTAACTATAATTAATTACATTAATTCTTAATTAATTACAATTAATTAATCACATTTAAATTAATCACTTATATTAATCAACCTTGATTAATATCATTAATTATATTAATTAATGATCCTTACTAATTAATAATACTTTAATTAATTAACTAATTATCTTATAATTAATCAACTCATTAATTCATAGACAGTAATTAACAATTTGTAATTACTTATCTTAATTAATTAACTTCTTAATTAATTAATTTCTAATTTAATTATATTAATCCTTGATTAATTAATCCAATTAATTAATGCTTAATTACTTTATTAATTAATTACAATTTTAATTAATTACCCTTAGTAATTAATCTTAAATTAATCACATTCATTAATTAATCACATTAATTAACTAAAATAATTAAGTAATTAACTCTTAATTACTTAACAAGTAATTATCTCTAATTACTTTCATTAATAAGTCTTAATTACTTTCTTAATTAATCACTTAACAAACAATTAACTTCATCATTAAATAATTCTTAATTCTTTAATTAATTACTTCATAATTAATTATCTTTAAAACAATTATATTAATCAATTCTTTAATTGATATCATTAAGTGATTAATCAATAATCACTTCAACTAATTAATCCATGAGTGATTATCATTAATTACTTCCAAAAGTAATTAACTGCCTTAATTACATTCACAATTAACCATTAATTGCTTTATTAAGTAATTATACTTAATTAATCCATAATTAAGCGATTATTTAAAATTAAATAAATAATTAACTAATTATTTAAAATTAATTAAATAATTAATTAACTAACTTATTATATTTCAAAATCTTTAATTAATTAAGAAAACCATAAATCTTAATTAATCTTTTACTTATAAATAAGTCATAGTTAATTAAGTATTCTCAAGTTTATATCAAAATAATTTAACCTTGTTAATCTTCATAAATGAATTATTTGAATTAATCAAATTTTTATATAACCTAAAAACAAACTATTCTATTTGGTTTACAAAAATTATAATTTTAACTTTATTTGAAAATAAAGCATTTAGAAATCAATTCGAAATTTAAAACAATTAAATCATCGAATTTAAACTTATTTATCTTCCATATAATTTGAAAACTTTGATTTTAAACTTTACTTAAACTTTGATTTAATACTTTAAATTTGAAAGCACCCCTTTGAATTAAAATTCAAAATTAAATCAAGATAATTACTTTCAAAAGCAATCATCTTAAACAATTTAAGTTTGAAATTAAATTCAATTATCACTTTTAATAATTTGATTTATATTTACTTCAAAGAACAAGTTATAACCTATAAATTTATTTCCCCTTTTATAAAAACTTAGCTTGTATTTATTTATTCAACATCAAGTAACTTTTGCAGTTTAGCATTATACAGAATACCAACTCGAGATGACTACCCCTAAAACCCGAGTAAATCACTCCCACCCCACGCGACAGCCCCGAAGAAAAAAAAACAACTCCCTGCTTCGAGTCGACTCAACGAAAACACGAGACTATCTTCGGGTCAATTCCCTTCTTCCCCACTGTTCCACTTCCAGTCCCCCAAATCATGCACGCTCAACACGGTGCACATGCACCTCCACCGCCTACTACCCACGTCCATCGCGACGTCATTCCACGGTCACTAACTCACAAGCGAACACCCCCATAGACCCAGATCGAAGAAAACAGCACGCGATCAAAAATTCGATTATTAGCTCGAATATCAGAAACAACCCCGACCCTAAAATCCCATCATCACCGATGAACTCGCCACCAGCCCCTTCGTTACTCTCACCAGAGCATCACCGCATCACCGGGGTACCATCCCCCACCTCGCGAACTCCTCCAATCCACCATCGGTCATCGCGAAATCCCCTATAGCCGAGCCGAAACCCAATACCAACCAAACCCCAATTTCTTCAATTCCCAACATATTATCCAACTGAAAAATTCTTATGCATTTTTCCCTTAATCATCATCACTCAAACAATACTCGACCAAGAAATCAGACCAAATAGTTGCGTATCTCGACAGCAACCACCAAAAACCCCAAAAAGGTTCAAACCCAAAATTCTCGTCAAATACCTAGTTAAAAATTTTGATTTCTGTTTTAAAATTTATATCATGCATTATAGATTTAGGATATAAATTTTATTCATCAAAATTCGATCATGATTTACTTGATATAATTATTTGATTTTACTGCATATCCTACTTCCTGCAGTTTTCTTAACTGTTTCATATGCAATTTATCTTTAACACTTAACTCATATTGAATCTAACTTCCATATTTGAAGATACTAACTCAGCATCACCTTACTGTATTTCAATTTGAAGTTTACTCAGAAATTTTGCTTTGAAATAACAGAGAAGTTAAAATTTTCTTTTAACAGATCATTTAGAGTAAACACACCTGCATGCAAACAACAAACTCTCACAACATACAGGTACTAATCCTTATAAATTTAAGCTATAGGATTTTAATACAGGTAAATAACAACACATGCATGACATTAGAATAAGATTCAACTATTTTTAAAAACATTTACTCACCTTTATACATGCAGAGCAGAGCAGTATTTCCAGGTTTAAATCTTAAAATCTGTAGAAAACTTTAATTGCTTGCTGAAGAAATTGCTAAGTTGAACATCATTTGGTTTGCAGGTTGATAATTCTTTTGCATGCATATTTAATTTTCAACTTGATTCTTCATTTGAATATGCAGATTGGATTTGCAGATTTGCAATTTCATTAGCTTTTAGTTTGAAAATCTCAAGTTTGAGGAAATATTCCAGGTTGCCATTAATTTGGTTAAGAAGTGAAGACAAAGGAAAGTGTTTGGAATTAAAAAAGAAAAATAAATTTTCTTCTTTTTCATTTATTAAAGATTAAAGAAAAATGAATTTTAAAGATAAGGAAACTTGTCACTATAACCCTCTTAATTGATTAACATGTGTTTTAGAGACCCTTTACCATGTTACAAATGTCTTTAAGTGTTTTTAAACTTTTATTTAGCTTAAATGTAAATATAAAATTACATTCTTTTTTATTTTACTTAACAAATATAATTTACATATGTATGTATCACTTTTAAAAGAAAATATTCTAAAATTAATTATAATGCAAATATATATCCTCATACATGTATTTTAAAAATCTAAATCTCATACATATACATTTTTAACCATTTCAAATTAAACACTTTAAAGAAAACAGAATAAAACATTGATTAATTTCCTTTATAAACTATCATATTTAAAATAATAACAATCTCATATTTTTAAAGAAGACAAAACAAAACTTTGTTTTAAAATCTTTTTAAATTATCTTATTTAAAAACAAACTGATTATCTTATATTTTAAATGAATTAATCTTTAAATTAATTTTTGAAAATATAATTTCTAAACAAAGCTTTAAGTTACAATATCCATTCATATACAAATTATTAATGGATTAAATTTCAAAACAATATCAAACTATAACATATACATACATATATGTTACAATTTGAAAATTAATCTTTAATTTAAAACAGCAGATATCCTATTCACAAGATATATCAATTGTATATATTATAAACAGAATAAAATCCGATTAGCTTTAAGAAACAATTCTTATCAAATTTAAATTGTCAAAAAGATATTGATTACTATTAACAGATTAAATATTTATTTACCTTTAAAAGATCAAATTCACAAATTTTAAATTAAAATTATAAAGAAAATTATCAAACCAATTAAATTATTTATACAGATTATTAAATTGTTATTGCCCAAAATTCTGGGTCGTTTTAAAATTCCTAAAGAAATTCAAAACTTCTATCCTTCAAGCGTTTGTATCAGTATTTAGGTACAATTTCTGCTTTATATCGATTAAATTAGTGGATCGAATTAGGTGATTTAGTGTGGAAATTGCTGCTTGGGTTTGGTTTGGGTTCCCTCGATTTCAGGTTGACATTTGGGCTTGATTATGGTGCCTTGATGCTTATATTATTAACTAGGTTTATAATCGATTGTGATTAAGGTTAGATTAGCGTTGAATTCCTATGTCATACAAATGGATTTTAATTTAATCGATGAAAACCGATGTGTTCTTAGCTTAAAGATGAAGAAGATGATTTAGTAGACCATACACACGATACTGTTTTGCTCATAATGCCATAAGACACTGTTATAATGTTCGATATTGATTCATTTTTTATGCCGACATTGATATTTTTCGGTATTTATGTGATATTTGGCATTACTTAGTTTTCCTACTATTCCATTATTTTGGCATTTGACATCGAATTTTAGTAAAGATATAGCATGAGACTTTCATATCGTTAATTGCCATATTGATGTGCTATAATCCACTTTCATTGTCATAAGGGAATCTATACCAGTTAGATGTAGCATTATTTAGTTCCGTATGAATGATGTCATTTATTTTCGATATTGGCTTATGGGTATGGTTTGATATCGGCCGCCTTACTCTTTAATATTATAAATTGAGCCTCCTTTGACATTGTTACTTACGGCATTGCCATTTTAGAACCTTATAAGTTACTTAAATAATTATTACATCATCGATCTATGTCATCATTATTTATTAATGTCGACAACCTTATTACTCCAACATTGGTTATAACTGCGACATTCACTATTGTTTGATAATATAACCTATGCAACATTAGACATTGATGTATCCATTCGATATCGGTCTACTGATGTTGCATTGTTCCTAGGGTACCTATGAGTTAGCTCATATTCAAATTTCATGAAATTTCCTGTAATTTACTTTGTTATCACAAATTTAACAGTTATTTGCATCTTTGATTTAAATTTGGACATTTGACTTCTCAATTAACATGTTGCTAGACTATATATTTTTTAGTATTTCGATATCATAGCCTAGAGAATACGTGAATCACTTTAGCCTTTTAATAATAATCATTTAACAAGCATTAGCATTTCTTAAAATTGGAATAATATCACTTGGAGGGGAAATGAAAGATCAAAAGGAAACCAAGTCATCAAAAAGACTAGCACAGCCTCCAAGGCCTAACCTTCCTCTAGTAAGAAGGGAGATCACCTCCTGAATCCATCATACAATATTATTCAAGCTGAAGTTAACTCCATCTTGGAGAAATTTGGAATTTCTGGCATTGTAGTTATTCCAGCTGGTCCTTCAGATAACATTTATAATCCACTAGAATGGTATTTTTCTTTTACCCCGATGCATATCTGGCACACGGGTTATCTTCTTTTTTCCAACTTCCTTTTGAGATACTTGGAGTGCTTGAACATCGCCCCGATCCAGTTCTCCCAAAATTCATATGCATATTTGACTTATCTAGAAGTCTTGGCCTCGGAGATGGAATTTCGTTCTTTAAATGCTGAGAATTTACATTCAATAGCTAATCCTACTAAGATTGGTGAGAAGCAAGACCACCGCTTCTATCAGATTCATCCTCTTCCAAAAAAACTTAATTTTGAAAGGTGTTAATAAGACAAGAGGATGAGAGACACAGTTCTCTTAAGTCAAATTCTACTCCCACATTAAAGGGACATTCTCTACCGCCAGTAAGTTTCTATCTTTAATTATTCATATTCATTCATTATTCTTTACTGATAAGTGTTTTCTTTCAGATCCTGCTTCCAAAAAGCTAAGCCCGACTAACCAAGAAACTATGCAGTCCCTAACTCGAGCAGCATAGAATATGGGGAATAGGCTTAAACTGTTAAATCCAACAACGCTTCTCCGGTACTCTATCATTTTGGATCACCATAAGATCTTGAGGGATCCTCCGATGGTCAAAGGCAATACTCAAGGAAAACGATCGTTGGTAATGGGATATTTAAAATCTTTTACTTCTAATTCTCCAGTTCAACCTGAGACTCTTGGTAAGATATCATTGCATTCTATACAAGGCCTTTTATGATGTCCTCCTATAAATTTTTCTTTTCAATTCAGGTTCTGTTTCTTCAAAGAAGGAGGCCACAAGTGATACTCCTAAAGAAAAGAAGAGTAAAGATTGTGCTTCTACCTTAGCTCCAACCCTTGAATCTCAATCTTTCAAGGACATTCATTGCTAGTGTAACGACCTGCCTTTTTGGACGTTTTAAGAAGACATACGTGCCAGACTCAAACCATTCAAAAGGGTAGGTTGTTATAGGGTAAAAAAGAAAAAGAGAAAGAAATAAAACAAATACAGAATCTCGCAGCGGGACAACAAAAATATAAAAATCAAATAATAGTTTATTAAGCTGTTTTATGAATACATTTGACTATTCTTTTACAACACAAAATCAGAGTTACAGAAACAAGAATAAATAAATAATATATGCAGCGGAATAACATGATGAAGCGAAACATAATAAATAATACTAGTACAAATATTCGTCTCGTCCTTCAGAAATAAAGTCTTCAACCCTAAAATGCTCAGGCTGACCCGAGTGAATTGAAAAGACAAAACACTGGAGTCCGAATTACAACATCTTATGTAAGTTAAATCAAAAATAAATTTGCGTGTGAAGGCGTCAAATATGTTTATGGGGTTTGATGTCTCCTATCAGTGTCTAACGTGAGTGCAGTAACTTAAGAGATGTTCAGGATTCCCATCTCCTAAGGATCCATTAAACCATCTACTATGTAGTACAATACGCTATATAATAGTGTCTACAGTAAAGTAAAATATTAAAATAGCGTTAAGGTGTTACCCATATCCCCCTTAACATAATTTATATAATGTCGTAGTCTAACAGATACTATAAACTCCACCCGTAGGTGGGCTATCAGGAAGCACTCCATAGGTATGACACAAAACAAACTCGTAGAAGGTGCTCTAGGGCATGTGATCACCACACTCAAGGCAATGCCAGAGTAGATATACCAATCACGGATCCGGACTAGTGATAACGCATAGCAGCTACAGCCGCCAGCCCCGGAACACACTCTAAAATCAAAATCAAGGGGTGGACACAAAATCAATTACAAAGTAATAGAATGGTATAAAAGAAATGTGTCCGATCAGAGGAATGAACTCACTTAACCCATCGTGGCTCCTGTTTTAGTCACATCTAAGCTGACACACAGGAGTCAGGGTCACGTCATAACTTATACAGAAATCGTTCGCCAAACCATCCTACTTCATTTTTGGATCTCCACCACGTATACAGTTGTTAAACTGGTTTTTGGTATTGGCAGAGTATATGACGATATCCGATCCCAGTCTCTTTACCAAACGCTTATTTCACACCGGATGGTTCTTTTACATTTCAAAAGTCAATTCACAATTGATACCAAGATATCATATTCTCAAAACCATATCACTTTCGAAATTTATATTCACTTTCAAAATCATATTATCAAAATAGTTTATAACCCTCATTTCAAAACTTCGTATTCCAATCAAAGATGTAATTTAAATCCCAACTTAGGTTATAATATCATTTAACCTTATTTACTTTAAAACCGAGGATTTAAATATAAACACATCCACTTTATTTAGTTTGGAATTTAGAAAGCGAGTTTCAATAGTTATAAATAATTTTAAATAGTTATAAATAGTTAAAATACTCTAAAATAGTTTAATTAAAGATTAAGGATACTGTTAAATTGATTTAAGATAGTTAAATAGATTTAAATAGATTAAATATAATTAAAATAGGTTAATTGCATTTAAAATAAGTTAAAATGGTTTAACTAGTTTTAAAATAAGTTAAATGGTTTAAAATAGGTAAAATGATTTAATAAAGTTATTATATGTTAAAGTAGTTTAATAATTTGACAATCCTAATAATTAGGAATTTTAAGATAATATGTTTTTAAACAGTTTATATTAAATATGAATTTGTAATTAATATCAATTTAAACTATTTATTTTATATCAACACATCTGAACCATTTCAATTTCTAAATCAAAAAAACCAAATATCGAATCTTCCAATTTAAATTTTAAATAAACTATTAAATTCTATATCGATTTCAATCCATGTTTTCAATATCAATTTAAATTATTCCAGTTTTAATACATTTCAGAGTTATGTTCCAAAAAAAATTTATAACTCGGTTTCGATAAACTTCACTTATACTTCTAATTCAACTTTAAAATTCAATTTAATTCCTTAAACATTTCCTTTAAACCAATTCCAATTTTAACATAAAACTTGAATTTTGATAATAAATCAATTTATATAACTCAAATTTTATTTCAAAATATCAGTTAGCAGGATTCAAAAATTTAGGATATCAAATCATTTGATTTAACTAATTCGGTGTCCGTACATAATTCTCTATCCTAGGTTTAGTGATACAGATATTTATCATTTCAATCCACAATTTAAAATTTTACGGTTATATATCACTTCAAACCGCAATCCTGAATTAATATAAAAATCTATAAAATTGCTCAGGTCTATCATTTCGACCCGTAATGATTTTCCCTAATATATAGATCGTTCGGGTATATATCTTTTCAACCCATAGTGATTTTCCTAATAATAACTAAAGGAACTTGCAGAGTGATAGCATTTTATAAATCAAATATAGCATCCAATCATCCAATAATAAATTCAAACATCCATCACAATCATCATCCAATTCAACCAATAAATATTAACAATTAACAAATTATTATATACAGGTAATTAATTGGCAATTTAAATTCAATAATAAATCAAATGACATTTTGATCCAAAATAAATTCAAATTAACAAGAATAGCAATTTAAATATACAAATAGCCGTAAATAAATTCCTAATCACATCATAAATTTAATTTAACTAACATAAGAAATTTTAGAAGTTGCGAGCGAGTTAAAACACTCACCTTTGAATTTAAATCGATTTAAAAATCCAATTTAGGGCCCAAATTCAAAAGGTCTCAAAATTTATTCAAACAAGTGTCAAAGTATCCGAAATTTCAACACGATCCCAATGAAACAAACTGCATCCAAATCCGAGTTCATATGAAAAAGTTATGTACGTAAGAATAATTCAAAGTTTGGAATTTAAGTAAAATATAAAATAAAAGAATCTCCTCCCACTAATTGACACGTCATCGCCTCAAACACCATAGAACCCTAGCCATTCTTGCATTCGCAGCAGCCATGAGGTCCTCCCTTCCACATGCCTCCAGGCATGTCGCCGTCTACTTTCGATCACCAGGCCAAGTTCGCCCGCATCTCCTCCCTCCGTCGGCCCTATGCGGAGACCTCCGGTCCCCTCTAGTTCGACCGCCACCGCCGGGTGTAGTAAGCCCTAATCGATTTTTCTGGCCCGATCCAACCACTGATATGACTAGCGACATACTCCGATGGAGAGCGTACGAAAATTTCCACCCAAAGGTAACCTCTATTCGACGATCCGTCGATGCCTAGCAAACATCAATGAACGGCGGAGATTAAAACGCCCAACTCTAGCCACACAGAAACCTAAATTGAAAAACAAGCTGCAGATTTGCTATTGAAAAGTGAGAAACAGATTTAATTTTACGTATGGACAAACTGAGTTGAGAAACACGGGGTTTAATATAGGTAGATCAGAAAATAGAAAGAATGGATAAGATTTGATATGGATTTTGAACGATAAATAACCCGAAAAGCCCGTTCTGCCTCTGGAACAAAAATGGGTCATCCCATACATCAAAATAGATGTTGTGGGTAGTTTTAAACTTAATGGAACAGGTTTCAATTCCTAATTCCATCGTATGAAGAATTTATGTTAAAATCACCTTATTTCAAATTGATTTCAATAAAATTGATTTCTAGACGTTTCAAGCCCGTACGATCAAACGACAAGTCCGATCATTACGAAACTTGAAATCCTAAAATAATTCACTGTTACGGATCTGATGAAACTTGTTTCATCGAAATCCGAGTCTGTAGCCCAAACGGCTAATTTCACGTTAATTAAATAAATTAATATTAAATTAATTAAGTCACTTTTCCAATTCAAATTTAAAAATCAGCAAATTTCATCAATTTTGATTATCTGGACATATACAAAAATTTAAAACAATTTTACATATCAATTTAGTGTTTAAATACTACAATGATTACAGTGTTCAATTTCAATTGTAATTAAATCTAATTAATTATAATTTAATTTCAATAAATATATTTAATTTGGTTTCGATCTTTTAATTCAATCAACTATTTCTCTACATACGTAGTTAACATTGTTATATATTTTATTACATTAATATTTTACCGTTTTCATCTTACTTTTCATTAACGTACAGTTTTAATTACATTTAATTGTAATAAATCCACTCATTATAATTTAAATTCAAATAAATTTGAGCAGACTTGATTCCAGTTGTTTTTATTCAATTAATTGTCATATTAAGCATAAAATTTTCATTGGTTACATCTTATTGAATTAACATTCTACAGTTATCAATTTAACCTACATTAACTGTACTAATTAAGTGAATTAATTGCAATTGATTTCCAATTGTAATTTAACAGGCTAAATAGTAGGTAACATATTATATTGTTACCATTAACTTTTAATCACACTTATAAGTTTAATATTTACGAACAAATGTTACAATTGCTTACATAACACTGATTTTATTCAATTATCATTAATTATATATTATTTCATTAATTAATTCAATATTGGCATTTGTTTTCTTATATTCAATTTATAACCAAGTATAACATCTAAATCACTTCAATTAATTAGAATTTCATTCAAATTGTTAATGATTACTTTAATTGACATTCTTATGTTTTATTTTAGTTATTATTTCATTATTAAATTACAAATTTTTATTCCTTTCAATATTAAATAACCAAATCTTATTAAATTAACTATTTTTAACTATTGAACATTACGGGTCATCGCAGCTAGTTCATTCAATTCTTTAAAAAGGAAACCAAGCAATGGTTCCATGGCTATCATAACTCCTAGTAAGGAAGTCCAAGGTCGGGGAATGCACACCCCTGTTGTTGTGGATGAAGATCCATTTGTGAATATTGATCCAATCCCAAGGTCTTACATTTTAACCCCTTAGGGTAAAAAGTTCAACAACCAACCAAAGCGGGGCATTTTCAAGATTCACTCCTTCGCATTTCTCTTCTAGACTCCCTGGGGCTCTGAATCGTTTATGCAAAGAGCTTAGTTTGTGTCTTACTTTAAAGGATCCACTCCCCTTCAAGTCTCATTCCAACCCCTGTTAGCAATGTTGATGACCTTTTCCAATTGGTCATCTAGTCTCCGTCATTTGCCACTCTTAAGCCACCACAGTCCTCATGTAATTCTTAAGACCATCAATTTACTATCCTTAAGTAGTTCTTGATGGTATGTACTTTTTCTGTTTAGCTGTTTTAGGCTCTTAATCTTTTACATGGCATTATGATTCATAACTTTTACCCATTTTAGTTGGCTAAATATATGTTTCTTCTTCAAGAGGATGTTACAGGATCCTCTAGTGAAATGTCAAAACCTAAGGAGTAAGTTTCTTTGCTCAATGATCGTATAATTGACATCTCAACAGCGAAGGATGAGGCTATAAAGGAGAACGAAAATTTGCCACCTCCCTTAATTCAGAAAGAACCTCTCTTAAGGAGGAAAGAAGTGCCAAACAGGCTTTAGAAGATAAAGTGAAAACTTTAGAGATAAGCTTTGAGAAGGCCGGTATGGAAGAGGCCTGGCTTGTGGAGGAGAATGAATTTCTACAGGAGAAACTGAGAAGGAAAAGAACTCTCCTAGACAATCCACTGGCATAATCAAAAATGCAAATCAAAAGGTGTCTTTCAATTCCTTGACACAACTCTCGATACTATTATCGAGAAATCTTACCAAAAATCACTTTATATAGCTTATGCCAAAAACATCCAGCAATGCCCAGATCAAGGCTTCCCCCCTCTCCTTCCGGTTTGGATGAAGAGTTTAAGAAGAAATTCAAAACTATGTTGAAGAAAGCTTAGACAACTGGAGAAGAATCCTCTAAAGAGGGGGAGGAGATTGGTGCCAAGGAACTGTTGATTTCTGATGAACCTCTAGTAGATAAAGAAACAAAATCTGATGATGAAGGGGAGAATGATGATGAGCATAAAGGTGATGATTGTAACGACCCGGAATTTTAGATATTTGAAATTGGAATATTTAATTGATTTTAAACATTTAAAAGTTAATTTTCAACTTGAATTTCAAATATCAATGTCTATCTGATAATTAAATTATTGAATTTAATAATTGGGAATTAGGTAAAATATGGAATCTTGAGTGTTAAGCTTGTTAAAATAATTTAGAGGCTTATAAAATTTATATTGACAATACTGAAGGTAATAAAAGTTTTAAAAAGTGATTTGTTCAGTTTAAAATTTATATAGTTTAAATTGACATTTAAAAATAGCCTTCCGAGGCACAGTCTCAGATTTCGACGAAACCAATCCCATTGGATCCGTAGTAGTGAATTATTATTGGATTTTAAATTTCGTAGTGTTTGGAGTTATCGTGTGATCGTACGGTAGGTACAGGCGCTGAGATTTATATATTGAAAATTCAATATAATAACTAGGTTCAAAAAGCTATCTTCTCCATACGACCGAATTAGGACTCGAAATCTTTTCCATTACTTTCAGAATAGGGGTATAACATTAGAAACGCCTAGTGGCACGCCTCGATAGGAGTTTGAAATTTTAAGTTGCATTTATCGAGACAATTTGAATTTGAATTAATATATATCTTCATATATACCAGTCAACCTTCAGCTGAAATAATTTCACATCCGAACTTTTTAATACTTCAAATTACTGTACACAAACCTCAGCCGACATGCAAAGATACTTTTGCATGCAAACATCTTTTCCCCCGTTTTCCCTTTTCAAATGCAACAGTTTCAAATCAGAGAAAAGAAATTATAAATGTATATAAATTGCGATTCTTCATTCTTCTTCCTCATCCTTTTTCTTTTCTCTGTTTGAAAATGGTGGAACAAAAAGAATTCAAATAGAATTTTTTATTTAAAAATTAAAATAAAATCAATTCGTCGAAATAGATTTCAACGAATCGAAGGAGATTCGTTCGTTTTTATCACGCCGCGATCGAGGCAGGCTCATTCCAGGCTCGAGGGCGACCAGGGAGTTCGTCGGTGCGGATTGGGGAGTCAGGCAGTCGGTGGTTCGCGCCAGTGTTGGCAACGATCATTTTGTCCGAGGAGCAACGCAGTGGCGATCGTGTGCGCGCAAAGGAAGGGGTGGTTCTGGGGAAAAGCTGGAGGGTTGGGCGATGTCGTAGAGGTTTGAGTGGTTGCGAGTTTGAGGAGAACTTGGCCGCGATATTGTACCAGATTCCGGAGCGACGAAGAGTGTTGTGTGAAGGCATGAGTTTCTCCGATGGGCTCGAGCTCGACAGCGAGGGCTTGGGAAGCATGAGTCCTCGAATTGATCGAGTCAGTGAGGTACGCAATCTATTTCTTTCAATTTAAAATTTATTAAATAAATACATATTGTTGTGTGTATATATATATATATATTAGGTATATAGTAAGGTCAAGTTTTTTTAAAAATAAATAAATAAATATACCTATACATTGTAAACCCACTGGTTAATTTTTAAAAGTATGTATTTGGGTGATTAACCTGTTTAGTTAACTTAATTAATTATTTTAGTCACTAAAAATATTTTTATTAAAATAAAATTAGTATAAAATTAAATTATTAGTTAAATTAAATTATTAAGTGGAAATTGATTTTTTTTTTATTACTTCAAGTGTTAATAAACCATAAAATGTTTAAGCAAGGTCTAAAATTGGGTGAGGACTACCTTGCAACTATGGAACAAAGTTCCTGGAGGTTGCGGGTTCGAGTCCCACGGCTGAGATATGTTTCCCTTAAGGCCTTGAGCGGTCTATACTCAACAAAGCCGAACATGGTAGAGGATTAATGCTCTTGGCTAGGCTGGCTAAAAAGAGGGGTCAGTGTGGCGGACAGTTGTATCCCCTGGCTCTACTCTCCGGAGTAGGGTTTTTAAAGAAAATCGGGGAGAGACATGCCGGTTTAGATCGGATTGCAAATTTAAAATTAAAGGTGAGAATCTCTCACTCATTTGGATTACCGTTTAAATTTAAAATGCTTAAATTTCAATTATTGGCTTATGATTGATTGATAGATCTGTAAATTATCTGTTGGATAATTATCTATATATAGTAGTATACATATACATATATATATATATATATATATATATATATATATATATATATATTGGAGTGATTGATATTCCTGCATTATATAGCGGATGAGACCGTATGCGCCCTGTAGAATAACAGATGACCCTATATACCTCGATATCCCCCTCGAAATGGGATTGGTATTTTTATATTGTGCTAATATCTGTGGATGCATGGAAACAGGTTGGAGGGATCCAACTGGATTCTTCAAAAATGTTGAAAATTGTTTTTCATATTCAGTTATATGACCTATTTGATAATCGTTGATATATTATGTTGGAGAATTAAATTTATCGGATGTTGTGATAGATTTTTGGGTATTTTGAAAACATCAAAAACATAGATAATGGGTTTTGGAAGGAAATAAAAAGGGAATTTGTAAGTAAAATATTTATGGTGAAGTTGGATAAATAAAAATGGGGAATTGGGAAAGAAAAAAAGTAAATAGTTGATCTACATCCTATTTAATAAATTTTGAAATATGTAAAAAAGAATAGAGTCTTCGGATAAATGTGAATTAAAGGGGTTATTAGGATAAGAACTTAAGCAATATTGTTTTTAAGTACAAAGGAATATATTTTTAAATGTAAGATTTAAATCGTTTGGGAAATGAAAATGAGAATTTTGAAATTAAGTGTGGAATTGATGTTTTCAGTTTTAAATAAGATTTAAAATCGTAATAAAGGAGTGAATCTGGAATTAATGAATTTTGGGAATAAATTTGGATAAATCAAGAAATAAATTTAAAAATGGAATTAATTGAGGAAATCGATTTGAGAATCAATTAAGTGTTTTGAAATAGTGATTGAAAGAAAAATGAAATATGGAATTTATAAATGAAGTTTTATAAAGTGAAGTATTTATCAGTGGATAATTTGGAAGTATAAATTCACGGTGGAAATTTATAAAGGGATGAGTAAATCGTTTTAAAAATAAAAGAGAGTTATTTTTAAAGTATGGGAAAGGAAATTTACGGGATTGAGACGTAAATTAAACTGGTGATAAATCAGGAAGGATTTATAAATGATTAGATTGATTGGAGTGGAAAGTGTATTTTCCTAAAAGGCTAAGTATGTTTCCAAAGATAGATATTTAAGTATAAACTAGAGGTTTTAAAGAATGTTTTTAGAGAAATTTATTATTTAAATTGTTTTAAATTTTTTAAAGTAAATAGTGATTAAGTTAATTGTAATGAACCAATTTTTCGACTTTCGAAAGTCGACATCAATACGTCCACGATATCAAATACTGCACAGTCGAATGCCGGAAAACGGAACCGTTAGGGTTAAAAGAAGAAGAAGATAGAAGTACGGATACAATAACATAATCTCACATTTCGCAGTGGAACAATATACAATAGATAAATGAATATCTTTAAAACAAAAACACTATATCAGTTTATACATACATCACATTATCAAAGTTTACAACGACACAAACAACATTGGCAGTTATTCAAACTGGCTTACATGAAAATTTTGACTTGCACCAACCTAAACGCAACAGACACTACATAGTATAAGTGATACGTCTCGCCATCCAGTTTGAACTCCAGATCTCCACGGCAACTTCTTTTTCTGACTTCGCTCCAGCATAACTGATAGCCTGACTCTAGGCTGCCCGTGTGGAAAATTATGGGCATCCAGAGTTTAGAAAAGGAACAATAAACTCCAGGTCAGTCATGGGACATGTATGAGATCTTAAAAACAGTTATTTTTACAAAGAAAAGGAAAAGAAATCCGCTGTGCTTTTGGAAAATGAAACTACCATAAGGCATCCCGGCACACACACAATGCAATCACACACTTGGGAGATTTCTCCTTATGATAGTCAAACATGCTTGATACGCAAAATCTCCGTGATATTATTATTTGTGCATAGTGTGGAAAACATTTCGAAAATATAATATTAATCTTAGCCAGCATAGGTACCATTATATTATGCCTGCTATAGCTACCATTTAAGATGCAGGTTATACAAATTGCAATCATAAAGGGTTCGTATTGGAGATTGGAGTTCCAACAAATGGTCAGGCTAAGGAACTTCCTGGGCCACATGGGTATGTCTCTGGAGGACGCCCCAAGAACCTAACCAGATCTCTGCCAACGCAAGGCCAGGTTACATCTGTAACTAGGCAACTACTACACGAGTATGCCATCCCTCGATCGTTTGCGACCTTTATCCGAGGATCCTCAACCACAAAGCAACAACCACAAAGTACAATAAATTTGCAGCATCAACATAGGTGAAATATCTAGGCTCCATACCATGATACTACCCTTTTCCAGAAGGAAATGACATACCCTCAGAGGGCGCTACCCCTAAATAACCTTGCTGCATCCTTCCTATTTTGACTATTCCGGGTTGTGAGGTCCGACGAAGTCTCGTCCACAAAGCTACGTTTTCAAAAAAGCCATGCTTCGATCAACAAATGATCAGTAGCACTTCGTATGCCACATTACCAAATTGGGAATGTATCACTAGTAACCATCAACTACATAACCTCTGAGCTCATACGTCTCAGAGAAGGGTGTTAAGCTAAGAGAATAAATTCTCTGCCACCAACAGAAATGTATTTGATAGAAACTAGCTTTACATCTCAAAGTGTAACGTCATACACACATCCATACAAGTCCGTTCCGGAATCGAACGGAACCGAAGGCACTTTCAAAGAAGCCCTTGCAATCCGGATATTCACTAATCACGTCCGGAATCCCCATCACAAAGGGTGATAAAATCTCTATACCGAAGCAACTCGTGCAGAGACATTTGACAGGTAATCCTTTCGCTTTCCAAAATGCCCGGTCTTCAACACCATCTTCAAACGTAATCCCATTTTGTCATATCATTATTCGAAATAGGTTTTAAGACATAAAGTCCTCTCCTGGCTAATCCGGACAACGAGCGCTTATTTTTAAACATAAGTGTTACATTTAGATTCAAACAAATCACAACAAATTTCCACTTTTGATCTTTTAAATAAAAGATCCATCACAATCGCAAAGGTTCGATGTTGTTTTCGAATATCCATCTGGAATCCGACCTCCGGTCGCATCGAAATTCAAAGTCGTTTAAAGGCCAATATTGATAGTCGGTTATTTAATTATCAATTAACATTCACAACAATCACCATATTTCAAATAATTTTCCCAAAATATTTAATTTCAACATATCTTTGCAAGATATAACTTCACACTTCATCCATTTGAAAACAATTTCAGATCAATTTCCACATTTCAATCATTTGAAAACAAATTTCAAATCATTTTCCTTACGTGGAATATATATCCAAATATATGTTCATTTCCACTGAAAATCTGTCGAGTTCAAATACTTTAAAATAATTTAAGTTACTTATCCAAAATATATACATGGAAACATTCATAATAAAATCTATTTTAAAACATCTTATTTAAAACACTTGTTATGAAAATATTATACTGATATTTCATATAAAAATTCAAGTCCAAACTAATTTAAAAATAAAATTATTAGATAGGGTATAACTATTTAAATATCTATTTTATAAATCAAATATCAATTTCAATCTTTAAAATAATCCCTTCTATAATTAATTAAATAAATCTTTACTTTAAAGATTTAAAACAATTTTCAAACTAATTTCTCGAACAATATTATTTTAAAACCAAATCAAGAACTTTTAATTTTAATTCAAAAGCTATTTTAGAAATATACTCGGCTTTCCAGTTAAGAATTCTTTTTCCATTACAAAATGGTCCATTTAAAAATCAATTAATAAATCGTTTCCGATTTATTTTAAATTTACATTTTCAATCCGCAGATTTCTTTCCACACTTAAAAATAAACCGATATTTATTTTTAAAACAAATTCCCCTTTCCTTTATAAATTTTCATTGTGGATTTAATTTTTTTCAAATATCCACTGATCCACGATTTTCAAATCATTTTCCAAATATTCATCTTCAACACCAAATCAATTTCAAATTGATTTCCAAATTTATTTCAACCACCTAATCAAATTCCAAATTGATTTCTAAATTTATTTCAATCAACAAATCAATTTTCATATCGATTTCCCAAAGATTTATTTTTATTTTGAAAAACCAAATCAATTTCAAATTGATATTTCTAAAATTTATTTCCTTTTAAAATAAATTCCTTTATCTCCTCCAAACTATTTAAAATCCAAATTTTAAATAAATTCTTCAACTATTAAACAATATTACTCAAATCCCACTTATTAAAATCTTTTCCTATATTTTGGAATTTATTCAATAAGTTTTCAAAAAATAAAACTTTATCTATTTAAATTTCTTCCTTTAAATTCATCCAATTCTTTTAAATGAATTTATTATAAATTTTCTACTTGAATTTCAAAAATCCAATTCTACTTATTTCTGGTATCCTACGATACCAAAAATATATTTGGCTAAATTACTGCCTTCAACGGTTTCAATCACAAATATGATCACACAGATTTTAAATAATCAACACATAACATTGAAACAAATTCAAATATTTTGAGGAATCCAGTTGGATCCCTCCAACATATTTCCCTGCATCCACAGACGTTAGCACAACAATTAAATACCAATTCCACTTCGAGGTGGAATATCACGATATATGAGATTTTATATAATATCATCCGCTATTATGCGGTGCATAGAGTCTCATCCGCTATATAATGCGGGAAATCAATCGCTCCAAATACATATATAATACCAATTCCACTTCGAGGTGGAATATCGTGGTATATGGGTTTAATATAATATCATCCACTATTATGCGGTGCATAGGGTCTAATCCAAGACAACTGATAATAAATTATCATCCAAGCACGCAATCAAATTTTTTGAATTTAACGATCATAATTCAACAATCAATCAATAACTGAAATTTTCAATTATTATAATTTGAGTGAGAAGATCTCACCTTTTATTATGCATGCATCCCAGTTTCCATTCCAGACCGTTTTCTCCACAGTTTAAACCTTGTATAAATATTATACAATTCTTTAATATTCGAAAAAATCGAATAAACCATTATTGTTTAATAGTTTAATTAACTGATAGTTTCATTTAAACCAATTCCTCATTTAATAAATTTATTAAATAAATTAATAAATCCAATACATATTTAAAATGAACTAGTAAGTTAAAATGTATATACAAATATTTATTTTCTTTTAGACCACATATATATATTTATAAAAATAAACTATATAGATTTAAAAAAATCTAATTATATATAAACTTCCAATTATTACAAAATTCCTATATTTTCCTTCCTTTTCCCAAAGTCAAGTCTATTAATATTAAACAAACTGTTTAAATCTAATTTGTCTGAATGATAATTTATTAATATATATACACTAACTATTTTACTATTAACTTTATAATTTTCTCTAGCCTATATATATTTAAAAAGTCCGTACAGATTTTAAATAAAAATCAAATTTTGAATGACATAAATTATGGTCTTAAAATTTTAATTAAATTATCAACCAAATCCCCTAATTTAAATTAATCATTCAACAAAAAATCAAATTAACTTCACTGTGAATTTTAAAACAGCATATATACATATAATTTCCTGTCCTTTTTTTATATTTAATTTTGACGAATTTAAATAGATAAAAGAGATAAATATACCTCACTGAAAAAACATCGATTTCATTCTGCTATCGATCGGCAATTACCATCGATTACACTTCGCAAACATCTACAATTGAGAACCCCTCATCGTTCCTTGACCCATCGCCTCGCCATTTTGATCTCGAGCTCGCCGACCTGCCACTTGTTCTGTTGCCGCAAGCACAAACCATAGCTCGAGATCGAGCTATTCCATTAATTGACAATCCTCTCTAAGGCCCACATCGAATGGCCGAGCTACTGGCGTCGTCGTGCCCTACGCGAGCATGGATCTTACAACAGTTCAAATTCGGAGCCACTGTATCTCGACCCAGCGAACGCCGCCATCGCAAATCATCCAAGTGCCACCATGCGACGTCGCACCCCACACAATACCCTACCGAAGAACTCGCGTTACAGCACACAATGTACGGCTCGACTTCGGTTTCGATTTGATACATATATCGAAATAGATTCGATTTTTTTCGCTGATTTGAGTTTAAAGGAAACGGGGGAGAAGACTGTCGTTCGACATTAATTTTGATTGAAAAGGGGAAAAATAAAATGAAGGCTCGGGTTGAACGATTCGTTTTTAATGTGTTTATTTTTCTTTTCAAACGCGTGTTAAAAAGTCTTTGCATGCATGACAAATGGTGAGAGCTAGAAGATAAGTGGCCATGGTCCGATGTGAATTGTTTTTGGCCAGTCAAACTATAGGTTATGTTCAGATTAGATTTTAAATTTAAATTTAAATCATTTCCAATTCGAAGCTCAAAATTTTGAACTCCTATCGAGGCGTGCAGCTTGGCGTTTATAAGGTTATATCCCTATTCCGAATGCAATGGAAAAGGTTTTGGGTCTAAATTCGATCGTATGGAGAAGATAGCTTTTTGAACCCTGTTATAATATCAAATTTTCGGTTTAAATTTCAGCGCGTTTGCTTATCGTACGATCACACGATCACTCCCAACATTGCGAAAATTGAAATCCGATAATAATACAATATTACGGATCCAATGGAACTGGTTTCATCAAATTCCAAGACAGTGCCCTAGATGGCTATTTAAATATCGATTTAAACCACATAATTTCAAAACTAAACAAAACATTTTCAAATCCAATTCTGAAGCTTTCTTTATTTTCAGTATTATAAATATAAATTTTTCTAAGCCTTTAAAATATTTTTAACAAGCTTAAAACTGAAGATTCAAATTTTTACCCAAATTCAATAAATTAAATTCAATAATTAAACTGCCAAATCCATTCTAATATTTGAAATTCAAGTTAAATCAAGAGTACTAGCATGGGTCGAGAATGCTCGTTTTCAACTCGTTTGTGTTTTCCATGATCTGGGTTCTCAAGAGTACTAGCATGGGTAGGAGTGACTGTCGAGAGTTGCCGCGATGACCTACGATGGTCGGAGTTGCTGGTGTACGTGCACCACGTGCACGTCGTGTCTGGGAATGGTTGTACTCGGGTTAGGTCTCGTGCGTGTGAGGAGATGTCTCGAAGCAGCTGTGTTTGATGGTAGTCTCAGGATAGGCTCCGGTTTTATGGGGGTTTGTGTCGAGTTGTGCAAGTGATGTTTTGGACTTTGCTAAAGGCAGATTTTTGTAAAAGAAAACTCAGGTTTCAAATTTAAAAACAAGCTCTCTTCTGATAAATGTTTGATAAGTTTTTATAATATATAATGTAGCTAAGATTTGAAGGAAGAATAAGTGCATTTTAAAAAAATAATTATGTATTAAAAGATTATTAATTATATTTAAAGGGTTTCCAAAGATTTAAAGGATTAAATTAAAATGTCTGAATTTTTTTAAATTATAATTGATTTCTAAATGTTTGTTTCCAAATAATGTTTGATGATTTAGTTATGTAAATCAATTGTAATAAAGAATTTATCTTTAAGTAATTAAGATTTTGATTAATCTAAGATAATTAATTTGTGAAAATAAATAAGATAAATGATTTTCTAAATAAGATAATTAATTTATGAATTAATCAAGTATAATTACTTGATAAAGTAATTAATGGATAATTACTGAATGTAATTAAGAAGGAGAAATTACTTATGGAAGTAATTAGTGGGAAATTACTTATGAAAGTAATTGAATGGAGGTGATTAAGTGTAAATCATTTGGTGTTATTAATTAAAGGATTAATTAATATAATTGATTAAAGAGTTAATTAATTAATTAAAGAGTAATTAATTAATTAATTAAAGGATTAAGGTTAATTAATGATGTGATTAATTACTTGTTATGGTTATTAATTAAGAGAGTAAATGACTAATGAAAGTAATTAGAGGATAATTACTTATGGAAGTAATTAAGGGTTAGTTACATAGTTAATTTGGTTAATTAATTAATGTGATTAATTAATTAATGAATGTGATTATTTTAAGATTAATTACTAAATGTAATTAATTAAAAATGTGATTAATTAATAAAGTAATTAATTAAGGATTATTAATTAATGTAATTAATTAATGAAGTAATTAAGGATTAATTAATTCGTGTAATTAATCAAAGGATTAATATAATTAATTAAGGAGTTAATTAATTAAGATAAGTAATTACAAGTTTGGTAATTACTTTTATGATTAATTAAGACTAATTAATGAGGTGGTTAATTAAAGATTAATTAATTAATCAATTAAAGGGTTAATTAATTAATAAGGATCGTTAATTAATATAATTAATGAAATTAATCAAGGTTGATTAATGGAATTTATTAACTAAAGTATGATTAATTAATTGTAATTAATTAAGGATCAAGTGTAATCAATTATAGTTAATTAATTAATGGAATTAAATGGAGGATCATTAATTAGCGTAATTAATGATAGTAATTAAAGGTTAATTATTGTATATGGATATGATAATTAATTTGTGTAATTAATTAAAGGATAATTACTTAATGTAATTAAAGGATAATTAATCAAGGAAGATTAATTAAGATAGATCATTAAAAGATGATTGATTAATTAATTTGTAATTAATTAATGTTAAGTAAGAAGAATTAAGGTAATCCAAGTGATTAAAGATGAGTAATTAATTTAATTAAAGGTTAATTAAATTGATTAAGAGTTAATCAAACCAGCTTATGGATGATTGACTTATATTGGATATTGATATTGGATGATTTGGATAAGGTATCTCTGATATGAATTCTGTGCTGCTTTGTGAAATGTTTGGTTGATATGAATCATCTATATGTGATATTGTGAATCATCTATCTGTATATGTTATTCTGAATATAAGTTTATTTGTTTAAACCTTTAAACAACTTGGACATTAAAATGGTGTTTGGATTCGATGAGACCGGGATCGGGTTTCCAGATTTGGATATCTGAAAACCACATCCATCCAAATTAAACGTTAGGTCGTGAATCCAAGTGAAGATCAAAGTGAAGACTCAAAGTGTAAGAATTATTCATCGTTAAAAACTCTGAGGTTGATTCCAAGATAAGTCAACAGGGATAGTACTTTCAGGTTCGAGATGGTGATTCAGAGTGCAAGGGCTATGGTCGTTAACTCTGAGGGTGATTCCAAAATGAGTGTAACAAGATAGTTCCTTCGGAGTCGTTCGAACCCGGAACGAACTTGTATGGATCGAATGCTTTCAGAACATCGTCATGTGGATGATGAGCATTCTAAGATAGATGTGTTCTATAAAGATAATCGCAGCCTCAAGGCTCATCAACTGGGAATGGCTAAAACAGGGAAGGTGCAGCAAGGTTAAGTGGGTAGCACCCTAGTAGGACGAGATTTACCCCTGTCTAGAGGTCCCTTTCTATTTCGGCTTAGTGTGTGGTTGGTCACGCCAACCACGGGGTGGTCTTGTTCGGGACTGTCCAGTAAGGGATGGTTCCGACCTTGTGTTGCAGGGGATTTAGGGTGGATCCTCTGTACGGTGATCTAGGCCCCATACTATGACGGGCGGTACCCTAGTAGCCCTTCCATTGAAGGAAACCCATTCTTCCTACGTGACCTTACGGTATTGATTGTATTACCCACTTTTGTGGCCAGTAGCTGGAATTTAATGAATGTAACAATTTCAACTATTTTCTATTTACTTGGAAACCCTAGACCCTATTATAATATCACTGGATTTCCTATCAAATGTTTTAGTTAGCATAAGGTAATTTTTTTTTCATGTTTATGTGTGGAAAGTCTTACGTGATATCTTCCTTTTAAGAGGCTTTCAAAGTTAAACAATTTTAAACCATTTACTCACAACAGACCCATGTCTGACCCAACTGTTTATTTTCTATTTTATTAAACTCTTGGGTACTCATATTATGTATGAGTAGTCAAGGGATTCAGGTTAGCTTTGACGAATTCTGGAGGAGATTTAGAGCAGGAGGCTTCAGCGTATAAATATTATTGTGGTTCCGCTGTGCTAATGATTGTGTTTGTATCTCTGCGATATCTTGAGTTGCATAGTTAGGCAGATGTTTATAACTGTCTAATATGAAATGTATAAGTTGTGTACTCTAATGTATATGATACTATGTAATATTTTATATGATATATTATATTTCATTCGTTCCGCTGTGAGAATCTATTGTTGTTGAGTTTCTTCTTTCCTATCTTTTGTTATTCTATCCCTTTCTGTCTTAATTCATGATGCGTCTTTCTGGGCTAAGAAAGACGGGTCGTGACAGTAAAGATAAAAATAATAAACCCAGAATTAACCATTAAAACGACAAATATAGATTATTCACCGGAAGATATACAAGAATTTAAAATACAAATAGCCGAATTAGAAAAATAAAATTTAATTAGAAGATCAGATAGTAAGCATAGATCAGCAGCTTTCCTAGTCAGAAATCATGCCGAACAAAAAAGAGGAAAGCCTAGAATGGTTTTTAACTACAAACGATCAAATGACAATACTTAAGACGATGGACATAATTTTCCAAATAAAGACACTTTAATAAACCTGATATAGAATAAGAACATTTTCAGCAAATTTGATTTAAAATCAGGATATAATCAACTAAAACTAGAAGAAGGATTTAAACCATGGACAGCCTTCATGTGTTCAGAAGATAGTTTAATGGAATGTCTTAAGCTTTGGTATTAAGGCAGCTCCAGCATTATTTCAAAGATTTATGGACAAAATATTTAAAAAATACGATTTTTGTTTAGTCTATATAGACGATATTTTAGCAGCAAGTTCCTCTTTCTAAGAGCACGAGCAACATTTAAAAACAGTATTTTCAGAAATAGAGAAAAACGGTTTAGTAGTATCAAAAAAATGGAATTAGTCAAGGTAAAAATTTCATTTTTGGGATTAGAAATAGAAAATGGAAAAATTGCATTACAAGACCATATTTCTAAGAAGATCATAGAATTTCCAGACAATCTTGATAATAAAAAGAAAGTACAAGCATTTTTAGGACTAATAAACTATGCAAGAAAATTTATTCCCAATTTAGCAAAACTAGTAAAACCATTATATGGAAAAATATCAAAAAATGGAGAAACAAGGTTTAATAGTGAAGACATTAAGCTGGTACAAAAAATAAAATAAGAGGTAAAGAAAATAAAACCATTAGAATTACCACTAGAAACGGACTATATAATTATAAAACGCGATGGTTGTAAAGACGGTTGGGAAGCGGTCCTTAAGTGCAAACCATCAAAATTTAGTGACAAATCAACTGAAAAAATAGCTGCATATGATAGCGGAAATTTTAGTAAAATAGGAAAAAATTGGACTTCGTTAGACTACGAAGATCAAGCGTTAATTAACGCATTAGATAAATACAAAATTCACCTAAATAAAGAATTTTTGGTAAGGATAGATTGTGAAGCAATAGTTAGGTTTATCACAAATGAAAACTCAAAAAAGATTAATAGAACCGGATGGTTAAATCTTCAAAATTTAATTCAGGGAAACGGTTACAAAGTAAGATTTGAACATATAAAAGGGAAAGATAATCATTTAGCTGATATTCTATCCAGACAATTACACATTTCCTTTAATACTAACAGTTTTCTTGATATACAGGAAAGAAATTTTATGAATAACGACAAGAATGTAGTTGAGGAAAATAGTCAAACAAGTATGGAAGGGGAAACTACATCTACCTTAAAAACAAAAGGAAGTTCTTCCTCGTCGAAAAAGGTAAAAATAGAAACTATATCCCCAAAAAAACGACTAGTCAAACAGTAGATGTTAACACACCATTAATGACCTTTGGACAATATTCTCTAGTAAAATACAGAAACAAAGTTCCTAGAAGGTTCAGACCTCTATTTAGAATAAACGACTTATCTCAAAGATGCTTGTTAGATCATCCATGGAATTTAAAGACAGTGGATAATGAAAGAAGGCACAAACGGATTTTGGGCAATTGTTTTGCTCATTACTTTTCAAAAATCCATCAACGGCCTCGTTCAAAAAATTTCTTTGGTTACATTGTTTTTAAAGGAAATTTCAATAGGATTTTCAAACAATATTGCCAAGTCCAAATGGCTATACAAAATTTTCATAACCCATTATTTAAAGGATTTTATAGCTTACAAGAAGCTTTAAATGTGGAAAGAAACTATTTAGGCCCCAATTATTATGTAGATCCAGACTACCAGCAAACTTATTCACAGACAACCTCGTCAACTCCTCTTTCCCTAACAGACTTGATAAATACCCAAGCCTTATAGTTAAACGATCTTCAAAATATGTACCAAAAAGGCCTAGTCCAATTAGAGCAACTCATTCAAAGAAACCATTTCCTAGAAAATTATTATAACAAAACTACTTATGTGCAAAATACTAACAGACTCTTAGAACAAAGAATAACCAGACTCACGCAAGAACAAGATAAATTAATAGCCCAATAGCCCAAGAAGTCAGAAAATCTATCCTTTGAACAGCTATCCAACCATTAAAAGCTAAGAATACCCCAAACTCTTGAACCACTATTCAAGCAGGGAGGAGTAGATCTAATGGTAATAATATACAAAAAGGTTTCCGATGCACGGGAAAAAGATCATGAAGAGCTTCAAAACATGCTCAAGAACAGCTTCAAGCGTATTAAGAAAAGAATGGGCATTTTCAGTATAGTTCAAGATAGACGCTCTAACATGCTCAGAGCAAGGCTAAATGACGATGTATTACCCTATGATTGGGATACAGTGGTTAAGTTATTTGATTATGGCATGCTTTCTAGAATTACTTTTCACAATAACATAGAAGAAAGTATGTTATTCAGGTTTGAAAGAAGTTTTGACCTACATAGAGAATTAATAAAATATGAAGACATGCCTGATTAGCGAAGTAAGCACCAGTACTCCGCAAAATTATGCGTAGGACAATAGAGAAGAAGATGACGAACACATGGCAGACACTGAATAAACAAGGACATGATAAGATTCGATCTTATCTTCAGCAAAAGAAAAAACAAAGACAACATGTTAAAGTAAGTTAGTGGGCAGTACCTTTATTCCTCCTATAATGTATGAAAGCAATTGTGATAATTAGGGAATCTTATCCTATACCGTATGCTATAAGTTTGTAAAACCGGTTCAACCGGCTAAGCTCCAGTATATATGGAGCCTTGTATCTTTTTTGTAAATAATCCAAGAGTGAAATATTAAGCAAGCTCTCTATATTCTATTGGCAGCCTAAATTCTTCTTCATTTGTCTGAGCTAACCTAAGATCATCTTCTCAATCTTCATATTTTTGAGAGATATATATATTAGAAAAAAAACTCTCTGTTCTTCTGCATCCATAGCACAACTTCTAGAATATCTCCGCTCCGCCGCATTATTTTCGACTCTTTTCTTATGGATAACAGAAAGGTATTCTTCTACTCCATATTCATTTTTTATATTTCATAAATATTAGAATGGTTTGTATAGATGTTTTTATATTTAGTCGGTGAAATAGAAATTTTTGCTAAAACTTTGTACCCCACCCCCTCATTGACTATAGAATGGTTTGTACATATGTCTTTATATTTAGTCGGTGTAATAAAGATTTTTGCTGAAACTTTCTACCCCCCCTGACTTGGTATCAAAGCATGGTTCTTTCTTAGTGTTACTTTAAAGTTAAAAGATTTAATTAAGACCAATCAGGGTAGCAAAGAGCATAAATCCCGCTTTAATTGGACAATCTTTAAGGTGAAACTAAGAGGTAATAAGGAATTAATTATGTTTAATACGAATAAAAGAGGATATTATTGTAAATTAAGGTTTTATAATAAAAATCTCTCTCAAAAACCATTTATGGAAGTGGTCAGGTTACTCAGATAAATAGTTTCCATAAAAAAATTATTAGAAAGTTACAACTTTTCAAAAATCGATCAATCAAATTTTAAGCGGTTGAGTTACTTAAATCTTGAATACAACTCTAAAGAAAGAAGAATAATAAGTTTAGATAATCATAAATTTACGTGTCATTTTGAAAATCAAAGGTTATGATTTGAAAATATAATTGCACTCTACCAACAAACTACCACATGTACCAATCAAACTACCACAAACTACGAATGATTTTCACTCGTTAAGGTGAAACTAAGAAATAACCAGGGAATTAATTATGTTTAATAATAATAAAAGAGGATATTATTTGTAAATTAAGGTTTTATTTCTTAATAATAATCTCTCTCTCAAAATACATTTATAGAAGTGGTCAGTTTACTCAGATAAATGGCTTCCAAAAAAAATTACTAAAAAGTTACAACTTTTCAAAAATCGATCAATCATATTTAAGCAGTTGAGTTACTTAAATGTTGAAAACAACTTTAAATAAAGAAGAATAATAAGTTTAGATAATCATAAATTTACGTGTCATTTCAAAAAAGGCTTTAAATATCTTCTTCGCAAAGATAATAAACAGTTAAATTCAATCGCAGATTTATTAATAAACCTAGGAACAGCGTTAGCACACTACGGTAAGTCTATAGTCAAAACTTTAGAAACTATTGAGCAGTTACCCTATGATTTATTAGTTACGTTTAATACGAATAAAAGAGGATATTATTTGTAAATTAAGGCTTTATTTTTTAATAAAAATCTCTCTCGAAATACATTGATAGAAGTGGTCAGTTTACTCAGATAAATGGCTTCCAAAAGAAATTATTAGAAAGTTACAACTTTTCAAAAATCGATCAATCGAATTTTAAGCAGTTGAGTTATTTAAATCTTGAAAACAACTTTAAAGAAAGAAGAATAATAAGTTTAGATAACCATAAATTTACGTGTCATTTCGAAAAAGGCTTTAAGCATCTTCTTCATGAAGATAATAAATAGTTAAATTCAATAGCAGATTTATTAATAAAATTAGGAATAGCGTTAGAACGTTACGATATGTCTAGAGTCATACGAATTAAGAAAAGAACGGTTATTTTAAGTATAGTTCAAGATAGACGCTCTAACATGCTCAGAGAAAGGCTAAATGACGACGAGTTACCCTACGATTGGGACGCAATGGTTAAGTTATTTGATTATGACATGCTTTCTAGAATTACCTTTCACAATAACATACAAGAAAGTATGCTAATCGGGTTTGAAGGAAGTTTTGAACCACATACAGACGTAATAAAATACGAAGACATGTCTGACATTGAAATTGAAGATAGCGAAGTAAGCACCAGTACTCCTCAAAATTATGCACAGGACAACAGAGAAGAATATGATGAACACATGGTAGACACTGAATAAACAAGGATATGATAAGATTCGATCTTATCTTCAGTAAAAGAAAGGACAAAGACAACGTGTTAAAGTAAGTTACTGAACAGTACCTTTATTCCTACTATAATGTATGAAAGTAAGTGTGTAATAATTAGGGAATCTTATCCCATACCGTATGTTGTAAATTTGTAAAACTGGTTCAACCGGCTAAGCTCCAGTATATATGGAGCCTTGTATCTTCATTGTAAATCATCCAAGAGTGAAATATTAAGCAAGCTTTCTATATTCTAATGGCAGCCTAAATTCTTCTTCATTTATCTAAATTAACCTAAGATCATCTTCTCGGTCTTCATATTTTTAAGAGATATATATATTAAAAAAACCTCTCTGTTCTTCCGCATCCACAGCGCAACTTCTAGTCTATCTCCACTCCGTCGCATTATTTTCAAATCTTCTCTTATGGATAGAAGAAAGGTATTCTTCTACCCCATATTCATTTTTTATACTTTAGAAATATTAGAATGGTTTGTATATATGTCTTTATATTTAGTCGGTGTAATAGAAATTTTTGCTGAAACTTTCAACCCCCCTCCTTGACTGTAGAATGGTTTGTATATATGTCTTTATATTTAGTCGGTGTAATAGAGATTTTTGTTGAAACTTGCTTCCCCTCTCCTTGACTTGGTATCAAAGCATCGTTCTTTCCTAGTATTATTTAAAGTTAAAAGACTTAAGTAAGACCAATCAGGGAAGCAAAGAGCATAAATCCCGCGTTAATTGGACACTCGTTAAGGTGAAACTAAGAGGTAACCAGGGAATTAATTATGTTTAATACGAATAAAAGAGGATATTATTTGTAAATTAAGGTTTTATTTGTTAATAAAACATCTCTCTCAAAATACATTTATAGAAGTGAACAGGTTACTTAGATAAATGGCTTCTAAAAAGAATTATTAGAAAGTTACAACTTTTCAAAAATCGATAAATCAATTTTTAAGCAGTTGAGTTACTTAAATCTTGAATACAACTTTAAAAAAAGAAGAAGAATAAGTTTAGATAATCATAAATTTACGTGTCATTTCAAAAATGAAAGGTTATGATTTGAAAATACAATTATACTCTACCAACAAACGACCACATATACCAATCAAACTACCACAAACTACGAATGATTTTCACTCGTTAAGGTGAAACTGAGAAGTAACCAGGTAATTAATTATGTTTAATATGAATAAAAGAGGATATTATTTGTAAATTAAGGTTTTATTTCTTAATAAAAAATCTCTCTCAAAATACATTTATAGAAGTGTTCGGTTTACTCAGATAAATGGCTTCCAAAAAAAAATTATTAGAAAGTTACAACTTTTCAAAAATCGATCAATTAAATTTAAGCAGTTGAGTTACTTAAATCTTGAAAACAACTTTAAAGAAATAAAAATAATAAGTTTAGATAATCATAAATTTACGTGTCATTTCGAAAAAGGCATTAAGCATCTTCTGCACGAAGATAATAAAAGTTAAATTCAATCGCAGGTTTATTAATAAACCTAGGAATAGCGTTAGAACACTACGATGAGTCTACAGTCAAAACTTTAGAAACTTTAAGTAAATATAATTACACTCTACCGACAAACTACCACATATACCAATTAGAGCTCGCTCGTAAGCGTGGAGAGCTTGCAGAATTAGATTTTTTCACCAACAACAAAATAAAGAGCATAAAAATAAAGAACATAAAACAGCACTTGCAACGTTGGCATTCGAAATATCAAGAGACCTAGAAAAAGGACCTTATAAAAAATATATTCCATATCAAATCATAACACATTTAGAAAAAATTGGATTCATAGGGGAAGATATAACCAAGAACAAAGTAAATTACACAGTAAAGATAAAATAATAAACCCCGAATTAACCATTAAAACAACAAATATAGATTATTCACCAGCAGATATAAAAGAATTTAAAATACAAATAGCTGAAATAGAAAAACAAATTTTAATTAGAAGATCAGACAGTAAGCATAGATCAGCAGCTTTCCTGGTCAGAAATCATGCCGAACAAAAAAGAGAAAAGCCTAGAAGGGTTTTTAACTACAAACGATTAAATGACAATACTGAAGACGATGGATATAAAATCCCGAATAAAGACACTTTAATAAACCTGACACAGAATAAGAACATTTTCAGCAAATTTGATTTAAAATCAGGATATAATGAACTAAAACTAGAAGAAGAATTTAAACCATGGACGACCTTCATGTGTTCAGAAGGACAGTTTGAATGAAATGTCTTTAGCTTTGGTCTTAAGACAGCTCCAGCATTATTTCGAAGATTTATGGACAAAATATTTAAAAAATACGATTTTTGCTTTAGTCTATATAGACGATATTTTAGTAGCAAGTTCCTTTATAAAAGAGCATAAGAAACATTTAAAAACAGTATTTTCAGAAATAGAGAAAAACAGTTTAGTAGTATCAAAAAGAAAAATGAAATTATTCAAGGTAAAAATTTCATTTCTGGGATTAGAAATAGGAAACAGAAAAATTGCATTACAAGACCATATTTCTAAGAAAATCATAGAATTTTCAGACAAGCTTGATAATAAAAGGAAAGTACAAGCATTTTTAGGACTAATAAACTATGCAAGAAACTTTATTCCCAATTTAGCAAAACTAGTAGGACCATTATATGGAAAAATATCAAAAAATGAAGAAAAAAGGTTTAACGGTGAAGACATTAAGCTAGTACAAAAAACAAAATTAGAGGTAAAGTAAATAAAACCATTAAAATTACCACTAGAAACAGACTATATAATTATAGAATGCGATGGTTGTAAAGATGGTTAGGGAGCAGTCCTTAAGCGCAAACCATCAAAATTTAGTGACAAATCAACTGAAAAAATAGCTGCATATACTAGCGGCAATTTTAATAAAATATGAAAAAACCGGACTTCATTAGATTGCGAAGTTCAAGCGTTGATTAACGCATTAGATAAATACAAAATTCACCTAAATAAAGAATTTTTGGAAAGGACGGATTGTGAAGAAATAGTTAGGTTTATCGCAAATGAAAACTCAAAAAAGATTAATAAAACCAGATGGTTAAATCTTCAAAATTTAATTCAGGGAAATGGTTACAAAGTAAGATTTGAACACATAAAAGGGAAAGATAATCATTTAGCTGATATTCTATCTAGACAATTACATATTTCCTTTAATACTAACAGTTTTCTTGATATACAGGAAAGAAATTTTATGAACAAAGACAAGAATGTAGTTCAAGAAAATAGTCAAGCAAGTATGGAAGTGGAAACTCCATCTACCGTAAAAACATAAGGAAGTTCTTCCTCGTCGACAAACGTAAAAACAGAAACTATATCCCTAGAAAAAACCACTAGTTAAACAGTGGATGTTAACACACCACTAATGACCTTTGGATAATATTGGCTAGTACAATACAGAAAAGAAGATCCTAGAAGGTTCAGACCTCTAGTTAGAATAAACGATTTATCTCAACGATGCCTGTTAGATCATCTATGGAATTTAAAGACAGTGGATAATGAACGAAGGCACAAACAGATTTAGGCAATTGTTTTGCTCAATGCTTTTCAAAAATCCAACAACGGCCTCTTTCAAAAAAATTCTTTTGTTATATTGTTTTTAAAGGAAATTTCAACGGGATTTTCAAACATTATAGACAAGTACAACTGGCTATACAAAATTTTCATAACCCATTATTTAAAGGATTTTATAGCTAAATGAGGCAAGAAATTATTTTGGCCTCAATAATTATGTAGATCCAGGCTGCCAGCAAACTTATTCACAGACAAGTTCGTAAACTTCTCTTTCCCCAACAGACTTGATAAATACTCAAGCCTAGCGTTAAACGATCTTCAAAATTTATACCAAAAAGGCCAAGCCCAATTAGAGCAACTAACCCATTTAATATACCAAATGAAAACTTCTTCCTCCAAGTATTCTTCAATATCCTCATCTACTAAATAACCTATATATCATCTAGATTTTCTTTATTGTCATCTTTTACATCCATATCATAAATCGGATCTTCATCCCAATTAACTGAATTATTTTCTATTTCACTTACAATTTCATTTAATTGGTTTATTTCTGTTGATATTTCGGATTCTTCGTCAGATAATGTTTCCAAATTACTTTGTTTTTGTTTATAATCTCTAAATCTTAAACTATATTCTCCGAATTGATTTTGATATATTAAATGAGATTCTGGCATTAGCATAGTTTGATCTAGGGACATAAAATCTTTTAACTGCCATTATAATCCTGCTAAGTCTTCTGGATTAATCTGTTTTGGTTCTATCATTTTTATTCCTTTGCTAACTATATTCTGGACTATTCCTTCTAAACTTATTTTAAATTTCATTTCCGATTTATTACCAGCATGCCCTATTATTCCTATACTGATGATAAGACTATTTCCTTTGTATCCTTCAAATCCTTTTGTTTGAAAACCGAATTTAAGATTTTTTTTTAAAGCTTTTATGCGTTTAATAATATCTGGAGCATAATATATTAAGCCTGTGTTATTTTTTAAATCTACTCCCATTCCTGAAATTAAAGCTTTTTCAATGTTAGTTGTCCATGATTTATCTAGTACTAGGGTTAATAATTTCGTTCCTAATCCCTTTCTTGTTAAAGCTTTTATTCCTATTACTATTAATCCTATGTGAAAGAACCTTTTTCCTGTGTTTTTTAGTTTATTTATGGTTTCTGAAGATAGAAGATCCGGTATTTCGCTATTATCTACTACTCTCACTGTTTCTTCCCTTGTGCTTCTAATTAAGGTTGTATTTATGTTCATAATCCCCGTTTGGTAAAGAATTCATGGATTTAATATAACTAATTGATTATTATTATAAATATCTAAATTTCTATCTAAATCTATTTCTTCATCTAGGTGAACTATTTCTCTTTCTCTTTTAGACTTTAATTTTGACAAGATACTAGATATTTCATCTATGTTTCTAATCGTGGAGGATTCTCCTATTGTTCTACTAGATCCATTGAAAGGTTGCAATTTATTCATCTTTTTTGTGAGGAATCCAAAATTTATATGGTTTTGGGGTAATTATTTTTTCTATTGGTTTTCCTAGACTCAAGTTTGCTAGTTGTTCTATTACCTTATCTAATTCTGTGTTGGAACTAGAGCTTTGGTTTGGTTTTGCTAATGTTTCTAACTTGTCTAAAACTTGTAAATTCATGGCAATTAGGATATTAAATAAACTGGGATACTCTTTGTCTAATGGGAAACTACCTATAAACTTGGTAAAACCTGTTTGTGGAACGTTTTTATTTGAATATTTTTCAGCTTCTTTTATTGCTTGTTGAAGATGTTTGTTCATCCACTAATTAAATATTTTACTACATCATCTAATTTTTCTACTTTGATGATTTTTTCTTCAAAGTCTGTAGTTCTTTGCTGTACTTCTACTAAAATTTTCTTAGTTTCTACTTCTATTTGTTTCGGTTTATTATGTTCCAAAAGGAATCTCAATTCTTGGATCTATGTTTTTGTTGGTAAATTCCTTTGAAAGTCTCTTACTGTTTTAGTTGTACTTTCGTTTTGATTTTTTTTACAAAATCTAAATTACTGACTAGCTGTTTTAACATCTTATTCTTTTCTTCTATAGATCTGGTAATAGTTTCTTAACTTTTGACTATAGACTTATCGTAGTGTTCTAACACTATTCAAATGTTTATTAATAAATCTCCGATTGAATTTAACTGTTTATTATCTTCGTGAAGAAGATGCTTAAAGCCTTTTTCGAAATGACATGTAAATTTATGATTATCTTAAATTATTCTTCTTCTTTCTTTAAAGTTGTATTCAAGATTTAGGTAACACAACTACTTAAAATTTGATTGAACGATTTTTGAAAAGTTGTAACTTTCTAATAATTTTTACTGTAGATTTATCATTGTGTTTTGACTGTAAACTTATCGTAGTGTTCTAACACTATTCCTAGGTTTATTAATAAATCTACGATTGAATTTAACTGTTTATTATCTTCGTGAAGAAGATGCTTAAAACTTTTTCGAAATGACACGTAAATTTATGATTATCTAAACTTATTATTCTTCTTTCTTTAAATTTGTTTTCAAGATTTAAGTAACTCAACTGCTTAAAATTTGATTGGTCGATTTTTGAAAACTTGTAACTTCCGAGTAATTGTTTTTGGAAGCCATTTATCTGAGTAAACTGACCACTTCTATAAATGTATTTTGAGAGAGATCTTTATTTAGAAATAAAACCTTAATTTACAAATAATATCCCCTTTATTCGTATTAAACATAATTAATTCCCTGGTTACTTTTTAGTTTCACCTTAAAGAGTGAAAATCATTCGTAGTTTGTGGTATTTTGATTGGTATATGTGGTAGTTTGTTGGTAGAGTGTAATTATATTTTCAAATCATAACCTTTCATTTTCAAAATGACACGTAAATTTATGATTATCTAAACTTATTATTCTTCTTTCCTTAAAGTTATATGCAAGATTCAAGTAACTCAACTGCTTAAAATTTGATTGATCGATTTTTGAAAAGTTGTAATTTTCTATTATTCTTTTTGGAAGCCATTTATCTAAGTAACCTGACCACTTCTATAAATGTATTTTGAGAGAGATTTTTTATTAAGAAATAAAACCTTAATTTACAAATAAATTGGCTTCCAAAAAAAATTATTAGAAAGTTACAACTTTTCAAAAATCGATCAATCAAATTTTAAGCAGTTGAGTTACTTAAATCTTGAATACAACTTTAAAGAAAGAAGAATAATAAGCTTAGATAATCAAAAAGTTACATGTCATTTCGAAAAAGGCTTTAAGAATCTTCTTCACGAAGATAATAAACAGTTAAATTGAATTGCAGATTTATTAATAAACCTAGGAATAGCGTTAGAACACTACGATAAGTCTACAGTCAAAACTTTATAAACTATTACCAGATCCATAGAAGAAAAGAATAAGACGTTAAAACAGCTAGTCAGCAATTTAGATTTTCTAAAAAATCAACAATAAGAGACTTTCAATGGAATTTACCAACAGAAACAGAAATCTAGGAATTGAGATTCCTTTTGGAACATAATAAACCAAAAAAATAGAAGTAGAAACTAAGAAAATTTTAGTAGAAGTACCGCAAAGAACTACAGAATTTGAAGGAAAAAAATCATCAAAGTAGAAAAATTAGTTGATGAAGTAAGGAAGTATTTCAATAATAATAAATAGTATAACTTTTAGTAAATATAATTACACTCTACAAACAAACTACCGAATATACCAATTAGAGCTCGCTTGAAATCTTAAAGAATGATGTTTGTAACAGAAATTTTTGCTGGAGCTTTCTACCCCTATCCTTGACTTGGTACCAGAGCATTGTTCTTTCCTAGTGTTACTTTAAATTTAAAAGACTTAATTAAGACCAATCAGGGTAGCAAAGAGCATAAATTCCGCTTTAATTAGACACTCGTAAAGGTGAAACTAAGAGGTAACCAGAGAATTAATTATGTTTAATACGAACAAAAGAGGATATTATTTGTAAATTAAGGTTTTACTTATTAATAAAAATTCTCTCTCAAAATACATTTGTAAGTGGTCCGGTTACTCAGATAAATGGCTTCCAAAAAAAATTATTAGAAAGTTACAACTTTCCAAAATCGATCAATCAAATTTTAAGCAGTTGAGTAACTTAAATCTTGAATACAACTTTAAAGAAAGAAGAATAATATGTTTAGATAATCATAAATTTACATGTCATTTCAGAAAAGGCTTTAAGCATCTTCTTCACAAAGATAATAAACAGTTAAATTCAATCGCAGATTTATTGATAAACCTAGGAATAGCGTTAGAACACTACGATAAGTCTACAATCAAACCTTTAGGAACTATTACCAGATCTATAGAAGAAAAGAATAAGATGTTAAAACAGCTAGTCAGTAATTTAAATTTTGTAGAAAATCAAAATGGAAGTATAATTAAAAAGTAAGAGACTTTCAAAGGAATTTACCAACAAAAACAGAAATCCAAGAATTGAGATTCCTTTTGGAACATAATAAACCGAAACAAATAGAAGTAGAAACTAAGAAAATTTTAGTAGAAGTATAGAGAACTACAGATTTTGAAGAAAAATTCATCAAAGTAGAAAAATTAGTTGAAGAAGTGAAATATTTAATTGGTGGATGAACAAACATCTTCAACAAGCAATAAAAGAAGCTGAAAATTATTTAGATAAAAACGTTCCACAAACAGGTTTTACCAAGTTTATGGGTAATCTCCCATCAGACAAAGAGTATCTCGTTTATTTAATATCCTAATTGCCTTGAATTTACAAGTTTTAGACAAGTTAGAAACATTAGAAAAAGCAGACCAAAGCTCTAGTTCCAACACAGAATTAGATAAGGTAATAGAACAACTAGAAAACTTGAGTCTAGGAAAAACAGTAGAAAAAATAATTACCCCAAAACCATATAAATTTTGGATTCCTCACAAAAAGATGAATAAATTACAACCTTTCAATGGATCTAGTAGAACAATAGGAGAATCCTCCACGATTAGAAACACAGGGAAAACGAAAGATGAAATATCTAGTGTCTTGTCAAAATTAAATCAAACTTAAAGTCTAAAAAAGAAAGAGAAACAGTTCAACTAGATGAAGAAATAGATTTAGGCAGAAATTTATATATTTATAATAACAATCAATTAGATATATTAAATCCACGAATTCTTTACCAACGAGGATTATGAATATAAATACAACCTTAATTAGAAGCACAAGGGAAGAAACGGTGAGAGTAGTAGATAATAGCGAAATACTAGATCTTCTATCATCAAAAACCATAAATAAACTAAAAAACACAAGAAAAGGTTCTTTCACATAGGAGTAATAGGAATAAAAGCTTTAACAAGAAAGGGATTAGGAATGAAATTATTAACCCTTGTACTAGACAAATCATGGACAAATATTAAAAAAGCTTTAATTTCAGTTATGGAAGTAGATTTAAATAATAACACAACCTTAATATATTGTGTTCCAGATATTATTAAAAGCATAAAAGATTTATAAAATCTTAAATTCAGTTTTCAAACAAAAGGATTTGAAGGATACAAAGGAAATAATCTTATCATCAGTATAGGAATAATAGGGCGTGCTAGTAATAAATCAGGAATGAAATTTAAAATAAATTTAGAAGGACTAGTCCAGAATATAGCTAGCAAAGGAATAAAAATGATAGAACAAAAACGGATTAATCTAGAGGAGTAAGCAGGATTAGAATGGCAGTCAAAAGATTTTATGTCCCCAGATCAACCTATGCTAATGCCAGAATCTCATTTAATATATCAAAATCAATCGGAGAATAAAGTTTAAGATTTAGAGATTATAAACAAAAACAGAGTAATATTAAAACATTATATGACGAAGAATCTGAAATATCAACAGAAACAAACCATTTAAATGAAACTATAAGCGAAACAGAAAATAATTCAGTCAATTGGAGTAAAGATCCTATTTATGATACAGATGTAGAAGATGATAATGAAGAAAATCAAGATGATATAATAGGTTATTTAGCAGATGAGGATAATGAAGAATACTTGGAGGAGGAAGAAGTAAATTAAGAAGGATTTAAAACAGAAACTAAAAAGTCCCTAACAGAAATAATAAATAAAAAGTTTACTCTAGACAATCTTAGAGTAGAAACATATAATATGATCATAAGCTGTATGCAAGAATTAGAAATGGACTATGAAACATCGTTTAACACGTTATCAGATTTTTTTAATATGACATGAATAGATGACATTATAAAACAAATAATTTCTTTAAGCGATTTTTATATAGACAAAAGTTATATGGATAAAGACATAGTTATGCCAGGAAAAGATAAAAGACCAAGATTTAACTATGAACCTCCTAGTAATGATTTCTACGAAAAACCAACTTTAGAATGAGAAGGATGGACTAAACCCAAATACGAATATGAACTGGAAAGTCCTTTTATAGGAAAAGGAAATTGGAAAACGCATGATAAATTATATAGCCATAACATGTTAGTATTAGAAAATCAATCTCCACAGCTATGACCAGAAAAAATTATAGTCTGGGAACAAAATGTAGTTAGATATTGGGAAATAAAAAACCAGAAATGGACATGTTTTCAGTATTAGAAACCACATTGGGACCTACAGCCTTAGGAATATATTTAAGTAGGAAAATAGATTCACCCAACACTATTCTAGAACAAAAAGCTCTAGGAGACAATCCTTATAATTTTACAAGTTTTATAATATTATTAATTATAGGATAAGATCCAGCAAAGGGAAGTACCTTAATACAAGATACAGCCTTAAGAAATTTATAACAATTGAGTATAAGAGATTTTAGATATATAAAAGAATTTAGTCAAGACTTTGCCGCCACAATAGCACAAACTGGAAAGGCTATGGATGATGACCTTTGCAATAAATACTTCTCAAAACTTCCAGGGGATTTAGGAAGACAGTTATAGAAAGATTGGATAGAAACTAATGGTAATATACCTAAGTTAGGAATAGGGCCTAGATAATGTTTGTATTTACATGACTAGAAAACCATTGTAAAGAAGCTACTTTATAAGAACAGATTAAATGGCAAGCTCGTGCATTCTGCCGAATAGCCATATACACACCACATTCTTATGGATATTATAATAAAAGAAAATACCTTAGAAAATCAAAGATGTATGATAAATATAAACGAGATAAATATGTAAAAGGAACTCAACCAAATAGAAAATGTCACTACTTTATTTGCGGAAATCCAGACCATTTAGCAAACAGATGTCCTAACAGATCAAATAATCAACAAAGAGCTAATTTAGTAGACGAATTAGGAGAATATGAGATAGAAAGTATTAACAAAGAAGATTCAGACAATGAATCTGTATATAGCATAATTTCAGATAATGAATCAAATAAAAACACGATTAGTTACAGTCTTATGAATATATCTGAACCCATTGATAATTTAATACAAGAATGTACTCATATTGTAACAACCCGCATATTTATCGATTTTTATATTTAAATATTTTGTCGTTAATCGGATTTTGGTCCGAAGCTACTTTTTGCAAACGGTCAAATTAGGACTCGAGACCACTTCCATTGAGTTCGAAACGTCGTTTGCAATCTTCTAAGTATAAACATTGATATGTTTGGGGTTAGTGGAATTTCACCACTTTTTCACTCGAGCCTTTGGTTTGGACTTTTAGCCCATTAGGCCCAAGTTCCACCCCCCTTCTTCTTCATTGCTTCATTTCATTTCCTAACACTAAAGCTTCAACAAAAATGGTGAATGGAAGGAGAAATTAAAACTCCAAAGTCTTTGTTTTATTGCAACTCCAACATTCAACTCCAAATTCAAGAAGAAGACATCGGATTCAAGCTTGTGGTTGCTTCTCCATTTGCCTTCAAGCTTTGTTCATCGTTTTCATTGGGTTTTGGAGCAAAGGTGAGATTTTTATCCCACAAATCTAGTCTATAACTATATTGGACTGTTGGGAATGATTCCTATCACTTTTGCATGCACATTTGCATTTGGTTTGGATTGGATTGGCAAAAAACTCCAATTTTTAGTGTTTTTGGTGAAAAACTGCTCTTAGGTCGTTCTGTCTTCATTAGGTCGCTCGGGGTGGAAAAGTCACGGCCTTCGTATTTGACTCACTCGGTTTTAGGTCGTAGGTCGCAAGCCTTTTAGGTCGTAGGTCGTATGGTCGTTAGGTCGCTCTGCTTTGACTCTGGTCATTTTTGCTCACTCGCAGTTAGGTCGCTCACGACCTAGGACTTAGGTTGCTCGCGAGTTAGTGGCTTAGGTCGTTGGGTCATATAACCCATTAAGTCGCGCTCCTTTAGGTCGCGCCTCTTTTAGGTCGCGCCTCTTTTAAATCGCCCTGCTTGTTTGAGTTAGGTCGCTCAACACACCGTGTCGCTAGGTCGCTCGACTCTGGACCTCATTAGCTCGCTCAACCGTCTACCTTTATAAGTCGTAGGTCGTCTCCGACCTTAAACCACTCGGCCGCATTAGGTCGCGTACCTTTTAGGTCGCGTGTTGCACTAGGTCGTATGGCCTTAGGTCGTTAGGTCGTATGGCTTTAGGTCGCTAGGTCGTATGACCTTAGGTCGTTAGGTCGTTTGGCTTTTAGGCCGCTTCCACGCTAGGTCGTTCGACTCTTAGGTCGTAACACTTAGGTCGCTCTCCTCTTAAGTCGCTAGGTCGCGTGCCTTTAGGTCGCGTTTCTTTCTTAGGTCGCGTGTCTTTGTTAGGTCGCTGACCTTCTTAACTCGCATGACCTAACCCCTAGGTCGTTGGGCCTCGTTTCTTCTTAGGTCGCTGCTTCTTATAGGTCGCTCGGCTCCTTAATTTCTTTAGGTCGTTTGAATGTTAGGTCGCGAACCCATTTTAGGTCGCATGACCTATACCCTTTAGGTCGCTGGACCACTAGGTCGTGCCCCTTAGACCCCTAGGTTGCAACCATTAGGTCGCTCGACCCTATCCCTCTTAGGTCGTTAGACCTCATTTTGTCTTCACTAAGTCGTACCGTTTTGGACGGGGCGCTGCCCCCTGGACCCCCGCGACCTGACCGGGCAGGTCGAACCCCGTAAGCGGTGGCGTTGCCCCCGCACCCCCACCTTGGGGGGTTGCCACCCCCCCTGGACCCCCCCTCCGTAGGGGATCTTATCTGAAAAATATTCAACAGAACTTGCTGAGCTGATTTCCTTGGATTTTTATCACATCTTCGAATGTGACCTTTGTGATTGATTGTTTCTACAATCGCTTCTGTGATTTGTCACTTTATAATATAAAGGTTTCAATACTAGTAGTAAATATCAAAACTCTTTCAACAAAATGATTTCAACTCTATTTTTAATAACAAAGCTCTTTTCTTAAACCGTTTTCCAATCTATTAGTATATACAAGCCTTTACCTCACTCGGATGAGAAATCTAATTAAACGACTTAGTAAAACAAGTGGTATGAAACGCTTGCGTTCACTTCGTCGGTTAATTCTTGGACTTGTTCGATTGAACCTCTTGTGACAATTTTATTAGTGAAGATTTACAGCTTGTTCGTAAATATTTAAGTTAAGCAAGTGGTTATGGGACATGAAGCTAAACTTCTATATTTACTAGCTTAGTGTAATTGACACTTCTCGTTGATCTTGATGATCGCTTTATGAATTAGACTAGCAATTGCGCGATGTCTCTTTCATTGCAAGGTTAGGCTAGACACCACTTGTGTGATTCCACTCACACATACCTTTTTGCTTTTTGGTTAGCCTTGACCTCATTCGGGTGACTCAGACTCATCCATATGGGGTAGCTCCCCATGGTCTTCGGACCGTCATGTGATAGGCCTCTTTCCCTTTTTATGATTTCTGGATTTCTTGTGTTGATTTATGGAATTTATCTCTTTGACTTGTCATGAGTACAAGTTTAGGGTATGATGCCCTCTTTGGATCTTTGAGAAGGTTCTTGTGATATTGATTTATCTCTTATCGGTTGATCTCCTGTTGATCATTATTTGCATACTTATAGTAGTATGTCAGTATGGATATTTTATGTTTATGCCATATCTTTTATTTTATATCATGTCATCTGATAATTATAGCTAGACTGATCCGTTTATTATTTTCTTATAAATAATACTCGGGTCAGACCGAGATGTTACAGGTGCTACTGCTTGACTCCTCCCCCAGTGATTCACTACTCTGACTTTTGGCTACTTGTTTAGATTAGCAGCTTTTGTTGTTTACACTTGAGATATAGACTCATAGTTGTATTCTTTTGTATAGCACGCGTTGCTATTCTTTTGTATTATCGTGGATCTTTTTAGACCACTACTCTGATGTACACTTTTATGTGATATATATTCATATCTCTTTCCGCCTTTGTGATATGGATATCTGTGATGATTCGCATGTTATGCTTACTTCTATATTTGTTTCCGAAGATTATTTTATAGCCACCGTGTGATAAGAAATTACATGGATGGTCGCTCCTCAACAGCCTTATTCTCCGCGCTAGTTGACAGCACTACACCGTAGTGTTCTTGGCTAGCGTGGGTATTGAGGTGGGGCGTCACACATATTTTGATAAAAAATAAAGGAAAAAATCATATAGCATGCTTTATATGCCATAGGTTTCCGGACATAACAAATCGATTCCAATGTGACATTTTTTTTAAAGAATTATGTTTTATATGTGCAAAAAAATGTTATTCCTTAGAATTAAACAAAAATCAAAATTCGAAAATAATGAAAAACATTAAAACACTTTTAAGAACAAATAGATAAACATGAAGCTCAAATCAAGCTTCTACAATTAGAATTTCAAATACTAAAAAATGATGTCAATACATTATAAAAAGGAAAGCAACCAATAAATGAACTACCGAGTACAAGCGAAAATATGAATAATGTAAATTTAGACAATTATACACAAGAAACACCTTTTTCAGCGAACATAAATACATATAACACCTCATTATTAACTATAAATTGTAGAATATGGTTAAGTCAAAATTTCTCCATAGACACAATGGCAATAGTAGATACAGGAAGTACAAAAAGCCCTATAGCACACTCTTTAGTTCCTTCACAATATCAAATATTACTTAAATACATAGTTTTATCTAAAACAGCTGAACAAAGAACTATGAAACTAACCCATAAATTACCCGAAGAAACAACCATACAATTTTTAGATTTTTTTGGGAATTACAGCCAAAAATACGAGTTAGGTCAAACAAATATAGCACCAAAAGAAACTCAGAGTACATATTTCTTATTAGAACTAAATTTTATCTTAAATTACAGAGGAAGTATTTCTATAACAAGGAATAGTATAAATTTTAGTAAATATAATTACACTCTACCAACAAACTACCACATATACCAATCAGAGCTCGCTCGAAAGTGTATTAACAATATGTAGTTGCTGCCACATTCTACATGACCAATATGTGTAATTACTGCCATTAAAAAGTGAAGGTCTAGACGTGAATTGTCCTTTGACAAGTGAGTTACTAACAAGTGTATTAACAAAGTTACTAACAGTACTATTACCACTGTTGGTAGCCAATTAAACTTTTTCGAAAATCAGACGATGAATACTTTGAAAACCAATCTCCGATACCAAATGCGAGTCAGCGGAATAGGGATCTTAAGGCTAAATAAACACTAGAGGGGGATGAATTGTGTTTAATGGATTATATGAATACTATACAAATTCTTTAAGATTTTACTTGGAATGATGGAATTAACAGTCATAGAAACAATCACAGAATTAAAGTACGGATAAAAGTAATTGCGATAAAAGTAAAAAAGAAAGAACACACTAGGATTTTATACTGGTTTGGAGTTACCCTACATCTAGTCCCGCATAATCCCTTGTATGGATTTGTTTTCAACTAGTAAATGCAAATACAATCTTGATTTCAAGGCTATGAGACACACCCTCTAGAAACTTGACCTTTGGTTAGAGCTACTTGATTTCCAGTACAAGCTCACCCACTAGATTTAAGAGCTACTAAGCACACCCAATTGATTTTAACAGGCTACAATCACTATAACGACCCAATTTTTCAACACTCGAAAGTCGACATCAATACGTCCAATGTATCAAATGCCGCACAATCGAATGCCGAAAAATCGAGTGGTTAGGGTTAAAGAAGAAGAAGATAGAAGAAGAAACAGACACAATAACAGAATCTCACATTTCACAGCGGAACAAATATAATAGATAAATGAATAATCTTTAAAACAAGGAATCATATATGTTTATACACCACATTTTATCATCAGAGTGTTACAACAAAACAGCGGGAAAGAAATATTATATACTAGTGATATGCCTTGCCATCCAGCTTGAACTCCAGATCTCCACAGCATATCTTTTCTGAATTTACTCCATAATAATGATAACCTGACTCTAGGCTGCCCCTGTATAAAATTATGGGAACCCAAAGTTTGGAAAGGGGACAATAAACTCCAGGTCAGTCATGGGACTGGTGTGAGATCTTAAAAACAGTTATTTTCACAAAGAAAGGAAAAGAAATCCGCTATGCTTTTGGAAAATTAAACTACCATAAGGCCTCCCGCCACACACACAATGTAAATGCAGAATTGGAGGAGATTTCTCCTTGTGGTAGTCAAACATACTTGATATGCAAAAGCTTTTTAAATATTATTATTAGTGCATAGTGTGGAAAACATTTCGAAAGTATAATATTAATCTTAGCCGACATAGACATTTCGCACTTATGCCTACTATAGCTACCATGTTCAATAGCAGGTTACCGCCACATTCCATGGCAGGTTATACAACTAAAACCTTACAGGGTACGTATTATTTCTTTGGATTTCCAACAAATGGTCAGGCTAAGGAACTTTCTATTGCCACATTGGTACGCCTCTGGAGGGACGTCCAGAGAACTTAACCAGCTCTCTGCCAACACAAGTTCGGGTTACCTTTGTAAATATGTAACTACTACACGAGTATGCCATCCCTCGGTCATTTGTGACCTTTATACGAGAATCCTCAACCATAAAGCAACAAACAAAAAGTAACAAATTTGCAGCAACCACATAAGTTAAGTATCTAGGCTCCATACCATGATACCACCCTTTTCCAGAAGGAAATGACATACCCTCAAGGGGCTCTAGCCCCAAATAACCTTGTTGCATCCTTCATGTTTCGACCATTTCTGGGGTGTGAGGTCCGACGAAGTCTCGTCCACAAAGCTACACTTTTCACAAAGCCATGCTTCGATCAACAAATGATCAGCAACACTTTGTATTCCACTTTACCAAATTGGGAATGTATCACTAGTAACCATCAACTACATAACCTCTCAGCTCATACGTTTCAGAGAAGGGTGTTAAGCTAAGATAATAAATTCCTTGCCACCAACCGAAATGTACTTGATAGAAACCAGCTTTACATCTCAAAGTGTAACGTCAGACACACATCCATACAAGTCCGATTCGGGATCGAACAGAACCGAAGGTACTTCAAAGTAGCCCTTGCAAATCCGGATATTCACTAATCACGTCCGAAGTCCCCAATACAAAGGGTGAAAAAATCTCTATACCAGAGCAACCCGGTGCAGAGACATTCGACAAGTAATCCTTTCGCTACAAAAATACACAGTCTTCAACACCATCTACAAATGCAATCTCATTTCAACGTATCATTATTCGGGATCGGTTTTATGACACGAAGTCCTCTCCCGGCTAATCCGAATAACGAGCGCTTATTTTGAAAATAAGTGTTACATTCAGATTTCAAGTAAATCACAACAAATATCCACTTCGATCTTTTAAACAAAAGATCCGTCACTATCATAAAGATTCGATGTGATTTTCAAATAACCATTTGGAATCCGACCTCTGGTCGCATTGAAATTCAAACGTTGTTTAAGGGCCAATATTGATAGTCGGCTATATAACTGTCAATCAACATTCACAAAAATACATAGATTTAAAAAAAAATCCCCTAATTATTTATTTTCAAAATATCTTTGCAAGATACAATTTTAACACTTCAACCATTCGAAAACAAATTTCAAATCACTTTTCACCTTTCAATCTTTTGAAAACAAATTTCAAATCACCTTTTACACTTCAATCCTTTGAAAACAAATTTCAAATCACTTTTCACACTTCAATCCTTTGAAAACAAATTTCAAATCACTTTCCTCACGTGGAATAAATTTCCAAATATTTTTTTAATTCCACTAAGAATTTGCCGAGTTCAAATACTTTAAAATAATTTAAATTACATATCCAAATATATATATACTTGGAAATATTTAAAATAAAACTATTTTTAAAACATCTTATTTTAAAACATTAGTTATGAAATTTTATACACATATCTCGTATAAATCTTAAACCCAAAATAATTTTAAAATAAAATTATTAGATAGAGTATACTATTTGAACAACCATTTTCTAAATCAAATATTAATTAAATCTTTGAAATAATCATTTCTATAATTAACTAAATAAATCTTTACTTTAAAGATTTAAAAACAATTCCCAAAAATAATTCCTCCAACAATAACCTTTCAAATCAATTTCTAGACCTTTTAATTTATACTTCAAAGCTCCTTTAAAAACATACTCGGCTTTCCAGGGAAAATACACCTTCCATTTCAAAATGGACCATTTAAATCAATAAATTAATTCTTCTTGATTTATCTCAATTTATATTCCAAATCTGCAAATTTCTTTCCGCGATTTAGAAGTAAACTTGTATTTATTTTTAAAACAAATTTCCTTTTCCTTTTTAAATTCCCATTGTGGATTCAAATTTTCAAATATCCACTGATATACGATTTTCAAATTGACTTCAAAAACTAATTCCAAACACCAAATCAATTTCTAAATTGATTTCAAATTTTATTTTAAATACCAAATTATATTACAAATTGATTTCTAAATTTATTTCAAACACCAAACCAATTTTCAAATTGATTTCCCAAAGATTTATTTTTTAAACACGAAATAAATTTCCGAATTTATTTCTAAATTTATTTTCTTTTAAAATAAATTCCTTTATCTCTTCCAAACTATTTAAACTTCATATTTTAAAATAAATTCTTCAACTTTTGAATAATATTACTTGAAATCCATTTATTAAAATCCTTTCCCATAATATTGGAATTAATTCAATAGGATTCAAAAATAAAACTTCATCCTTTTAAAATTCCTTCTTTTAAATTTATTCAATTTCCTAAAATAAATTTAATATTTCCGGTATCTTACGATACCAAAAATAAAATCGGCCAACTCATAGCCTACAACAATTTTCAATCACAAATAGGATCATTCACAGATTGTAATTAAATCAAAACTCAACATATGAAACAAATTCAAATGTTTGAGGAATCCAGTTGGATCCCTCCAACCTGTTTTCCTGCATCCACAGATGTTAGCACAACAATTAAATACCAATTTCACTTCGAGGTGGAATATCACGGTATATGGTATTTATAAAATATCATCCGCTACTATGCGGTGCATAGGGTCTCGCCCGCTATATAATGCGGCAAATCAATCACTTCAAATATATATATATATATATATATATATATATATATATAATACCAATTCCACTTCGATGTGGAATGTCGCGGTATATGGATTTATATAATATCCTCTGCTATTATGCGGCGCATAGGGTCTAATCCAATACAACTGGTAATAATTTATCATCCAAGCACACAATCAACAATTTAAAATTTAACTATTTAAAATTAAATCAGAAAATCCGATTGAGTGAGAAGATCTCACCTTTGCCTTTATTTTGCAATCCAACCCAAACCATCCATTTCTTCACGATTTAAAACCTTGTAACAACATTATAAGGTTTTATTAATATTTTAATTGATCGAACAATTAATTGCCATTAGATAAATTTAATTAACCAATGATTTTTATTTAAAATAAAATTTTAAATTTAAACTAAAAAATTTATTTGAACTAATAACCTTTTACCAATTTTTTATTAATAACTAAAATAATTAATAAATTTTGTTAAATAAATCTACCTCCAAAATATATTTTATTTTAAAATTAAAAAAGTAGATATAAAATGTGTATAGGTTTATTTATTTATTTATTTTCTTTTCATAAAATCATATTTATTAAAATAAACAAACTGTTTAGTCTGATTTCATATAACTCTTTTATATTCAAAATCCCTATATATATATATATATATATATATATATATATTAACTGTAAAATAATTTCTGCTTTGAACTTTGCATATATTTTCGAAACCCTAGTTGATTTATACATATATATATATGTATGTATGTATGTATGTATGTATGTATGTATGTTAAAAACTAATTTTATGTTTTTGATACTCACATATAAATTTCAAATCTGCATGTATTAAATCAAGTTTAACAAATAAAAATAAAATAAAAATAAGTAAACAAATCGAATACCTCATTGCCTATCTGAAATCGCGACGCATGAAACCAAATGCCCTAGCCATGCGAGCTCGACTTCCTACGCAACTCCCAAAACCCAACAGTAGAGAAAATATCGCAACCCATCAAACTCGCGACCTTCACAGATAACGTAATCGACATTGCAACCCCATCATCTTCGAAACCATTGCGCCTGCCGCCACGAGGAAGCTCACGCCTTTAACTCCAATCGTGACTAAATTGCGCAATGCGCTTGAGTTTGGCCCAGAACCCAATCTTTGCCGCCATCGCTTCGAACGAATCAAATTCATTTTTCCCATCTCAATTTCGAACTGGCGAAGGAAAAGAAAATCGTGATCACCCCTTTTTTTCGAAGCATCGGTCATTATTGATTTGAATATCAGCACGAAACGAGAAATGAAACAAGTATTAGGATTCGAATTCGATTTGGAATCTTCTCGTTCCGCCATTTCAATTCATGCGAATGTGATTTTTGAATTTAAGAAAGGGCTCAGCATTTTTTTCTTCTCTGGTCAATTGTGATTTTTTTTTAGTTTTAAACGAGGATGTTTTATTTTATCTGGTTTCGATTTTTTTTTTTAAATAGGAAAGGGGGACGCGTGTAAGAGGATGTAGGAAACGTGTCCATAGGGTGTTGATAAGTGTTGAGTGAGGACAACAGTAAATAAAAAGTAAAAATATATTTTATAATTTTAAATTTAAATTCAAATTTAAATTGTCTCGATTCCGCAACCCAGAATCTTGATCTCCAATCGAGGCATGCCGCCAGACGTTTGTAAGGTTATACCCCTATTCCAAACGCAATGGAAAAGGTTCCGAGTCCAAATTCGATTGTATGAAGAAGATAGCTTTTTGAACCAGTATTTATGTTGAATCTTCGACTTAAATTCAGCGCGTTTATCAACCGTACGGCCATACGACAACCTCGAATGCTTCGAAAATTGAATTCCGATAATAAAACACTATTACGGATCCAACGGAACTAGTTTCATCAAATTCCGAGACTGTGCCTCGGAAGGCTATTTTTTAAATATCGATTTAACGTTATATATTCAAAAATGAATAAATCATTTTTGAATTCAATTTTGAAGCTTCCATTGACTTCAGTATTATCGTTATAAATTTTCCAAACCTTTGAAATATTTTAAATCAGCTTAAAAATCAAGATTCAACATCTTACCCAACTTCACATTATTAAATTAAACAATTTAATTGCCAAATTCATAGCAATATTTGAAAGTCAAGTTTAAATTAACTTCCAAATATTTAAAATCAATTAAATATCTCAATTTCAAATGTTCAAAATTCTGGATCATCACATTCTTCTCCCCTTAAAAGAATTTCATCCCGAAATTACTAGTTAAAAAAAATGATCCTTAACCCGTTTACCACTTTTTCCAAAACCATACAGTTTTAACAACTTGCCAAAACAATTTTTTTATTAAAGATCCATTATTACTTCAATTAACTTTCCAAAATCTTTCATAGTTTCCAATCAATATTGTTTTCTTAACAATTCAAATTTAAATTCGAACTCAAATTCTAAATTTTCAAAATTTCTTAAAATTTTTCTAACTCCTAATTTTTCGAAAAAAATTTGCCAGCGTCTCCTTTACGTGGTTAGCTCGGTACGACTACAAAATGGCACTACGGGCTCCCAGATTTCAAAAGAAAACAAAAGGCCAAGTGGATGGACAAGAAAATCATCAAATTTCATATAGAAATTTAAATACATACATTTTTCGAGCAAATTAAATTTTATCTTTGAAATTAATAAAAGTCGTAATTTCCTTTTGCTTTATAAACACTTGTATATTTTACTTAACAACAATGTCCAATTACAACATTCAAAGATCATTTCATACATTTCTTTACCAAAGTTTCAATATTCATTCAAGCCCGTACGATGCGCACATATCATTCGTACGCAATATCAAATTCGATCGCTCACTCGATCACACAATTTCACTTCCGAATTAGTATCGTCCACCCAACTTCCTAGTGCGAACTCAGATCTGGTTTCTTGATTAGAAACCGTCATTCTCCTTGCATAGCCACAAACTACGATAGAGAATTTTCAGAATCAACCAAAAATCCATATCCAGCTTTGTCGTCGAAAATTGAGTGGAAAATCCTAACTCGGATCGATATAAATATCTCGAAATTCTGTGCATGAATTATGGATCAAATCGCTATGCGAGTAAAATAAGATACGTACATCCTACATATTTATTTCTAATTTATTATTATCTATATCAATTTTTCTTTTCTTTTATTCACATTTGATTCTCATTTCAATACACTTATTCACAATCGCCATTTCACAATTTCCAGTTTAATCTTCATTCACTTATCAATTTAGAATATTTCCTGAATTCAAAATTTTCTTAAGAATTTTGCCATTTATTTCTTAAGTCCAAAATAAATATTCTATTTACTTCTCATATTTATTTTCCATTCATCACTTTGGTTTTATCTATATTTCTATTTAAACTGGATTTCCAATTTCATATAATTCAATTTACTTACAAATTTGAAACAAACTTCAACACTTAGTTTTCAATTTCATTTCAATTTCATTTTGAATTCATATCATCACTTTATTTGACTCAAATTTTCAATCTCATATTTTTATTTCAATTTTTATTTTTAATTCCACTTGAAGTAAATTTTCCTTCCAACCTATTTTGTTTCCACATTTCCTTTTATCTAACTTCTCTATAAGTTAGATTTTATTTTAACAACTTCAAACTTTACAAGCTATCAAACTTAATGATATTCCATAAATATTTTATATAGGATTACAGAGTCTTTCCAACATTTCAATATCATCATTGAATTTCCAAAACCAAACCCAGTTTGCAAACAATTTCCATTTAAAACAATTTGGCAGCAATTCCTCTTTTGGAAACTCGAAAATGAACACCAATGATGTCGCAATCATCATTGGAATTATTTTCCAGCGACCGAAAAGAGTTTAGTGCTTTCATTCCTTTAAAAATATTTTTCCAAAACCTTTGAAAATCATTTTCAAACTCAAAAAAGGATTTAATTTCCAAAATTTCCAAATTTCAAATCCTTTCAAAAACATTTCCAAATATTTCTCTGGAATTCCATTTCAAATTATAAATCACATTTACAATTTACATTTACAAATCTCATTTGTATATGGATTTTATTTCTTAGCTTTTGAGTTAAAATTTCAATTTCCTATTCAATAATCAATGATAATAATTTATATTATCACTTCCTAATAACCAAGCAACCATATACTATAACAATTTATGGAAAATTATTCCTATTTATATATGAAAATAATTTTTTTTGGGGTAAAATTATTTCATTTACCCTATTTTAAAATAATATCGTGTCGATTTGTTCTATACAAGTGTTTAGAGATCCCTATCAATAACGTTAATTACTCGTATTGACCAGAATCCATATACCACTTAACAAACCAATCAACACAATATAAAATAATTTTATATTCACTAACGAATACGCGCACATATCTATTAATACACTCAAACTCATTCTAGAGTACTACTGCCACTATCTCTAATGAGTAATCCCCACTAGAGCCAAGGTTATCACCCAACCAATAGCTCTGATGCCATAATGTAACGACCCAATTTTTCGACGCTCGAAAGTCGACATCAATACGTCCACTGTATCAAATGCCGCGCAATCGAATGCTGAAAAACCGAACCATTAGGGTTAAAGAAGAAGAAGATAGAAGAAGAAACAGACACAATAAAAGAATCTCATGTTTCGCGGCGGAACAAATATAATAGATAAATGAATAATCTTTAAAACAAGGATTATATCTGTTTATACACCTCATTTCATCATCAGAGTGTTACAATAAAACAGCGGGAAAGAAATATTATATACTAGTGATACGCCTCGCCGTCCAACTTGAACTCCAGATCTTCAAAGCATATCTTTTCTGACTATACTCCAGAATAATAATAACCTGACTCTAGGCTGCCCATATGGAAAATTATGGGCACATATAGTTTAGAAAGGGAACAATAAACTCCAGGTCAGTTATGAGACAGGTATGAAATCTTAAAAATAGTTATTTTTACAAAGAAAGGAAAAGAAATCCGCTATGCTTTTGGAAAATTAAACTACCATAAGGCCTCCCGCCACACACACAATACAAACGCAGAATTGGAGGAGATTTCTCCTTATAATAGTCAAACATGCTTGATACGCAAAATATTTTTAAATATTATTGTTAGCGCATAGTGTGGAAAACATTTGAAAATATAATATTAACCTTAGCCAGCATTGACATTTCATTTTTATGCCTACTATAGCCACCATGTTCAATAGCAGGTTACCGCCACATTCTATGGCAGGTTGTACAACTAAAACCATAAAGGACGCGTATTGTTTCTTTGGATTTCCAATAAATGGTCAGGCTAATGAGCTTCCTATTGCCACACGGGTACGCCTCTGGAGGGACGTCCCGAGAACTTAACCAGCTCTCTGCCAACACAAGACCGGGTTACTGTTACCTGGAGATTTGACCAGGCAACTAAGTACTCGGCATTCAGGAACGCTCGGCATTTAGAGAGCATTCGACATTAGAAAATGCTCGGCATTTAGAAATCGCTCAGCATTAGAAGGCGCTCGGCATCCAAGCCTTGTTCGGCGTGATTTCATAATGTTCGGCATTCAGGGTGTTCGGCATTCGGGATGTTCGGCTTCGCTTTGTTCGGCATGATTCCACAATGTTCGGCATTCAAGGTGTTCGACATTCGGGATGTTCGGCTTCGCTTTGTTCGGCATGATTCCATATTGTTCGGCATTCAGGGTGTTCGACATTCGGGATGTTCGGCTTCGCTTTGTTCGGCATGATTCCATACTGTACGGCATTCAGGGTGTCCGGAATTCAGGATGTTCGGCTTTGCTTTGTTCGGCAAGATTCCATATTGTTCGGCATTCAGGGTGTTCGGCATTGGGGATGTTCGACTTCGCTTTGTTTGGCATTATTCCATATTGTTCGGCATTCAGGGTGCTCGGCATTCGGGATGTTCGGTTTCGCTTTGTTGGCATGATTCCATATTGTTCGGCATTCAGGGTGTTCGGCATTCAGGATGTTCGGCTTCATTTGGTTCGGCATCCAGGATGTTCGGCTTCACTTCGTTCGGCATTAGGATATCGTTCGGCATTCATGCCTTGCTCGGCATTTTTGCCATTCGGTCTCTCTGGATTGGTACACAGAGATCACTCTATTTGGGCCGAGATACCAAGCTGCTAGGCCCACCAGAGAAGTCCAACCTACCTCCATCTATAAATAGAGAGGCATGGGCACAGTGAAATGGACCTTTTTTCGAGAACAACGGGGAGACTCTGCCGCATTCAAGACTCATTCAAGACTATCTTTTTTTCCTTAGCAATTGTATTTGAGTGATTGACATGCATATTGTATCTGTAATCGATTATAGAGAAGAGCAATAAAGACCTACCTCAAAGTGGAGGTAGGCAATTGCGCCGAACCACTATAAATCTGGTGTTCGTTGTTTCTGCATTTAAATTTACGTACTGTCTTCTATTTAACTTTACGTTCTTCATTAATCTCTCTACACAATCTCTCTTAAGGGTGTTATGACCAATTCTGGTGCTAACATTTTGGTGCTTCCACTGAGAATCGAATTCTCAGGATGATAGGATCTACTTTGCAGCTACTGGATTGAAAAATCCCCTGAAGGAGATCTAAATCATTCACAAAACATTTGTAGATTCCACTCAGAGTTACAACCAACAACTCTACCATGGGGAGACCATGAACTAGATCGGCCTTTCACAACGCAGATGTCCACGAAACTGCTAGTGTACAACAGATAGGGCCTAGCAACCAACCGGTAATTCAAGGCGCAGGAACGTCCACCCAGAACCAAGCAGAGGTCGTTTCCCGAAAAGAGTTCAACAACTTGATAAGAGCACTCAGGGAAAGTAGAAGGCAACTTGCTGAGCAGATTCAAGCCAACACTAACCTCATAAATCAGCTTGCCCAGCAGCACCATCAAAATGCTGGAAGTAGTCCCGCTCCTTATTCTGAATCTGGTAGCTCAACCTCAGCTGATGAACCTCCTAGGCGTAGATGCCGTAAGGATGAAGCTGCACAAGCTGGTGCCACTGATGGATCTGCCAGGGATCAGGCACGTGATGAGACTAGACACCCGGATCACCAAGGCCCAAATCAAGCGGGACGCCAACACACACGGTCCTGTGGAACGGAACCCAACCTTCCACCCTCCATACAAACCCCGGATTTATTAGCCATGGTCAGGCAGTTGATGAGAGAGAACCAAGGCCTGACCAACAAGGATTGGGGAGTGTCTAGAAGTCATACTCCTATCACAGATGTTATCCTACAAGCTGAGTATCCCAATAAATTCAATACGTCGACTATCCCAGCCAACGAAGGGAAGACTGACCCTAGGCAACACGTGATGAGGTATGAATGGATGATGGATTCGGCAAGGACGAATGACGCAACTAAGTATAGGTGTTTCCCAATCACTCTGTCCGGAATTGCCACTATGTGGTTTACTCGGCTTCCTCCGCGATCTACATCCAGCTTCGATTAGTTAGCAATGAAATTTGTTGAACAATTCAGGATACATGCTACCCGTCCAAAGGACGTAATGTCTTTGTTAAGCATAATCCAGGCTTCGGGAGAGTCTTTGAAAGCATACTTATAGAGGTTTCATGTTGCCGCCACTGAAGTTAGCAATCATAACGACCACGCAATTTTGATGGCGGTAATGCGAGGTGGAGATCCAGACTCGGAGTTTAGAGATTGGTTGGCGGGAAAGCCCCCAGCTACATTGGAACGATTCTATTCCAAAGCTCATCAATTCATACGGAGGGAGGAGGCTCGATGGACGAGACGAGATAAAGCACCAGAACCAATTCAAGAGACTGTGAAAAGTAACATCGCCGTGAAGCGGTCCGGCGATTGTTCGGGAAAAGTTCATGTCAACGTCTAGAATAAGCCTGGGCAGTCCATAGGATCCAGAGTTGGAAATCCCGAAAAGAAAAGAGAAGTAGGGAAATGGAAGTTAAGGATTCCCACCTACAAAGAATACACCCCGCTGAATACTTATCTTAAAAACATTCATCTATCTACCTGTAACACCTTTGAATACAGAAAGCCACGCCCAAAGGAGTCCATTGAAGAACAGAAACAGACGGGGAAGTACTGTCGCTTCCATGAGACCCATGGGCATAATACCGAGGAGTGTAGACACCTCCATGACGCCATAGAAAAGTTAATCAGGTAGAAAAAATTGTAGGAATTTGTCAAAAACCCGCAAGATGGAAGGCAAGGAACGTCAGACCCCGGACGCGGGCCGGCTCCACGCCAACCAGAACAACCTGCTCGGACTGTGGGTAGACTGACTACAAACACAATTGTCGGAGGACCTCATCCTACAGGAAAGAATTGGCAGGAGATGGAACGACATGCAACCTCCTTAAGGCATACGGATTATGAATGTTGTTCGAATATGGAAGATGGAACCCCCGCAAAGCAACAACGCATGATGGCTGACGATATAGTGTTTAGGGGTCGAGACGCGGACAAGGTGGAGGCTCCTACTATCGACCCGATGGTTATATCTACAACAATCGGGCCAGCTTACGTGAAAAGAATCCTGACTGATTGCGGGAGCTCCATTAACATCATCTTCAAGAAAGCTTATGACCAAATGAAGATGGAAACGAAAGATTTGAAACCATGCAAAGCCCGTATCCACGGCTTTAACAGTGCTGCAACTGACGCGATGGGGTATACAGAGCTACCAGTTGAACTGGAGGAAGGTGAGCGTAGGAGAGTGCGAGTCCTACCGTTCATAGTAATGGATGTTGACTCTCCATACAATGTCTTTTTGGGTCGTCCAGCCTTGGCAGAATTTAGGGCTGCTTTGGCCACATGGTGTTTGACATTAAAATTTCCGATAGACAAAGGAGTCGGTGTTGTACATGGCGATCAGGCGACCATCGTGCATGTTATGTGGCAGAATTGAGAGAACCTCAGTAGAGAGAGAAGGGAAAGGTTGCGGACAGCTCCGTCCGCATCCTAAAGGCTGATGATTGACAAGTACTGCCCGAGCGCTGGCTTGGGCGGCATTATCAGATCCTTAGGGATATAGATCCGAGAGATGATGATGGGGAACCCAGGGAAACGAATGCAGCACCGTCTGAGCTGACGATCGACATCCCAGTCAGCCGAGATGACCCATCACGAGTTCTTAAGATTGGATCACAACTCGATCCCTCAATGGCCGAGGATCAGACTGATTTCCTCCGGACGAATCTGGACATTTTCGCTTGGACACATTCTGATATGTGTGGGATTTCTCCAGCAATTGCGAGTCATATGTTGAACATAGACCCGAAACACGTTCCCGTAAAACAAAAAAGGAGAGGTATGGACCCAGAGAGGTCTGCGGCTCTCAAAGAGGAGGTGGACAAACTAAAGGCCAATGGGTTCGTCCGCGACGCCCTCTACCCTAAATGGGTATCTAACCCAGTGCTAGTGAAGAAAGCAAATGGAAAGTGGAGAACTTGTGTTGATTACTCCGATCTGAATAAAGCATGCCCGAAGGATAGTTTCCCTATACCTAGAATCGACCAGCTCGTCGACTCTACCGCCGGACACGAATTATTGTCATTTATGGATGCGTATTCAGGATACAATCAGATCCCGATGCATTCCAGACCAAGAGCACACTAGTTTTGTCACGAATATGGGGCTATATTGCTATGTAGTAATGCCCTTTGGATTGAAAAACGCGGGAGCAAATTATCAGCGTCTAGTGAATCGAATGTTTAAAGACCAGATCGGTAAGACAATGGAAGTCTATGTGGACGACATGCTCGTGAAGTCACGACAGTCAAACGACCACATTCGAGACTTGGCAGAAATGTTTGGTATACTCAGACATTATGGTATGAAGATCAACCCCTTGAAGTGCTCTTTTGGTGTGGCATCAGGAAAGTTCTTGTGTTTCATTGTTAATGCACGTGGAATTGAAGCTAACCTGAAAAAGATTCAGGCTATTCGGAACATACAAGTGCTCAGAACTATAAAGCAAGTACAAAGCTTGAACGGAAAGGTGGCAACGCTGAGCCGATTCATATCCAGAGCCATGGATAAATGCATTCCTTTCTACGACGTGATTAAGAAGGGAAAAAGAAATTTTGAGTGGACATCCGACTGTGAGGAAGCATTTCGAGCTCTGGTAAGGCATTTGGAGAGCCTCCCGGTGATATCGAAACCATTCGACCATGAAATGTTGTATGTATACTTGGTAGTGTCCCAGCATGCTATCAGTACGGCTCTGGTTCGCGAGGAGGACCGAGTTCAAAAGCCAGTATATTATGTCAGTAAACGCTTGACGGGGGCAGAAAGAAATTATACCAAGATCGAGAAATTAGCTTATTGCTTAGTGATTGCATCACGCAAGCTTCGCCCATACTTCTAGGCACACTCAATCAGTGTTTACACTGATCAACCCCTGCGACAGGTACTCCAACGACCAGAAACTTTCGGAGGGATGTTAAAGTGGAATATCAAATTAAGTCAATTCGATATTACTTACCTACCGCGAAAGGCCATACAGGGACAAGCGCTAGCGGATTTCATCGCTGAATTCACCATGACAGACGAATCAAATGGCCGCAATGTCATACCTCCCGTCCAATGGAAGATGTACACCGATGAGGCATCTAACGACCGTTGTTCGAGGGTTGGCATAGTTTTGGTAACTCCTGAAAACCGATCAGTTTGCTATGCTTTGAAGCTCGAATTCACAGCAACAAATAACGAAGCCGGGTACGAAGCATTGATTGCCGGCTTAAGACTCGTCAAAGAACTGGGAATAAGATCGGTTGAAATCTTTTGCGACTCGCAACTGGTGGTGTATCAAGTGCGTGGAGACTACCAAGCAAGGGGGAAGAGATTTGCCCCATATTTGGCCCAAGTTCAGGAGCTGCTAGCGAATCTCGAATATTATGATATTTCACATGTTCCGCATGAAAAAAACATGGCAGCTGATTCATTGGCAAAATTTGCAAGCACTGGCGATGTGCAGCAGATGGGATTGTTTCCCATTGAAACCTTACATGTTCCAAGCATAAATATGATGGAGGTAGATTTCATGTTAGAAACAGAAATCGAGGAGGAGTCATGGATGACCCCATTTAAGCAGTACTTGTTACACGGGGCCATGCCCGAAAGATGGAGCAAAAGACCACAAGCCATTCGCAAGGCTTCTCGTTATGTAATGCAGGATGGAATAATGTATCGGAGGGGATTCTCGACCCCATTACCCCAATGCATTTCCCATGATGAGATAAAACGAGTCATGATGGAAGTCCATGCAGGTGAATGTGGCGACCATAACGGGAGGCGGACATTAGCAAAGAAAATCTTTCGCTATGGATACTATTGGTCAACTGTAAATCGGGATGCCGCAGACTATGTGAGAAGATGTGACAAATGTCAGAAGTATGCGAAAGTCCCAAGAGCTCCGCCGATGGAACTCACACAAATGGTTAGTCCTTGGCCATTTGCAATATAGGGAATCGACATAGTCGGTTCCTTGCCTCTATCCAAAGGTGGTGCAAAATACACAATTGTTGCGGTCGATTACTTTACCAAGTGGGCAGTAGCAGAACCTTTGGCCACTATCACCACCAAAAAGGTCATTAACTTCGTTGTACGAAATATTATATGCCGTTGGCCTTCCACGAACCATCGTCACAGACAACGGAACTCAGTTTGAAAGCAAAGAGTTCAAAGAGTTTTGCCAAAAATATGGTATTGAGAAAAAGTTTACAGCAGTTGCTCATCCGAAAGCTAACCGACAAGTGGAGGCCGTAAACAAGATAATCAAATCCATATTGAAAAAACATTTGGAAAAGGCCAGAGGCAACTGGGTGGATGAGCTTCCAACACCACTTTGGGCTTACAGAACCACCCACAAGTCCACGACTGGTCACACTCTGTTCGCATTAGCATATGGCATGGAAGCTATCATACCCGTGGAACTTGAAGTCCCATCACATCGGGTAACTTATTATGACCCAGAGTCAAACCAAGATCTCTTGCTGGAATCTTTGGACTTCATCGATGAAAAACGTGAAGAAGCTAATTTAAGAGCGGCTGCGTACAGCACCGAGTTGCTCGATATCATAATGAAAAAGTCCGATCAAGAATCTTTGGAGTAGGTGATCTCATTTTGAAACGAGTTTTCCCAGTTCCGTCACACATGAGCCCCACATGGGAAGGTCCATACGTCATTGAACGAAAGCTTGGAGAAGGAACTTTCAAGCTAGCGACCGTTGATGGTGTCACACTCCCCTAAGCATCGAATAGTGAACATTTGTGGCACTATTACACTTAGTTCATTTCTATCATATTTTAGTTGCATTTATTTCCAGCAAGCTTTTAGTCTTAGTTTACGGCATGTGAACATTAATAAAGGCTTGAAGCCATTTCCTTTTCCCATGAATTGTCGATGTTTCTATGTATGATAACGCTATAACAAATGACTAAGAGATACATTACTTTGTCTGACGTACGAACACGCATAAACGACTCGAAACCTCCAAGTCCCCGGAGTGCAGACTGGAGTACTCTAAGTCCCCAGAGCATGGACTCGAGAATAAACGACTCGAAACCTCCAAGTCCCCTGAGCGCGGGTTGGAGTACTCTAAGTCCCCAGAGCGTGGACTCGATTATAAACGACTCAAAACCTCCAAGTCCCCGGAGTGCGGCCTGGAGTACTTTAAGTCCCCAGAGCGTGGACTCGAGCATAAACGACTCAAAACCTCCAAGTCCCGGAGTGCGGACTGGAGTACTGTAAATCCCTAGAGTGCGGACTCGAGTATAAACGACTCGAAACCTCCAAGTCCCCGGAGTGTGGACTGGAGTACTCTAAGTCCTCAGAGCGCGGACTCGAGAATAAACGACTCGAAACCTCCAAGTCCTCGGAGTGTGGACTAGAGTACTCTAAGTGCCCAGAGCGCGGACTTGAGTATAAACGACTCAAAGCCTCCAAGTCCTCGGAGTGCAGAATGGAGTATTTTAAGTCCCTAGAGTGTGGACTCGAGAATAAACGACTCGAAACCTCCAAGTCCCCGGAGTGCGGACTGGAGTACTCTAAGTCCCTAGAGCGCGGATTCGAATATAAACGACACAAAACCTCCAAGTCCCCGGATTGCGGACTAGAGTACTCTAAGTCCCTAGAGCATGAACTCGAGTATAAACGATTTAAATGACCAAGTCCCCTGAAGGCGGACTGGACGTAAAGTGACTTGAAGACATCAAGCCCTTGGCGTACGGACTAGAAAATATTCTAAGTACCCGGAGCGTGGAATAAAAAATGTGCAATGCCAAAAGATTATCAACTTATTTGAAGATGAATTGAGAAGCTGATGTAACTCGCAATAGCTTGGGTTCCGACCATGATTATACAGAAAACCGGACAACAGAAATCTTCCAAAAGGCAAAAAGAACTAAATTTTATTCATCAAAAATAAGTTTCTACTACAACTCCTCCGAAGAACGGAGTCAAAAGTTTATTTACATAAACTACGAAAACAAAAATAATTACATAGTCTAAACTAGCTCTTGTTGAACGAGAGCATAGACTATTTCTTTGACTTCTTCGACTTTGTGCCTGATGACTCCTCCCCGGTACATTTACCCTTGACGGCGTTCTTTGACGGGGGAGTGACAGCCGAAGAAGTATGAGGAACATCCATAGGTTTGGACCCGCCTGGGAGAATGACCATCAACGGCTTGTTCAAAGGATTGTCCGGGTCCACAGCTTGAGGTTCGACCTTGATCTTGATCGTCCTTTCCTTCTCTTTATCAAGATGCTCCTTCATGCTCATTTCGGACGTGTGCTCGGAGACGCTTGTAATTTCAACTTCATAACTCCCATCGATGGGGGAGGAAGTCTCAGATTTGTCCTCATCAAGCGCTCTGATCACCTGAGCATCGGGTCCGGGAGCCTCTCCTGCATGAATGGCTTCACTTGTTTTTCCCACTCCTTGGAGACATCGCTCCTCGATGTGGGCTCAAGATCATAACGGCCTGCGTAAAATCACGAAAAGCAAGTATTAGAATGCGATAGCTTCTGGTGAAAGCGAAAACTCTTGGAATGTGAAGTGAAAGAGTTGTCTACCACATTCCGGCTGGCTCTCAACCGTCAGGGGGGTCTCACCCTCTGGAATAGGTAACAAAACATGAACACCAAGGCCGGGGTCCTCCGGGTCATAGCCGATGTGTTGTTCAAAAGGATCGAGTATCGCCGACTAGTCGGCTGGGTAGGCACACGAGATGGAGACTCAATCCCGGATGGACCAGCGATAACTTCTTTCCCTTTTGTTGATGGGGAGCCTTTGCAATAAATAGCTTTAGCCGCTGACAGGTCCGAAGGCTCATTTCCCTAAAGGAATTCTTTTATTAAGGCCCCCTCGTCAACCTCCTCGATACCTTGTTCGGCCTTCTTGATTTCAATTAAAGTTTCTCACGCCTCGGCCAAAGATTCGAGATAGCCCTCGCCCAGAAAAGTTAAGTCCCGGAGCATGAGGACGCGGGCATTGAATTCGGCAATAAGCGGGTCGAACATGGTTTTGATTTCTTCTCTACCTTCTCCCTTGGCCGCCTCAAGACGGGAGTCGATTTTCGCAGAGGCTATCTTTTTGCCCTCTTCGCGAGCTTCATTCTTCAGCGCCTCGACTTTAGAAAGCTCGCCCTCAAGTTTCGCCTTCAGGAGTCACGTTGCAACAATCTCGTCGCAATACCATTGCGACTCTTTTTGGGCAGCAACCTTCTCCTCTTGTTCTTTGCGGAGTCGCTCCTCAAGTTCTTTAACCCGAAGACAGAATGCATCCCTCTCTTTTTGCACCGAATAATTTTCCAAAGCCAATGCCCCACAGCGTTGTACCACCTCGTCGAGTTCATTTTTGTGAGTCGATTCCAGACGAGTTACGGCTTCGGCCGTATCCTTGGCGCTCTACTGGGTGGCCTCAAGTTCAGATTTGTAAGTCGCAATCTCTTCGTCGTGAGCTTTAATGATATCTTTGTCATGGATAGCCTCAAACTTCAGGCGATCGATCTCATGTTGGCGCTCCATGGAGACTTCTGAAAGTTTTTCAGCCAAATGAACAAACGCGTCATGTTGGACATAAATGTCGTTGGTACAGGCGATGGTGCTCTGTTTAACATCTCCGGGTATATGATGGATCGCCGGGAGAAACTTCAGACCATCAAAGCAGATCTTTGGAAATTTGGCTTTAAGCTCGGCCAGTCTCTCCGATACTGTAGGATCTGTTGCGGGAAAAAGAGGAGACACTTTGAGAGTTCAGCTCTCCTGTGAGGATCCCGGGATTGTCGTGTGGAAGAGGAATCGAAGTGTTGGTCTCAGGGGACATCGGATTGCGACCCCTTATAGCCGTGCTTATCTTTGCTTTATTCCGAGTGAGAATAGGGATGTTGGTGGTACTTGGGATGATAATATGTTTTCTTCCGAGATGATGAGTCTCGGGAATGATAATCCCTATCACCATCATCGTCTCTGTCCGACGTTTCCCGGAACCTGAGTCACGACCAGAGTGATGGAAAACAGATGACCCAAGGAGGCGATCAATTCTGTGTGTACGCCCCATGTCACCTGCATAGAATTTAAATAAAAACGAATTAACAAAGAGTAGTGTGACGATGAAAATCTAAGTGCAAGGTGAGTGCATGTGTGTGTGTCCTAGTGTTTCCCCCCGACGGACCAGTTTCTATACTAATGGGAGTTTTTTCTCCCTGAGTTTGGGCTTGAACACCTGCATCGCCTCTGACGGGCGAGTGAAGTTTAAGTGCCTTCGGATCATCGAAATCATAATTAAGTAGATCTTCAGGTATCGAGAGGTTCGAGAGGCCCATTAAAGAACTTTCCAAATGTTGTGAGGAGGCCTCTTTCTCTGTCGGAATAAGAGTTACTTTAGAGGTTGCGCCAACTTTTTCCGTCCTTATCTTGTACGTCAATTTCTTTTTCCTCTTCGAAGGGGAGGATGACGTTTCGATGTCATGAACTTCAACTAGTGGGTCCTGAGTAGGCCCAATGTTCTCATCTTATGCTTTGGGTGTTTCATTTTCTTTGATTTCTCCTTCTTCTAGTGTGCCAGGAGCATTGCGTGCTGAAGACTCAGCTTGTTTTTCCCTCTACCGGAGGCGGGTCTGGGTATGCAAACGCCCTGAGGAAGGCTTATTCGATGGCCTTCTGCTAACAGTCCAAACCTCGAAAATGACTCATTTGAAATGAGAGTTCGGATGTCCCGTTCGTCGGAAGGAAGGGCGTTAATGGCTTCGACGGCTTCAGAATACCCGTGACCGTCAGGACGTGGATTGATACCTGAAAAGATGGAAAAAAGAATTAGAAGAGGCACGGCTTTGACCAAGCATGAATATTAATCCAGAGAAAAGACTTACTTGCTTCCACCCATCTCCTTGCGAAACCAGGAGGGCAAGGCACGTAAAACCATTCCTGTTTGTACAAGTCGAACTTGCTACATGCCCCAGTTAAGATTTGGCATTTGTTGTGTGGCTCGAGAAACATGAAAGAGGGGCTATCTCTGCGCTTCTTGATCATATATATATATATACATATATATATATATATCTGATGTCACCCGGGGTTGGAGGCCTAGAAAGAACAGTCATGAAGAGGACGTAGGTACCGTAGATGAAGGTGTGACCGTTTGGGTGCAATTGAGACAGATCAATGTCAATGTATTGCAGCACGTCCCGAAGAAATAAGTTGAACGGTGGCACGCTGCCGACCCAGCACATAAACTTATTACAAGCTGTGTATCCAACTGGGGCAGGTGTGGATGATCGTGCCCTGATGGGACTAATACGTCGTCGAAGGGGATTCCATGGATGGAGCATATCCGACGGAGTGCACTTTCATTGATCTTCGAAGCCTGTGAATCGATCGGGTTGTCCAAGAAAATTGACGCCTTCAGGGCGTCGAGAGCTAAATTATGAGCAGGGGAAGTCGACGGCTTCGAAGTATCTGTGACTCCTTCTTTAGAAGACAGCTCGGGTCTATCCGAGATCGTGGCGGAGCTGGATTTCTTAGACATCTTTGGTAGAAATTGAATCCCGTAGAGTACCTATTTGAACTATACTTGAAAAACAATCGACGTTAGACTTAACAACACAAGTATTCCCCCCGTGTGGTGTGTGGACTAGTGTGACAATTCAAGCATAAATGATGAAAAATTGAAAGTCATGGAGTTAATGGTATAAAGTTGAGCTTCGAATCGTCGCCTTCGAAGACCGTCATCGCTGACCGTCTCCAAAAACCTACCCTATGGTGTTTACAATTTTGGACTCAAACATTGGCGCTATATGTAAGAGGAAATTATCCGTTTCTGTCAATTTAGGTTCAGGCTTGTGATTACTGAAACTAGAAAGTTATCAGTTCATATTGGTTCGATATGCTAGTTGGCTTAGGTCCTTGTCCTTGTTTTTGTCATAGGATTAGCCAAAGTAAATGTTGCTCGGCCTAAGTGTCGTTCAGCCAAATTATCGTTTGGCCTTAGTGTTGTTCGGCCTAAGCGTCGTTCGGCCAAATTATCATTCGACCTAAGGGTTGTTCGGCCTAAGTGTCATTCGGCCAAATTATCGTTCGGCCTAAGTGTTGTTCGGCCTAAGTGTCATTCCACCAAATTATCGTTCGGCCAAATTATCGTTCGGCCTAAGTGTTGTTCGGCCTAAGTGTCATTCGGCCAAATTATCATTTGGCCTAAGTGTTGTTCGGCCTAAGTGTCGCTCGGCCAAATTATCGTTCGGCCTAAATATTGTTCGGCCTAATTATCGTTCGGCATAAACCTTGATTGGCCTAAGTATCGTTTGGCCAAACTATTGGTCGGCCTAACTATCGTTCGGCATTCATGACCGTTCGGCCTACGCACTGTTCGGCCGAAACACCGTTTGGCATCCTGTCCATTCCCCTCTTCCCTTCGATTTTTCCACTCCAATTTCGTTCGGCATGGGGAGGTCAGGTTGGACCATGGCCGTATCGACCTACACCAACAGGCCTGACCTCTAACTTCATTTTCATGCTACCATAGGATTGCTCGGCATTGAAAGATCATGTCGAGCCGCTACAATGCACCTTCCACCTCTCTCTTCTCTGATCCATCCACTACGAAATCACCTAAGAGCATACTAAGTTCCATCCCAAGAACACGACCGAGCCTCAATTCATCACCCTTATTCACATGCCCCCTACTTTTTACGGCCTATGAAAAATTTGCAAATTCGAGTAATACCTAGTGTCTCCTAACTTGAGAGGGTGATCGAAAGTTTCTTACCGAAGAATACGGAGAGAGCTCAGGGATCTGTGAGTTTAGGATTGAAGGTTGTTAGAACCGAACTTAGGAAGGGCTTGATGAATTCCACGGAGGTAAGTTACGAGTTCTTGGAAGTAACGGAGGTAAAAAAGTGAAAAGAGAAGAAGAAAGAAAATGCTGACTTTTATAGGAGAAGAGGGAAAGTCGAAGAGACTATGACCGGTAGAACCGGTCATGACGGCCTCGTTCATCATCGAGGAAACTAAACCACACCTTGTAGTAAAGCACAGTGGACACGTGATTCAAAGCGCACCACGTTCGACCACGTGATGCACTTTGGGGGGCAAGTGTTACCTGGAGATTTGACCAGGCAACTAAGTACTCGGCATTCAGGAACGCTCGGCATTTGGAGAGCGTTCGGCATTAGAAAATGCTCGGCATTTAGAGAGCGCTCGGAATTAGAAGGCGCTCGCATCCAAGCCTTGTTCGGCGTGATTCCATACTGTTCGGCATTCAGGGTGTTCGGCATTCGGGATGTTCGACTTCGCTTTGTTCGGCATGATTCCATAATGTTCGGCATTCAGGGTGTTCGGCATTCGGGATGTTCGGCTTCGCTTTGTTCGGCATGATTCCATAATGTTCGGTATTCAGGGTGTTCGGCATTCAGGATGTTTGGCTTCGCTTTGTTCGGCATGATTCCATACTGTTCGGCATTCAGGTTGTTCGGCATTCGGGATGTTCGGCTTCGCTTTGTTTGGCATGATTCCATACTATTCGGCATTCAGGGTGTTCGGCATTCGGGATGTTCGGCTTTGCATTGTTCGGCATGATTCCATACTGTTCGGCATTTAGGGTGTTCGGCATTCCGGGTGTTTGGCTTCGCTTTGTTCGGCATCCAGGATGTTCGGCATCACTTCGTTCGACATGAGGATATCGTTCGGCATTCATGCCTTGCTCGGCATTTTTGCCATTCGGCCTCTCTGGATCGGCACACATAGATCACTCTATTTGGGCCGAGATACCAAGCTGCTAGGCCCACCAAAGAAGTCTAGCCTACCTCCGTCTATAAATAGAGAGGCAGGGGCACAATGAAATAGACCATTTTTCGAGAACACCGGGGAGACTCTGCCGCATTCAAGACTCATTCAAGACTATCTTTTTTTGCTTAGAAATTGTGTTTGAGTGATTGACATACAGATTGTATCTGTAATCGATTATCGAGAAAAGCAATAAAGATATACCTCAAAGTGGACGTAAGCGATTGCGCTGAACCACTATAAATCTGGTGTGCGTTGTTTCTGCATTTGAATTTACCTATTGTCTTCTGTTTAACTTTAGTTTCTTCATTAATCTCTCTACACAATCTCTCCTAAGGGTGTTAGTGACCAATTCTGGTGCTAACAGTTACCTTTGTAACTATGTAACTACTACACGAGTATGCCATACCCTGGTCGTTTGCAACCTTTATCCGAGGATCCTCAACCATAAAGCAACAACCACAAAGTAATAAATTTGCAGCAACCACATAAATTAAGTATATAGGCTCCATACCATGATACCACCCTTTTCCAGAAGGAAATGACATACCCTCAGGGGGCGCTACCCCCAAATAACCTTGCTGCATCCTTCCTGTTTCAACCATTTCCGGGGTGTAAGGTCTAACGAAGTCTCATCCATAAAGCTACACTTTTCACAAAGCCATGCTTCTATCAACAAATGATCAGCAGCACTTTGTATGCCACATTACCAACTTGGGAATGTATCACTAGTAACCATAACCTAGATAACCTCTGAGCTCGTACGTCTTAGAGAAGGGTGTTAAGCTAAGAGAATAAATTCTCCGCCACTAACAGAAATGTATTTGATAGAAACTAGCTTTACATCTCAAAGTGTAACGTCAGACGCACGTCCATACAAGTCCATTCCAAGATCGAACGGAACCGAAGGCACTTCAAAGAAGCCCTTGCGAATCTGGATATTCACTACTCACGTCCGAAATCCCTATCACAAAGGGTGAAAAAATCTCTATACCAGAGCAACCCATTGCAGAGACAATCGATAAGTAATCCTTTCGCTTCGAAAATACCCGATCTTCAACACCATCTTCAAATGCAATCCCATTTCATCGTGTCATTATTCAGAATGGGTTTTGTAGCACAAATTCCTCTCCTGGATAATCCGAATAACGAGCGCTTATTTTAAAAATAAGCGTTACATTCAGATTTCAATTAAATCACAAAAAATATCCACTTTGATCTTTTAAACAAAAGATCCGTCACTATCACAAAGATTCGATGTGGTTTTTGAATATCCATTTGAAATCCGACCCCCAGTCGCATCGAAATTCAAAGGTCGTCTATGGGCCAATATTGATAGTCGGTTATTTACTATCAATCAACATTCACAGAAATCACTAGATTTAAAAAAAATTCCCCAAATTATTTATTTTCAAAATATCTTTGCAAGATATAATTTTAAACTCCAAGCATTTGAAAACAAATTTCAAATTACTTTTCACCTTTCAATCTTTTGAAAACAAATTTCAAATCACTTTTCACACTTCAATCCTTTGAAAACAAATTTCAAATCACTTTTCACACTTCGAACCTTTGAAAACAAATTTCAAATCACTTTCCTCAAGAGGAATAAATTTCCAAATATTTATTTAATTCCACTGAAAATTTGCCGAGTTCAAATACTTTAAAATAATTTAAATTACTTAAACAAATATATATACTTGGAAATATTTAAAATAAAACTATTTTTAAAACATCTTATTTTAAAACTTTAGTTATGAAATTTTATGCTCATGTCTCATATAAATCTTAAGCCCAAAATAATATTAAAATAAAATTATTAGATAGAGTTTACTATTTGAATAACCATTTTCTAAATCAAATATCAATTAAATCTTTGAAATAATAATTTCTATAATTAACTTCTTTACTTTAAAGATTTAAAAACGATTCCCAAAAATAATTCCTCCAACAATATCCTTTCAAATCAATTTCTAAAACTTTTATTTTATACTTCAAAAGCTACTTTGAAAACATACTCGGCTTTCCAGAGAAAATACACCTTCCATTTCAAAATGGACCATTTAAATCAATAAATAAATTCTTCTTGATTTATCTCAATTTATATTCCAAATCCACAAATTTCTTTCCACAATTTAGAAATAAACCAGTATTTATTTTTAAAACAAATTTCTCTTTCCTTTTTAAATTCCCAATGTGGATTTAAATTTTCCAATATCCACTGATATACGATTTTCAAATTGATTTCAGAAATCATTTCCAAACACCAAATCAATTTCTAAATTGATTTCAAATTTTATTTTAAATACCAAATCAAATTCCAAACTGATTTCTAAATTTATTTCAAACACCAAATCAAATTTCTTATTGATTTCCCAAAGATTTATTTTTTAAACACCATATCAATTTCCAAATTTATTTCTAAATTTATTTCTAAATTTATTTTCTTTTGAAATAAATTCCTTTATCCTTTTCAAACTATTTAAATTCCATATTTTAAAATAAATTCTTTAACTTTTGAATCACAAATAAAGTGGGCCAACCCATAGCCTACTACAATTTTCAATCACAAATAGAATCATACACAGATTATAATTAAATCAACAGACAACATATGAAACAAATTCAAATATTTGAGGAATCCAGTTGGATCCCTCCAACCTGTTTTCCTGCATCCACAGATGTTAGCACAACAATTAAATACCAATTTCACTTCGAGGTGGAATATCACGGTATATGGGATTTATAAAATATCATCCGCTACTATGCGGTGCATAGGGTCTCGTCCGCTATATAATGCGGGAAATCAATCACTTTAAATATATATATATATAATACCAATTCCACTTCGATGTGGAATGCCGCGGTATATGGGTTTATATAATATCCTCCGCTATTATGTGGCGCGTAGGGTCTAATCCAATACAACTGATAATAATTTATCATCCAAGCACACAATCAACAATTTTAAATTTAACTATTTAAAATTAAATCGAAAAATCTGATTGAGTGAGAAGATCTCACCTTTGCCTTTATTTTGCAATCCAACCCAAACCAGCCATTTCTTCAAGATTTAAAACCTTGTAACAACATTATAAGGTTTTATTAATATTTTAATTGATCGAACAATTAATTGCCATTAGATAAATTTAATTAACCAATGATTTTAATTTAAACTAATAATTTAAACTAAAAATTTTACTTGAACAAATTACCTTTTACCAATTTATTTTTAGTAACTAAAATAATTAATAAATTTTGTTAAATAAATCTACCTTCAAAATATATTTTATTTTAAAATTAAACAAGTAGGTATAAAATGTGTATAGGTTTATTTATTTATTTTCTTTTCGCAATATCATATTTATTAAATTAAACAAACTGTTTAGTCTAATTTCATAGAACTCTTCTATATTCAAAATCCCTATATATATGTATTTAACTGTAAAATAATTTCTGTTTTGAATTTTACATATATTTTTCGAAATCCTAGCTACTTTATATATATATATATATATGTTAGAAACAAATTTTCTTTTTTTGATTCTAACATATAAATTTCAAATCTGCATGTATTAAATCAAGTTTAATAAATAAAAATAAAATAAAAACAAGTAAACAAATTGAATACCTCATTGCCTATTTGAAATCACGATGCACGAAACCAAATGCCCTAGCCACGCGAGCTCGACTTCCTTTGCAACTCCCAAAACCCAATAGCAGCGAAAATATCGCAACCCATCGAACTCGCGGCCTTGATAGACAACGAAATTGACATCGCATTCCCATCATCCTCGAAACCATCGTGCCTATCGCAACGAGGAAGCTCACGCCTTTAACTCCAATCGCAACTCAATCCGCGATGCGCTTGAGTTTGGCCCAGAACCCAATCTTCGCTGCCATCACTTCGAACGAATCAAATTAGTTTTTCCCATCTCTATTTCGAGCTGGCGGAGGAAAAGAAAATCAAGACCTCCCCTTTTTCGAAACATCGGTCATTATTGATTTGAATATCAGCACATAACGAGAAACGAAACAAGTATTAGGATTCGAATTCGATTTGGAAACTTCTCGTTCCGCCATTTTAATTCATGCAAATGTGATTTTTGAATTTAAGGAAGGGCTCAGCATTTTTTTCTTCTCTGGGCAGTTATGATTTTTTTAGTTTTAAACGAGGATGTTTTATTTTATCTGATTTCATTTTTTTCAAAGAGGAAGGGGGGACACATGTAAGAGGATGTAGGAAACGTGTCCATAGGGTGTTGACAAGTGTTGAGTGAGGTCAACAGTAAATAGAAAGGAAAAATATATTTTATATTTTTAAATTCAAATTTAAATTGTCTTGATTCTGCAACCCATAATCTCGATCTCCAATCGAAGCATGCCGCCAGGTGTTTGTAAAGTAATACCCCTATTCCAAATGTAATGGAAAAGGTTTCGAGTCCAAATTCGATTGTATGTAGAAGATAGTTTTTTGAACCAGTATTTATATTGAATTTTCGATTTAAATTCAACGCGTCTATCAACCTTACGGACACACGACAACCTCGAATGCTTCGAAAATTAAAATCCGATAATAAAACATTATTATGGATCCAACGGAACTATTTTCATCAAATTCCGAGACTGTGCCCCGGAAGGCTATTTTTTAAATATCGATTTAAACGATATACATTCAAATCTGAATAAATCATTTTCGAATTCAATTCTGAAGCTTCCATTATCTTCGGTACTATCAACATAAATTTTCCAAGCCTTTGACATATTTTAAATCAGCTTAAAAATCAAGATTTAAGATTTTACCCAACTTCACATTATTAAATTCAACAATTTAATTGCCAAATTCATAGCAATATTTGAAATTCAAGTTTAAATTAAATTCCAAATATTTAAAATCAACTAAATATCTCAATTTAAAATGTTCAAAATTTTGAGTCGTCAAAATCACACCTACTTGGATTTCAAAGATACCAAGCACACCATAGAGTATAAAAGTTTGATTTGATAGAGTTTATAGACTCAGAACTTTGATCTTGATTACAGTTGTTCCTATAACTCTTGAATAACACAGTGATCTTGAGAGAGATGAGAGAAATTATAGAGTATATGAAAGAGAATCAAACTAGTAATGATCGGATTTAATTCTAGATGAATTTTGTTAGAGTTTCGATGTAAATTGATTTAGAAATCAAGAGAGTGAAAAGTGGAGAAAGAAATATGAAAGTAGTTAATGAAAATTTGTTTGGAAATCTGGTGTATATATAGGGAAACAACGGTCATGTCCATTCGCAAAGAAATAGGATGAAAAGTCACTTCCTTTCAAAATTTGAATTTTGAAATTTACGGCAAGTATGTTGACATATAAGAATTGTATATGTCGACATATCCTTTACAAAATAAAAAATACTTTATAAAAATTATTTTGAAAATCCGTTGCTTTGTAAAATAATTTGATACTTTGTAAAAAAAATTAAATATAGCTTATACAAATTTTAATCAAAATATAAATTAATAAAACTTTAAAAAAATAAGTTTAAAATATTTAATAAGAATATTCAATATAATGTAAATAACATATATTAAATCAACATAGTTATAAATTATCAAAGTATAAACAAAAATTCAATATACATAAATTTAAAAACACTAGAAATAATATCTTTATAAGTATAAGAGATTTGAAAATCATTTTGGGAATATTTTGAAATATTATTTTAAAAATAGAATATTTGAAAAACAATTTTTAAAATAAAATTAAAAAAGGTAAGAGAGATCTAGAAAGTGCCATCAATGTTTTAATATAAATTCTATGACTTTATAACTTATCTAGAATATCTTGAAATCTTGAACTCTTCAATGCTCATGAGTCTTCATTCTTGAACTCTTGAAACTTTCTATCATCATCTTGAATCTACTCTTGATATCAAGATCTTGATTTGTAGTCTTCTTAATTAATACATGTCTAATATCCTACGCTATGTACTATATATATCTTGATAAAACATTGTTATCTATATTTTATATAATGTTCTCAAGTTGTTATCATCAAAACCAACACCTAAGGTACTAACATTATTCATTTGCTTAACATAGATATTAAACAAATTTAAAACCTGTTTTAACTTACTTTAAATTCTGATGAAGGTCCAAGATGATTTGGATCTTATTACTGAGTCAACCTTTAGACTTTTTCATCTGTCGGGTTAGGCAAGTAGCTAGGAAGAGTCGGACTCTGGTATACAAACTCATGACTAGAGTCTACATTTCTTAAACAACCATGAGGTAAAGACGTGCATTAGTTGGTCCAATAATAACGTATGTTCCACTTAACAAAGATGTTTAACAAAAAATTTAAACCTGTTTAAAAAAAATTCCTTTCAAATTAAAATTATAAAAATTCAACTTTTATAATTTTACAAAATTACTTCATGTCGATTCCTATATTGAGTCATAAGTTTCTAACTATCCAAAATTTCATAAAATTCATTTTATTTCAATAATTGAAAACTACTAATCAACAGATCAAACAAGATCTACCCAAATGCATATGATACATGCATCCATAATATACCTTAACCAAAATCTTAAGAGCCAAATATCGAGATTCATTTCGAATCATTTGAAAATAATATATACTTATAATCCTTGAATATCAAATCATACTTTTGAAATGTATATCAAAAATATGTTCTACCCAAACAATTTGGTAGCTTGGGTACTACAGTAGCCTTTCCTACTTTGAAACTCGTAAATAAAGGCCGATGATGCTGGAGTCATCACCAGAATTATTTTCCAGTAACAGAGTGAGTTAGGTACTTTCTATCTCATGCCTTTTGGATTAACCAAAAATCATTTCCAAAACAGTATTAAATACTTCATAAACATTACTAAATACTATGATATCAATTTCATAAACCAATTTCTCAATCGTTTACTTTTAAATAATGCTATTATTATTTTTCAAAATCTTAAAAAACCAATTTCTAAAGCACCAGGTTTTAAGTTCTCAAATTTTTAGTTTAAATATTTTTTATTTATAGACTACATTTATAAACCATATTTATATAAGTCACTTTCTTATATAAACTATTACACTAGTGTTTATCTTAAGAACATCTTAACTTTCTTTAAGATTATACTACATAACTTTTATTACAATTTAATTTTAACCCAACATTATCACCGAACGCCTTATAGTCAAATTGTGTAACTTAATTCACTAGGTGTTCATTTTTAACGTTCCCTTAAATTACAGTCTACCATTCCCATGTTGTACAAAGTTAAATTACTTACAAACTGGCTTAACACAATTCTAAAATCAATAAATAATAGTAAATGCTCATAAGCTGACCAAGCATAACAAATCAAAAAATAAATAATAATTAAATATTATCATTCCAAACAAACAAACACATCATAAATAACTATATCAATTTATGAAAAATTATTATTTTATATATAAAATATAATCCAAGGTAAAATTATTTCATTTACCTAATTTCAAAAACAACACTGTGTTGGTTTTCCCTATTTAAGTATGTAGAAATCCCTATCGATGCCATGGCTTTCCATGTACCGACCAGAATTTATAAATCACTCATAGAACAATTAACACAATATAAAATATTTTTATAACACTAACAAATATGTTCTCTTGTATATATATATATACTCTCAGACTCATTAGAAGGTATTACTAACCCTATCTCTAATGAGTTTACCCTAACAGATTAGTGTTCACTCAACCCGAGCTCTGATACCAACTGTGATGACCCTCCATTTTGAACGATTTAAGTCGACAATAAACCATACATGTCTATCTCAAATAGTCCAAAAAATAGAATATCGATGGAGTTTTGATTTAAAGAAATAAAATGCAGAAAAAGAAAATATACAGTTACTCACAGTGAAATTACCAAATATAATAATTACATAAAAGTGAAAGAAGCTGTTTTACAATATACATTTGATTTCATTTTTACAATATAATTAGAGTTGTACATTTAACAAACATACCAAAATAATATAGCGAATAATGCTTGTAAATATGATCATCCAGACTCCATCTTCATCTTCAAGAACCACGTCTTCGGATCACTGAAATACTTAGGCCGACTCGAGCATAAAAGGAAATTATACACTTGAGTTAGATCTAAAAATTCTTGTGTATGTTAACTCAATATCATGTGAAATATGGGTGCAAATAACTTAAGAGATGCTACATGATTTTCCTAAGGATCTGTTAAACTATCTATATGTAGTAAGATACGTTATATGTAGTGTCTATCAGTAAAGTAAATATTTTTCTTAGCATTATAGTTTTACATTAATCCCTCATAACACATTTTTAAGCATTATTCTACAGTTTTCCTTGTAACACAACTAGTAACGTCAGTACTAGGGAGGCACAACGATAGGACAACACTAAAACAAAATCATAGCGGTTTCGTATAAGAATAATTGTATGACAAGACATGTGAGGCAATGCCAAAGGTAGAATTCTACCGGTTTACTTGTCCCGACCGGTCGTAACCCCTAATGGCCGACCGCGTCCATCCTCCAAAATCAAAGGTACACCAATCGAGTCCAAAATCAAGAAATAATATGAGGGAAGGATGTCTGCTAAAGGTAGCAAACCTCTTGGCTGGTTCTTAGGGCTCCTGTTTTAGTCATTTCAAATTGACACAAATTTCAGGGCTATCCATTATCATTCTCTCGCTTCATTCTAGTAAACGTTCGACAATCCAACCACTTCATTCTAGGCATCCTCTATGTACACAGTTATTCAAGTAGTTTTGGTATTGACAGAGGGTATGCCAATATTTGGCCCCGGTCTCTTTAATAACCAATCTTTCATTTTACACACTGTTTGGTCATTTTAAATTTCAAGAAAACCAATCGTATTTCCATCTCAAAATATCATTACTTAAATTATACATATTAGATTTAAAACAGTTTCAAATTTAAAATACTTTGAGAATAAAATATTTTTGATTATAAAAATAAAATAGTTTTGAGTTTAAAATAAATTAGTTTTGAATTTAAAATAGTTTTTTTTTCATTTCAAAATATTTTAATTCAAGTCCAGATTTCAAATTTAAAGCAAATTCAAATTTCACATTTCAATTTAAAACAATTTCAAATTTAAATTTCAAATAACTTTAATTTGAAAGGATTTCAAATCTTAAATTCAAATTTCAAAATTTAAACCTTTAAAATAATTCAACTTCGATAAATTCAAACAGAATTTCAATTTCAAACTTTAAGATTTAAAATTAATAGATTCAATTTAAATTTCAAATTCAACTTTAAGATTTAAAATTAATTAATTCAAATCAAATTATTTAAAATAATTTTATTTAAATAAATTTAAATTTGAAATTTTAAAACCATTTCATTTAACCAAATTCGGTGTTCATTGTTTAATTTTCTACCCTAAGGCCAAGTGATCATTTTATTTTAAATTTCAATTGCATGGATATATATCATTTCAACCCATATTTAAATGCCATGGGTATATATCATTTCAATTATAATAATATACAAGGTGTTAACGAGGATATACCGTAATCAATAATATCATCCATATAACGCCATATCATCCATTAGCAACTATACGCATACACATGCAATCAACATCCAAATTGAACCATTAAACAGACACCACAAAAAGATTAATTATCACATATGGGGTTGTTCACCAAAAAAGGTACTCAATTTCAATGTCAATTTAAATTTCCAAATATCAAATCAATAAAATTTATGACATCATGACTTGGTGTAGGATCAAATTAACCTTATAGGGAGAGTGAATAGGGTTTATAAAAATTCATAGATAAATAAAAATTTCAGCACAGATAATAAAAGAGTAGATGTGGAAATAAAAACGACACACAGATTTGCCCAGCTTCAGCAAAACACGCCTACGACTGTCCCTAAGGTTTCTACTATGAATTAAACAAACGACTACTTACAGACCCTGTAAACTTGCGACTATCTCTTACCTATTTGTTCTAACTCTACGCTTAAAACCCTGCCATAACACAGTCACTAAGTTGCGATTCTCGAACTATGCCCCATAGTTCGTAACTAGATACACTAGAGTTTTACAATTTAAAAGAAAAGTACAATAAAAATAAAAGAGAGAAAACCCTAAATAAAAAATAAACAGGCGTAATTTAATTTGTTCAAATAAACTCCACAAGGCCCATTATCAAACGAGCGCAACCTGATAGATATGATATGCGAATCCCCTTTTTTATTTTCTAGTTTTTTTTGCTTCTTTGCCCATTCTCCTTTTCTTTATTCTTCAGAAATTAGGGTTTCTTGAATGAAGCTGCTGAATGATCGATTGAAGAAATGTGAACGTCTTGATAGCCTTGTCACTCGATCGTATTACGCTTTGATTTGCACTTGCTTCGTCGTTGAGTTAATTTGATGTTTTAATGGTATGAATTTTGTTCCCCTTTTGAATTTTGTATTTGAACTCGACTTAATTTTTACCGATTGATATGGGAATTTATAGGGATCAAACCCTTATATTTTCGTTTTGAGATTTTCAGCTTGAATATTTCAGTTATCATTTTTCGACCATGGATTTTTTGATTAATGGTCGTATGCTTTTCTGACTTGTTCATTGTTTTGATATATGCATATATATTCGAATATGTTTTTAAACAAATTTTACTTGGTTGATTCCCTTTGATCGAACATTTCGTAAAAACTTGACTTGTTATCTTTGAATTCTCTACTATATCCTCGAATATATTTTGGCACTGTTAATTTTGGTATTTGATCAAATTGCCTTGACTTGTTCAAATATGATGCTTCGGTTGGATATTTGCTTTGTTGTTGTGATTCTTATGTATATTCATGTACGCATGTCCTTGGTTACACTTTATAGTTTTGTATATATGCCTTGCTCTGTTAATGATTATCATGATATTTGTTTGAGCTTGCACACTGTTGCTCTTGTCCATGTTGCGGCTTTGAATTCTTTCAATGTTGAGATGCTGGCGATACCTTATTCATTGTTCATTGCAAATCCATACTTCTTCTTTAACTTGCTGCTCTTTTTGCCTAAGTGGTCACTGTCCTTACATGTGCACTGATACTTTCTTGCTTTGTATTAAAGATTTTCTGTACCCTGAAAAGGATTGATTTTGAAATCTTTGATGCTTTATTACTGAATACTACTATCTCTACTTAGTTGATCATTGCAGATCTCTTTCTTGCCTGAAGTGAATTATATGTATATATGCATTTGTTTGTGTGTGTTATCATGCTTGAATATGTCATGTAACATCGTGGTATTTTAAACCATTCGCATCCGCAAATGTCGGACTTGAATTGCTCAAAATATCAGATTGTTAATTATATTTGGCAAAACTCAACATATACAGTAAGTAAATAAATCACAGAATCACGATACAAATTAATATAACGATATGCAGCGGAAACAAAATGAATAGTAGTTCATGAAGCTACTATATATATAACAGAGTAAAGAAGATACAACAGAAGTCTCGAATACAATCGTCAGATGACAAAATAAGAATATATCATAGGAATCAACTGAATAACTACAAGATGAATAGATAGATGGATCTCCAAGCGAAGCACCAACTCCAAAGGTGAGTCTCAAAAGTTGTATCACTCAGTCTGACTCGAGCGTAAAGCAAAACCTAAAACACTCGAGTTAGGATTAACATTCTTATATCAATAAATCCAACTCAAGTGAAATAACAACTGAAATACAAGTAAATCAAAGGATGTTTGGGATAGCCATCCTCTAAGGATCCGTTAAACTATCTACTATGTAGTAATATACGCTATTATAATAATGTCTAAAGTGAGTAAACTATTAAAATAGCGTTAAGGCGTTACATTTTCCCCTTTAAAACATTTTAAAGTGCTAGTACCGTAAAACCTCTAGATTTAGAGGCTACCAGAGGATACTCCATAGGTACGACAAAAATCAAACTCGCAGAAGGCAGCTAGGGGAAGGTGACACGGCACAACTAGGCAATGCCAGGGTAGATATACCAATTACACTTTTGGGCTGGTGGTAACGCATAGCCGCCACTGCAACCAACCTCGAGCCACACTCCTAAATTAAAAGTGCGCACCAAATCAATCACAAAGTAATAGAATGGCATACGAAGAAGTGTGTCCAATCAGAGAAGCTACGTCACTTGGCCCATCTATTGCTCCTGTTTTTGCGACCTTATGCCAACTCAAGGGAGTCGGGTCCATATATATACCTCATATAGGATCGTTGCCACCATCCTACTTTATTTTGGAATCTCCACCACGTACACGGTTGTTAAAGTAGTTTTCGGCATTGGCAGAGAATATGAAAATAACCGATATCGGTCTCTTTAACAAACAAACGTTACTATAACACCGCGGTCATTTCAAAATAGTTTATGCTTCAAAACCAAAATATCATTTCCATTTCAAAACCATATCAATACGATATCATTTCTATTTCAAACCAAATACGATATCATTTCCATTTCAAATATATCCATTTCCAAAAATCATAGCACTTCAAAGTTATAACACTTTCGAAATTATAAAGCTTCTAAAACCATAACACTTTATAAATCATAACTTATAAATCATAATGCTTTGGAAATCATAACATTTTGAAATCATAATACATTGAAATCATATTACTTTGAAATCATAATGCTTTCCTTTAACCTGTTTAGATATTAATAATAGTATATATAATAAAATAGTTTATAAAATAAATAAATAAATAGTTTATATAAAATAGTTATAAGTTAAAATAGTTTATATTTAAAATAATTAGTATTTTAAAATGGTTTATATTAAAATAGTTTATATTAAAAATAGTTTATAACAAACTAGTTTATATTAAAATAATTTATAAAGTAATATATATATATTAAATACTTATATATAATAAAATAATTTCCTCAAATTTCACAAATCGATTCAAATCAACTTGAATTCCGAAATTCAAATTTTATTCAATCTCAATTCACCAATTTCAATTTAACTCAGTTCTCAATAAATCATTTCAAATTATATCGTCTTCAAATACAGATTTGAACTACAAAATAAACCATTTCAATTTCATTATATTTCAAAACTCGATATGTTTCAAAGTTTTAAATATTCAACATTTTCAAAACTAAATTTGATAATTCCATTTATATCTCAAATTAACTTCATAAATTTTTAGTTTTCCAATATTCACTTAATAAAATCCACCATCATTTAAATAAAACTTCAAAATTACAAATAGACTAAATATTTCCTTCAATTTATTTAAACTTGAAATATTCATTTAATCACTTTGAACCAAAGTCAAGTTATAAAGTCATTGTTGTAACAACCCGGGATTTCGCAATTATTTTATTATCTTCATTAGACGATTAATATTGTTTGCTAATTGCAGTTTGGAGTTTTTAAAATCGGGTTGAAATTCTTTTATAAAAGTTTTTAAAGGGTTTGTGGGTTTTAAAAAAAATGGTATTGGCCCACGTTCTATATACCTGGTGCCGTGATAAATCCAATACCCGATCCCCCCTCTCCTTTCATTTTCGTTCGAAAAACCCTAAACAAAAGAAAAAAATGGCGATCGTTCCTTTTCGTTCTTCTTCGATCTGGAATTAGGGCTTTTTGGTGCCGCGCCTTTTTGTTGATCGATATGGTGGTTCTTCGCGCGTGCTTTGTTCTCGTTTGTTCGCTCTCGGCCGCTTCTAATTGGTCAAGTTCGTCTCCGCATTGGAACAAGGTGAGTGACACTCACATCACTCACATCTAATTCTTTCTTAATACTGTGCTTATGTCGTTCGACTTTGTTTCGATGTTGATGAATTTATCTGTCTTGGTTCGATTTCTGTATGCCACGGCAATGATTTTTGGTTGAAATCTGCAAGCATGATTTTGGGGAAAATATATTTTTTGATGAGAATTCGATTGCTTTATTGCCAAGGTTCTGATTTTGAACTATTCGATTTTCCTTGGTCATTTCGGTTTAAGTTGCATTTGACTTCGGTCTTAAATTTGTGTATGCCTTGGTATGTGTTCGCACTGCATACTGTATCGGCCTACATCGTTCATGTCTTTCTGCTTGATGTTGTTGTCGGTCTGTAGCTCCATGTTATGTATCATTAGCTTATCTTTGTTTTCTGTGACTCCTACATCATGATTCAGTGTTGTATTTGCATTGAGCTCGACCTGATGTTGCACTGTTCACTGTTCAATAATGTTGCTGCATCATGTTGCATTGAACACCTCATTTGATCTACTTTCATTGTTTCATGTGTGCTCAATATCACTTGATGTTGTTGCTTCACCACTGAGCCTTATTCATGTATGTTTCATTTAGACTGCTGTATTACCACTTATGTCTGCACTTGCTCGATCCAATTTTCACAGTTGCATGCTTGTTGTGCATTGTTCATGTCACCCCTTTGGTATTGTTGCAGACCACATTGTCACTGTTTGATATAGTTTGCATTTCAGTTGTACTAGTTCCTGTCTTCATTTGCTTGTTGCTGATATCTTGGTTCGGTCTGTATTTTGATGTTCACCTCTCTTGTATCATCACTGTATTTTCGTTACTGCTGTATCTGGTTTGGTACTGTCTCGAACTTGACACTTTTTGAAGTCTGCATCTGTTAGTGGTTCTCTGTCTTGTTCAAAAATGATACTTTCATTTATGTCTTCATGTATGCTTGTTGGACTGGTTCATCTTGTATTCTTCACTTTAACTTTGAACTGTTTGCATTAATTTGTACTTCAAGTTATGTTGAACTCTGTTTTTATGTCAATTGCCTCTGTGTTGCCATTGTGTTGATATTCATGTCTGCACTCTTTCATTTGATAGTTGCTTGTACCTGTATCAATCCATATCATTGCTCTGATATTGCAGCCTGGTCTTGGTGCAGTTGTTATGCCTTTGTGCATTTCACCGTGTTCATTTGAGTTGGCATTGTTTTGGTTTTCCTGTTCGCATGCTTGACGTCGTAGACTGTACAACTGCTCTGTGTTGAATCCAGCTAATAGCTCGGGTTTGACCTTGTGCGCATGTTGTGATTTTATTTTATTGCACTTGAGTTGAATCCGGTATTTTGGGTTTGACCTTGTGCTCGTTTGTGAACTTTCATTGGGCTTTTGTGTAATTTAGCACCGTAGTGGCAAGGAGTGCACACGGGCGTGTACTGCAGCCACACAATATTGATTTTATTGGAATTTCTTTTGCTTTTGATTTATTGATCTTTTGCGTATTTCAGATGCTGTAGTGGCGAGGCGGTACACGCGTGCGTGTACTGCAGCCCTACTCGAATTGACGATTTAATTGATATTTCAATTGTTTGTATTGTTTCGTGTGTCCAATTCAATATTTTTATTTGTATTTTGATTTGGTTTAATTTGATGATTTTGTTGATATCTAATTATCTTTTTGATAATTAGATTATGAATTTCTAATTATTTATTTAATAATTAGATTTTTTGTTAATTGCCGTTAAGGCAATTCTGTTGTTTTCTAAACTATCTTCATTGATAACCCTTTTATTTATCTTCGTTGATAATTTGAATTTGTTGATTTGTTGTTTAACACTGTTACGTGTTATATTTACCGTTATCCGACTTCCTTATTTAAGGATTGGATAGGTGAATTTATTTGGACTGTCCTCTAATTTATTTAATTATTATTGCTTCCGTGCATTAATAACTGAGTTTGAATTAGACTGACCCGTGTATTATTTTCTTTTGAATGTAATACTCAGGTTAGACCGAGTTATTACAGGTTGTAGATATCTTGCTTTGGGTTGCTACTTGAGCTGTGAAGTCTTTTCATATCTTTTGGAGTAGTCGTCGTCATTTTATAGTAGTCAGTGTATTTGTATAGGATGATATATATTCATGTATATTATTCACGATAATGTACTTGTATATGTAACTTCCAGAGTCGACAGCTGTAGTTGTATCATATGTATTGTATCACATGTATTATAACTGACATCAGTTATATATATATATACATGAGACTTTTGTTATCTGTGTTCCGCATTAGTTTATCTGTGTTATTATTATATATATTGTCCTAAACTATTATGAACCATCGTAGTTCGTTTTATACTGGAATTGGGTATGTTGATGGGAGTAAATAAATAAGAGATGAAAAATAAAAATATATACCACTCCTATCGAGATAACTAATACTAGTGTAAGGCCTAACTACGGATGGCCGCTCCTATCCAGCCTTATTCTTCGTAATAACAGACGGTATTTCTTTTAATACTCTTTGTTATTTTGAGCATAGAGGTGGGGCGTCACAGTTGGTATCAGAGCTTGGGGTTTATGGACATAATATAAAACATAACTTAGATGGAACATGTGTTACAACTATTTGTCGATGTTTTATTGTGCTTTGAGTCAAAACTAAAGTTTTGAAATTATGATGAAATTTTTAAATATCTTTATTTAAAAATATGTGAAATTGTGTTTTGATGATTGAGTAATTTGTGTTTGTTTATCAGAGTGCGCAGCAGAAACAGTGAGACTGTCTTCGCTGAGTACAGTTGATAACCATTTTGATTTAAGAATCAAAATAAGAAATTGAAATAAATTTCATTTTTTGTTTACATAGCTGTGTTTATTTTGTTTTCTTTGAAAATTTCGAATCCAATTTGAGGATTCGAAGCGATTGCAGTTATGTGAATTTGTTGAGATTTTTACTGTTTTGAATTATATTCATTGAAGAGATATTCGAGTGATTTCTTTGTTCATTTTGGAGTATACATGCATATTTGGGTTGCACGTTACTGCATTAATTTTACGTTGAACCGGTGTTTGGTTTTAAACGTATTTTGTTGCCGTTATTTTTATAATGGGGTTTTTACATCGGTGCTTAGTTTTTGGAGCGCGGTGTTTTGTTGATCTTTTTAATGAATGGAAATTCACTGGTGTTATATTTTGATGAGAATTATTTTGATGAGATTTTGACGTTTAAAATTACTGTCGCTTTGACTTCAGTAACCGTCAAATTTTAAAGTGGATTTTCAAGCGGTTATTCCGCAATGCTGATTTTGTTGTCCGTTTTTACGGTATTTTGAAAAGTGCAATTTCCTTATCGAAGTTGCTACTGGTGTTGCTGTTTTAATCACGTGTTTTGAAAATTGTTTCAAAAAAAAAATTGTTTTCAATTTTTTTTTACAGTTTACGCTTTCAAAAGAATGAGGAAGCGTTTAAACGTTTCAGCAAAATCGAGCACTATGACCCCTTTCTTTTACTGATTCACTTAATTCCGGACTTGTCCGTTTGAGAATGTGAAATGTTATTTTTTTGAATACACAATTTTGCACTTTCAAGGGAACGATGAAGAGAATTAAACGATTTAGTAAAACTCGTGGTTATGGGTCATGTGCGTTTGCTATTTTGGTTAATTCCGGACTCGTTAATTGAAATATTTGTTACTTTTATGATTTTCGTGTGCTTTCGAGCCACTAGGTTGGACCTTCGGGTCATATGTTGGACCTCCGGGTCATATGTTGGACCTTTGGGTCAATACCAGTACTAGACCTTCGGGTCATTTGTTGGACCTCCGGGTCATTTGTTGGACGCCAAAATTATGTTGATAGTACTTGTAGGCTTCGGCCATTTGTTGATACACGTGCGGCGTAGCTTAAAAACTCGCCATCTGATGAGATCGATCCAACCTTTTATGTTGATTTTCTAGTTATCTTAATTGATTCTAGATATTTGTTGTTTCCGATTATCTGCAGGTAATTGGATATTTGTTGATTTGAGACTTCTGATTATCGTTTTTGATAATTAGATATTTGTTGATTTGGGATTTCTGATTATCGTTTTTGATAATTAGATATTTGTTGATTTGAGATTTCTGATTATCGTTTTTGATAATTGGATATTTGTTGATTTGAGATTTCTGCTTATCGTTTTTGATAATTGGATATTTATTGATTTGAGATTTCTGATTATCGTTTTTGATAATCGGATATTTGTTGATTTGAGATTTCTGGTTATCGTTTTTGATAATTGGATATTTGTTGATTTGAGATTTCTGGATATCGTTTTTGATAATTGGATATTTGTTGATTTGAGACTTTTGCTTATCGTTTTTGATAATTGGATATTTGTTGATTTGAGATTTCTGGTTATCGTTTTTGATAATTGGATATTTGTTGATTTGAGATTTCTGATTATCGTTTTTGATAATTGGATATTTGTTGATTTGAGAGTTCTGATTATCGTTTTTGGTAATTCGATATTTGTTGATTTGAGATTTTTGATTATCGTTTTTGATAATTGGATATTTTTTGATTTGAGACTTCTGATTATCGTTTTTGATAATTGGATATTTTTTGATTTGAGACTTCTGATTATCGTTTTTGATAATTGGATATTTGTTGATTTGAGGCTTCTGATTATCGTTTTTGATAATTGGATATTTGTTGATTTGAGATTTCTGATTATCGTTTTTGATAATTGGATATTTGTTGATTTGAGACTTCTGATTATCGTTTTTGATAATTGGATATTTGTTGATTTGAGACTTCTGAGTATCGTTTTTGATAATTGGATATTTGTTGATTTGAGACTTCTGATAATCGTTTTTGATAATTGGATATTTGTTGATGTGAGACTTCTGATTATCCTTTTTGATAATTGGATATTTGTCGATTTGAGATTTCTGATTATCGTGTTTGATAATTGGATATTTGTTGATTTGAGACTTCTCATTATCGTTTTTGATAATTAGATATTTGTTGATTTGAGACTTCTGATTATCGTTTTTGATGATTGGATATTTGTTAATTTGACATTTCTGATTATCGTTTTTGATAATTGGATATTTGTTGATTTGAGATTTCTGATTATCGTTTTTGATAATTGGATATTTGTTGATTTGAGACTTCTGATTATCGTTTTTGATGATTGGATAATTGCTAATTTTTGCTGATTATGAGATTTTTTAGCCTCTAATTGATCCTAGATTATGTTGATTATATTGAATTATTGTTTTCCATCTATCTCTGTTGATAGTCAGAGTTTGTTGATTATGGAGTTCGTGTTTTCTAATCATCTGGTTGATAACTAGATGGTTGCGGTTTTGCAATTTGTGATTTGTGTTTTCTAACTGTCTTTGTTGATAATTAGGTTTTGCAGATTTCTAATTATCGTATCGATAATTAGATATCGCTGTTTTGTGATTTCTGTATTCTAATTATCTAATTGATAATTGAATATTGCTGATAATTGCATTTATTCAGTTTTGTTGTTTTCTGATTGTCTATTTGATAATTAGACTTTATTGATAATTTGTAAATTTCTTTTATGAAATTAAAAGATTTTTTTGGCGTTTGTATTTCCGACCTTTATTTCTCTAACTTAACCAGTTTATGTTAGAAAAATACCAGTTATTGACATCTTTAATTATGAAAATTGCGGGGACGCAATTTTTATAAGGAGGGGAGTCTGTAACAACTCGGGATTTCGCAATTATTTTATTATCGTCATTAGACGATTAATATTGTTTGCTAATTGCAGTTTGGAGTTTTTAAAATCGGGTTGAAATTCTTTTATAAAAGTTGTTAAAAGGGTTTGCGGGTTTTTAAAAAAAATTATATTGGCCCACGTTTTATATACTTGGTGCCGTGATAAATCCAATACCCGATCCCCCCTCTCCTTTCATTTTCGTTCGAAAACCCTAAACAAAAGAAAAAAAATGGAGGCCGTTCCTTTTCGTTCTTCTTCGATCTGGAATTAGGGCTTTTTGGTGCCGCGCTTTTTGTTGATCGATACGGTGGTTATTCGCGCGTGCTTTGTTCTCGTTTGTTCGCTCTTGGCCGCTTCTAATTGGTCGACTTCGTCTCCGCATTGGAACAAGGTGAGTGACACTCACATCACTCACATCTAATTCTTTCTTAATATTGTGCTTATGTCGTTCGACTTTGTTTCGATGTTGATGAATTTATCTGTCTTGGTTCGATTTCTGTATGCCACAGCACTGATTTTTGGTTGAAATCTGCAAGCATGATTTTGGGGTAAATATTGTGTATGCCTTGATATGTGTTCGCACTGCATACTGTATCAGCCTACATCGTTCATGTCATTCTGCTTGATGTTGTTGTCGGTCTGTAGCTCCATGTTATGTATCATTAGCTTATCTTTGTTTTCTGTGACTCGTACATCATGATTCAGTGTTGTATTTGCATTGAGCTCGACCTGATGTTGCACTGTTCACTGTTCAATAATGTTGCCGCATCATGTTGCATTGAACACCTCATTTGATCTACTTGCATTGTTTCATGTGTGCTCAATATCACTTGATGTTGTTGCTTCACCACTGAGCATTATTCATGTATGTTTCATTTAGATTGCTGTATCACCACTTATGTCTGCACTTGCTCGATCCAATTTTCACAGTTGCATGCTTGTTGTGCATTGTTCATGTCACTCCTTTGGTATTGTTGCAGACCACATTGTCACTGTTTGATATAGTTTGCATTTCAGTTGTACTAGTTGCTGTCTTCATTTGGTTGTTTCTGATATCTTGGTTCGGTCTGTATTTTGATGTTCACTTCTCTTGTATCATCACTGTATTTTCATTACTGCTGTATCTGGTTTGGTATTGTCTCGAACTTGACACTTTTTGAAGTCTGCATCTGTTAGTAGTTCTCTGTCTTGTTCAAAAATGATACTTTCATTTATGTCTTCATGTATGCTTGTTGGTCTGGTTCATCTTGTTGTCTTCACTTTAACTTTGAACTGTTTGCATTAATTTGTACTTCAAGTTATGTTGAACTCTGTTTTGATGTCAATTGCCTCTGTGTTGCCATTGTGTTGATATTCATGTCTGCACTCTTTCATTTTATAGTTGCTTGTACCTATATCAATCCATATCATTGCTTTGATATTGCAGCTTGGTCTTGGTGCAGTTGCTATGCCTTTGTGCATTTCACTGTGTTCATTTGAGTTGGGGATTGTTTTGGTTTTCCTGTTCGCATGCTTGACGTCATAGCCTGTACAACTGCCCTGTGTTGAATCCATCTAATAGCTCGGGTTTGACCTTGTGCGCGTGTTGTGATTTTATTTTATTGCACTTGAGTTGAATCCGGTATTTTGGGTTTGACCTTGTGCTCGTTTGTGAACTTTCATTGGGCTTTCGTGTAATTTAGCACCGTAGTGGAAAGGCAGTGCACGCGAGCGTGTACTGCAGCCACACGATATTGATCTTATTGGTATTTCTTTTGCTTTTGATTTATTGATCTTTTGCGTATTTCAGATGTTATAGTGGCGAGGCAGTACACACGTGCGTGTACTGCAGTCCTACTCGAATTGACGTTTTAATTGATATTTCAATTGTTTGAATTGTTTCGTGTGTCCAATTCAATAATTTGAATTGTATTTTGATTTGGTTTAATTTGATGATTTTGTTGATATCTAATTATCTTTTTGATAATTAGATTATGAGTTTCTAATTATTTATTTAATAATTATATTTTGTTGTTAATTGCCGTTTAGGCAATTCTGTTGTTTTCTAAACTATCTTAATTGATAACCCTTTTATTTATCTTCGTTGATAATTTGAATTTGTTGATTTGTTGTTTAACACTGTTACGTGTTATATTTACCGTTATCCGACTTCCTTATTTAAGAATTGGATTGGTGAATTTATTTGGACTGTCCTCTAATTGTTATTTAATTAATATTGCTTCCGTGCATTAATAACTGAGTTTGAATTAGACTGACCCATGTATTATTTTCTTTTGAATGTAATACTCGAGTCAGACTGAGTTATTACAGGTTGTAGATATCTTGCTTTGGGTTGCTGCTTGAGCTATGAAGTCTTTTCATATCTTTTGGAGTAGTCGTCGTCATTTTATAGTAGTCGGTGTATTTGTATAGGATGATATATATATTCATGTATATTATTCACAATAATGTACTTGTATGTGTAACTTCTAGAGTCGACAGTTGTAGTTGTATCATATATACTGTATCACATGTATTGTAACTGACATCAGTTATATATATATGAGAATTTTGTTATCTGTGTTCCGCATTAGTTTATCTGTGTTATTATTATATATATTGTCCTAAACTATTATGAACCATCGTAGTTCGTTTTATACTGGAATTGGGTATGTTGATGGGAGTAAATAAATAAGAGATGAAAAATAAAAATATATACCACTCCTATCGAGATAACTAATACTAGTGTAAGGCCTAACTACGGATGGCCGCTCCTATCCAGCCTTATTCTTCGTAATAACAAACGGTATTTCTTTTAATACTCTTTGTTATTGTGAGCATAGAGGTGGGGCGTCACAATTGTCCTTTAAAAATCTCAAACTCAATATGTTTCAAATCGATTTAATTAAATAAAATTCTTAAATAAATACCATTTCTAATCAATTTCAAATCTATCTTCTCAATCTTAATTTATTAAATTGATTATAAACTCTATATTTGAGAATATAATTTTAAACAAGTACTTCAAAATATTATATATAAATTACATCAAACTTTATTAAATTAAATCTTATTATCAAACTTATAAATTTTAAATCTTAATTTATATATTTTAAAATAGTAAAATTATAAGTTAAATCTTAAAATTTATAGTTTCAAAACTAACTTATAACCTTTAAAATTTTCAAACATATAAATTTAAAAATCTAAATTTTAAAACTTTATAAAATAACATGTATAAATAATATCTTAAAATCAATATTTATAGAACCAAAATATTCTTTTCGAAACCTTGAAAATCGTTTTCAAAATATATATACCAACGGTGTCTGTATATAGTTTTCTATCCTATGGTCAAGTGATACGGATATTTATCATTTCAATCCGTAATTTAAATTATATATGTGAATATATCACTTCAACCCGCTATCCCAAATTCAATTCAATGAAAATCGCTTAGGTTTATCATTTCAATCCATAACGATTTTCTCATATTCTACAAGATCGTTCGGGGACGTATCATTTCAACCCATAGAGAATTCTATACTAACAGGGAACTTGCAAAGTGATAACAGATATGATAATAATATAACAGGAATATATCATCAATATAAATAACAGATAATAATGTTAGATGTCATAGGTGAACAGATACAGAGATCAGCATATATATATATATATAGCAATGTAAATAACTAACAGCACCATATTTCAATTGTCGTTTCAATTGAAATCAAATTTAATAAATATAAGAATGTTAATCACGAGTGATTGCTCACCTTTTGAGGCTAGAGACGAATGAGATGAGTTACGAATCCAAGCATGAATTCCAAAACAACGCAAGATTGGCACGAATTTGACGGATAGAGCTGATAACAGAAATCGATGAGAACCAATCAAAATCAATTTGATATAATTGAAATGAAATGTATATTATATTAATATTTTACTTCTTTCAAAACAACGTTTAAATTAAAATCCGTAAAAAAATGAAATACACACACACACACACACGCACACACTTAAAAATCAATATAACTTTAAAAACGCATACATTTGAAAATCAAAATCTATAGATATTTTGAAATCAAAGCATCACTATATATATAATCTTATAGTATACGTACTATAAACTTTATATGTAACAGCACATGCCAGTATGCAAATCAACTTATATCCATAAAAAATTATGTACACATTAGGCTAAGAACCATTTATTACTCACGCACACAATTCTAACATAAATGTTTAATAAAACAAAATATATTGCTATTTACAATATCATATATAAAATATTTTAATATTATAGAAATATGAAAGCCGCAAAATATAAAAGATATGTATAATTTATAAAACAGGTTATGAGCAATCTTAATGCGTATATATACCGTATAAAAATCAATACTACTACCAAATAATTTTAGCTTCAAATTTCCTAAATATATGCTAACCGTCATAAACTTGTATAAACTGATAGAGTATAAATTTTATATAAACCAACATATGAAACTAACACATATAAGCTACTTCGTATTATAAAATTTAGAAATATATAATTACTCATATAGGTATATCACAACTAATATGTATGCATACAAATATATATTCAAACCCAAACTATGAATTATACATATATATTCAAACTAATACATATTATCCTACTATATATATACACACACACACCCAAGCAACCTATACCCAACAACAGCACATATTTGTGTATATACTACATCAATGAAACAATACTGTTAAAGTTTTTTTTCTTTTTTATATAAATACTTTAAAATATAAGATAAGATACGTATAAGTACCCTTTATAAGCTCTATATATAAAATACTTTTGCAAAGAAAAAGAAGAAACATGGAGACGCGAGGATAGGCAATGGGATTTGGCTGTGATTCTTGGCGGAGGATAGAGGTGAGCTTGGGCGAGGGGATGCAAGCGCGCCTGGTCACGGCTATGGTTGTTATGTGATGGTCGGTTGCGAGGTGAAGTGATGTGGTCGGTGATGGGGTGGGGTCGGCCTGAGCGGTGAGTGAGAAGGAGGAAGCTTCGGCTTCAAACGATCAAGCGGCAAGGAGAAGGCGAAGGTCGGCGACGGAGGACATAGGGCGGGGAAAGATGTAGCTCGGCCAAATTGAAGAGGAATAGTTTTTTTTCCTTCAAGTGTGAGAGAAGAAGAATGTTGGCTTGGTAAAATGAGCTGCCACTTTATATTTTTATTTTTATATAGCTCAGAAGAAACAAAGAAGGGAACGGAAGAAGGCAGACGAAACGAACCACAATTTAAGTGACATAGTCAATATAAATTTTAACAATGGGAATAGAGAAAAAATAGATGATTGTAGAAAATCATATAAAGCAAATGTCCATTCAATTCCTGACTGTTGGAATAAATGAATGGTCAGAGGAAAACCAAAAGATTTTTGAATCGGTACCGATACAAAATCGTTTTTTTCATGGATTCCACTGTGTACCGAACATCAAAACACAAAATTGAATATGCCGCAGAGAACCGCCTGACGAGACGATTAAAATGGTATACAGATATTAGTGGTACGATCATCCGATCAAAAGTCGATATCAGTATCAAAATGCTGCTAAAACATCTGAATTAAGATAGATGTAGCAATAGCAGTCCAAATTTGGAGAAACGAAATATAACGTCTCACTCAGAAGATGATTTACAAATTTTCTATATAAAATATTCAGGTTTGGAAAATATTTTATTTTCTGATTCAAATTGAAATAAAACTACACAAGAAAATAAACTTCCATATTATTAATTGAAAATTTACCTTTCGCTAAATAAACATATTTCAAATATTAATGTTTTATTTCCAAATTCAAATATTTAAAATTTCACAAAATTCAGTTAATGACGTAAATAAAATTATTAAAATTTACAGGTCTTTACACTCTCCCCCTTCAAAAAAATTCGTCCTCAAAAAGGAATGAGGTAGGAGAATAAGAACAACCAGAAGTGTTATCCCATTTTTGGTCAAAACTGGAATATCAATGTTGTGTGCATTTCCACCACGACCGGAACAAGAAGAAGCAAGCAAGCGTATATAAGTCTGGGATTTCACTCATGATTCAAGTACGAAGGTTCATTCGGTAAAGCAAGGAAAGAGTTCGTTCGACACTACACTCCCCGAGTTCATCCGGTAATAACCGTCATCTGGTACTTAAAACCCCTCGCTTTCGTCCGGTAGTTCAAGTGTTTGAGTTCTTCGGTATTCGAACTCCCCATGGCTCATTCGGCATTCTCAAATATGAAGGCTCATTCGGCATTCCCAACACAAGGGATCATTCGACATTTTCAGTATAGGATCCATTCGGTAGTACCGAGACCGAACCAACTCCACTTCCCTCCCCACCGAATCAACTACAACCTACCGGTCCAACATCTCCACTAAACCAATGCCGAACCGAGCCCCACAGAATCGAGCACCGGACCACCCTCACCGGATGGCTTCCCACCGATCCAAGCCTCACAGAATCAAGCACCGGACCAACCATCACCGGACGTCTCCCCACCGAACCAAGTCCCACCGAACCAAACCAAGACCGGACCAACCCTCTACACACCACCGAATCAAACTCCACCAAGCAACGACCGAACCAGAGCATGCCGAACCAAAATTGCCGGTCCAGATTGCATCAGCCCAGGCCCACCAACAGCTATAAACATCCTAGACCCCTTTCCCCAACCTCACTCTATAAATAGAGGGGCAGGGGTACAACAATGGCAGACAAGTTTGAGAGCTCAAGCCTGGAAGGAACTTTCAAACAACTTTGATATACTTGTAATCAAAGCTTTGTACTTGTAATCAGATCGGAAAAGGAGAATAACATATAAAGTGGACGTAGGCACATTCTGGCGGAACCACTATAAATCTGCGTGTCTTTTATAGTTTAGTCCCTGCTTTTTACGTATTTACATAAACCACCCAAATCACTACGAACAACATAAAATCGACTAAATCATACAACTTGGAGGTGTTTGCCTATTTTCTGTGCAAACATTTTTGGGATATTTGATAAGATCTGTGATTTGTGTTTGAATATTGCTGAGTTGTATTCATACACTGGTGCTTTCACGGTATTTGGGGTTTGTGGCCAATTTTGGCGCAAACAAGAAGAAAATAGATTGAAAACAAAATAAAACAATTTATTTAAAACCATATAAAATTTCAATTTAAATTAATTAATATTCAATAATTGATTTAATCCATTTGATTTCACTAAAATAAATCTTAACTATTCCTAAATTCATTATCTCATTATCCATTTATCATCAGTTTATAATTTCTAAAACCTTAAATTTGAATAGTCATTTATGGCATTCATATTTTATTTAACAAATTTAATTTTTCTTTAGTCCAAATTATTATTAAATTTATTCCACTTAACATATCTTATCACATATATTAAGTATATTTACACTTATTATAACGACTCAAATTTATTTATAAATTCCTTTAACATCATTTTATATTGTATATTACTTAATTACATAGTTAACTTATGAATAATTTTGGTAAGTTATATTGGAATGCAATTGAGCATTATACAAGTAAAATTTTCCTAATTCAATTATTTCAAGTTTATATATTTATTAAAATTCTAGTTCCATTTTATAATTGAAATCATCTTCAACATAAAATTTTAGAATTAAATATCCCATTAACTTCAAATAATTTTGAGATAATATATATACTATATGTATAAAAGCAAATATATAAACATATACATATATACTATAAACCAAGTCATATTTCACAAATTCAAATCAAAATCATTTTCCAAAACAAAAGTGTAGTAGAGCTATAGAATGGTCTCTTCACTTTGAACTCGAAAATGAATGTCGATGATGCGGCCGCCATCACCGAAATTATTTTCCAGTGACAAAAGTGGAGAGCGCTGATTTAAAACTTTTAAACATTTTTTGGAAAATATTTAAATTCGAAAATACTTTAAATAATATACCCTTAAAACTTTAAAACCAAAGTTTGAAATCACTAGAAATTAAATTCTCAAATTCTAAATTTAAATTCTTTTCAATTCTAAATCAATTTATAAACCATGTTTATAATTCATTTATTTATATTATGCAATGGCCAATGATTTACAAAACAATAAATGAATCAAATATTATCATTTTGTTAACCAATTCATTTAAAAAATATCTTTCAGAAAAAATTTCTTATATATATAATATAATCTGTAACAACCCTGTATTTTGTAATTATTTTATTGTATATTTTAATTATTTTTGATGTAAGATTTTGATTTAAAAACTTATTTTACTTATTTGAAATGATTAAATTTATTGTTTAAATATAATCTTGATTTTTATATGAGTTATAATTCCAAACTTGTGTAAGTTGAATATTTGCCAGAAATGTTGATTTTGGTCAAAATAGACAAACTGTGACTTTCAACTTAAAATTTTAAAAGTTTAAAAATTTAATTTTTTTTATTTTATTATGAAAGTACATAAAATTCTAAGAACACCACTTTTCGTTTCGTTGAAATCGGATGTAAATTGTGAAAGTTATACCCTTTACAATATTGTGCGTATATAGGGTTATTTAACAATGACTATTTTAAATTGTATATGTAACAACCAGGTATTTTCAACCATTCGCATCCATTATAAGTGTATAGGTAGACACTCATGCCGGAATTGGATTGCTCAAAATACCGCGTTGTAAATAAAAATTTGGCAAATCTCAGAATATACAGTAAATAAAAATCACAGATCACAGATCACAGACACAGAGTATATAAAAATGCAGCGGAAGTAAAAGAGATAGTAGTTCATGAAGCTACTATGTAAATATAAGATACATCAGAGTTAAATAAGATACAACAGAAGAGTAACAGGATACATCAGGTACAAATCAGATACATCACTGAACTACTGGATACTGAAACAAAATAGATGGCTGGATCTTCAAGGAAAGCTCCAACGCCGAAGGTGAATCTTGAATGCTAACTCAATCAATCTGACTCGAGCGTAAAGCAAAACACAAAACACTCGAGTCAGGACATAAATACTTATAAATTGTAAATCAACTCAAGTGAACAGTAACAAAATGCATCAGTAACTTAAAGGATGCTTGGGACCGCCCATCCTCTAAGGATCCGTTAAACTATTTACTATGTAGTAATATACGCTATATACGGTAGTGTCTAATCAGTAAAGTATAATCATATAGAAAATAGCGTTAAGGGGATGGTGAACCTTAACGCGGTCGGATCTTTAAAACCAAAATCGTAGTGGGCTCGATATAAGGATATGACACGACACGCGAGGCAATGCCAGGGTGGATACACCGTTTGCACTCCCGGACCGGTGGTGACGGCAAGCCAGCAGCTTCCGCCCACCTCAAACAATACCCCCGAATCAAAGTGGCGCCACCGAATCGAATCACAACAGTAATAGAATGGTTTCCGATGGAGCATGCTCGATGAAAGGGTGCGACCCTTTGTGTAGCCCGGTATAGCTCCTGTTTTAGTCATATATGCCAACTCACGGGAGTTGGGTCCATGTAATATATACCTCGAGAACGTCGCCGCCATCCTACTTCATTCTGGAATCTCCACCGCGTACACAGTTGTTAAAGTGGTTTTCGGTATTGGCCGGCTATAAGACAATATCCGATCCCGGTCTCTTTAACAACCAATCGTTATTATAACCCGTAGTTATAACTTTAAAACAATATTTTATACTTCAAAATAAAATATCCTTTTCAATCCAAATCTTTATCAAAATAAAGATTAAATCATTTCCAAAACCATTTCAATATATCATCGTAAAATATCTTTCAATTCAAATATTTATCAAAATAAATATCAAGTCATTTCTAACCATTTCAATATATTAAATTTTCATACCCTTTCAACACTACCTATCAAATCATTTTAATATATCAAAATATCATAACCTTTCAAAGTTTCAGTTCCAAAATATCATATCTTTCATAACTTCTTTTTAAATCATGTTAATATCAAAATGTCCTATCTTTCAAACTCCGTTTTTCAAATCATTTAATATCAAATATATCATATCTTTCAAAACTTCGTTTCAAATCATTTTAATATATCAAAATATCATATCCTTTCAAAACTTCATTTCAAATCATTTTAATATATCAAAATATTGTATCTTTTCAAACTTCATTCATTTCAAATCATTATTCATTTTATTCAATCAAAAATACCATTTCAATTCATATTTCAAAACAGTTTATATTCCAAAAATTCTTTTTTTTTCAATTTCAATGAAGTTATTATGCTTAATAATTAAATTATTAAATTTCCAAAAATTTCAACTTCCAAAGTTCATTTATTCACTTAAGTTTATCAAAACCGTGAAAATTCACTTTTCGCATCATTTAGAAAACTTATACGGAAAGTTACATTCAAAACAGTTCAATTTAACAAAAGACAGCATTTTAAAATGTTATAATAGGTTTACTTAAATTCGAATAACTTAGTTAAATTCAAAAATTATAGCACTTACAAAGATTGCTATAATAGCTTTTAATTCAACTTAGCATTTTAGTTCATTATCATCAACTACAGCGTTTACAAATGTTGTAATATCATTTACATTGTAATTAATAGCATTTCAAAAAATGCAGTCAATTAACTTCAAATATTCAATAAAATTTCTCAACCAATTATATTTTTATTAAAAACATTTCTAACTTATAAAATCATACATTTTCACATTTATAACATCATTTAATTTTCCTCAAGTTCATGATTTTATAAAGTTAAATTTCCATTCAAAAATCAAGATTTAATAATAATTCACTTATTAAAATGCAATGTTGAATTTTTAAAATCCATTACATTAAATTTCAAACTTAACACTTAAGTTCAAATTCTCAAATATAACTTAGTTTATTTTTATTTACTTAACTAAAAGTTCACTTTTAAGTCAATTTCATAAATTCCCAATTTTAGTTATATTCAAAATTTCAACTTAAAATATTCATTCATTTCACATTTCAACTTTGTTAAAAAAATCATTAATATGATATAAAATCACTTTTAATTCATTTGAATTCAAATTATCATAAATTTATCATAATTTCATATTCAATTAAATTTCCAATTATAATTAAATCAAAATTTCCAAAATAACACACGTTCAAAATTTCTAACTTTTTCATTAATTCATTTCACTTACAATTATTCAGAAAATCAATAATATTTTACAAAAATTTTATTTTTATTAAATTTAAAATCAAAATATTATAATAATTAAATTTCTAAAATATTTTAAAATTTTTAGAAAAGCATATTTTAACTACGGGCCTGTATAAAATTTTCTACGCTAGGTAAAGTGATACGGGTAATATATCATTTCAACCCGTAATTTACAAAGAAAATCCGGGTTTTATCATTTCAAACCCGCAATCCCAAGTTAAAATAAATTAAATAAAATAAATCATGCCTATCATTTCAGCCCTTAATGATTCTATTCTAACAGGGAACTTGCAGTGTAATCATATACATGAATAATATAAACAAGGTCAATATCACAATATACAGTCATATATCAGATGTCAGGTGAAAATTTACAGTTTAAAATGGTAATAATATGGTAATAAAATGGCATAGCATATCATATGATCATCATTAACTTGCATAAACATTTTTTTATTACTAAACACTTGTCATCAATTCACTTTTCATAAGTATAAATGTCAGAGTGAGAAAGACTCACTTTTTCAAGCTGAAGACCAAAACAACAAACACAAGTGCGATTCCAAAAGCACGACAAGAACGATATAGAATGACTTTTGATTTGAATGAATGGAGCGCCTTGATATTTGTCTTGTAAACATATACCCAAAACAATACAATAATACATAAGTTTTCAATTCAAAAACGACTAAACTAGGCTAGAAATAACTGCATAAATCAGGGAAGAGTTGCTATGCACTTGCTTCCAACACACTCTAGGTTCAACCATAAGGTATACTACAGGTCTAAGGTAAGATTTGGATCAGGTTTTGGTTGGGTATGGTCAGCCTAACATAGGTTAACATGGTGCAAAAGTGTGGAGAAGGGAAAACAACACAACAATCAACATACACATGATTTTCAAGGCACTACAAGGCACGGTCAAGGCTAGTATGGTCATGGCCTGTACTTTAGGGTCAAAGGGGATGGTGTGGACTAGAGTACAGGTGGTGCTGGAGGTGGTGGAGGTGGTGTTAGTGGCGGCCATGGGTGGTGGAAGGTGGTGGATGCATAGATTTGCTCGGTTAGGTCATGTAGGTGAATTATATTGTATTTGGTGATAGATCTACCACCAAGGGTGGCTCGGCTTGGGATGGCCAGTGAGGAGGTGGTGGTGATGGGTTCTAGTGGTGGTGGAGGCAGCAGGGGCTGGAGAGGAGGCAGAGCCGAACCTAGAAGAGGAAGAGACAAGTGCAAATCAATATAAAACAATGAAAAAGTGAAATAGAAAAGAAGATTTACCAAAGTTTTTGAACAAGGAGGCCATAATTTTTTTTTTAGGGTTCAGAAAGAGAAAAATTTCATGATAAATGAGCAAGGGAAGTCGGCTGGAGATGGTATAGGGAAATGCCAAAAAAACAGATGTATTGATGACAAAAGAAATTGCAAAGGAAACAGTGAAACGTTTTTACGTTTCTTAGCCTTTAACCCTTTCAAATTTCTCATATATATTTATATACATCTAAATAACTGAAAATAATTGAAATTTCGGTTAAAATTCGAAAGCATAACAGATAAACAAAATATTAATAATTAAATATTAATTAGATATGATTAAAATAAGAAAAATAGCACAGAAAATGAAAACTTGACTTAAGAATTAGAAATAACTTCAATATACTTTCAAAAATTTTACTTTAATTTAAATACATGTAAAATGAATAAAATAAAGTAAAACACAGAAAATAAAAGTGAGTGCATAAAATAAATAAATAAATTTTAATTATATATAATTAAATTAAGAAAATGGCTTAAAATTGTAGACTAGGCTTTAAAATTAGAAATAAATTCAAATGAACTTTAAATAAATTATATTATCATTTTAAAAATACTTAAAAGTCAAAATATACATCATATAACATATTATCACATACTAAAATAAAATATAACAAAGAAGAAGTAATTTATACAATTTAAAATAGTCATTGTTAAATAACCCTATATACGCACAATATTGTAAAGGGTATAACTTTCACAATTTACATCCCAATTCAACGAAACGAAAAGTGGTTTAGAATTTTATGTACTTTCATAATAAAAGAAAAAAATTAAATTTTTAAACTTTTAAAATTTTAAGTTGAAAGTCACCGTTTGACTATTTTGACCAAAATCAGCATTTCAGGCAAATATTCAACTTACACAAGTTTGGAATTATAACTAATATAAAAATCAAGATTATATTTAAATAATAAATTTAATCATTTCAAATAAGTAAATTAAGTTTTTAAATCAAAATCTTACATTAAAAATAATTAAAATATACAATAAAATAATTACAAAATACGGGGTTGTTACAGTATAAGTTACTTCTTCTTTGTTATATTTTACTTTAATATGTGATAATATGTTATATTATGTATATTTTGACTTTTAAGGATTTTTAAAATGATAATATAATTTTTCTAAAGTTCATTTGAATTTATTTCTAATTTTAAAGCCTAGTCTACAATTTTAAGCCATTTTCTTAATTTAATTATATATAATTAAAATTTATTTATTTATTTTATGCACCCACTTTTATTTGCTGTGTTTTACTTTATTTTATTCATTTTACATGTATTTAAATTAAAGTAAATTTTTCCAAAGTATATTGAAGTTATTTCTAATTCTTAAGTCAAGTTTTCATTTTCTATGCTATTTTTCTTATTTTAATCATATCTAATTAATATTTAATTATTAATATTTTGTTTATCTGTTATACTTTCGAATTTTAACTGAGATTTTAATTATTTTCAGTTATTTAGATGTATATAAATATATATGAGAAATTTGAAAGGGTTAAAGGCTAAGAAACGTAAGAAAACGTTTCACTGTTTCTTTTGCAGTTTCTTTTGTCATCAATACATCTGTGTTTTTGGCATTTCCCTATACCATCTCCAGCCGACTTCCCTTGGTCATTTGTCACGAAATTTTTCTCTTTCTCAACCCTAAAAAAAAATTATGGCTTTCTTTTTCAAAAACTTTGGTAAATCTTCTTTTCTATTTCACTTTTTCATTGTTTTATATTGATTTGCACTTGTCTCTTCCTCTTCTAGGTTCGGCCCTGCCTCCTCTCCAGCCCCTGCTGCCTCCACCACCACTGGAACCCATCACCACCACCTCCTCCTCACTGGCCATCCCAAGCCGAGCCACCCTTGGTGGTAGATCTATCACCAAATACACTATAATTCACCTACATGACCTAACCGAGCAAATCTATGCATCCACCACCTTCCACCACCCATGGCCGCTACGAACGCCACGACCACCACCTCCAGCACCACCTGTACTCTCGGCCACACCATCCTCTTTGACCCCAAAGTACAGGCCATGACCATACTAGCCTTGACCGTGTCTTGTAGTGCCTTGAAAATCATGTGTATGTTGATTGTTGTGTTGTTTTCCCTTCTCCACACTTTTGCACCATGTTAACCTATGTTAGGCTGACCATACCCAACCAAAACCTGATCCAAATCTTACCTTAGACCTGTAGTATACCTTATGGCTGAACCTAGAGTGTGTTGGAAGCAAGTGCATAGCAACTCTGCCTTGATTTATGCAGTTATTTCTAGCCTAGTTTAGTCGTTTTTGAATTGAAAACTTATGTATTATTGTATTGTTTTGGGTATATGTTTACAAGACAAATATCAAGGCTCTCCATTCATTCAAATCAAAAGTCATGCTATATCGTGCTTGTCGTGCTTTTGGAATCGCACTTGTGTTTGTTGTTTTGGTCTTCAGCTTGAAAAAGTGAGTCTTTCTCACTCTGACATTTATACTTATGAAAAGTGAATTGATGACAAGTGTTTAGTAATATAAAATGTTTATGCAAGATAATGATGATCATATGATATGATATGCCATGTTATTACCATGTTATTACCATGTTTAAACTGTTAATTTTCACCTGACATCTGATATATGACTGTATATTGTGATATTGACATTGTTTATATTATTCCTGTATATGATCACATTGCAAGTTCCCTGTTAGAATAGAAGCACTATGGGCTGAAATGATAGGCCTGAGTTATTTTATTTAATTTATATTAAATTGGGATTGCGGGTTTGAAATGATAAAACCCGGATTTTCTTTGTAAATTACGGGTTGAAATGATATATTACCCGTATCACTTTACCTAGCGTAGAAAATTTTATACAGGCCCGTAGTTAAAATATGCTTTTCTTAAAAATTTAAAATATTTTAGAAATTTAATTATTATAATATTTTGATTTTAAATTTAATAAAAATAAGATTTTTGTAAAATATTATTGATTTTCTGAATAATTGTAAGTGAAATGAATTAATGAAAAAGTTAGAAATTTTGAACGTAAGTTATTTTGGAAATTTTGATTTAATTTTAATTGGAAATTTAATTGAGTATGAAATTATGACAAATTTATGATAATTTGAATTTATTATTATTAAATCTTGAGTTTTGATTGGAAATTTAACTTTATAAAATCATGAACTTGAGGAAAATTAAATAATGTTTATAAATGTGAAAATGTATGATTTTATAAGTTAAAAATGTTTTTAATAAAAATATAATTGGTGGAGAAATTTTATTGAATATTTGAAGTTAATTGACTGTATTTTTGAAATGCTATTAATTACAATGTAAATGATATTACAGCATTTGTAAACGCTGTAGTTGATGATAATGAACTAAAAAGCTAAATTGAATTAAAGTTATTATAGCAATTTTTGTAAGTGCTATAATCTTTGAATTTAACGAAGTTATTCGAAATTTAAGTAAACCTATTATAACATTTTAAAATGCTGTCCTTCGTTAAATTGAACTATTTTGAATGAACTTTCCGTAGAGTTTTCTAAATGATGCGAAAAGTGAATTTTCACTGTTTTGATAAACTTAAGTGAATAAATGAACTTTGGAAGTTGAAATTTTTGAAAATTTAATAATTTAATTGTTAAGCATAATAACTTCATTGAAATGAAAAAAAAAGAATTTTTGGAATATAAACTGTTTTAAAATATGAATTGAAATGGTATTTTAGATTGAATAAAATGAATAATGATTTGAAATGAATGAAGTTTTGAAAAGATATGATATTTTGATATATTAAAATGATTTGAAAATGAAGTTTTGAAAGGATATGATATTTTGATATATTAAAATGATTTGAAACGAAGTTTTGAAAGATATGATATTTTTGATATTAAATGATTCGAAAAACGGAGTTTGAAAGATAGGACATTTTGATATTAACATGATTTAAAAAGAAGTTCTGAAAGATATGATATTTTGGAACTGAAAGGTAGGGTTGAAAGGGTATGAAAATTTAATATATTGAATTGGTTAGAAATGACTTGATATTTATTTTGGTAAATATTTGAATTGAAAGATATTTTACGATGATATATTGAAATGGTTTTGGAAATGATTTAATATTTATTTTGATAAAGATTTGGATTGAAAAGGATATTTTATTTTGAAGTATAAAATATTTTTAAAGTTATAACTACGGGTTATAATAACGATGGGTTGTTAAAGAGACCGGGATCAGATATTGTCTTATAGCCGTCCAATACCGAAAACCACTTTAACAACCGTGTACGCGGTGGAGATTCCAGAATGAAGTAGGATGGTGGCGACGTTCTCAAGGTATATATTACGTGGACCCAACTCCCGTGAGTTGGCATATATGACTAAAACAGGAGCTATACCGGGCTACACAAAGGGTCGCACCCTTTCATCGAGCATGCTCCATCGGAAACCATTCTATTACTGTTGTGATTCGATTCGGTGGCGCCACTTTGATTCGGGGGTATTGTTCGAGGTGGGCGGAAGCTGCTGGCTTGCCGTCACCACCGGTCCGGGAGTGCAAACGGTGTATCCACCCTGGCATTGCCTCGCGTGCCGTGTCACATCCTTATATCGAGCCCACTACAATTTTGGTTTTAAAGATCCGACCGCGTTAAGGTTCACCATCCCCTTAACGCTATTTTCTATATGATTATACTTTACTGATTAGACACTACCGTATATAGCGTATATTACTACATAGTAAATAGTTTAACGGATCCTTAGAGAATGGGCGGTCCCAAGCATCCTTTAAGTTACTGATGCATTTTGTTACTGTTCACTTGAGTTGACTTACAGTTTATAAGTATTTATGTCCTGACTCGAGGTTTTTGTGTTTTGCTTTATGCTCGGGTCAGATTGATTGAGTTAGCATTCAAGATTCACCTTCGGCGTTGGAGCTTTCCTTGAAGATCCAGCCATCTATTTTGTTTCAGTATCCAGTGGTTCAGTGATGTATCTGATTTGTACCTGATGTATCCTGTTATTCTTCTGTTGTATTTTATTTAACTCTGATATATTTACATAGTAGCTTCATGAACTACTATCTCTTTTACTTCCGCTGCATTATTATTACTCTGTGTCTGTGATATGTGATTTTTATTTACTGTATATTCTGAGATTTGCCAAATTTTTAATTACAACGCGGTATTTTGAGCAATCCAATTCCGGCATGAGTGTCTACCTATACACTTATAATGGATGCGAATGGTTGAAAATACCTGGTTGTTACAGTTTGTATCAGAGCTTTGGTAGCTCTAGGCAAAACTCAACATATAGAGTGAATGTATTTACAGAATCACTTTCATTCGAGTTTGAATCTCTTCCTTTTTGACTCAATCCTCTTGAAATTTTGGAACGTTCCCTACGATTCCAAATCCATTCGCATCCTTCACTATTCATCTTCTTTTGACTCTGGAGTATTTCATAACTCCGCTTCGAATGATCTTTCTAGTAAGTCGGCAGTCACGCCAATTTCAAATTGAATTGAAAAAAAGGGGGAAAACTCCTTTACAATTAGCATCGATTCACCAGAGATTTATATCTATCCTTGGTTTAGATGCTAATATCTTTTGTTATTCCAAACTCTAACTCTTAGGATCGAATGTAGATTTACCCTAGAAAAATCCACATTGATCTTATTCTTTAAGCCACGGTTGACCCGGTACATGTTGCCCGTGATTTATTTAGGCTTATCCACCTCCCTATTTTGTTATTTAATCATCTTGTCTTTTGTTTTCAATCTATTCTTCTAAACATTTTGAATTATACTTGTATATCTATGTTTTGTTTTATATATTGTGTTGTTTGGGTTGTTGATGTTGATTTGGGTTTCCGATCGATTCGTCTGATCAACGCTATCGATAGGATTTCTAAAACACTTTGATAGAACAAACTGACACAATATTATTTTAAAATTTGGTCAATGAAATAAAATTTTGATATATAAGTAAATTTATGGAACTTAATAAACTGATTTAAATTGATTATTTGAAGTGATAATACTTAATTTATCATTTTTTGTTCTATAAATGAATTTATAAATAGTTGTTTATAAATTGATTTGAGAACTGAAATGAATTTAGAACAATAAATTTGAGAATTTGATTTCCAATGGTTTCAAACCTTTTGTTTAAAAATTTTTAAAACAGATATATTATTTGAAGTATTTTCAAATAGAAATTTGTTTCCAAAGAATTTTAAAGTTTAAAATTAGTGCTCTTCTCATTGTCGCTGGGAAATAGCTACGGTGATGATCGCGACATCATCGACGTTCATTTTCGAGTTTCGAAGTGAAGAGACTGTTCTATAGTCTTGCTACAGTTTTGTTTCGGGGGAATTTAATTGATTTGAATTTCTAAAATATGACTTGATTTATAATATATATAGATATATGATTGAAATTTGATTTGACATATTATATATATTATTACTTATCTCTAAATGGTCTGGAGAAATCGGAAATACAATTCTTAAATTTTATTTTAAATAATAATTTCAATTATAAAAAGAGAAACAAAAATTTGGATAAATGATTAAAACTTGAGAGAATTGAATTGGAAAGTTTAATTTGTATAATATAATTGCATTCAAATATAACTTACCTTAATTTCAGAAGTTAACAATGTAATTGGATAATATACAATATAAAAAGATTTTATAAATGAAATTTGAGTGGTTATAATAAATGTTATACAATTAAATTTTAATTATAAAATGATTAACAGAGGTAAATTGTGACGCCCCACCTCAATACCCACGCTAGCCAAGAACACTACGGTGTAGTGCTGTCAACTAGCGCGGAGAATAAGGCTGTTGAGGAGCGACCATCCATGTAATTTCTTATCACACGGTGGCTATAAAATAATCTTCGGAAACAAATATAGAAGTAAGCATAACATGCGAATCATCACAGATATCCATATCACAAAGGCGGAAAGAGATATGAATATATATCACATAAAAGTGTACATCAGAGTAGTGGTCTAAAAAGATCCACGATAATACAAAAGAATAGCAACGCGTGCTATACAAAAGAATACAACTATGAGTCTATATCTCAAGTGTAAACAACAAAAGCTGCTAATCTAAACAAGTAGCCAAAAGTCAGAGTAGTGAATCACTGGGGGAGGAGTCAAGCAGTAGCACCTGTAACATCTCGGTCTGACCCGAGTATTATTTATAAGAAAATAATAAACGGATCAGTCTAGCTATAAATATCAGATGACATGATATAAAATAAAAGATATGGCATAAACATAAAATATCCATACTGACATACTACTATAAGTATGCAAATAATGATCAACAGGAGATCAACCGATAAGAGATAAATCAATATCACAAGAACCTTCTCAAAGATCCAAAGAGGGCATCATACCCTAAACTTGTACTCATGACAAGTCAAAGAGATAAATTCCAGAAATCAACACAAGAAATCCAGAAATCATAAAAAGGGAAAGAGGCCTATCACATGACGGTCCGAAGACCATGGGGAGCTACCCCATATGGATGAGTCTGAGTCACCCGAATGAGGTCAAGGCTAACCAAAAAGCAAAAAGGTATGTGTGAGTGGAATCACACAAGTGGTGTCTAGCCTAACCTTGCAATGAAAGAGACATCGCGCAATTGCTAGTCTAATTCATAAAGTGATCATCAAGATCAACGAGAAGTGTCAATTACACTAAGCTAGTAAATATAGAAGTTTAGCTTCATGTCCCATAACCACTTGCTTAACTTAAATATTTACGAACAAACTGTAAATCTTCACTAATAAAATTGTCACAAGAGGTTCAATCGAACAAGTCCAAGAATTAACCGACGAAGTGAACGCAAGCGTTTCATACCACTTGTTTTACTAAGTCGTTTAATTAGATTTCTCATCCGAGTGAGGTAAAGGCTTGTATATACTAATAGATTGGAAAACGGTTTAAGAAAAGAGCTTTGTTATTAAAAATAGAGTTGAAATCATTTTGTTGAAAGAGTTTTGATATTTACTACTAGTATTGAAACCTTTATATTATAAAGTGACAAATCACAGAAGCGATTGTAGAAACAATCAATCACAAAGGTCACATTCGAAGATGTGATAAAAATCCAAGGAAATCAGCTCAGCAAGTTCTGTTGAATATTTTTCAGATAAGATCCCCTACGGAGGGGGGGTCCAGGGGGGGTGGCAACCCCCCCCCCCCCAAGGTGGGGGTGCGGGGGCAACGCCACCGCTTACGGGGTTAGACCTGCCCGGTCAGGTCGCGGGGGTCCAGGGGGCAGCGCCCCCGGCGGGGTGCGGGGCAGCGCCCCGTCCAAAACGGTACGACTTAGTGAAGACAAAATGAGGTCTAACGACCTAAAAGTTAAGGGTCCAACGACCTAGGTGGAATGCGACCTACGAGATAGGCAAGTGGAACGACCTAAAGATGAATGGGTCGAACGACCTAACGTGAGCACAGGTGAAGCGACCTATCGATCCAACGACCTAAGGGGAAAAGGCAATCTAGGTCTAACGACCTAACTGCTCACGATCTAAGGGTCTAAAGGATCAAACGACCTAGTGGTGTTCGCGAGTTAGCCGAAGAGAGCGACCTAAGAGAGACGAGCGACTTAAGGAACTCGCGACCTAAAAGTTAGCAAGGTCGAACGACCTATAGAGGCATAGGGTGCAGCGACCTAAAACATCGCGACCTAGTGACCTAACGGTTTAAGGGTCTTGCGACCTAACTGGAAACAAGGTCCAAACGACCTAACGACTTAAAGTGAAACCTGGCTGAGCGATATAAGGTCGGAGACGACCTACGACTTAACTCCGTGTGAGCGACCTACGACCTATGGTTGCTACGACCTAACGAGTTCCAATAGTGAAGGCTTAAGGTCTAACGACCTAAGGGGTACGACCTAAGGTCTTACGACCTAAGGTGTTGAGGTTGGACGACCTAACCAAATTGCATAGGCCATACGAGCTAAGGCCTAACGACCTAACTCCGAACGAGCTATACGCGAGTGACCTAGGGTGCTAACTCGCAGACGACCTAACGTTAACTCGCGAACGACCTAACTCCAGACGCGCCTTTTCAACGCGTGCGAGCTGAAGACCTGCCGACCTACGACCTAACTCCAAGCGACCTAAGGCCTAACGACCTATAGTGGACGAATGGGCTAAGGCCAGAAACGACCCAAATGAAGGTGACGACTTTTCCACGCGAACGACCTATAGATGCTGGGCGACCTAAGGGCGACAGAGCGACCTAAACCAGAAATTCACCCCAAAACACTAAAAAGTGGAGTTTTTCGCCAATCCAATCCAAACCAAATGCAAATGTGCATGCAAACATGATAGGGATGCATTTCCAATAGCCTAAGATAGATATAGACTAGAATTGTGAGATAAAAATCTCACCTTTGCTCCAAAACCCAATGAAAATGAAGAACAAAGCTTGAAGGCAAATGGAGAAGCAACCACAAGCTTGAATCCGATGTCTTCTTCTTGAATTTGGAGTTGAATGTTGGAGTTGCAATAAAACAAAGACTTTGGAGTTTTAATTTCTCATTCCATTCACCATTTTTGTTGAAGCTTTAGTGTTAGGAAATGAAATGAAGCAATGAAGAAGAAGGGGGGTGGAACTTGGGCCTAATGGGCTAAAAGTCCAAACCAAAGGCTCGAGTGAAAAAGTGGTGAAATTCCACTAACCCCAAACATATCAATGTTTATACTTAGAAGATTGCAAACGACGTTTCGAACTCAATGGAAGTGGTCTCGAGTCCTAATTTGACCGTTTGCAAAAAGTAGCTTCGGACCAAAATCCGATTAACGATAAAATATTTAAATATAAAAATCGATAAATATGCGGGTTGTTAGAGACTCCCCTCCTTAAAGAAATTGTGTCCTCGCAATATATAAGGTGGAAATAAGAAGTAACAACCATAAAAGCATATTAATACTAAAGAAATTTGATATTAGAAGTTCACCTCAAAGAGCAGGAGTAAGCAAGTCCGGATGTGTTCGCTCGATGAATTCTCTGGATTCCCAAGAGCAATCCTTAGGATTTGTGGACCATTGAACTGATTTTCCCAACTTCCACAAAAATCAAGCACACAACACGAAGAAGGTCTTCCGGAGTTTGGTTCACACGCTCTACTTGTCCATCAGACTGGGGTAATAAGCGGTGCTTAAATTAAGCTTCGTTTCTAAAGCTTTTTGAAGACACTTCCAAAAATCCACTAGTAAACAATGGATCACTATCGCTATCGACAGAAGTAGGAACTCCATGTAATTTAACAACTCCTTTAACAAAGAGTTTGGGCCAAAAGAGGAACGGTTCGGTTAATCCGAACGGGGAATAAAATGGACGGATTTAGTAAGTCTATCTACTATAACCCATAAGTTATCATGACCCGAACGGGAACGGGGAGAGACATCTATAAAATCCATGGAGATTTGGTCTTACTTCCAAATTGGAATTTCTAAAGGTTGCATTAACCCACCAGGCCTTTAGTGTAGGGCCTTGACAAGATGGCGAGTCATACAACACTTAACAAAGTTAGCGATATCAGATTTCATTCACTCCAAATAATAAAGTCGCTTCATATCTACGTACACTTTACTACTTCTAGGATGAATGGTAATTTTGGAACGATGTGAATCTTCTAAAATATATTGACGAAGATCACAAATATTTGGTACGATAAGTCTACCAAATTTTCGAATGCCGCCGCGAGAATCAATATCAAAGTCCTTCAAAACTTCAATATCAATTCTATCCTTAACATTTTGGCCAAGAAGAGCCAATTCAGGATCTAGCCCTTGAGCTTCAAGAATGCGGTCTAAAAGAGAAGGATAAGCCTCAAGGCTACATAAAACAAGTGATGAGCATAAATCGGATACGCGCTCTTGAATCTCACAAGTAGATATAACCTCGAGATCATTCCATTCGGATATCATCATAGAAACAACAGCTTGTTGTTTACGGCTAAGAGCATCGGCGACAAAATTATCCTTACCGGGGGTATAAAGAATATCAAGATCATAAGGTGCAAGGAACTCGAGCCAATGCTGTTGACGCAAATTAAGTTCCTTTTGAGAAAATAAATATTTCAAAGACTTATGATCCGTGTAAAAAAATAAATTTCTCTCCCAATAGATATTGACGCCAAATTCGAAGGGCGAAAACAATAGCCGCAAGCACTAGATCATGAGTGGCATACCTAGTCTCAATCGGCTTTTAATGATTTAAAAGCACAAGTGATAGCACGTTATCTTATGCAAGAGAACGACATCCAAACCAATACGATTAGCATTGGTACAAAAGATAAAGTCTTGGTTCCCCTGGGGATTCACAAGAATAAGAGTATCGAAAAGAAAGAATATCTTTTAAATAATCTTCTTTCCTGAAAAGTTAAAACTTTCCAAATTACATTTATCTCTATGTAATAATCTTTCTAGAAGAATTTACGTTTTTACAAGTCAATTTATTGTGTCTGACTGTCTCATCAAAGCGTTTAGGAAATTCCTATCGATAGCGTTGATCAAGCGCATCGACCAGAATTCTTAAAACACTAAATGGGCAATACAACACAAAATTACCTTTTTATAGGAATTTAAAATATCTTCTTAAAAGATTTGTAAAATTTTAAATTTCTATTTTCATCCAAAATTAATAAATACAAGATTGGAATTATTGAGATATCCATAGAATACTTGATTTATAAAATGGATGAAACAAACTGGATAAACTGAATGACACAATATGTCATTCATATAAATCATAATGAGTGCGGAATGCGGTATGTGGAAGGCTAACTTCCACAACTCGTAGTGATTGAAATTTGGTGGCAAGGTCAAACTAGAAAGACCTTAACACCACTTAAAAGGTTGCTTAGGTAATGATCCTAAGACAAACTCAAAAATATCGGAGAATTCTCAACCGATATGAATGAGAGAGATATCTCTTTATTCAACATGTGAGCTTAAAGAATAAAATGATGCCATCGATTTGAAATCGAAATCACAAAGGAAAAATATGAATCTGCTTAACAGATTGAAAATGTCGAAAAAGGAATTGTCCATTCGGAACAATTGGATATGGGCTTCAAAGTGATTAAGCCAATCCTTTCACGCAAATCAATTCCGAAACCTAAGCAATGCACAATACGCAAATCGGTTCGGAAAGAAAAACCACATGTAATAATTTCGACATCAATAATAAGCAAATTGAGTGTTGCGAATCCTCTGATTCGGATTCACAATCCTCAAAGAAGTCATCAAGCCCAAAATATAAAAATAAAGAGAATCAACAAGTTCTTCTGATAAATAAAAATGATGAGGGAAACCCATATCAAAAAGAACTCGAATCGGATAATCGCAAACAAATGAAATCAAGGATTAAATAAGGAATACCTTGACCCAGAGAAGTTTCGTTAGAAGCTTTTAGCTTTCCTTCTCTCTTACTAGGTCGTGTGGGACATGTAGACAAGTAATGGCCCGAGCCCTTGCAATAGCGGCAATAGAGGGGTTCCGGGCACTTAGTTACATAATGGTCTGAGGAACCACAATTGTAGCATCGTTTACGACTAGAGGTAGATGGCTTGGCTACCGAAGTTTCTGGTCCCACCTTCTTCTTACTTAGAAGTATGGGGCAGACAGAAATATGATGACTGGTATCTTTGCAGTAACGACAAAAGAGTGGTTCCGGACACTCCTTCGCATAGTCGTCCCTAGAACCACAGTTGTAGCATTTTCCACAATTAAGGATTGGAGTCTTTGCTCCAAAAATAGGTTGCTTCACCTTCTTATCGGGATGAGGGCTTTTGAATTTAATACGCCTCTTCTTGGAAATCCCAATATCACTATCAATTCCTTTATCAGCCTCTTCCTCTTGTAGAGTGATATCTACAAGCTGGTCGAAAGGGACTTCTAGTTTCAAAGGTAAGATCTTTGTGGTATTCTTACTCAAAGCACAGATAAACTCTTGATTCTTTACAAGATCCAAAAGTTGTTGGGCAGACATGAATGCGCCATCCAGAGAAGGATTACTGGATTGACCAGCGCTAGGACTGCTAGAACTAACCATTTCTCTTCCTTAAGAAAGAAAGAAGGAAGAAGAAGAAGATTATTCACAAAATGAATATCAAGCAATCTTGATAGGTAAAACAAGGAATCATAAAGAAAATAGGATGAATCGGTATGAAGACTCGAATTAAATCCTAAGGCACAACTCCTAAGAAAGACTTAGGACATGATCCTTGCTAGATTATTCTACATTGTTCCGAAGTTTGGCTCTGATACCAAGCTGTGACGCCCCACCTCAATACCCACGCTAGCCAAGAACACTACGGTGTAGTGCTGTCAACTAGCGCGGAGAATAAGGCTGTTGAGGAGCGACCATCCATGTAATTTCTTATCACACGGTAGCTATAAAATAATCTTCGGAAACAAATATAGAAGTAAGCATAACATGCGAATCATCACAGATATCCATATCACAAAGGCGGAAAGAGATATGAATATATATCACATAAAAGTGTACATCATAGTAGTGGTCTAAAAAGATCCACGATAATACAAAAGAATAGCAACGCGTGCTATACAAAAGAATACAACTTTGAGTCTATATCTCAAGTGTAAACAACAAAAGCTGCTAATCTAAACAAGTAGCCAAAAGTCAGAGTAGTGAATCACTGGGGGAGGAGTCAAGCAGTAGCACCTGTAACATCTCGGTCTGACCCGAGTATTATTTATAAGAAAATAATAAACGGATCAGTCTAGCTATAAATATCAGATGACATGATATAAAATAAAAGATATGGCATAAACATAAAATATCCATACTGACATACTACTATAAGTATGCAAATAATGATCAACAGGAGATCAACCGATAAGAGATAAATCAATATCACAAGAACCTTCTCAAAGATCCAAAGAGGGCATCATACCCTAAACTTGTACTCATGACAAGTCAAAGAGATAAATTCCAGAAATCAACACAAGAAATCCAGAAATCATAAAAAGGGAAAGAGGCCTATCACATGACGGTCCGAAGACCATGGGGAGCTACCCCATATGGATGAGTCTGAGTCACCCGAATGAGGTCAAGGCTAACCAAAAAGCAAAAAGGTATGTGTGAGTGGAATCACACAAGTGGTGTCTAGCCTAACCTTGCAATGAAAGAGACATCGCGCAATTGCTAGTCTAATTCATAAAGCGATCATCAAGATCAACGAGAAGTGTCAATTACACTAAGCTAGTAAATATAGAAGTTTAGCTTCATGTCCCATAACCACTTGCTTAACTTAAATATTTACGAACAAACTGTAAATCTTCACTAATAAAATTGTCACAAGAGGTTCAATCGAACAAGTCCAAGAATTAACCGACGAAGTGAACGCAAGCGTTTCATACCACTTGTTTTACTAAGTCGTTTAATTAGATTTCTCATCCGAGTGAGGTAAAGGCTTGTATATACTAATAGATTGGAAAACGGTTTAAGAAAAGAGCTTTGTTATTAAAAATAGAGTTGAAATCATTTTGTTGAAAGAGTTTTGATATTTACTACTAGTATTGAAACCTTTATATTATAAAGTGACAAATCACAGAAGCGATTGTAGAAACAATCAATCACAAAGGTCACATTCGAAGATGTGATAAAAATCCAAGGAAATCAGCTCAGCAAGTTCTGTTGAATATTTTTCAGATAAGATCCCCTACGGAGGGGGGGGTCCAGGGGGGGTGGCAACCCCCCCCCAAGGTGGGGGTGCGGGGGCAACGCCACCGCTTACGGGGTTAGACCTGCCCGGTCAGGTCGCGGGGGTCCAGGGGGCAGCGCCCCCGGCGGGGTGCGGGGCAGCGCCCCCGGCGGGGTGCGGGGCAGCGCCCCGTCCAAAACGGTACGACTTAGTGAAGACAAAATGAGGTCTAACGACCTAAAAGTTAAGGGTCCAACGACCTAGGTGGAATGCGACCTACGAGATAGGCAAGTGGAACGACCTAAAGATGAATGGGTCGAACGACCTAACGTGAGCACAGGTGAAGCGACCTATCGATCCAACGACCTAAGGGGAAAAGGCAATCTAGGTCTAACGACCTAACTGCTCACGATCTAAGGGTCTAAAGGATCAAACGACCTAGTGGTGTTCGCGAGTTAGCCGAAGAGAGCGACCTAAGAGAGACGAGCGACTTAAGGAACTCGCGACCTAAAAGTTAGCAAGGTCGAACGACCTATAGAGGCATAGGGTGCAGCGACCTAAAACATCGCGACCTAGTGACCTAACGGTTTAAGGGTCTTGCGACCTAACTGGAAACAAGGTCCAAACGACCTAACGACTTAAAGTGAAACCTGGCTGAGCGATATAAGGTCGGAGACGACCTACGACTTAACTCCGTGTGAGCGACCTACGACCTATGGTTGCTACGACCTAACGAGTTCCAATAGTGAAGGCTTAAGGTCTAACGACCTAAGGGGTACGACCTAAGGTCTTACGACCTAAGGTGTTGAGGTTGGACGACCTAACCAAATTGCATAGGCCATACGAGCTAAGGCCTAACGACCTAACTCCGAACGAGCTATACGCGAGTGACCTAGGGCGCTAACTCGCAGACGACCTAACGTTAACTCGCGAACGACCTAACTCCAGACGCGCCTTTTCAACGCGTGCGAGCTGAAGACCTGCCGACCTACGACCTAACTCCAAGCGACCTAAGGCCTAACGACCTATAGTGGACGAATGGGCTAAGGCCAGAAACGACCCAAATGAAGGTGACGACTTTTCCACGCGAACGACCTATAGATGCTGGGCGACCTAAGGGCGACAGAGCGACCTAAACCAGAAATTCACCCCAAAACACTAAAAAGTGGAGTTTTTCGCCAATCCAATCCAAACCAAATGCAAATGTGCATGCAAACATGATAGGGATGCATTTCCAATAGCCTAAGATAGATATAGACTAGAATTGTGAGATAAAAATCTCACCTTTGCTCCAAAACCCAATGAAAATGAAGAACAAAGCTTGAAGGCAAATGGAGAAGCAACCACAAGCTTGAATCCGATGTCTTCTTCTTGAATTTGGAGTTGAATGTTGGAGTTGCAATAAAACAAAGACTTTGGAGTTTTAATTTCTCATTCCATTCACCATTTTTGTTGAAGCTTTAGTGTTAGGAAATGAAATGAAGCAATGAAGAAGAAGGGGGGTGGAACTTGGGCCTAATGGGCTAAAAGTCCAAACCAAAGGCTCGAGTGAAAAAGTGGTGAAATTCCACTAACCCCAAACATATCAATGTTTATACTTAGAAGATTGCAAACGACGTTTCGAACTCAATGGAAGTGGTCTCGAGTCCTAATTTGACCGTTTGCAAAAAGTAGCTTCGGACCAAAATCCGATTAACGATAAAATATTTAAATATAAAAATCGATAAATATGCGGGTTGTTACATAAATATAATAAAGGGTAATTGAATAACTTACAATAAAATGATGTTAAAAGAATTAAGAATGAAAGAAAGCAGTTAAAAAAAATGTAAATATATTTAACATGAGTGATAAATATATTGAGAGGAATAAATCAAATTTTTACTTGGAATAAAGAAGAATAAAAATTTATTAAGTACATTGTGAGTGTAATAAATGATTATTTTTCATACCCATGGTTTTAAAAATTGTTAATTTAAGATGATTGGATAATAAGATAATGAAATTTGGGATAGTTAAGATTTATTTAACTTGTGTAAAGATTTATTCTCCAATTAAGTTGAAATTTCCATGCTTTCAAATTTGTTTCCTTATTTTGTTTTTCAAACTATCTTTTGGTTGTCCTTATCATCCTTATCTTGCTATAGACTGGTATAGGCATCTTTCTATAATCTTTGATAATCTTTGGTACTCATTTGAATATATTTTGCGTGCTTCAGTTCTTGATTTTGGAGAATCTTGGAAAGATCATCTCCACCTTGTTAAACATACCTGTAACAATAGTTAACAGGTATAATTTAAATCTCCTTGTCATCTTGTCCTAATCTTATTTCATTCTATTTTTTTTCTGTGTTTTCCCGTACCTCATTCCTTTTCGGGGACGAAAAGTTTTTGACTGGGGGAGAGTGTAATAACCCTGTATTTTGTAATTATTTTATTGTATATTTAATTATTTTTGATGTAAGATTTTGATTTAAAAACTTATTTTACTTATTTGAAATGATTAAATTTATTGTTTAAATATAATCTTGATTTTTATATGAGTTATAATTCCAAACTTGTGTAAGTTGAATATTTGCCTGAAATGCTGATTTTGGTCAAAATAGTCAAACTGTGACTTTCAACTTAAAATTTTAAAAGTTTAAAAATTTTAAAAAATTTCTTTTATTATGAAAGTACATAAAATTCTAAGAACAACACTTTTCGTTTCGTTGAAATCGGATGTAAATTGTGAAAGTTATACCCTTTACAATATTGTGCGTATATAGGGTTATTTAACAATGACTATTTTAAATTGTATAAGTTACTTCTTCTTTGTTATGTTTTACTTTAATATGTGATAATATGTTATATTATGTATATTTTGACTTTTAAGTATTTTTAAAATGATAGTATAATTTTTCTAAAGTTCATTTGAATTTATTTCTAATTTTAAAGCCTAGTCTACAATTTTAAGCCATTTTCTTAATTTAATTATATATAATTAAAATTTATTTATTTATTTTATGCACCCACTTTTATTTGCTGTGTTTTACTTTATTTTATTCATTTTACATGTATTTAAATTAAAGTAAATTTTTCCAAAGTATATTGAAGTTATTTCTAATTCTTAAGTCAAGTTTTCATTTTCTATGCTATTTTTCTTATTTTAATCATATCTAATTAATGTTTAATTATTATTATTTTGTTTATCTGTTATACTTTCGAATTTTAACTGAGATTTTAATTATTTTCAGTTATTTAGATGTATATAAATATATATGAGAAATTTGAAAGGGTTAAAGGCTAAGAAACGTAAAAAAACGTTTCACTGTTTCTTTTGCAGTTTCTTTTGTCATCAATACATCTGTTTTTTTGGCATTTCCCTATACCATCTCTAGCCGACTTCCCTTGCTCATTTGTCACGAAATTTTTCTCTTTCTCAACCCTAAAAAAAAAGTATGGCCTCCTTGTTCAAAAACTTTGGTAAATCTTCTTTTCTATTTCACTTTTTCATTGTTTTATATTGATTTGCACTTGTCTCTTCCTCTTCTAGGTTCGGCCCTGCCTCCTCTCCAGCCCCTGCTGCCTCCACCACCACTGGAACCCATCACCACCACCTCCTCCTCACTGGCCATCCCAAGCCGAGCCACCCTTGGTGGTAGATCTATCACCAAATACAATATAATTCACCTACATGACCTAACCGAGCAAATCTATGCATCCACCACCTTCCACCACCCATGGCCGCCACTAACACCACCTCCACCACCTCCAGCACCACCTGTACTCTCGGCCACACCATCCCCTTTGACCCCAAAGTACAGGCCATGACCATACTAGCCTTGATCGTGCCTTGTAGTGCCTTGAAAATCATGTGTATGTTGATTGTTGTGTTGTTTTCCCTTCTCCACACTTTTGCACCATGTTAACCTATGTTAGGCTGACCATACCCAACCAAAACCTGATCCAAATCTTACCTTAGACCTGTAGTATACCTTATGGCTGAACCTAGAGTGTGTTGGAAGCAAGTGCATAGCAACTCTGCCTTGATTTATGCAGTTATTTCTAGCCTAGTTTAGTCGTTTTTGAATTGAAAACTTATGTATTATCGTATTGTTTTGGGTATATGTTTACAAGACAAATACCAAGGCTCTCCATTCATTCAAATCAAAAGTCATGCTATATCGTGCTTGTCGTGCTTTTGGAATCGCACTTGTGTTTGTTGTTTTGGTCTTCAGCTTGAAAAAGTGAGTCTTTCTCACTCTGACATTTATACTTATGAAAAGTGAATTGATGACAAGTGTTTAGTAATATAAAATGTTTATGCAAGATAATGATGATCATATGATATGATATGCTATGTTATTACCATGTTTAAACTGTTAATTTTCACCTGACATCTGATATATGACTGTATATTGTGATATTGACATTGTTTACATTATTCCTGTATATGATCACACTTCATGTTCCCTGTTAGAATAGAAGCACTATGGGCTGAAATGATAGGCCTGAGTTATTTTATTTAATTTATTTTAACTTGGGATTATGGGTTTGAAATGATAAAACCCGTATTTTCTTTGTAAATTACGGGTTGAAATGATATATTACCCGTATCACTTTACCTAGCGTAGAAAATTTTATACAGGCCCGTAGTTAAAATATGCTTTTCTAAAAATTTTAAAATATTTTAGAAATTTAATTATTATAATATTGTGATTTGAAATTTAATAAAAATAAGATTTTTGTAAAATATTATTGATTTTCTGAATAATTGTAAGTGAAATGAATTAATGAAAAAGTTAGAAATTTTGAACGTAAGTTATTTTGGAAATTTTGATTTAATTTTAATTGGAAATTTAATTGAGTATGAAATTATGACAAATTTATGATAATTTGAATTTAAATGAATTTAAAATGATTTTTATCATATTTATGATTTTTAATAAAGTTGAAATGTGAAATGAATAAATATTTTAAGTCGAAACTTTGAAATATAACTAGAATTGGAAATTTATGAAATTGACGTAAAAGTGAACTTTTAGTTAAGCAAATAAAAATAAAACTAAGTTATATTTGAGAATTTGAACTTAAGTGTTAAGTTGAAATTTAATGTAATGGATTTTAAAATTGAACATTGCATTTTAATAAGTGGATTATTATTAAATCTTGATTTTTGAATGGAAATTTAACTTTATAAAATCATGAACTTGAGGAAAATTAAATGATGTTTATAAATGTGAAAATGCATGATTTTATAAGTTAAAAATGTTTTTAATAAAAATATAATTGGTTGAGAAATTTTATTGAATATTTGAAGTTAATTGACTGTATTTTTGAAATGCTATTAATTACAATGTAAATGATATTACAGCATTTGTAAACGATGTAGTTGATGATAATGAACTAAAAAGCTAAATTGAATTAAAGCTATTATAGCAATTTTTGTAAGTGCTATAATCTTTGAATTTAACTAAGTTATTCGAAATTTAAGTAAACCTATTATAACATTTTAAAATGCTGTCCTTTGTTAAATTGAACTGTTTTGAATGAACTTTCCGTAGAGTTTTCTAAATGATGCGAAAAGTGAATTTTCACTGTTTTGATAAACTTAAGTGAATAAATGAACTTTGGAAGTTGAAATTTTTGAAAATTTAATAATTTAATTGTTAAGCATAATAACTTCATTGAAATGAAAAAAAAGAATTTTTGGAATATAAACTGTTTTAAAATATGAATTGAAATGGTATTTTAGATTGAATAAAATGAATAATGATTTGAAATGAATGAAGTTTTGAAAAGATACGATATTTTGATATATTAAAATGATTTGAAAATGAAGTTTTGAAAGGATATGATATTTTGATATATTAAAATGATTTGAAACGAAGTTTTGAAAGATATGATATTTTTGATATTAAATGATTTGAAAAACGGAGTTTGAAAGATAGGACATTTTGATATTAACATGATTTAAAAAGAAGTTCTGAAAGATATGATATTTTGGAACTGAAAGGTAGTGTTGAAAGGGTACGAAAATTTAATATATTGAAATGGTTAGAAATGACTTGATATTTATTTTGATAAATATTTGAATTGAAAGATATTTTACGATGATATATTGAAATGGTTTTGGAAATAATTTAATCTTTATTTTGATAAAGATTTGGATTGAAAAGGATATTTTATTTTGAAGTATAAAATATTTTTAAAGTTATAACTACGGGTTATAATAACGATGGGTTGTTAAAGAGACCGGGATCGGATATTGTCTTATAGCCGGCTAATACCGAAAACCACTTTAACAACCGTGTATGCGGTGGAGATTCCAGAATGAAGTAGGATGGTGGCGACGTTCTCGAGGTATATATTACGTGGACCCAACTCCCGTGAGTTGGCATATATGGCTAAAACAGGAGCTATACCGGGCTACACAAAGGGTCGCACCCTTTCATCGAGCATGCTCCATCGGAAACCATTCTGTTACTGTTGTGATTCGATTCGATGGCGCCACTTTGATTCGGGGGTATTGTTCGAGGTGGGCGGAAGCTGCTGGCTTGCCGTCACCACCGGTCCGGGAGTGCAAATGGTGTATCCACCCTGGCATTGCCTCGCGTGCCGTGTCATATCCTTATATCGAGCCCACTGCGATTTTGGTTTTAAAGATCCGACCGCGTTAAGGTTCACCATCCCCTTAACGCTATTTTCTATATGATTATACTTTACTGATTAGACACTACCGTATATAGCGTATATTACTACATAGTAAATAGTTTAACGGATCCTTAGAGGATAGGCGGTCCCAAGCATCCTTTAAGTTACTGATGCATTTTGTTACTGTTCACTTGAGTTGATTTACAGTTTATAAGAATTTATGTCCTGACTCGAGGGTTTTGTGTTTTGCTTTACGCTCGGGTCAGATTGATTGAGTTAGCATTCAAGATTCACCTTCGACGTTGGAGCTTTCCTTGAAGATCCAGCCATCTATTTTGTTTCATTATCCAGTGGTTCAGTGATGTATTTGATTTGTACCTGATGTATCCTGTTATTCTTCTGTTGTATTTTATTTAACTCTGATATATTTACATAGTAGCTTCATAAACTACTATCTCTTTTACTTCCGCTGCATTATTATTACTCTGTGTCTGTGATATGTGATTTTTATTTACTCTATATTCTGAGATTTGCCAAATTTTTAATTACAATGCGGTATTTTGAGCAATTCAATTCTGGCATGAGTGTCTACCTATACACTTATAATGGATGCGAATGGTTGAAAATACCTGGTTGTTACATAATCAAACAAAATTTATTTTATTTACCAATTTGAAAACAATATGGTGTCAGTTTGTTCTGCTCAAGTGTTTTGAAATTCCTATCGATGGCGTTGATCAGACGAATTGATCGAAACCCCAAATCAACATAACAACTCAAACAACAAAACAAATAAAACATTTTAATATTAATACAAATACACTCCCTCGTCGATGATTACAAAATGGATTTCAAGAACAAGAATAGAGATTCAAATACATGGATCCAAATCAAAAGAATTCTAACTAGAAGATAAGATGATTAAATTAAAAAATAGGAAGATGGATAGACTAATATAAATCGCGGGCAACCTTAACCGAGTCAACCGTGACTTTAGGAATACGATCGATGCTGAATTTTGAGGCAAGTCGACATTCAACCGCAAGAGATAGAATTCGGGTATAGCAAGAGATAGCAGCATCTAAACTGAGGATACAGAAATCTCCGATGAATTAATGCTTGTTGTAAAGGAGTTTCACCCCTTTACAAATTATGCAGTGGAGCTATGGAATGCTCCCGAATCAGAATAGGGAGAGACAAGAATGAATTTCAGGATGAATGGGGGAGTTCCAAAGTTCAAAGAAAATTCGAATTGAAGATGAAGAATTCAAGTTCGAAGGGAGGCGATTTGGTAATTAAATTTACCCTATATGCTAAGTTTGCCTAAAACTAAAGCTTTGATACCAACTGTAACATCCTGTATTTTCAACCATTCGCATCCGTACATATCGAATTTGAATTACTCAAAATATCAGATTGTTAATTATATTTGGCAAAACTCAACATATACAGTAAATAAATAAATCATAGAATCACAGATACAGAGTAATATAACAATATGTAGCGGAAACAAAATGAATAGTAGTTCATGAAGCTATATATATATATATATATATATATATATATAACCGTGTAAACAAGATGCAACAGAAGTCTCGAATACAATTATCAATTGTCAAAATAAGAATATATCACAGGAATCAACTGAATAACTGCAAGCTGAATAGATAGATGGATCTGCAAGCGAAGCTCCAGCTCCAAAGATGGGTCTCAAAAGTTGTATCACTCAGTCTGACCCGAGCGTAAAGCAAAAAACAAAACACTCGAGTCGGGATTAACATTCTTATATCAATAAATCCAACTCAAGTTAAATAACAACTGGAATACAAGCAACTTAAAGGATGTTTGGGATAACTATCCTCTAAGAATCCGTTAAACTATCAACTAAATAGTAATATACGCTATTATAATAATGTCTAGAGTAAAGTAAACTATTAAAATAGCACTAAGGCATTGCATTTTCCCCCTTAACACATTTTATAGTGCCAATAGTCTATGCACTACTGTAATACCTCCAGATTGGGAGGCTACTAGAGGATACTCCATAGATACGACATAAATCAAACTCGTAGAAGGCACGCTAGGGTAGGTGACACGACACAACTAGGCAATGCCAAGGTAGATATACCAATTACACTCCGGGTTGGTGGTAACGCATAGCAGCTACTACCGTTCACTCCCAAATCAAAGGTGCGCACCAAATCAATCACAAAGTAACAGAATGGCATACAAAGAAATGTGTCTGATCGGAGGAGCTACCTCACTTAGCCCGTCGATTGCTCCTGTTTTAGCCACCTTATGCCAACTCATGGGAGTCGGGTCCACATATATACCTCATATAGGATCGTCGCCACCATCTTACTTCATTCTGGAATTTCCACCGCGTATTTGTTTTTTAAAGTGGTTTCGGCATTGGAAAAGAGTATGACAATAACTGATCCCGGTCTCTTTAACAACCAAACATTATTATAACACCGCGGTCATTTCAAAATAGTTTATACTTCAAAACCAAAATATTATTTCCATTCCATAACCATATCAATATGGTATCATTTCTATTTCAAAACCAAATACGGTATCATTTCCATTTCAAATATATCCACTTCCAAAAATCAGAGCACTTCAAAGTTATAACACTTTCGAAATTATAAAGCTTCTAAAACCATAACACTTTATAAATCATAACTTAGAAATCATAATAGTTTGGAAATCATAACATTTTGAAACCATAATACTTTGAAATCATACTACTTTGAAATCATAACACTTTCCTTTAACCTGTTTAGATATTAATAATAGTATATATAATAAAATAATTTATAAAATAAATAAATAGTTTATATAAAATAGTAAAAAGTTAAAATAGTTTATATTTAAAATAATTAGTATTTTGTAATAGTTTATATTAAAATAGTTTATAACAAAATAGTTTATATTAAAATAATTTATAAGTAATATATATATATTGAAATCCTTATATAATAAAATAATATCCTAAAATTTAACAAATCGATTCAAATCAACTCGAATTCCAAAATTCAAATTTTCTTCAATCTCAATTCATTAATTTCAATTTAATTCGGCTTCTCAATATATCATTTCAAATTATATCGATTTCAAATATAGATTTGAACCACAAAATAAAACATTTCAATTTCAATATGTTTCAAAACTCGATATGTTTCAAAGTTTTAAATATACAACATTTTCAAAACTAAATTTGATAATTCCATTTATATCTCAAATTAACTTCATAAATTTTTAGTTTTGAAATTTCACTCAATAAAATCCAACATCATTTAAATAAGACTTCAAATTACAAATAGACTAAATATTTCCTTCAATTAGTTTAAACTTGAAATATTCATTTAATCACCTTGAACCAAAATCAAGTTATAAAGTCATTTTCCTTTAAAAATCTCAAATTCAATATGTTTCAAATCGATTTAATTAAATAAAATTCTTAATTAAATACCATTTAAAATCAATTTCAAATCTATCGTCCCAACCTTAATTTATTAAAATGATTATAAACTCTATATTTGAAAATTTAATTTTAAAAAAATACTTAAACATATTATATATAAATTACATCAAACTTTATTAAATTAAATCTTATTATCAAACTTATAAATTTTAAATCTTAATTTATATATTTTTAAAATAGTAAAATTATAAGTAAAATCTTAAAATTTATAGTTTCAAAACTAACTTATAACTTTTAAAATTTTCAAACATATAAATTTAAAATTCAAAATTTTAAACCTTTATTAAATAACATATATACATAATATCTTAAAACCAATATTTATAGAACCAAAATATTCTTTTCGAAACCTTGAAAATCATTTTCAATATATATATATATATATATATATATATATATATATATATATATATATATATATACATAAACCAACGGTATCTGTATATAGTTTTCTATACTATGGTCAAGTGATACGGATATTTGTCATTTCGGTCTGTAATTTAAATTATATATGGGTATATATCATTTCAACCCGCAATCCCAAATTCAATTCAATGAAAATCACTTCGGTCTATCATTTCAACACATAACGATTTTCTCTTTTTCTACAATGGGTATGTATCCTTTCAACCCATAGGGAATTCTATACTAATAGGGAACTTGCAGAGTGATAACGCATATGATAATAATATAACATGCATATATCATCAATATAAATAACATATAATAGTGTCAGATGTCACAGGTGAACAGATACAGAGATCGACATATATATAGCAATGTAAATAACTAACAGCAGCATATTACAATTGTCGTTTCAATTGAAATCAAATTTATTAAATATAAGAACGTTAATCATGAGTGATTGCTCACCTTCCGAGGCTAGAGACGAATGAGAATGAGATGAGTTACGAATCCAAGCACGAATTTCAAAACAAAGCAAGATTGGAATGAATTTGACGGATAGAGCTGATAACAGAAATCGATGAGAACCAATCAAAATCAATTTGATATAATTGAAATGAAATGTATATTATATTAATATTTTCCTTCTTTCAAAACAACGTTTCGTAAAAAAAGAAATATATATACACTTAAAAATCAATATAACTTTAAAAACTCATACATTTGAAAATCAAAATCTATGGATATTTTGAAATCAAAGCATCACTATATATATATATATATATATATAAATCTTATAGTATACGTACTACAAAGTTTATATGTAACAGCACATGCCAGTATGCAAATCAACTTATATCCATAAACAACTATGTACACATCAGGCTAAGAACCATTTATAACTCATGCACACAATTCTAACATAAATGTTTAATAAAACAAAATATATTTCTATTTACAATATCATATATAAAATATTTTCATATTATAGAAATAATGAAAGTCGCAAAATATACAAGATATGTATAATATATAAAAAAAAGGTTATAAGCAATGTTATATGTATATATACCATATAAAAATCAATACTACTACCAAATAATTTTAGCTTCAAATTTCGTAAATACATACTAAGTGTCATAATCTTATATAAACTAAAAGAAAATAAATCTTATATAAACCAACATATGAGCTACTACGTATTATAAAATTTAGAAATATATTATATACTTCATATACTCATATAGGTATATCACAACTAATATGTACACATACGAATATATATTCAAACCCAAACTATAAATTATACATATGTGTTCAAACTAATACATATCATCCTACTATATATATATATATATATATATATATATATATATATCCAAGCAACCTATACCCAACAACAGCACATATTTGTGTATATACTACATCAATGAAACAATACTGTTAAAGTTTTTGTTCTTCTTCTATAAATACTTTAAAATATAAGACAAGACAGGTATACGCATCTTTATAAGCTCTATATATCAAATTTTGCAAAGAAAAAGAAGAAACATGCAGACTCGAGGAGAGGAAACGGGATTTGGCTGTGATTCTTGGCGGAGGGTGGTGGCGAGCTTGGGAGAGGGGATGCACGCGTGCCTGCTCGCAGCTATGGTGGCTGTGTGATGGTCAGTTGCGAGATGAAGTGATATGATCGGTGATGGGGTGTGGTCGGCCTGAGCGGTGGAGGGAGGAGGAGGAAGCTTCGGCTTCAGGCGATCAAGCAGCAAGGAGACGGCCGAGGTCGGCGACGGAGGACATGGGGCGGGGAAAGATGTAGCTCGGCCATATTGAAGAGGAATAGTTTTTTTCTTCAAATGTGAGAGAAGAAGAATGCTGGCTTGGTAAAATGAGTTGTCACTTTATATTTTTATTTTTATATAGCTTAGAAGAAACAAAGAAGGGAACAGAAGAAGGTAGACGAAACGAACTACAATTTAAGTGATATAGTCAATATAAATTTTAACAATGGGAATAGAGAAAACAAATAGATGATTGCATAAAATAATAAAAATCAAATGTCCATTCAATTTCTGACTGTTGGAATAAATGAATGGTCGGAGGAAAACCAAAATATTTTAGATTTGATACAGATACGAAATCGTTTTTTTTTTCGCGGATTCCGCTGCGTACCGGATATCACAACACAGAATTGAATATGTCACAGAGAATAGAATGATGAGATGATCAAAATGGTATACAGATATCAGTGGTACGATCATCCGATCAAAAGTCGATATCGGTACCAAAATGCTGCTAAAATGTCAGAATTAAGATAGACGGAGCAACATCAGTCCAAATTTGAAGAAATGAAATATGAAGTCTCACTCAGAAGATGATTTACAAATTTTTTATATAAAATATTCATATTTGAAAAGTACTTTATTATCATCAATTTTAACATATTCAAATTGAAATAAAACTACACGAGAAAATAAACTTCCATATTATTAATTGAAAATTTACCATTTTCTATTTTTAAATAAAGGTATTTCAAATATTAAAGTTCTATTTTCAAATTCAAATATTTAAAATTTTACAAAATTCAGTTAATTACGTAAATAAAACTATTAAAATTTATGGGTCATTACATGTCATTTGTGTGTCCCCTCTTTCATGTGACTGGTCAGTGTGTGCATTTGTGTTGCTTGTTGAAATAGTTTTTCCATGTGTGTTCATTTGCTTATTCCTCTCTTTGTTGATTCACTTTTGTGTGCATTTGGCCTTAGATGTTGTAGTACAAACCGGTTCATCTGAAGCTCTGAAATGCTTTTCCATTCCCTATGTACATATGCATACATATATGTATATGGGTATATTGATGTGCTTTCTTTTACTACTTCTAATGAGTGCACTTGAGTTGAGTCTTAAACATGGTTGCACCTAACATTGCTTGACGCACTTATGTTGAGTTCAAGCTTGCTTGGGGCTTGACCACGTATGTTTGTCTGTGTAGTTTATTGATACAAGTACAAATGGATTTTATATATGTGCACGGCCCTAATGGCATGTACGATTATACACTGTGCATGTCAAATGCTGCTCATGCATATTTATTTTTGGTTCCTGTCTAAAATATGAAAGAAAAAATAAAATCATAAACTAAGGCAATATTAATATTCAAATTCAATTTTTATTTTTGCTATGTAGGTTTGTTTCTTTTTCCAGTTTACTGCGTTGTTTATTCGACATGTATAGCAGATGGTTAGACACAAGTTAGAGCAAGCAAATCAAGATCAACATCAAAAACAAACTCGAGTGAGTGTGAGTGAGTGGAACTAAGAGAGATGTTGTTTATGAAAGTGTAAAGAAATGTTGTATACATGAGAGTGATAGTGAAAGTTGTATTGTATCTGAAAATGTGAATATAGTGGAAGCTAAATGTGTACTATTTGAATTTGAAATAAAATATTTGTTTGAATAAAATATTTGTTCAAACAAAATTGCGATTTAATTATTTTATTCTGCGAATACTTATTTAATTATGAGAAACTGCAATAGTACTATAACAAACAAATTTAACGAATACATACATACATATATATGTATGTATGTGTGTATGTTTGTGTGTGTTTATTACCATCAAACACAAATCATAAATCATTACACTTGGTTTAACTTACAATAGGAATTTTAGTATTTCGTGAGTCTTAACACTCACCTTTGATTTTAACACATTAGAATACCCAATAAAAGCAAGAGAGACAAGAATGTGACACACGACAACTATCAACTTATAAACAATGCGCCTTATTCAACAATTTCCAAAATCACCCAAACCGATGCCATATCATTCGGAACTCCATCACGAGTCCAACAGAAGAGACCACACGTGAATCGAGATTCGTACGCAAACGATATGGCAAATGGTGCACAGTTTGAGATTAATAATTTTATCATATTAAAATATTCAATAAACTAACTTGCATTGTTCGTTGGTCATGTACGTAACTTTCGATATACGTGATTTTGATTTTAATGATGGTGAGCTACTGAACCCATAGCATCCCCTATTGACCGCATCTTTGACCGTCTACCGCACCGAATACGAGTAACTATGACTAGATTCGAGACCACCACGATGACCTTCATGCCACCAGTAACCCACGCAGCCATCCCTAGGTCGTGCCGTTATCCAGGTCAGAGCCGTTGCCATGATAAAATATGGCCATAATTCAGCGATTTCTGACCGATACGTCACCATTTTCGACGATCCAACCATAACGAAAAACTCCCCTAGTCGTCCTCCATAAGCCTGCACTCTCCGATCGTCCCATAGTCGATGTTCACCGCCATTCACTAAGACCTAGAACCAATGATTGTAGAAAAATTGCCAGTTTTTGGTCAACCGGAGCCCCGAATGGAAAAAACAAACTTCAGACGCATCTTTGCCTTATCAAAAGCTTTCGAACGACATATAATTTGACATATTTTGGACAATTTGATTCTTAATCACTTTTATAAATTTGTTAATCACCATTAGCAGCTAATTCAGAAAATTCAGGGTTGAGGAGGAAAAACACAGATTTGGATCTGAAAGAAAAATGAGGAATTAGATGGTGGCTGCTAGAGTTTCTCCATAACAATATATTTATAGGCAAAAGGAAGATCTATTGAGCCAAAGCGGTCACAAACGCCTGAAAATCTGTTTTCTCCCCCAAACGAAAATATATCCTCCTATATATCGAAATATACATTTTCGATATTTCTAAACCAATGGACTTTTAAAAACCCAAAAAACAAAATTCTTTCAAATTTTCCTTTTACCACCGAATTTCTAATTCAAATAACTATTTAAAAATTTATAATTAACGCGATAAAATTTCAGGTCATTACACTAGCTGTTACAAATGGCTGCAAAATATTGTTTCAAAATTAATTTTTCTTTTTAAATTGTTTGCTTAACTTCAAAATGAAAACATTTATTTTATTTTTCTCAAAACATTCGTTTTTATTTTGATTAATCCTTTTTATTAATCCAGAATTTCCCATTTATTTTAGTTAATATATTTCTTTTATTATCCCCATTAATTAAAATTCATTTTTCTTTCTTTTTAATTGAAAGATTCTAATAATTTTAGTTGCAATTAATTTCAATATTAGATTCCAAAACAATTGAAAACAAAACAATTGTTTTCCTCTTTATAGTAATACAAATGTACTTATAACATTACTGCATACAACATGGGTTATACAGTACTTACTAATAAAAGTTTTTCTTATTTTAAATTAAACTTTTCAAGATACATTCTAAATAAATAAACTTATGCTTTCTCCTTTAGTAAAACATTCATTCTATTCTTTATTAGAATTAACTTTTATTATTCCAATTTCTATTATCAATTATTTACAGACCTAAATTATAATCTAATATGTGTTACTATCTTTTATCTTATTGAAATTTGTCATTTAAGAATTTTATTTAAGACCATGGCTTGTATTTTGATAAAATTTACACTAATAAATTATAAGAATTTTATTTCAATAATTTTATCCAAAATTTTTATTAAATTTAATATTTTTTATTGATTGGTTTGGTATCAAATATAATTTGTAAGAACAGACATAAAGGAGAAAGCAAAAGCAACTTATTTTATTTATCCCATCTAATTGATATACAAGAAGAGGTGTTTATATATCACACCAAATAGTTAAATCAGGAAAGTTTATAATAGGAAAGTAGATTATAATAGGAAAGTAAATAAAAGGAAACAATTACACCCTATATTTAAGACTCCCCCTCAAGTTAGAGCATAGATGTTAATCATGCCCAACTTGTTACACAAGTAATTAATTCTGACTCCATTCAAAGATTTGGTGAAGATATCTGCAATCTGCTCTTCAGTCTCCATATACTCTGTAGATATTAAACCATCTTGTATTTCATTTCGAACAGAATGACAATCAATCTCTATGTATTATTAAACTCCAAAGCATTCATTTCATCAATCATTGCTTTCCGCCAACCAGGAATAGATAGGGATTTAGTAAAAGATTTAGGAATTAAAATTGAGTCAGGAGAAGTGATGAACAAATATGAAGAAGTGGATAAGTTTTTATATGAGACAAACGAATTTTCTGAGAAACCGAATTTTCTGAAAAACCAAAAAAATTTCTGAATCCACAACCTAAATTTTCTGAGAAACCAAATCAATGAATTTTCTGAGAATCCACAACCTAAATTTTCTGAGAAACCAAATTTTCTGAATTTTCTAAGAAACCAAATCCACGAGAAGGGCAAGTTACTGGTTGAACACGAATTTTCTGAGAATCAAATATTCCGAGAATCGAATTTTCTGAGAATCGAATTTTCTGAGAACCGAATATTCTAAGAGGGGCAAAATGAAAATTTTGAAGTTGGTAGGATGAACACGAGATTTAAATCCACTTCCTCTTAATTTTGAAGTTGGTAGGATTCAAACTAATATCCTAAATAAACCCTAATTCACATTGCATTCCCGTTCAAAGGGCTATGGGGAAACGAATGAGAAATCCTGCATCCTTCTGTTTCCTTCTCAAATCAATCACAGTCTTACACCTATTGTAAAATAGGAACTTTTCTATCCTAGGAAAATACCCAAAAACATTAAGCTTTCTTAAGTACAATAGAATATCTCTTTATGCCATCCCAATCTGCCAAATCCCTTTTTCGTTGAGCTTCTCTCCAAAACACATGAGTACCTACAAATGAAACATAGCAAATTGAGTGCTATCTTTCATGACAACACGACCATCTTCTGAATTCTTAGACTTTTCAGTAAGGTTCTTAATCAGAACATCAAGCACCCAATTGCGACCTTCTCCATAAATCTTCACTCGCGATGCATGAAGAATTTTAGACATGAGATTCCGACGAAAAAGCCGCCACAAATGACCGTAACCAGCGGATGAAATATTATGCTGATTGCTGCTTAAGAATCTGGAAGCAGGAGGAGGGGCTGGCCGATCGAAAAAGGTAGCGCCATGCTTGATGAGGGCTTTGTGCGCAATCGATCGATCCTGGATGAAAATGGCGGGACGAGAGCCGATGTGTAAGGTTACGATTGGTCCGTAGTTTTCAAAGAGATTATTGAGAATCGGTTCGATGGATGAGAGGGAGTGTCGAATCCATAAGAGATTACCGAAGATTGGGAAAGCGAAAGGGCCTGGTGGTAGTTTGCGTTTCTTATTGATGAAAATAATTGAGTAGAGTATTGTTGAGATGAAGATGGAGAGAAGCGTTTGGGAAAAGATATTCATGGCTTCTGTGAGGGATTGTGGCATAGCAACAACATGGGTTGCTACCGAAGAGATAGAATCAACAACCGACAAGACAAAAAGGGAGAAATGAGGTCGATTCTTCCTAAACTTCGGCATCTAGGCTGAATTGAAAATGGATCAGAGTACGGAAGAATCGAAGCAATGATTAAGAGAAGAAACCCTAGATAGAAAAGCGACGGCCATTGATTATAGGGCTGATTCTTGAGTTACTGGTTCAAGGTCGTGAGTTGCTGGAGATGGAGGTAATTGGAAGTTACAAGCGATTGCTGGCGATTGGAAGTTACAGGCAATTGCTGGTAAAGTTACAGACGATAACTTTCTGATTTAAAGAAGGAAAGGAGTACGAGATTTGAATTTTTTTTTATTTTCTGGAATCGGGATTATAAAGGTTTTGATTAATTTTCTGATTTAAGACACTGTTCTAACCTGGCTCCTATACCATGTTGATTGGTTTGGTATCAAATATAATTTGTAAGAACAGACATAAAGGAGAAAGCAAAAGCAACTTATTTTATTTATCTCATCTAATTGATATACAAGAAGAGGTGTTTATATATCACACCAAATAGTTAAATCATGAGAGTTTATACTAGGAAAGTGGTTTATAATAGGAAAGTAAATAAAATGAAATAATTACACCCTATATTTAACGTTTTTAAATGGCTAAAATTACAGATCGTTAAGAATGACTGGCTGATTAAGCATTCAGCATTCCAATAGACCATGGATTTTTATCCCAATGCAAGAGTCTTCCTTTTTATTAATAGTATTTTGCAAATTGTTTAGCAACGGAGATTCCTGCTTAATAAGAAAGTTGAATTCAATCTGAATTTAAAAGATCGAGAGCTAATTTAATAAAGCTCTGCTGCTGGAAAATCCTTTTGATAATAATTTGAATAGAATCCAAAGAACCATTTTGGTCATAGTGTGGATAGAGGATCAGAAACAATCTGGCAGTAGAAGATCAAAAAACCCATCTATCAATAAAGAAGACTAGAAAACCCTTCAAGTAATTAATAAGAAAGATCAGAAAATCTATCTGGCGAACAGAAGACTAGAAATTTCTTCTAGCAATAATAGATCATCTGGTAATACTAATTTGAATAGAAGACCAGAAAACCTTATGGCAATAGTAGAGGAAAACTAGAAAACCCTTCTGGTAATTAATAAGAAAGACCAGAAAATCCATCTGACTATAATAGAAAACCATAATATCCATTTAACAATAATAGAAGATCAGAAAATCCATTTGGCAATAATAGAAGACCGGAACATCTTTGTGGAAATAGATTTCCTTATACGAATGATAGATCTCTATTTCCTTTGGAGATTGTCTTGTCCATGTTTTGTCATTCTTCCTCTAAAATATTGCTTGATCCATTTTTTAGGATAGGGTTTCATTGACTTAGTTGAGTTCGTTGTCACCATATATAGGTGATGATCCCAACTTGTATCAAACCCTTTATCACTATCTTAGGAGATGTTGTTTGGTGCATTTAGTTTGCTATATTAAGCAGAACTATAGACTTACCCGACCTCCCTCTTAGGAGGAGCTTTAGTGAGGCATTTGATGAAGATAATAAAGACTAGTCCAGTGCTTTGGGTACTAGCAAAATCAGAGACTTACCCGATCTCCCTCTAGGAGACGCTTCAGTGAGGCCTTTGATGATGGCACTTAAGGCAGGTCCGGCGCTAGCTATCTTAAGCATATCCAACATCCCTCTAGGAGGTGCTTTAGTGAGGCCATTGATGATGGCACTAAAGCTAGTTTGCTGCTCTAGGTAGCTATCTTAAGCAGAACTAGAGACTTACCTGAACTCCCTTTAGGAGACGCTTCAGTGAGCCCTTGATGACGACAATAAATGCCGGTAAACGCTTTGGTTAGGCTCTTTCGGACGGAACCAAAGGCTTACCCTGACCTCCCCTTAGGAGGTGCTTTAACCAGGCCATCTTGGCAGAGACAAAGGCTTTTTCCTTTACTTTATGAGTTTGTTTTTCTCCTTAACCATGTAGATACACTTATTTTGTGTAGAAAATCTCCTTTTATTGATAACTTGTTTAACACCTTCTTACAAATTCATTGAGCTTTCCTTGCCCTAGGAATGTTGATCAAACCCTCCAAACTTTGACATTGATTTGTGTTATGCCCATTAGAGCAATAATAACGACAGTATTATCCTCTGAGATTTCGTTCATTCTTTGATCGCTTTTCTGGAAAGGCAAATAATTATGTTTGTGCTTGGTCAAGAGATAGATAATCTCATAGGAAGTAGTAAGGGAGTAATTCTTGGAAAGCCTTAATCTTTTGAAAGACGATTTTTTCTTCGTTCCTTTATTATATGTGATGGGCTACTATAGCATACTTTTTCTTCAAAGAGCTTTGAGCTTCGTTCAATTTATAGGAATGGCTGAGCACATTCTCCCATCTCTTAGTGAACTGATCGAAGTCTTTTGCAATATCTCTTTCAAAAATTGTTCCCTTCGCTTGGACCTGGATTTCTTTTCCCAACTTCATGAAAATGCTATCATTTTTATGCTGCCTCCCCAGGATAAAGATTGGTGATGGCCCCACATGAAATGGGTTCAAGCTCCATTTTTCTGGATCGTAAGGAGCTATTTGCCTTTTCTTTTCTTCCAAAAATTGTAGTGCTATAAGCCTTAATGTTTTCTCTTCACGGGGATCAATAGTAATATGGTAAGTTGGCCTTGTCGTTTGAGGTTCAGAGAATCCTCGTTCGGAGATTTTAGCATGTTTAATTGGCATTATTAAGCAAGCTTAGTGGATGCGATTAAATGGTGTTAAAAAATAAAGGGTAGGCTAGTTTGGAATAGGATATGCTTGGTAGAGGCAAGTCCTTTAAGCCCTATATATGCTAGTTAAGGTAGTTCTACTTAGTGTTTTAACGGAGATGGAGCTTGGATTCCTCTTTATAGAGCCAAAATGTTAACGAATTTCTTCGCTAACCCTAAAAGGTGTAAGAAATGGAACCTTGGCTAATGAAGCAATTTGAAGAGACTAGATTTAACCTCAATGAGTGTTGATAAAAGCGACACTTAGTTAGGTTAAGGCTTAAGAGGAGTGAACAAGCATGCTTAAGTCTATGTAGGAGTCATATGCATAGTCATTCGAAGTTATATTTTCTTGAAGTTGATCCATGTAGACCATAGTATGCAAAAAGTAGAAATCAAGAATACGAGTACTTTGGAATTCGAAGCAAAATATGATTAAAAAATCACAAGTGCTTTGGAATTTGAAAGTAAACCATAATTCAAAAAATCTTATTTTTATTCCGTATAACGTTGAATGTACAAAGTCCTATGTGCAATTTCCCTCTGGGCACTAAAATCCACAAATCAATCTAGAGTTACAAATTTATGAGAAAAGAATTATTTGCCCCCTACTCCATGCCTCTAGGTCTGTATTTATAAGGGTATGAGGTTCGGCACAACCGCCCAATGCTAAATTCGACATGCATAACCCTTGGCAACCTCAATGGCGCCAGGCATCATTCCTTACTTTATATGACCTTTGGTGCTCTTCATTGATAATAGACGAAATCGGCATGCAGCGGCATCAATATGAGGAAGCATTGGTAAAGAGCGGCATTGAGATGGAGCAACATCGAGAAGAAGTAGCATGACAATTTCCATGGATGTTGATGGCTTTCGGCATCAATACCGCATTCACAAATGTGCGGCATCCTCTAAAAAATGATGAAATACGTCATCAACAAGATGTGGCATTAATTTTCAACAATATCAATAATAGGCACCATTGATCTAGTACTAGTGGAGTAGCATCACTAGTAAGATGGCTTCGATGGTAATGGACTGCGACATCGGTGTATAGAGGCCTTGATGATAATTTGTAGTAATGACGAGTGATATCGATAAACTGTGGTATTGTTGAGTTGTGTCGTCCATTTTATCTCCATAGGTGAATGGCGACGTCGATAGGATACAATAGCAATAGAAGACGACATTGATGGCTTATGATATCGATCATGTTAGAATCACCACTTCCTTAATGAATTTCGCTATTGGTTCCATTCGGCATTTCTTAGCGGTATAAAAGACTTGGTACTAACCATCCCACCTTATAGATGATATGCGGCATCGTTAGCATCCGGTATCCTTAGCTTTACTAATGACATGCGACATTTCATATGATCTTTTATTGATGAGATGCGCCATCACATTCTTCCATACCCTCAGCGTTGGTACATTCCCATTCCTTCGCATTCATTATTGGTGCAGCGTCACAGCTATATTGCATGCCGCATATCTTTGAGAATAATAATAGTAGCAACATCTTTTTTTTGAGTTGCTTCGTACGCGATCGTCTTTGTGTTTAATTTCCATTCTTCATCATTTTGAAGTGTAATATCATCGAATCATCGCTTGTGGAAAGTCAGGGATAGCACCAATTAACAGCATGTTGTTAAAATAATATTAGAAATTTTTTGGCATCTTTACACACGCTTCATCTGTATTTTGACTTAAACAAACCTTAATCAAGTTCTCCGCAAGTTACATGTTCCAACCTCTGAATGCTTGTTTAAGACCACAGATTTACCTTAAAATTCTTCAATTTTTATTACTACTCCCACGGACTTCAAGAAATTTTGGTTGCGGTGAACAAGTAGTCTCTTCTAAACCATCATTTAGAAAGCTTAATTTAACATGCATTTTCCAAACTTCATTATCTTAGTATACGACAATTTCAAATAGAATCTGAATGGGCTTAAACATGTTGATTAGTGATGACTTTTCATTAACATAAACATTTGAAATTGTTGTGGTCTTTTCCATCAACCTTGCTTTATAAGTCTATAATTTTCCATCTACAATGATCTTCTTCTCAAAAGTTCACTGGCAGCCGGTGGATAAACCATTTTGTGTACGTCTTCTAGAATAGAAATTTTGTCAATGTACATGGAACCCACTTTGGTCACTAAGCATTATGTCAAACGGCATAGTCCATACTCTCTATGGCTTGTCAGCAATGGTGAGGATTATAATCATGAATCTGTTTTCTCTCTATCCATGAGAAATTCATGATTTCTCTATGGGGCATGAGATTCTCGATTTGACATTACAATAAGTTGTGATTTTGGGCTTGGTTGAACCAATACTATATATACTAGAATTGGCCCATGCTTCGCACACGGGCTATTTATATTATTGTAAACGGAAAACAATGGCATTTTCGAAATTTCAAAAAGATGCCGAGTAAATTAATTCAACGAATTTTCTTTATTAGTAGTAGAGATGATTAGTTTTTATATTAGAATCTTAGATCTTATCCATGTCTATTACACTACTACTAATCTCTCTAGAAAGAAATACTTTCTCTATGAAGGTGGCGTGTCCTGTACTAACAGTTTTGTTTCTTAATGTGATAGAATAAGCAACTATAGTGTTCAACGAATCAGTTGTATTCTTGCATAAAACAGACCATTACTTGAGTTTATCGAGACTTACATTTGTAAAGTAAACTAGACAACGTTATCTCTTAAACTATTTAAGATGAGGTTTATTCCAAGTCTAGATCTTATATAGAGTCATAGATTAAACTTTGAATGTAAGTATCACTTCAAAGATAAATGTGACTCGCCGGTCATTAATAATCGAATCATGTCTATGAAACTCAATTTCTCCTTAATGAAACATCATTATGTAATATAAAGAGGACCAATTTTTTGAATGAATCCTATTTTCCCTTAAGTATTCTCGAAGCTCATATCCAAGATATTAACCTTTTTGACCAAATTGAAATATTATAATTCTTTTGCATATTTGCTTTTTACTTTCATTTTATATCTACGAACTCATCATAGATCAATGACTTATGTATCAAAATACACATGCCATATTTGAATAATTCGTTAATGGATGAAACAAAGTAAGTGGAACTGCTTTTGGTAATTATAGACATTAGATTATATACGCTATACACACACACACACACACACACACACACACACACACTAAGAGTTCATTAACTGTCTCTCTCACTACATAAGAGCTTTATCAATATTATTTGAGACACAAATCACAAGTATCATATGATTCCAAATCACATAAACAAAAAATTTATTCAGCATTAGGCTTTATGTTTTTGAAAGCAAACAACAATTACAATGAAGAATACAAGTACTATCATTAAAGTACCAAAGATATATTTATTTTATAATAAGTATTCATTTTAAAATGAAAATTATCCACTTTAGATCAAAACAATAAACAAAAATTATTTAAAAAATAATATATGTTATATATATTCGTTTAAATTAAAAACAATTTGCGTTCAACATATAAATAACTTATTCCATTAATGGCGACATATGTTACTTCTCCCTCTCATAGCGTACTGTCTTCTTTCTCCTTCAACGACGAGTCCTTCCAACAAAATCCACCCACTTCATGCCAGTCCTATCTCGAAGATAGAAATACCTTTCAACTTTACTTCGTAACCCTTCGAAGACCCAAAACGTACCAGCAAACCCTATTTCGTGCCCTAAAATCTACATTTCTAGATATAAAATGCTATCAAACCCATTCACACTCAACTAGGCTATGCATCCTATTGCCAAATCCAACACCATTCGACAGCCTTGTGAGAATAAAAATCCCTCCATTTTCAACGGCCAAAGATACAAGTCTAAAGAACAACGAGGCTATGCAACCAATAATCAAGAGATAGAAAGATAAATATCGAACCCAATCAAACCTTACATGAACCGACCCGACCAGACCAAAAAACATCGATATATATGTATTTTTAGCGTTATTAACCAAACGGATTCGAATCAAACATTAGGTCGGATTCAAGTTTTAATATGTATAGTTTAGGTCTGACAAAATCTGACCCATCTAGAAACGAGACTTACCAGATCGGGTTCAGATCCATCGGATCAGGTGTAATTGTCGCCTCTAGTATGTAATAGGCTCTTTACCATATTACTCATACTTAAAAGGCATATATAACCCATGATTGGAATCCTAGCAGTGAATTCCAAATTTTTACAAAGGAAAATGATTTTTATGAGATAAAACTTTATATGAAAGAAGATTGTGATTGAGTTCTGAAGGGTGCATCTTACTTCTGCGATAGAAGAGTAGTATAATCAAACGTTGGATCCGTGGTTTGAAACTTAACAATTTTTATACAGCAATTCCCATACGGGTGAGATTTCCTAGTCTACACTTAGACTATTGGAGTGAAGAAGGTATCTGTCATATTGCTTTAGTGATAGGACTTTCATCTGTCCATACAGAAGCCCAAATCATAATTTCATATGCAAGTCTTCTCATTGAAGCGAGTAGAGTGAAACAAATTTTGCAAAACATATCTTAGTTAACCTAAAATAAAGTGAAATTATCTTTCAAAGACAAGAAATACTAGTGGATGCCACTTAGATGTATGATTTGCAATTGCTTTGGTTATGTACAAAAGTATTGCGCTTTCGAGATATACCAGTGTGTAACTCATGCGTTGCACGCGGTGATATTGTTAAAAAATAGTATTTATATTTTATTATTGCTAAAAATATATTTTGTGATGCAATATATGATAGCTTTTCCGAAAACAGCATTTCGCAATGCGAGGTGTTTGCACAAAAAATGGGCAAACACCTCCAAGTTGTATGATTTGGTCGATTTTATGTTGTTCTTAATGATTTGGGTTATTTATGCAAATATGTAAAAAGTAGGGACTAAACTGTAAAAGACACACAGATTTATAGTGGTTCGGCCAGAATGTGCCTACGTCCACTTCATATGTTATTCTCTTTCACTGTTCAGATTACAAGTACAAAGCTTTGATTACAAGTGTATGAAAGTTGTTTGAAAGTTCTGTCTGTGCTTGAGCTCTCAAACTTGTCTGCCATTGTTGTACCCCTACCCCTCTATTTATAGAGTGGGGCTGGGGGTAGGGGTCTTGGATGTATATAGCGGCTGGTGGGCCTGGGCTGATGTGATATGCCCTGGCATTGTTGGTTCGGTAATACCTTCTTCACTTTGGTTCGGTAGTGGAAGTATGCTTCTGGTTCGGTAGGGTCTTCTTCGTGTGGGTTCGGTAGCGTCTCGGTCCGGTCCGGTGATGAGAGGAAGGTGGATTGGTCCGGTGGTGAGTGGAGCGTGGTTGGTTCGGTGGTGAGAGGAACGTGGTTGGTTCGGTGGTGAGAGGAATGTGGATTGGTCCGGTGGTGAGAGGAAGGTGGATTGGTCCGGTGGTGAGAGGAAGGTGGATTGGTCCGGTGGTGAGAGGAAGGTGGATTGGTTCTGGCTTGGTTCGGTAGTGGGGGTGTTCGGTCATGCCTTGGTTCGGTGGTAAGAATACACCCAACATTTTCCCCCCAAAGTCGGGCATATGACTGCATATGTCGCGCTTTGTTTTCTCCCCATCCGGCCTAAGTGCCGAACCGGTTGGTCCGGTCATCCTATGCTTGCTTATAAGTAGGGGCTTCACGCCTCTATTATTCCGTACTTTTTGAAATATCCGAACCAAGCCTTGGTCTGTCGAATCAACCATATCACCGAACCACACTTGACTGCCGGTCCAGGTGAATTACTCTTCTTTCGCTGAATGAACCTTATGCTTGAACTACCGAATGAGTCAAGGGAGTACGAGTGCCGAATGGACTTCAACCTCGAACTATCGAATGAACTTGGGAGTACGAGTGTCGAATGGCCCTTAGCTTCGTACTACCGGATGAACTTGGGGAGTACGAGTGCCGAATGGCCCTTATCCTCGAACTGCCGATTGAGCTTTTATGTTTTGAATTATGAATAGGATTCCAGGCCGTGGGTACTTGTTTGTCTACACCCCTTGTTCTAACGATGTGTTTTCTCGTGTTGCGGATAATGTCTCATAAAGTAGAAACTCGTTCTGAAAAGAAGAAATCCAAGGACAAAGAGGAGTCCTCCATAGTGCCCCCAGTTCAGTCAGAGCCAGAACGACATGGACCATCCCCGAGATCATTAGTAGATGGGTACGGCCGCCAGGAGCTTTTGGACTCACCGCCTGACTGCTTTCCCAGCTCCCTCAAAGATGAGCAACTTGACGTTATATCTAGATCCTTTGGGATTGACAGAGCGCACATAATGTTGCCAGGGAAAGGAGTGATGCCGTATAACCCCCCTGAAGGATATTTTGCTTATAGTAGGTATCATTGCATGTGCGGGGCCATTCCTCCGATCAACGCTTGGATCGCCAGCTTCCCTTTCCAGCTTCAGCCCAACTCCTATGCCATCTTGGTGAGTCTGTTCATTATTTTCCAGAGAAAATACGGACGTCCCCCTTCCAACCGGGAAATTCGGTACCTGTACAACTTGAGAGGCTACAAGAAGGGGTCTCCATACATTAACTTAGAATCGGCCGTATCTTTCAAGCCAGTCCTGGACTTATATTCAAAATTTAGCATGTTCAAGAAGGAATGGTTCTTTGTCAGAGATGACTCTGTTTCTTTCCATCGCTTCACCTCTGGCTGTAAGTTGACTCTTATTTATAATTTCCATTCTGACTGCAATGCTCCTCCTTATGTACTTTGTTTCTTGCTAGCGACAGGTGGCTTTGCGGTTGTGGAGAATGATCGTTTGGTTCGGATGGCTGAAGAAATAGAAGTCATTCCGGAAAAGGAGAGGGCAGCTTCTTATTTGATCAGGAATGCTACTCTTTTGGGGAATAACTTGATTCTGCCACGCCAGTCTGTGGTCAAGCAAAGAGACACAGGTGAGGAGAGGGCCACCAAAGCTAAAGGAGGGGCTACGGCGAAGAGCAGCAAAAGGAAACCCTTCTCGAAACATCCAATTGCTGGGGGGAAGAAACTTAAGAAGTCCGATGGACCCTCCCCCAGCACATGTCCAGATGTCCCGGTGAGGCGGAGAGTGGAAGTGGTGGAGAAGGTGATGGTGATGGCCATAGCGGTGATGGTGGCGATGGACAGAGTGGTGATGGCACTGGGGCTTTGTCTTCTGAGCAAGCAGGTGTGATCCAGGAGTGGACAGATGACGCTTTCCTTTTAGCTTTTGAAGGGTTGGAGGAAGGAACGGCTTTAGTGGAGAAGCCTAAAAAAGCTGACAAGGCCGGGACTGGCGTCGATTCATCTTCTAAGAGCGCTTCAACTAAGGCAATTCCTGCGATTCAAGGTGAATTTTTGACTCCTGCCGACTCCATTTATGATAAGGATTTAGGAATATTTTATGGTCAGCTCCCATCCTGAAATGAGATCCAGGACTTATTGCAATATCCTACTCCTCCCCAAGGTTTGTATAACAAAAGTGTCTCTTTACTCTTCTTAACTTGATATATTTCTTGAATTATAGTTCAATGTATGCCTGTAACACTTGGTTTTTATCACAGAAGCGGGTAAGGTGGCCAAGACATCAGATGTTCGGCACCGCCTTGAACAATACAAACTTCTCAAGGCTTCTACTAAATCAAAGCCTCCGACTAACCGCCCTGGAGACGTAGTCGGCTACCGCCCTCTTCTTGGAGTTATCGAGGAGGATATCCAAAGTAAGAAGAGGAGTCATTCCTTGTTTGAACCCTCACCTGGTCCTCAGTCCCCAACTCAGCCTCTTCGGGATACCATGAAGAAGAATACTGAATTTATACCTCCTCCGCACTCGTCTGAAAATCCTGCCGTTACCCGGATAGGCCATCCCGGCTTGGCCCGTAATCCGTTTGCAGGTCATCCGGATCTGGATCCGGGTTCTTGAGATATTACCTTTGATGAGGCTACCGGTGAGCACCTTCTTCCTCGTAATCCTATGGTAAGAGTATTGGATGAAGCTAAGTCCCTGTACCTTGATTTGCTTACCACTCGAGTCATAACTTTAGGGGACGAAGCTAAGGCAAACATTGACCGGGTTGCTGAGGAAATCAGGAAGCTGATGGGGCATCATGCCCGACTGGTCAAGGCTGGAGAAGAAATCGGGAGCGCTAACATTCGACTGCGGTTAATGGTTTCCGACCAGGCCAAACAACTTGCTGATCAAGCCATTCAGATCTCTCAACGTGAGGCCGCTTCTAGGCAATTAAAGAAAACCATGGAAGAGGCCAGCGGGGCAGAGTTACGGAAAATGGAGGCTGTTTGTAAGGAATGGATTGATATGGCTATTGCAACGGTGGATGAGGTTCGAAGAGCGGATATCGAGCGGGTACAGGATTTATCCGAGAAACTTGAACCTGCAGAGCTTGCTCAAACCAAGCTGAAGGAGGAGATGGAGGCGATGAGGAAATCCTTTCAGGCTGACTGCTCGCGATACCAATCGAACAGGGATGCTGCCACTGCAAAGCTGTTGGCTTCTAAGGACCGAATAAGGGAGTTCGAGGAGAATGAGGGGATAATGGATGAGATGCTTCAGGATATATATTTTCGCACTTGAAAACAGGGCAACTTATCTTGGATAGATGATTATCCCGGAGTCATGGCCAGGATTTATCTCAGGGCCCTAGAGGAGGCTAAGGCCGATGCAGATAAGGAGGGTGGCGTGGCCTTTAGAATGGACGTGGTTACGGCTCAATTTACCAAGGAGGAGAAAGTGGCGGTGAAGGAGGGTATGCGGCTGCTTACTGCTGAGGATGTAGGCGTGCAGTTAGAGGATGATGATCAAGGAGCAGATGCTGGTAAGTCTTCCCTTTTAGCTTTTCGTAACTTGATTTCTTATTGTTTATTTAATGGATTCTTCTCCTGAATTGGACAGGCGGGACCTCTAAAGCACCAACTACCTCTGGTCAACATGCTGAGAGTTCTGATCTTACGGTTAAGTAGATCTCGGAGGGCCGGTAGGATAGAGGTGAAGCTCTGATGCAGTCGACTCCTTGACTTGATCTGGATATCTTTTGGTTTACTTGACATTGCTGTCTATGGTAGTCCCAAAACATTAATGTAACTTTTAGGCTGTAATTATGTTTCGTAACGAACGACTTTATTCTTGGCATGTAATTTTTAACTTAAGCTGATTCTGTCATATTTGAATGATGTCGTTATTTTGGTGTGTTGCATAAGAAATATAGCTGTGCATATTCCTGTGATTCAATTGTGTTTGATGTCAAGTTCTTTCTTAAAATATAATTTCATATCTTGCAATGTTAGTGTGATGTGCGAATAAATTATAGCTACGTATTCATATACAAAAGAAGAATGTACCGCCCTTTATGTTTTAGTCGTAGACGGTTGCTTTGAACGTCTTGTATGACTGAGCGTGGAATGCAGCTGAGTGACCTGTCATCCAGTTGTGAGTTCCTATTCCCATTAGCGAGCGTCTTCTATTTTGTGTCATGTACTTCAGGGATCGTTATAGAGGATAGGAGGAAAGTTTTTAAACAAAATAGAAATATCAGAAATAGTAAAACTTTCAATAACGAAAGGCCTGCAATGTGCTCAAGTTCGTGGCAAACGGGTTTTGTAGTCACTTTCCCTAGCTGTGGGTCTTGGAGACATTTGTCACCCATCTTACGCCTCCGCGGGGAGTTGCTCTTTTTTACCACAGCCGTACTTAAGACACTCGGAGCCGAGATCGCGCACAGTAACTACTCGGGCCATTATGGCCCGTAATCATGGGTATTATTCGATTTACCGTGGCCGGCTAGCGTGGGTGCCGGTCGTCAACTGTGAACTACCCCTGGCTGGCCACACCTTATGTTGGGGCTTAAAGTAGGTTCACGATTGCCGGCGAGCCGAACGCCGTAATGAGCTGCCTCGGCTATGGTCGGCCTTCTCGGTGGCTTATAATCGGCTCATTACAGTTGGCTTTAAGGGCCGATCGCGAGCAATGAGTTAACCCGCAGTAGAGGGATGCTGGAGCAAAAGTGTCTCATTGGCGAGGGCATAGATTCGTATAGTACCTGTTAGGTCTTGTCCAGGTGAAGTCGCGCTGTGATGTGTCTTGAATGGAAATGTCATTACACAGGATTTTGTTCAACAGAAAAGGATAAAGTTAACAAGCAGCCAATATATAAAGGAACAAGTTAAAAAAGAGACAAGTTTTTAAAGTGGTTCGGCACGAAAATGCCTACGTCCACTGATTCTCTTTGTTAATTCACTTCATATGGGCAGTACAAGTTAAGAAAAGTATCGACGAAGGTGTTGGATGTTCCATGCCCTCTGGAACACCTCTCCGTCCACTGTTGACAAAATATAAGCTACATTGTGTAGATCTTTATGAATTACATATGGTCCGTCCCGGATTGGATCTAGTGCACCGGGGCGTGGGAAGATTCGCTTGAGGACAAGATCTCCTTCTTGTAAGCTACGATGCTTGACTTTGGAGTTGTATTGCGCTGCCACTTTTTGCTTGTGAGCTGTTGTTTTGCGCGCTGCATCGTTTCTTCTCTCTTCAATTAGATCCAAAGACATGTGAAGGAGTTCTACGTTCTCTTCTGGGTTATAGTGGATCCTGCGGTGGGAAGGTACTACAGTTTCGACTGAGAGCATGGCCTCCGATCCGTATGCCAAAGAGAAAGGAGTATGCCCCGTTGATGTTCTGAAAGATGTGCGGTAGGCCCAAAGTGCCATAGGAAGTTCATCCACCCAAGCGCCTTTCGATTTTTCAAGCTTCTTTTTTATTAGAGTTTTGAGAATTTTTTTGACAGTTTCGACTTATCCGTTTGCCTGGGGATAAGCCACAGATGAGAAGCTTTTGTGAATTCCGTGCTTTTGGCACCAGTCGGCAAACTCTTCGCTGTCAAACTGAAGTCCATTGTCCGATATGATTTTGAGTGGAACCCCGTACCTGCATAGAACATTTTTGATCAAGAAGTTAATAACTTTTGCCGAGGATATTTTATTTAGAGGTTCCGCTTCCACCCATTTGGTGAAATAGTCGACTTCCATTATAGAATATTTGGCTCCGCCTCGGCCCACCGGCAGTTCGCCAATCAAGTCAATTCCCCATACTGCAAAGGGCCAAGGGTTGGTCATTTGAGTAATCTCATTTGTTGGTAGTCGAGGAATCTTGGCAAATTTCTGACATATATCACATTTTTTAACGAAGTCTAAGGCATCTTTGTTTAAGGCGGACCAGAAATATCCATATCGAAGTATTTTATTTGCCAGAGTCTGTCCTCCAGTGTGATCTCTGCATCTTCCTTGATGGATGTTGGATAAGATTTCCTTATCTTTCCTTCCAGCGACACACCTTAGTAAGGGGTTAGAGAAGCCACGCCGGTAGAGGATGCCTTCTTGTATTGTGTAGCGGGAAGCTTTCCTCAAGATTTTCCTGACTTCATTACGCTCGCTGGGTAGTGTGCCATCTTGTAAGAATTTTCGGATGGGAGTCATCCAAGTTTCCTCTTCGATTGCAGCTACCAGATTCACTTGCTCGAAACTCGGGGTTAGTTGCTTTGAGATGGCTACTGTTCCGGAAATGGTACCGCCTTTCATGCTAGCTTGCTTTGCCAGCTCGTCGGCCTCTTGGCTCTCTTCTCGAGGGATGTGTTTGATTAAATAGTGATCCAATTGATCGAGTTGCGACTTGGTCTTCTTTAGATATGCTGTGAGTCGTTCTCCTCGAGTCTGAAATTCTCCTAGTATTTGGTTTACAATAAGTTGAGAATCACTATGAAGACATAAAGAACTGACTCCAATCTCTAAGGCAAGTTCTAATCCAGTTATTACTGCTTCGTATTCTGCATCGTTGTTGGTGGCAGCGAATTCCAACCTTAGAGCATAGTGTAGCTTCCTTCCCCTGAGAGTGATTATTACAATACCTGCCCCCGAGCCTTGTTCGTTTGATGCTCCATACACAAAGAGATTCCACTTAATGTCTTTTGCTATTTCAGATTGCTCCTTACCTTCGTTGGTAGTGAATTCGGCAATGAAATCGGCCATGGCTTGTCCCTTGATGGCGGTGCGAGGATGGTAGGTGATATCATATTCACTCAGATCAATGCACCATTTAAGTAGTCATCCAGAAGTGTCGGGACAATGGAGTACCTGCCTTAGCGGTTGATCGGTTAGAACTCTGATGGAATGAGATTGGAAATAGTGTCGTAGTTTCCGTAACGTGATTAGCAAACAGTATGCTAGCTTCTCAAGTTTAGCATATCTGGCTTCTGCCCCCGTTAACCTCTTGCTTACAAAGTATACTGGTCGTTGCGCGCGGTTGTCTTCTCTCACCAAAGCGGCGCTTAGAGCATGAGATGACACAGCAAGGTATAGGTATAGCTCTTCGCCTTCGTTTGGAGTTGAGAGTACTGGTGGTCTCTGGAGGTGTTCGATTAGGTTACGGAAGGCTGTTAAGCATTCGTCAGTCCATTCGAACTTTTCTTTGTCTTTCTTTAGAGCCTCGAAGAAGGGGACGCACTTGTCAATTGGGCAGCCACCTTCCCATTTAGGCTTTGCATTTCTTTTCGAGTGGAAGGTGTCCTGATATCTTTCAGGGCTCGGACTTGTTCGGGGCTTGCTTCAATTCCTCTGGCATGGACGATGAATCCCAAGAACTTTCCTGACGATACTCCGAATGAGCACTTTAGAGGATTGAACTTCGTTCCATATTGGCGAAATACTTGAAACATCTCGCCCAGGTGGCTTACGTGATCGTTGGCTTTCCTCGATTTTACTAGCATGTCATCCACATAAACCTCCATAGTTCGCCCTATCAGTTCCGCAAACATCTTGTTAACGAGGCGCTGATAGGTAGCTCCGGCGTTCTTAAGTCCAAAAGGCATTAATCTATAGCAGTACAATCCCCGGTCAGTGATGAAACTAGTGTGGTCTTGATCGGGGGCGTGCATAGGAATTTGGTTATATACTGAGTATGCGTTCATAAAAGATAAGAGTTCGTGCCCGGCTGTGCTGTCCACCAGCTGATCGATTCGGGGGAGTGGGAAGCAATCCTTCGGGCAAGCGTCATTTAAGTTGGAGAAGTCAATGCATGTTCGCCACTTCCTATTAGCCTTCTTTACTAGTACCGGGTTAGCGATCCACTCTGGGTAGATGGCTTCTCGTATGAAGTTATTGGCAAGTAGGTTCTTTACTTCTTCATCGAGGGCTGCTGATCGTTCTGCCCCCATACTTCTCTTTTTCTGCTTTACTGGCACCTTGGTAGGATCGATGTTTAGTACGTGACATGCCACGTCTAGGGAGATTCCAGTCATATCAGCGTGCATCCATGCAAATACGTCCAAGTTGTGGCGGAGAAAATCAATGAGTTGATCCCTCAATTCTGCTCTTAGCTGAGATCCGATTTTCAACAGTCTACTTGAGTCGTGTTTGTCTACAGGTACAAACTCCATAGCCTCTGCAGGCTCGGCAGTGGCCTCCTCCTCTTTGTCTCTGGGGTTCAACTCATTGAAAGGATCACTGGTATATCGAAGAGTAGGGGCTTTCTTTAGTTGCTATGCTTTCAAGTTTTTCATGCAGAGAGTAGTCTCTACATTCTTCCCTCTATCCTTCCTACGATTATTGCGAAGTTCAGTTACATAGAAATCTCGAGCGGCGTCTTGATCTCCCTCTACTTCCCCTATTCCATTGTCTGTTGGAAATTTCATCTTCAGGCACCACGGGGCCAAGACAATGTGGAAGTCAGACAAGGCTGGGCTTCCTAAAAAGGCGTTGTAGGCCGAGTGGTTATCTATCAGCACAAATGTTTGTTTCCGCACAACGGAGCGGGGGTGACTTCCTATTTCAACAAAAAGGTTCAATTGCCCGAGGGGCATCTTCGCGTCTCCAGTGAAACCGTGTAGTGGTATGTTGCAGGGAGACACATCCTTCATTGACAGCTTCATTCTGTCGAAAGCATGCTTGAATAGGATATTTACTGAGCTTGCAGTGTCTACTAGAATTCGAAAAACTTCGGCTGGGCCGAAACGGGTAGAGATGACCATAGGATCCATGTGAGGGTACTGTCTTCCTTCTAGGTCACGCCTATTGAATGTAATGTCATCATTCTCTTTTCGCTTCGGGTGGCGTTCTTCCATAACAGAATTAACGTAGCCTTCATTGTTTCTAAGTGACTTTCTGTATCTTTCCATCTCTGCCCATCTTTTGTCGACGATGTGTGGTCCTCCCGATATGGTATGGACCACTATCTTCTCTTGACTGGAGCCGCTGGTGTCACGATTTCCCCCTCATGTTTCTGAGAGGGGTAGCCTTGGGTTTTCATTGGCAGGAGCTAGGGTCCTATTCTGACCTTTTACATAGCGTTCCAGCCTCTTCCTTCTGATGTGTTCTTCAATTAAGTCCCAGAGATGATGGCAATCATTGGTATCATGCTCATGAGATTCGTGGAAGCGGCAGAACTTTCCAGACTTAATTGCGTTATCTGATTCCTTCTTGTAAGGGGGGCGTCTGTATTTAACTTCGTCTTGAGTGGCCAGGAAGATGTTTTCGATTGTCTCATTCAAAGGAGTGTAAGTGTCAAATCTCGGTCCTGGCCGATATAGACGTTTTTCTCCCTTCTTGCCCCCAGCATTGTCTCTAGAGTCATTTCTTCGAACGTCCTTTGCTACAGCGGGTGTGTCACCATGAGTTGCCTTGGTTTGTTGCCTTGTCTGTCTTTCAGTGGCAACGTCTTCAAGTCTCATATATCTTCCGGCTTCATGGAAGAAATTGGGTAAGGTAGCTGGTTTTTCTTTCGTTAATCTTCTAGCAAACTTAGTATCCGGATGCACACCACTACAGAGGGCCATTAAGATAAGTTTCTCATCGGCATCTTGGACTGCGGCCGTTGCAGCATTGAATCGGGTTAGATATTGTTGCACTGTCTCTCCAGGCTTCTGTTTGATATTAGATAGGGAATAAGCATCATTGGGTTGTTCCACATGAATGCGGAACTGGCTGATGAACTTTTCTTTCAACATTTCACATGAACATATGCTGTGTGTATCTCTGCAAGTGTACAACGGGGTCAGAGATTCCCTTGTAAGGTTCCATTGTTGGCATTTTCCATTCTCGGGGGGTGATGGCAATTTCGATATTGCGGGTGAAAGGGCTGGTTACCCTAGCGCCTATCCCTCGATCTCTTTGAACCCGTTGGACGCACTCTCTGAACAATCGCGCCATCCTTTCATCAGAATTTGGAGCAGATAGAAATGAGTTTGGTTCTTCTCTACGGGATTGATTCCGTCCAGATGATCTGTAGGGGTGGTATCGTCTATCACTCCTAATATTTTCCAATGGCTATCTCTGGTCTTCTGGGAGCGTGCTAGGGTCAGCTACAGTTGGCCCTTGCCTTGATCTTCCCCTGCTGGGTTCTGTTCTGAGCACTTCCTCGGGTCTAACTTCGGGCTGGACTCTAGCTCGGCCTCGTTCATTGGTGTTTCCAAGGCTAGGTAGCATGACCGGCTCAGCCACAGGCGACCCTCGCCTGGTACCGCCCCCGTTGGGTTTGGTTCCAAATGTTTCCTCGGGTCGGAGTTCGGGTTGAGTTCGGGCTCGGCTCCTATCATTGATGTTCCTGTTGCTAGTTTCTTCGAAGAAGAAAGATCTTTGTCGCCTCCGAGATCCTCCCGACTGGGACTCATCCCATGATTCAGTGTTGCGGTTGGATTCTTCAGCATCCCTTAAGCGTGACATGAGTCGGTTCACCAAGGCTTCTTGTTGGGATGTGAAGCGGTCAGTTACTTCAGCCACAACCCTGTCTAGATCTGCCCTAGTAATTGCTGTCGGCTGTTCTGTGGCAGGGGCTGTTGGATTTGCCAGGTTTCCATTTTGTACTGCTGTTGGAACGGGACGATTCTCTTAATCTGTGATCACTGGATCTGGAACGCTGCTAGTTGCGATGTTCTTTCCTTTGCTAACATCTTTCTTCTGCCTGGGAGGCATGTCTTCAAAGCAATGAGCGATGCTGTCGGGAAGAAGTTTAAGTGGGAGAAGCTGAAGCTTCTAGCTCGAGTTCTCAGTGAAAGCACCAAAAATGTTTGCACAAAAAATGGACAAACACCTCCAAGTCGTATGATTTCGTCAATTTTATGTTGTTCTTAATGATTTGGGTGATTTATGCAAATATGTAAAAAGCAGGGACTAAACTATAAAAGACACACAGATTTATAGTGGTTCGGCCAGAATGTGCCTACGTCCACTTCATATGTTATTCTCTTTCACTGTTCAGATTACAAGTACAAAGCTTTGATTACAAGTGTATGAAAGTTGTTTGAAAGTTCTGTCCGTGCTTGGGCTCTCAAACTTGTCTGTCATTGTTGTACCCCTACCCCTCTATTTATAAAGTGAGGCTGGGGGTAGGGGTCTTGGATGTATATAGCAGCTGGTGGGCCTGGGCTGATGTGATCTGGCCTGGCATTGTTGGTTCGGTAATACCTTCTTCACTTTGGTTCGTTAGTGGTAGTATGCTTCTGGTTCGGTAGGGTCTTCTTCGTGTGGGTTCTGTAGCGTCTCGGTCCGGTGATGAGAGGAAGGTGGATTGGTCCGATGGTGAGTGGAGCGTGGTTGGTTCGGTGGTGAGAGGAAGGTGGATTGGTCCGGTGGTGAGAGGAAGGTGGATTGGTCTGGTGGTGAGAGGAAGGTGGATTGGTTCTGCCTTGGTTCGGTAGTGGGGATGTTCGGTCCTGCCTTGGTTCGGTGGTGAGAATACACCCAACACGAGGGTAGGCTGCGTACATTATCGACCTCCTCAGTGCCCGCCCGTGTCGGAGCCTCGTGCACTGGGTTCCACCTAATATATGATAAATTTATTGTTATATATTAATCATAAACTAAAATGACTTGTGACGCTCAGATATAAGGCTGAGGGTTTATTATTCGCTAACTACATATCTCTGTAAAAATGAATATCCAAACTCAAAAAATAAATTTAATTTGTTAATACTATATATATGTAAACAATTTATGTTATGTGATAAATAATTTTTTATATGTATGGATGAAAAAGTAACTTCACCGTTTTGCTAATACGACTATTGTGTATATATTGAATTGTCATCTTTTTAAAGGATTTATAAATGGATTAATGAACATCAAATGATTAAATTTATTTCAATAATTTGAATTAATGATCAACATAACTAATTAAATACATGAAGATAAACGTAAAAAAGTTGTAGGAAACTGAGAAGAGCTTTGTACAAATTTTCAATTAAGAAAAGCATAGATCTTTTAGTTACTTATCCACATGTAAACTTTTGTTTTTGAATTAGACGTGAACTTTTATTCATTATTAAGCATTCATTTTTAAACAAATTTACCTTTGTAGTTAATCATGGATTTTATGTTCTTGTAGGAGGGTTATACTTACAACTTTGATAATTGCAAAATAATGTTATATAACATTTAGTTGAGTTATGATTTGAGTATGGTTTGATAACGCGTTGAAAGTGAGAATGTTTATATAATCTTCTTTTTATCGGTGTAATATGTACGTCCACATCATAATGTTGTTAAATATAAATTTATCTTTTAAAGGTTGTTAAAAATGAAATTATGTTATGTAATATATGGTAAATTTATCTATGCTTCCAGTTTGTTGTATGTTGTCTCAAGAGGCTATATGCACCCATCTATTAAATAATAGCAAAACGGAAGAACTTGAAGCTCTCTTATTAATTAGAGAAATTATTTCTATTCTTCTTAATTTTCTCCAAGTGGATATTTTATTTTCAAATCCTATTATTTACCACTTTGCAATTATTCTACTATACTTTTCACACTATTTTACATACAAATATCTACTTTCAAAAGAATCTACGTTTATCTACAAATCTTTCATGGTTCTTTCTTGAAATTTTACATTATAATCTACACGTTTAAATGCAAATATATACAAAATCACATAACATAAATTATATTAATTAAAGATATAATTACACTTTTACCTAATTCAATAGTCAAACCATATAGTTAGAGATGGACAACGGTATATCACATACGAACGAAGGGAAGGATAATGATGCCATTCAATAATAGCAATCAACCAAACAATACGGTGCAATTCAATAGTACAAGCTCCAATTAGAATAACGCTGGAAAATTCCAAATTCTTCAACAGGAAAATTCAAAATTCAACACACACGGATTTACAAAGAATAGCGACAAAACATAACGCAAGAAGGAATAACAATAATAGACAAAATTCAGAGTTCACAAAACAAAGTTGCTGAAACTCATAATGAAACATTGATGCAGAACAGGATATATAGGCCAGAAGAGCATAATGTTGAGTTTGGATGCATGTATGATCAAAACCCTAGTGCAAAACAAGGCAATCTACCGCCTGAAGAAGAGAAAGCACAACCAAGCAATAATTCAGGAATGCAAAAAGTGACAGATAAAAGCACAGTAGTAAAATATGTCAATCCAGCCTATTAAAGTTTAGTTTCTCGAATTAAAACAATCGGCACAAAAGGCACAAAATCCAAGAGAATTAGAACAAGAGGGGCTTCTCATTCACCCTACGAAACATGGGGGGATAGTACTCAATCATAACTGTATAGATACCATGGTAGGAATGTAAATGGATTTAACTCACCAACTAAACAATTGGACTTGATTCAAATGCTGAAAACTCATAAAGTGTCTTTCTTAAGCTATATGGAAAACAAACTAACAACTAACCAAATACGAAAAATAGTAGAGGAAAAATGGAAAAATCCAATTTTTTTGTAACTTATTTTTTAATTTTATACAAAAATTAAAAGCAATCAAGCAAAACATAGACAATGGAACAATTCATTACCAAATTTCAAACACCGTTTGAAGACCTCCAAAAAACATAAATTGAATTATACTTCCAAATAATTGATGACCCATGCAACAGAAGATATACCAAGGAGACACACACATAACGTATCAAGTATGCATATCTCCACAAACAAGTGGTATAAAACATCCAAAGAGCAAAATTTAAATGGACGACATAGGGAGATAAAGAAAATAGATTATTTTTTTCCACAATAGAGTGGCAGGTGCAAAGAGAGGAAATAAACTGAAACACAAGGTGGATGAGAATGACAACATGATCACCTTCACGGAATCAATCGCCAAGGAAGATATTCAATCGTCTTCATCTCTTTTCAATAACTAATTACTGTATAATGATATGCTCTCACATATTACTTGTAAAAATATTATTTTAGATCATACTAAAAACGAATTAGAAAGACCTTTTGAGACGGATGAGCTAAAAACTACCGTTTTCAAAATAAATGAAACCAGTAGTCCAGGTTAAGATGGCTTCAATTCACTGTTTTATAAAGTGCACTGAGAGCTAATCAAGCATGACTTGCTAAATGCTATGTTGGGCGTACAAAGCTCTGGTCAAATCATAAATGAGATCAACCACACTTTTATATGTTTGATCCCTAAGAAGAAAGCACAGGAGAATAAAGCAAATTATAAGCCAATATCATTATGCAATGTACTACGCAAAATATTGGTTAATCGCCTATGTAATAATATGAAGAAAAAAAACAAATGAATAATCTCAAATCTCAAAATCGTCCTATATAGGCTAATAACTGATAATGTTATGCTTGCACATGAAATGGTTAGGGGCTTTAGTAGAAAAACTACAAAAGACTTTTGTATCAAAATTGATCTGCACAAAGCATATGGTAAATTAATCAAATAATTCATTATACAGATGATGTTATCAACGGCCTTTCCTCACCCACATTTTAGTGCGTGAGATGGAAATACCCATGGGTTCTTCACGAGTGATAGAGGACTTGGGCAAGGAGAACCGTTGTCTCCTTTCCTATTTTGCATAACCATAGAGTATTTGACACTTTTATTGGACATGGAATATTTTAAAGGAAGTTTGGTATCTGTGTAGTTAGTGCCCCGCTATATCTCATAGCGGATTTCTACCGCTACGATTTTTCCATATAGCCCAAAAATATAGCATTTCCGCTTTAATCTCCGCTATTTCCGCTATATCCCATTATTTCCGCTATATTTTGCTATTTCTGCTATATCTTCTTCAATAAAATGAATTAAAAAATTGCATTTATACATTATAAAAATTATAAAACTAATTTATTTGACTTAATTTTTAATATATTTTCAAAAATGAAAATACTTTAATATTCTACTAAATTCAGTTATGTAATATAACAGTTTTACGTTTATTTAAAGTATATTCGTACATATTTTTTGTTTAAAATTATTTATGTATTAATTATAATTCGATCGAATGATAATTTTTCGTTTAATTACCATTTATATATTTGTAAAAACATTAAGTACGAGTTTTATATGCTATTTTAGAGTCATCCGCTATATCATCGCTGTATCCCCGCTATGACTTTTTGCACCTCCACCGCTTCGAATCTGCCGAGCGCTTTAACTGCACAGTTTGGTACCTTCCAACAATATGAAACGAATATCAATTTTTTTATTTGCTGATGACATCTTACCATTTGCAAAAGCTAGTTCAGGCAATGCAGAAACAATCAAAAAAATCATAACAAACATGGAGCAGATCACAAGATTGAGTATGAATACACAAAAATCTACTGTGTTTTTAAGTAGTCAGAAACAAGGAACAAATGAGCAACATACTCGACATACAAACAGGTCAATTTCCAATCACTTACCTGGGGATGTCTTATCTTCAAGGAAACTTAAAGCAAGAGAATACGGAAATCTCACGGACAAAATCAATAAAATGTTCAGTAATTGGAACAACAAACTACTAAATGATAACCGGTAAACCCTCCTGTATTTCCTATGATGCTATGGATGCAAATATGTCAAATGCCTACTTCTCTAATCCAGAAAATAAACTCACTATGTTCCAACTTCATATGGCATAAAAGGCACATAAAATATACTGAACAGATGCATGCAAGCCCAAAATGGAAGGAGGAATTAACGCCATGAATATAAATGACATATCTCATGCAAATAGTATTAACCTACTATGGAGATACTTAAAATAAAATAGTTTGTGGGCATGCTAGACAAGGAATAAATACTGCAACTAAAAGAACATTTGGATCACTCAAATTGACACAAAAGCATCTCAAATCCGGAAAATACTTCTCAAATCTAGACGATGGAGCAAAGGTGTCATTTCTAAGACTATTTCCAATGGGCAATAAATAAGATTTTGGTTTGATCCATGGATTAGTGGATCTTCAATAACTGATATCTTTTCAAGGACCACTTGCACTGGTATGGTGGTATGGCGCTATAAGTTGGATCCTAAAGGTCATGGGTCCAAACCCTAAAACACCAAAATAAGTGCTCTACTTTAATTTAAGTAAGACTCTTATAATAAAAACTGATATCTTTGGTTGGTGGGCAATAACATTAATAGGAGGCCCCAACAGGAAGGTTTCAGCTTTCTATCCAACAATGAATGGAGAGTCCACTCATCGTATTTGCTTCCTAACGTATGTGAAATGATCATGAATATAAGCATTGATAAACACATTGGCAGTGATTGTTGGCGTTGGCAAGCAACTACAAATGGTAATTTTAATTCTAAATCTGCATGGGATAATGTGAAAACAAAAAGCAATGAGTAGGAATGGTGTAACAATGTACGGAATAGGAAAAATAATGTTTTTGTATACCATGCTGGCAACAAGGAACAAAATAAACACAAAAGACAGACAAAGCAAGCCACTACAAGAAAGGCTTCGATTAGCGACGAAGGGGGGCGACGGCTAGCGACGGCTAAAAAAAACGGCCGTTGCTAGCCGTCGCCAGCCGTCGCAAATCGCAATATACAGATCCTGGCCGAGAGCTCAGATTTCATTTTTTTTCCTTCCCCAAATTTTTCCTCCTTCCCCAACTCCGTCGCCTTCCGTCACCCCAGCCGGCGCCCAACCTTTCAAAACCTCCAAATCACCCAAATTTGTGTCGGTATGCTCCTAATCTCTTGTTTGAATGTAAATTTGATGCTTTTAGGTTTAGTTTAAACCCTAATTCAATTATGATTTGTTGTAAAATTTAGATTTGTTGTTAATTTAAGTATTAGTAGTGTTGTTAAATTAGGTATTAGTAGTGTTGTATGTTGATTTGGTAGATTAATTAGTTTATTATCATGAACTTGAATTAAGTACATATTAATTATTTCATCATGATGAAGTTGAATAAATGGTTGATGTAGATAATTAGTGTTGGCGATTAACATGGTTAGTTGTTTTAGGTGAAAAAATAGTGTATATTAATGATTAACTTGGTTATTGATAAATTTACATGAAAGTATTTCATAGTTTATGAAATTGATAAATTACAAATTTAAGTTGTTAAGTAAATTTAAGTTGACAAATTTTTATTTAATAATTAGTTTTTTATTGTTTTCTAATTATCTATTCGATAATTAGAATTTTTTGTTTTCTAATTATATTCATTGATAATTGTTTTATTTACCCTGTTGATTGAGCGACGGCTAGCGACGATTAGCGATTGCCATTTTGATAATTTTAGCGATGAATCGCGATGGCTAGCGACGGACAAAATGCAAAAGGTTGTATATATTGTAAAAAGTAAAGTTTTTACAAAAAATTAAAAAATGAATATGAGAACATTAAAAATTCTGCAAATATATAATTTATTTGAAAAAAATTAGGAAATGACTTTAAAAACAACTGATATTGTACTAAAATCGATTTTGTAAAGAAATTAAGAAATGAATATAACAACAACAAATAATCACATAAAATCTATGTCGTTAAAAAAAATTAAGAAATTAATATTGAAGTAAAATTGTTAATTGAATGTTGAACTAAAATTCAAATATACAAATTTTTGAAATAAAATATAAATAGTTGAAACATTGTCAAAATTTGAAAAGAACAATAATATTTGATAAAATTTAAAGAAATTTCTTTATCCCTTAGATTGTCTTTGGCCCCGTCTGGCAAGTGTTGTATATGATCGTTATATGGATGTTCGTTTTGTAATGGAACGGACATTTATATTCATCTGATACAATATTTGTCGGATTTGTCCCTGTATTGGACAAGTTACAAACACAATAAAGTAATTACGTATTATAAATCAATTCATTTTAAACGGTTACAAAATTTCGACAGCACTTCCTTTACGTTCCCTGTGTACACGCATTTGTGTACGATACAGGGAACATAAGGGAAGTGCTGCCGAAATTTTGTTGAACCGTTCAATCTGAAATGATTTATAAAATGTAATTACATTATTGTGTTTGTAATGGGAAGTAGGATGACTGACCACCGAAGTGAAAATCAAAATACCCAAAAATAAAAAAATAAAGTGAAGTTTATATTTTGATTTTCCTGGAACGATGAACTTTTTACAATGGAGAATGGTTGTAAATTAATCATTTAAATTGTCTAACATACATTTTCAAATCAGAAAAAATGTTCAATTATTTTCTCGACCGTACGTGGATGTATGAAGTCAGAACTGGGAAGAAAGCATCAATAAAGCAACATTTCTACAACGGTGTACAGGAATTTATTAGATTTGCTAAATCTAATCACCGAAACTATACAGAAATTCGTTGCACGTGTAGTAAGTGCCAACATTGGAAGCATTGAAAACCGGATATAGTTGAAGTACATTTGTATCAATATGGTTTCGTGCCTGATTATTATTTCTGGGATCGTCATGGAGAACTTGTTGAACCTACACCTAATACTGAAGTTTTAGAGGACGGTAATATGATGACGAATCCGATAGAAAATATGGTGGATGATGCAGCACGATCAATGTTTCCTACAACGGAAGATTTCGATGAAGACGAAAATGTCGAAGAAGAACCGACTGCGGGAGCTAAAAAAATATACGATTTGTTGGATTCTGCTAAGAGGCCGTTGTGGGACGGATGTAAAAGCGGAACCGAACTTTCAGTAACCGCCGAATACATAACTATGAAATCAAAATTCAACCTTACGGAAGTTGCATTTACAGCAGTTGTACAAGCTGCAAAACGACACATGCCACCCAACAATCTGATGTGCGATAGTCATTATAAAGTAAAAAAATTGATGTCCTCTTTCGGTCTACCGTACGAGAAGATAGATGCATGTGTGAAAGGTTGCATGTTGTATTGGAAAGACGACGTCGACCTCAGAAAATGCAAAATATGTAACGAAGAAAGATACAAACCAAGAAAGAAGAAAGGGAAAGAAGTCCCGTACAAGAGAATGCATTATTTACCCATCACTCCCAGACTTCAAAGATTATATTTGTCTTCTGCTACGGCCTGTCATATGCGATGGCATAGTGTGAGAACAGCGGAAGAAGGAACTTTGATACATCCATCCGACGGTGAAGCATGGAAACATTTCGATAAGACTTATCCCGCATTTGCGGCGGAAAGTCGTAATGTCAGACTTGGTTTATGTACGGATGGATTTTCACCATTTTCACAGTTTGGTAGTAAATATTCATCCTGGCCAATTATCGTTACTCCGTATAATTTACCTCCATGGATGTGTATGAAAACACCATATATGTTTCTCACCATTGTCGTTCCCGGCCCTCATGATCCAACTCAAGGAATTGATGTTTATTTACAACCATTGATCGAAGAGTTGAAGAAACTGTGGAATGATGGAGTCGAAACTTAATATGTATCAACGAAAAAAAAATTCGGTTATTTGCTTCTTTGTTATGGACGATTAATGATTTTCCTGCATAAGGGATGCTTACTGGTTGGAGTACGTCCGGTCGTCTAGCATGCCCTTATTGTATGGAAGAAATACGAGCATTTTCGTTACGATATGGGAAGAAAGTTTCGTGGTTTGATTGTCATCGGTGTTTTCTTCATCCCAATCATAGTTTTAGAAGATATAAGAAAATTTTCATAGCTAACAGAGAAGAGGATCTGAAACCACCTAAGGTTTGGTCAGGCGAGGAAATATACAAAATTGTAAGAAACTATCCAAAGATACATGAAACTGGAGTCCAGACTGAAATCCCAGGAAAGTCAGACGTTCATAATTGGTTCAAACAAAGCATATTTTGGGAGTTACCATATTGGAAAGATCTCTTACTCTGACATAATATTTACGTGATGCACAACGAAAAGAACGTGTTTGATAATCTGTTTAATACAATCCACTGGTCAGGAAGAGATTACGTTAGAGGAGGAGAACCATATTTGGGATGCTATTATTGACCCGCCTTCTCGGACCAGTCGATGGTATAGCTATGGAAATGTGGAGGTAAATTTTGACATGTACTAATATATAAATTTAATCATGCATATGAATAGTTTAACAATTTTAATAATATTATATATATATATATATACTAATATATAAATAATTATGAATTATTTTATAGGCCATGAGAATGTAGAGTGCATACAGGAGGTCGCAGCAAGAGGCGGAGATTGCTCAGTTGAGGGCGACAGTTGAAGAAATAAATGATTGGAGGAAGAGTTTCTTTGAGCAACAGCTGGATGAGCGGATTGCGGCCTATTTGCAACAGCATGGGAGGATGCATGGAGAGGACGGCAGCGATGGCGAGGAGTAGGTATGTTTGTTTGCTGATAGTTTGGTATATACATATTTTGGTTGGTATGGTGTATATATATTTCAGGATATTATGTACATATATTTTGATGACTTCTAGTTGATGGATTTGGTTGGATATTATGTATATATATGTCGGGATATTATGTAGAAATTTCGGTTTACTATTTACATATTCCGATTATTGGATTTGAAAATGAGATTTGGTTGGATTTTATATTGTTTGAATGTATAGTTATGTTTTATGATGGATATATGATGGTTATACTTGATGACTACAGTGTATAGTGGTTGTTTTGTTCAGATTGGTTGAAGTGTATATGGGCTGTGCATGTGCACTGAAAATTTACCCAGTTTTGCGACGGCTAGCGACGGCCAAGTTGCACAGATTAGCGACGGCTAGCGACGGCCAAATTGCACAGATTAGCGACGGCTAGCGACGGCCCAGTGGTCCAGGTTAGCGACGGCAAGCAACGATTAGCGACGGCATTTAGACGTTGGAAAAATTTCCACGTGGCACATTTGCAGTCGCTAGCCGTCGCTATTTTGGTGACGGAGCCGTCGCTACACTATTGGACGACGACAATTATAGCGACGGCTTTTAGCGTCGGCTAGGGACGGCCGGCGACGGCTAAAAGCCGTCGCTAACTGGTGTCGTTCTTGTAGTGAGCGGTATAATGTTACATGTAGAGAATGCAATCTATGCAACCAAGAAGATGAAAATACAGATCACTTGTTCTTTAGATGTAATTATTCAACTCAACTATGGCAAATGCTTAAAGTAAAATTGAAACTTCAAGTTAATCATATGCTTCAACTGGAAAGCATTTACAGATAGGTAAATTCAATCAAAAACAAACATACAGAACATTAATAAATATAGAAATCTCAACGCTTGTATGGCACATCTGGGGTGAGAGAAACGATAGAATTTTTCAAGGAATTCAAGTGCCAAGTAATGTAAGAACGAAACTCACCATACCTGCTTTACTTAAATGTGCTAATCTTAATTATACAGAAATTAAGAGTATAGGACTTATCTTCAAAGAATTCGGGTATAATCGAAATTAACAAGGATGTAAGCTTGAAAGAGACAACAATCCACGTTTCGCTCATGGCAATAAGTCTCTGGAAATCAGTCGTGACAGAAAGAAGTTCCTCTTTGTGGTCGAAACATGGGTAAAAATTGAAAATGGAAGAAGATTATTTCAAACCACCATGAAAGGAAAGAGAAGAAAGAAGAGTAAAGTACGAACATTGGGGAACGAAGCACTGGAACAGGGAAAAAAATTTTTGAAAACGGACATCAAGTTTTATTACTATTGCATACAATATTCTTAATAATAACTTTATTAATTTAAACCACACTATTTAAATATAATCGGTTAAAAGGTAAACCAAATCTATATATAATAGAAATACCTTTAAATGAAGCTTTTGAGAAGTCCAAAATACCGATTGGATTTCTACTAAATGGTAAGGGCATTGTCGTTAATTTTTATTTAACAAGTTCCATTCATCTTCATCGAGCATTTCCTTGCATTCATTTACCTAGTTGTTTATAAAAAAAAAATGAACCTTCAAACATAACATGACCCTAGAAGGTGAAACCAACCTCTCCTCCGCCATCACATTAATGAATACCTCTAACTGCACAGATGAAGGTCCAAGGGTCGAAAAACCTTTGATCTCAAAATTGTATGAAATCGGAGGAAACATAAAACAGTTTTGTAATGCAGCCTGTTATATTCTGAAAGTAGAGCCTAAGTCGTGAGATGGGAGGTAACTATGGTTTTCTTTATTGGTTTATCAATTGTTATTTGGGAAGCTAATTTCAAGACTAAGACAAATAATATGATTTTATTTAAACGAAATTAACGATTAAATGCATAAGTTAGATATTTTATATTGTACAAATCTTGATTTGAAAATATGGGAAATCATAGCTGTAACGACCCCAAATTTATCACTTTGATAAATTATATTTATTTTAAAAAATATTCAAATAAAATGTTGATGATACAAATAATATTGTTTTGAGTGATAATAAGTAATCATAATTATTTAAATAATAGTTCTAAAATGATAATAATTCATTTTAATTAGTTTTAAAGTGAGAATAAATCATTTATAATGGTTTTATAAGATATGTCATTAATTTGAAAATATAAGAAAAATCAATATCGGTTTATCGATATAAAAACGCTTATTGAAAACAATTGTTCAATATTGATATATATGGTTTTATAATTCAAGCGGGACCGTTTTAATTAATTAATAAGAAGAAGAAATTAATTTTCAAACTTTGTTTATATATATATATTAACTGAGAAATGAAAATGTGACTGAAAATCGAAATCACGATTCGTAACGATTCAACATATAAAAATTGTGTAACGTTGCGGATAATGTAATATACATATGCACTATACATGTACACATCAATGGACATGCACATATGCATATGAACATACACGTATACACACATATATGCATATATACTAATTATATATAAAATCAAAACATATATAAGAGATGTTTTAATAACTTCTTAACACTTAAGCAACATTAAGTCAACACTACACATCAAAGTACAACCATCATCACATGCGCATGGGAGGAGGTCACGTCAGTCGTGCCTAGGTGGTGGTGGAGGGGACTTGACCATGTTAGGTGATGATGAAGGAGGAGGTGGCGCATATGAGTAATGATGATGGAGAGAGAGAAAACACTTAAAATATCTAAGGTAATTATCACCATTTGTCACATCAAATGTCACATCCCAAGGGGCGCATGGTCTTGTCCATGCTTGAGGTTCGTCCTATGGTGGTATATAAGGGAGGTGATAGGTTGTGGAGGTAATGGTGAGGTGAATGCTCATGATGATGTTTGTGGATATTTTGATGAACTTGCCTATAAATACCCACCTCCTTAGCTCATTTTCCATCTTCCATAACTTGTCCAAACTAGAACTAAATGGAGAAATTCTTTTTTTTTTAGACCATGTAAAATTCATGTGGCTACAACTCTCTTGTTTACCACTTCTTCCCATTTTGATATTAGCTATGTAAAAAACTCACTTCTTTCCAATGCATTCTCGAGCCTAGATCTTAAGGCCGAAAATGCCTCTTTTTCTTTTGATCATAACTTCCTCTAAATAGGTCCAAATTAAGAAACTTTTTTAGATCGTATGAAATTCCAATAGTTACAACTTTCTATTTTCCACTTCTTCCAGTTTTGATCTTATCTGTGTCAAGATCCCCTCTCTTTCTAGTGTGTTCTCGGATTTGATTTTTGTGAATCCAAGAATACCTCTTCTTCTTCTAATCATATCTCCCTCAAAAATGCTTGAAATTAAGTAATTCAATTTTTACATAGCAGAGAACAATTTACAACAACTTTAAAGTTGACAACTTTTCCAAATTTTGAGTGCAACATAGTCAAAAAGCCGAGAGAATATGACTTATTTTCGGGTCCAAATATTGTGAACTAAAGACCTCTTCTTTTTCAATGGTCGTGCTCTTTGAACTCAGTCTCTTGTACCGCGAGCTATGGTAGTGGAAGAAGGACGGCCGAGAGCAAGAAGGGTGGTGGAGTTGTTTTAATGATGATTTAGTGAAGTGTCGATTCGTTTGAATATTGATAAGAAGAATTGGACTTGGAAATGGGTGAGATAACTCCATTTATACTATATATATATATATATATATATATATTATTCGCTATGCTTAGTTGTGATTACCGTTAATCATGTTTAGTTGTTTAATATGATTGTTTGATTTCATTAACAAGTCATGCTAAATACACGTCGAAAATCAAAAAGGAAATTACTTTCATTTTATTAATGAAATTGTATTTATGAAATGTTAAACCTCTTGAAGATGGTCTAAAATAATTTAATAATAAACACTAGAAACAAATTTGGTGAAGTTTGAATAAGAAATGAAAAACAAATCAAAATTAGATGCGTCACGTAACGGTAGTTCGTGATTTCGCGCCGTAAAATTTAAATGAGTATATAAAGTGGAATACAGCTCGGAATTCTTTGTGCTAAGAATTTCCCTAACTATTATATCCATAGTTTTCAAATAAAAGAAAACAATCGAGATTTAAATAAGTAGATTTTGAAATATAAGTAAAACAAGTTTTTAAAATAATCGCGGTTTTGCAGTTCGGAATCCAAAATGGGATTTTTTTTAATTTAATATTTTTTTAATATTTTAAAAATATGAAAAAATCTATATAAATCTTTTAAAATTTAAAGTTAAAACACTATTCGCGGCACTATTTGCAACGGTTTTCAATTACAATTAAAATATGGTTTTAAACTTAATAATTCTTTTTCAAATCTTTTATAAATATTTTTAAATAAATAATTAAGTGTTTTAAAGATGATTTGAAGATTTTATAATTTATTCAAAATAATTTAAATAAATGAATTAAAGAAAAGCTATTATAAGCAAATGTTTTAATCTTGGCTCTAAAAAATGGACGAGTACACCTGATTTTTAATTCATGAGATCTAGATGAGGTGCTTAAACCAAGGAGATGTTCAGGAGGAAGCATTGCCCTGACTGACCTCGCCTCCCCAAGCGAGGGATAGATAAGGTCGAAATTTCGGAAATGAGTTAAGTATAAGAGACTAAATTTTCCAAATTTCAAACAATTTGGATTTTCCATCTTAGATAACATGTTTTCAACTTATTAAAAAGTTACATTTTGAAAATAAGAAATCTTCGTTAAGATTTAAATAAATGATTTGGAAATATTTTCCTAAAAAAATATTTTGGAATTATTCTAAGTTTAAAAAGGGTTTAATTAAACCATTCGATAGAAAGAAATGAATAAATTAAATGATAATCACCTACTTACAAAACATCTTTTTATCGATAATTGATTCGAAGGAACCAGAATCGGATTTGGATAATTTCTATCCGAAAACCACTTTGAACAATTTACATTTCGAAAGTGAAGAAAATATATATTGAAGACCTTGATTTTGAAGGCGAGAATTTTCATAACGGACGGATTGCTTGTTGATAATTGTGGAATAGACCCTCGAAAAAAATAAATAAATAAATAAATAAATAGCAGTGATCCTTTCGTTATGTAAGCTTCGTATGCAAGGACTAACTCGCTACTAATCCTAAGGGTAATGTCAGAAAGGATGTGCTAAGAGTGCGGCTTTGGTTTGTCCTGCTCCTGGACAACTTGTATGGACGAATGTCTAACGTTGCTTTTCTAGATCATATTGATTTATCTCTATGAATGTATCATCTATTTTATGGCGAAGAAGGCAACTTCTCTTAGCTTAACGCCCATTCATGAGACATACGAGCTCAGAAGTTATAAGTTTGTGGAAATTAGTTATGTGCTTGTAGAATGGCAAAGTGACATTCCAAGTGGAATATGTGCAATATGAAAGGTAATCATTACCTCAAAGCATCACATCCAATAATAGTAGAACATAAGATGCTTTAAGGTTAAGTGGCTTGCTACCATCAAGGTCATCTTTCAAGATATATTTATGCCTGCTATAACGTCAGGTTTAAATTATGTGGTGTATGCTTAGATCTCGGATGGGTCGATAATGACCGGGTGATGTAATACACGGTGCTACTTGTATATTATATATTTTTTATACGTCATTCGTAATTCGCATGAGGATCAACATAGGGGACTCGGGTGCATACCTCTAGAAATGCACTATATGGAAGGTAGTCCCTTACCTCGCTACTCAGTTGGAAATCCGATATCCAATAAGTGTCGTACGGACTTAATTGTGCAATACTGAAATGTGATATGGTTTCTTTACAAACAATTTCAAAGAATGTCATTAAAAATAATATTAAATAATTTTACATATAAAGTGTTTTAAGTTATCATAATATAAAAACCCGTCTTTGTTTATATGCGGTGTAGTCTCATGAGAAACTTTTCTTTTCAAAAAGCTTTTGAATAAAATGAAGTTAATTAGATTTGAATCATCTAAACAGGAAGATTAAGCCTAAGTATGTAATTAGAGAATTGGATTTTTTTGTTGCATTATAGGCTCCATGAGTCCTATTTGTGGTAGGAGAATTACGTTGGCTTGATCTTACATCTAATTGGATATCCAATTAGATAAGGGTATGTAGGAAGTCACCAGTGATAGTGATGCTGCCCTAAAAATAATATAACCCTTTCATATTTATATGTTATAGCTTTTATTTGTCTGATGTTCATGTATCTTTCATGCTTATCATTTTATTCCACATTGACATGTTTATTGATTTTGTAGGTAAGGATATTGCTACCTCTCTCATTAGAGTGCGCAACAGTAAATTTGTGGACATTGGTATTTGTATGTATTAAACACATCTTGTAGAATTAATAAGTTCCTCTGATAAGTTGTACAAACTGAATGTATATCTTATACATTTAGCAGTGTTAAATATTTATCAAATGATATCAGTTATTAAATCGGTAGTTTTCATTTATAGTTTAAACTGGACGGGTTTTCGATGATTTTGATAAGTCCAAAAATTTGGATCGTCAATAACGATTGTAAAAGAAGTTATAAATATGAGATTAAATGTTCTTAACATCTTTTCTTTAGGATGTGTTATTTTGAACTCTACAATCTTATAGAAACTCCAACTTCGCTTGAGTGTTGATCGGTAAATGTGTAAAAGCTTACGGTTAGTTAATTCCAAGTAGAGTTTGCAAATCTAGAGGTTTACAATCCACGGTTACTTAGTTCCGTCATCATAGAAAAACTTTATAAACATTATACAAGAGAATGAAAAATTATTTCTCTCCTTAAATAATAATCCACGGTAATACTAGGAAAGTGCAACTTTGTTTGGTGTTTAGGTTTAAACATTTTATATTTAGGTTTGAGCATTAAGTTATGTGGTACATATCGTACTAAATTTATAAGTGTATGCAACTAATATAAATATAGTCCGTTGAATTTATGTGATTCAAATATTTTCCAAATAAGACAAGAAATAAATAATTGATTCATTCAATCAATTTATTATGCTCTATATGGAAAGAAAAAGAGGAAGGATATTGTGATATCTTTTAGAGAAAGGGAACTGATTAATTGATAGTCAATTAATTAGTCAGATCTATTATATGAAGATAGATAAGTTTATACATGGAGATTGATTTGAGCAATGAAAATTTATGGAAACATAGATTTTTGTCATTTATGTGCATTGGAATCAAATCAAGTAACTTGGAAAGGTTGTCACATAATCTGGAAATTAATTTTCTTCATCTCCAAGCATCCTTCATTTTCATGCCTATTTAAATAAAGGAAGTTCATCTTCATGAGTGTGAGAGAGCATCCACCATTATCCTTCTTCAGTAAACCTAATTTCTACAGTCAATCAATTAGGGGTTTTAAGCATAAACAAGTCTTTGGATAAATTGATTATTCAATTTGTAATTATAGGTTAGTCTCTCAACTATTACCTATAATTTTGTAATCTCTCTCTTTTATACCTTTTTTCTTTAGTGAAATAAAGAATAGTTGTTGGGTCCGTGGACGTAGACGATCTACCGAACCACGTTAAATCTTTGTGTTCCCTACTCTTATGCTGCTTTTTCTTTGGTGATTATTTTTTATTGAATTGGTGATTGATAATTAATCAACAAGCTAGATCATTCTTTTGATTGTTTCCATACTTTAGCATTCCGCTGCAGTTTTGTAGTTAGTGCAAATAATTGAATTTCTCCACAAAAGTTTTGTATGAGAGCTAGCTGTCTTGTTCTAGATTGGTTATCAATGGAAAATTATTCTAGTAGTGGTATGAAAAATTATGGCATCACCAAATATGTTAGAAAAAGAGTTTTAGGGACGTGAAAAGTGAAGACTACTGACGGTGTTCTTCAGCAACAACTTCGTTCATCTAGAGGAAGAGATAAAAACCAGAAGTAGCTTGGAGGTAGAAGAGATATGCATAGGTCCCACTTCAAGGGTTCTAGAAGGGGTGCTTGCTATTATTGTAAGAAGAATGAGAATTTCTTATGGGGTTGTCCACCACTTTGAAAGAAGAGAGAAGAAGGAGAAAGCTTCAGTTTTGCCAGCAATTATATCAGATGCGGATAGAAGTGATAGTAATACATCATTATTTTCAGCCAGTATTTCACCTTTAGAGCATAATATTATAGTGATTGATTCTGGAGCCTTTTGTCATATAACACCAAATAGTAGTTGTTTTGTCGGTTACAAGAAAATTGATGGCGGAGCAGCTTATTTGGAAAATGACACATCTTGTCATGTTGTGGGCGTTGGAAGTGTGAGGTTTAGGATGCATGATGGTGTTGTTAGGTCTATCACAGATGTTAGACATGTTCCGATGCTACATAGAAGTTTGTTATCAGTTGGAGCTTTGAGTAGACTTGTTATGAGGATAATAATAGATGGAGAGATTTTGAGAGTGGCGAAGGGTTCCTTGGTAGTGATGAAAGGGGTGCGAGTTAATGATATTTATGTGCTTCATGAAGAGACGGTTTTAGAAGAGTCGGTAGTTTCTTCTGATTCAAGAGTTTCATATTCTACTCGGTTATGGCATCATCGTTTAAGTCATGTTGATGAGGAAAGTCTTAAAGTATTAAAGAAGTGAAGGTTGATTGATGGTGTTTGTCAGTCGAAGCCTAGCTCTTGTGGAGACTGTTCTTTTGAAAAGAAGAAGCATGTCACATTTGATGTTGGAAGACCTAAAGCTACAGAGTTTCTAGAGTATGTTCATTCTTATGTGAAGGGAACACCCCAGTTGCATCTTTTGGTGGAGCCAGTTACTTCGTCATATTTGTGGATGATTTCTCACGTAAGGTCTGGGTTTCTTAAAGGCTAAAGACAAAATATTTTGCCCAGTTTTGTAAATGGAAGGCCTTGGTAGAGATGCAGTCGAGGAAGCGTTTGAAGGTTCTCAAAGTTGGAAATAGTAGTGAATTTATGTCACTAGAATTCACTAACTATTGTGCGTTCGAGCATGTAATTAAAGATTTTTCTATTTCTGTTGAGTCACATTGCTATGGAGTAGTAGAGAATATGTGTCGGATATTGTGGGAGAGAGCTATGAGCTTGAGAATAACTGCTTGTCTAGAAGAGGAACTTTGGGCAGAAGCGATATCTATGGCAGTATTTTTTATCAACCATACACCTTTAATTATCATAGATATGAAGACCCTGGAAAGGATATGGAAAAGAGAGCATGTTGATTATTTATTCCTTAAAGTGTTTGGTTGTTCAGCTTATTAAAAAGAAGAGAGACATAATAAGTTGAAGCCTAGGGAAAGCAAGCAATTTTGTTAGGCTATAGAGAAGGAGTGAAGATGTATAGGTTGTGGCATAAAACAACTAGAAGAATTGTGACTAGCAGACATGCAATATTTGATGAGAGGTCTTTGTTGAAGGTGGAGCCTCTATCAAGTGATGACTTTGAAAGGATAGAAAATTGCCAAACACATTTGAAGTCATCGGATTGTTTCCATATTCGAAGAGATATTGATATTTCCGATGATATCTGTAATAACCCGCATATTTAACGATTTTATATTTAAATGTTTAATTTAAATATAGCGTCGTTAATCGGATTTAGGTTCGAAAAGCTACTTTTTGCAAACGGCCGAATTGGAGCTCGAAACCACTTCCATTGAGTCCAAACTGGCGTTTGCGATCTTTTTGAGTATAATCTTTGATATGTTTGGAGTTCGTGAGTTTTTGGCAACTTTTCTATTTGGTTTTGGGTTTGGGTTCAGCCCATTTGTTAGTTTAAACCCTAACTCAGCCCTCTCTTCATCCATTCACCCTCATTTCATTTCTTAGCTTAAGAAAAACTGAAAATGGTGGAAGGGAAAGAGAAATAGAAATTTGCAATCCCTAGTTTCCTCTTGCAACTTGATTTCTTGCTCCAAAAATCAAAGAGAGGACATAGGTAAGCTCCTCTTCATCTTCTCTATCTCTTTCTCACTTCAATCTCAGAAATTCCTAAACCTAAACTTAGGAAAATACTTGTTTTGATCTTAGATTGAAGCTAGTAGAGTAGAAGTGGAGATTAGTTGGTCTTCTCCTTGCAAATTGAACTCCTTCTTGTGTTTGTGCTCTCATCTTTGTTTGTGTGCAAAAAGGTGAGATTTTTTATCTCACATCAATGACTATAAGTACCTTTGGTTGTTGGGTATGAATTCCTAACACCTTGTTCATATGCACTTGCTTTTGGTTTGGATTGAATTGGTGAATATCCAAATTTTTAGTGTTTGGGTTCAATTCTTTAAAGATCATAACTTTGATGTTTTAATCATGTTTTTGGAGGTGTATAAAAGAGCCAACAGTGCTGGGTTGCCGTATGGCATAAACCCATAGCATCCATCGCTCGTTCGTTCGCAATTCATTGGATTTTTGCCTTTATGGGCTTGGCTGTTTTTTTTTGCCTACAGGGGGATTTCAGACGTCTGAACTCTAATTTCAGACGTCTGGTTTTGAATTCAGACGTCTGGTTTGGAAATTCAGACGTCTGGAATTGGTCCCTGGAAGACGCAAAAAGGCAGAGACAGAATCCAGACATCTGGAAATCCATTCAGACGTCTGGTAGTGGTTCAGACGTCTGGAAGGTAATTCAGACGTCTGAAATGCGCAGTTTTGCCTATTTTTGCTAATTTTGAGTTAATTTCCAACTTTTATCGATTCGTGTTGATTCCAATTAGTTGTTATTGCATATTTGACTTTGATGACTTGTTTTTGACTTCATTCACGGGTTTTATAAATAATCTCTCTAATTGTATTAAAAGCTCCCTTCTCCAAATTATAAATTCTATTTATAATGCACACACACAATTTCGCACTTCGAGCGAAGTGGAAGGAAGATTAAATGGTTAGGTAAAACATGGACCATGAATCCGTGCGTTTGTCTTCCCGATTAGTCCACGACCTATTCGATTGATCGTTTTGACCTTCGGGTTTGGTTTACCGATGATATGAGGTGAACTTTGTACTACTTTGAGTGTGAAAATGACTGACGGATAGTAAACCGTTTAGTGCGAACGAGTGGTTATGGGACATACGTTAACACTTTTCGGATTCCTTTTTGAGAGTTATGACACATTCCGCCAGTTAGTGGTGTCCAGTACTGGGCCTCCGGACCTTCACCACTACGGTTTGTTGCCTTTGGGTATGTTGCCTTCGGGTATGTTGCCTTTGGGTTTGTACCTTCGGGTTTGTGCCTTTGGGTTTGTTTCCCTTTAGCATCGCTTCCGATGTTGGTCGTTATGAGCCGCATGGGTGATATTGGGTTGCCCTTTAGTATCGCTTCCGATGTTGGTCGTTATGAGCCGCATGGGTGATATTGGGTTTGGAGTCTTCGGGCTCATGGATCCTTGTTTATACAGTACTGAGCTCGAGCTATTTTATGATGTTTCATTGATATGTATATTCCCTTGATATCGCCCTTCGATGTTGGTCATTTTGAGCCGCATGAAGTATAGCGATTACCTTGTGGAACTTGTATACCTTATGGGTATTTGTTATTTGCCTTTTGGCTTGATTTGGGATAATTGTATCCTTTGTTTATCTACGTCGCCGATGATATGAGGCTTGTTCTATATGATTCATCTTGTGTTGATGATTATGTTATCTCTTTTAGAGATATTTGTTATACTTTGTAACCTTGCAGGTTTATTGTTGTTCAGTTTATCTAACTGATTTGTTTAGCTAGACTGACCCGTGTATTTTATATGCGGGTCAGGCCGAGATGTTTCAGGTTAGGTACTTTGGACTTAGCCTATTTTGCTTCCGCATGGACTACTTTGCTAGCTTCTTTTTGTCATAGCTTTTGTGTAGTCCTATTATGTTGAAACTCTGATATTTATTCTTCCGGATTTGTCTGTATATTGTGGTTGGCTATACCACTTGACATGTATTATTTTGTATACTCTGCTATGTATCGGTATATATGTATATGATGGTTTTCTGTTCTGTGGTGTTTCCTACATTTGAGTTGTTATATTCTGTTCTGATAGATCCTCCAGCCACCTATGGTTTTGTTTTAAGTATTCATTGGATATGTCGATCGGTTTGGTGTGATTATTGTCGACGTATTTAATAGATAGTTGAAGCAAGACTGTAGATGGTCGCTCCTATCCAGCCTTATCCTCCGTGTTAGCAGACGGTATTATCTATTAATACTCTTTGCTAGCGTGGGTATAGAGGTGGGGCGTCACAGCTTGGTATTAAAGCTGAGTTCAGAATAAAGTATGATAAACACAGAATAGAAGCACATATTACGATACATCAAAGTGTATAAGTGATGCAAATCTTTGAATCATCGTGTCTCTCTATTTCATCAAGGTTATATAGAATTTGGGAATACGTCTAGGAATCCATTTTATTCTGTAGTATTCCATATTGAAATATCTACCTTGTGATAATCTCGTTCTATCTAACTTTCAGCGTATGGCTGGAAGAGGCAGGGGACGACGTTCGAATGCTGGGCAATCCAGTGGCACACATCCGGATGGCGTTTATATGTCTGCCGATCAGTTTATGGAGTTGTTTAGGAGCACTCAGCCTCCAGTTCCTCCTCGAGTGTCTCCACCTCGCAAGTCTGCCTTTGCACGTCAATGCAGTGATTTTGCTCATCTTGGAGGAAAGCCATTTAAAGGCTCTGGATCCGTTCTTGAAGTCCAAGCTTGGTTTCGCACATGCGAGCGTATCTTCTCTCGTATGGATCTTTCTGACCATGATAGAGTTCTTGTAACTTCTAGCTTATTACAAGAGCGTGCCCTTGATTGGTATGAGCTTCTAATAGCCGAAATTGATGAGTCTACTCTTTCTTGGACTCAGTTTCGGGAGCGATTTGAACTCAAGTTCGTTCCTGAATCTGAAAAAGTTTTATTGACCCGTCGCTTCCTTGAGTTGAAGCAAGGGAAGTCTTCTGTTTCTGAGTATGTTGCATCATTCGAGGCTTTATCTAAGTATGGTCTTGAATTTATTAGCACTTCTTATAAGAAGAATTTGAAGTTTGTTTCTGGTCTTAAGAAGTATCTTAAGAAGTCCTTGTTGCTTAAGCTTTCTTTTAAAGAATTAGTAGATTCGGCACTTCATCTCGAAGCTGTCGAGAAGGAGTGTGATAGTGATGTTGATGTTGAGGTTTCCAAGAACCCCAACAAGAGGCCGTTTCCATTTCAGAAGAAGCCTTTTCCTTCTAAGAAGAAAACGACTGGTGGTTCTAGATCTCAACCTCAGTCTTCTGGAACACCTTTCGTCCGGAAGTGTTTCAATTGTGGCTCTTCGGATCATATTATTCGAGCTTGTCCTAAGCCTCTCTTCTGACGCTATTGCAAGAAGGAAGGTCATCATGTTTCAGCTTGTCCTACTGTTCCGGCTGTTGCCAAGTCTGGCAAGCTTAGTGCTGCCAAGGCTTCTGAAGGTCCTTCTCAACCCAAAGGTATATCTCCATCTATTTTGGAAGGTTCTGTTTTATTTCATGATCATAGTATTCGAGTTCTTTTCGATACGGGTGCTTCACATTCTTTCGTATCGAAGAAGCTCGCCGATGATTTATCTTTGGATGTTTCTTGTATGGTTACTTCTTTAAGGATTGTGAATCCTATTGGGGGATCCGCGACCCTTAGCTTGCTTTGTGATGATGTTGAGATTGTTTTATGTGGCTTTTCTTTTCGTGCGAGTTTGCACGTTATTTCTTGTCTGGGATTTGATATGATTTTGGGTATGGACTGGCTAGTGAGATATGATGCCAGGATTATTTGTTCGGAGAGAATTATATATCTTCGACATTCGGATTTGCCTACTCAGCTATCTCTTGTTCTTCGGGATGTGGATTATTCCGAGATGGCTTTGTATTCTCTTGACTCGCGAGATGATGATGATATATCTCGTATTCCTATTGCTTGTGACTGTCCTGATGTTTTTGAGCCTGTATCGGGTTTGCCACCCAAGCGGTCAATTGAGTTCCGCATTGATCTCATTCCAGGTGCGCAGCCAGTTAGTCATCCCCCTACGAGGATGTCTATAAAGGAAAATGAGGAACTCAAGAAGCAGATTTTAGAGCTTGAGTCCAAACAGTTGATTCAGTCCAGTTTTTCTCTATGGGGATCCGCGGTCGTCTTCGTGAAGAAATCTGATGGAACTCTTAGGCTTTGCATTGACTATCGCAAGCTTAACAAGTTAACCATCAGAAATAGGTATCCACTGCCTAGGATTGATGATATGTTCGATTTGTTGAGTGGTGCTAAGGTCTTTTCTCAACTCGACCTTGCCACAGGTTTTCATCAATTGCGAGTCGCGGAGGATAGCATAGCTCTTACAGCTTTCCGCACTCGATATGGTTCTTTCGAGTGGCTCGTTATGCCGTTCGGTTTGACGAACGCTCCTGCTTTCTTTGTCGATCTCATGAATCGGGTATTCCGCGAATATCTCGATAAGTTCGTCCTTGTATTCATTGATGATATCCTTATTTATTCTAAGTCTGAAGCCGAGCATGCTAATCACTTGAGCATTGTCTTGAGCACTCTCGTCGTCATCAACTTAAAGCCAAATTCTCCAAGTGCCATTTTTGGAAGAATAAGGTTAAGTTCTTAGGCCATGTTGTATCTTCCGATGGCATTTCTGTCGATCCCTCAAAGATTGGAGCCATCCAGAATTAGAAGAGGCCTGAGAATGTGCATGAGATCCGTAGTTTCCTTGGATTGGCGGGTTGTTACCATCGGTTCATTAAGGACTTTTCCCATGTTGTGCTTCCTCTCACCAGCCTTACTCGGAAAGGCATTCGTTTTGTTTGGTCTGACAAGTGTGAAGCTTCCTTTCAGACATTGAAGTAACTTCTCACAAATGCTCCTATTCTTGTGGTTCCCGAAGGGAATCATGATCTTGTTGTCTACACCGATGCTTGTGGTAGTGGTCTCGGTGCTGTTCTTATGCAGAAGGATCGGGTAGTTGCGTATGCTTCTAGGCAACTGCATCCGAATGAAGTTCTCTATGTCACTCATGATCTTGAGTTAGCAGCCATCGTCTTCGCCTTGAAGATTTGGCGACACTACTTATTAGGCGAGCGCTTCATTCTCTATACCGATCATAAATCCTTGAAGTATTTGTTTACTCAGAAGGAACTCAATATGAGACAACAACGTTGGCTCGAGTTTCTTGCCTCCTATGACTTTGATATCCAGTATACCCCTGGTAAGGGTAATCGTGTTGCAGATGCGCTTGGTCGCAAACATTCGGCTGTTGTTTCTATGATGCTTGCCGAATGGGATGTTTTTGAGACTCTATCTTTTTGTGAAATTCGTGATCGAGGTTCATCTTCTGATTCTCCTATTCTATTATTTAGTTTGGGAGCTCGACCTATTTTATTGGATCGTATTGCCGATGCTCAGCGGCGTGATCCTGATTTGTTGCATCTTATTCAGCTTTGTGAGTCTGGATCTTGTGATGAGGCGTTGCAAGATTTCAGCATTGATTCTCATGGGTGTCTTCGTAAGAAGAACTGTCTTTTTGTGCGTTCTGATTTTGCACTTAGGCATGACATTCTTGATGATTGTCACCGTTCTAAGTATACTATTCATCCTGGTGGTAGCAAGATGTATGCCGATATGCGTCGCCTTTATTATTGGGAAGGCATGAAGCGCGATGTGGCGAGTTATGTGAGTAATTGCATAACTTGTCAGCGTATTAAGGCCGAACATCAGCGTCCTTCTGGTCTTCTTCAGCCTTTAGAGATTCCATTGTGGAAATGGGATCAGATATCTATGGACTTCATTGACGGCCTTCCTCGTTCGAGATCTGGCCATTCTAGCATTTGAGTTATTGTTGATCGCCTCACTAAGTCTGCTCATTTTGTCCCTATTAAGTCTAATAGGACTGCTTCGCATTTGGCTAAATTGTATGTCAAGGAAATCGTGAGACTTCACGGTGTTCCTAGTTCTATTGTGAGTGACCGTGATTCTTTATTCACGAGTCATTTTTGGAAGAGTCTTCAGCAAGCTTTGGAAACAAAGCTTAATTTTAGCACAGCTTATCATCCGCAGTCTGATGGACAGACTGAACGGGTGAATCGTATCTTGGAAGATCTTCTTCGTATTTGTATTTTTGATTTTGGTGGAAGTTGGGAGGATCACCTACCTCTTGTAGAATTCTCCTACAACAATAGTTTTCAATCTAGTATCGGTATGGCTCCTTTCGAAGCCTTATACGGAAGGCCATGTCTATCTCCTTCATGTTGGTTGGAATTTGGAGAGAAGCTTATTCTTGGCCTAGATTTTGTTCGTGATTCTTCCGAGAAGATTGATCTTATTCCATTGAGAATGAAAGAGGCACAAAGTCGCCAGAAATCTTATGCGGACAACCGTAGGAAGCCTCTCGAGTTCTCGATCGGCGATCTTGTTTTTATTCGTGTTTCTCCTTTGAAGGGGGTTATGCGTTTCAGTATGACTGGGAAATTGGCTCCCCGTTATATAGGACCATTTTCTATTACTGAACGTATTGGCCCTGTGGCTTATAGAGTTTCACTTCCTGCTCATTTATCTGGCATTCATGACGTGTTTCACGTCTCGCAACTTCGGAAGTGTCTTCGGAGTCGGATTCTGTTATTGCTTCTCCTGATTTGCAAGAGCTTGAGGTCTCACCGGACTTATCTATTGTGCAGCTGCCTATTCGCGTACTTGACACGGAGGTGTGACACCTTCGAAACAAGGACGTGCCGCTCGTTAAAGTTCAATGGTCCGCTAATCCCAATGATTGTACTTGGGAAACCAGAGAATTTATTGAGCGATCTTATCCGGGTTTTCTTTCTTCTGTTTGAAATGGTGAGCATGTATTTTCATCTCTAGCTTATTTCCTTTACTTTTGGATGTTGTATGTTTAAAGTTGTTACAAATATCGTCTTTAGGAATTGCGAGGACGCAATTTTGTAAGGAGGGGAGATCTGTAACAACCCGCATATTTAATGATTTTATATTTAAATGTTTAATTTAAATATAGCGTCGTTAGTCGGATTTAGGTCCGAAAAGCTACTTTTTGCAAACGGCCGAATTGGAGCTCGAAACCACTTCCATTGAGTCCAAAATGGCGTTTGCGATCTTTTTGAGCATAATCTTTGATATGTTTGGAGTTTGTGAGTTTTTGGCAACTTCTCTATTTGGGTTTTGGTTTTGGGTTCAGCCCATTTGTTAGTTTAAACCCCTAACTCAGCCCTCTCTTCATCCATTCACCCTCATTTCATTTCTTAGCTTAATAAAAACTGAAAATGGTGGAAGGGAAAGAGAAATAGAAATTTGCAAGTCCTAGTTTCCTCTTGCAACTTGATTTCTTGCTCCAAAATTCAAAGAGAGGACGTAGGTAAGCTCCTCTTCATCTTCTCTATCTCTTTCTCTTCTTCAATCTCAGAAATTCCTAAACCTGAACTTAGAAAAATACTTGTTTTGATCTTAGATTGAAGCTAGTAGAGTAGAAGTGGAGAATAGTTGGTCTTCTCCTTGCAAATTGAACTCCTTCTTGTGTTTGTGCTCTCATCTTTGTTTGTGTGCAAAAAGGTGAGATTTTTTATCTCGCATCAATGACTATAAGTAACTTTGGTTGTTGGGTATGAATTCCTAACACCTTGTTCATATGCACTTGCTTTTGGTTTGGATTGATTTAGTGAATATCCAAATTTTTAGTGTTTGGGTTCAATTCTTTAAAGATCATAACTTTGATGTTTTAATCATGTTTTTGGAGGTGTATAAAAGAGCCAATAGTGTTGGGTTGTCATATGGCATAAACCCATAGCATCCATCGCTCGTTCGTTTGCAATTCATTGGATTTTTGCCTTTATGGGCTTGGCTGTTTTTTTTTGCCTACAGGGGGATTTCAGACGTCTGAACTCTAATTTCAGACGTCTGGTTTCAAATTCAGACGTCTGGTTTGGAAATTCAGACGTCTAGAATTGGTCCCTGGAAGACGCAAAAAGGCAGAAACAGAATCCAGACGTTTGGAAATCCATTCAGACGTCTGGTAGTGGTTCAGACGTCTGGAAGGTAATTCAGACGTCTGAAATGCGCAGTTTTGCCTATTTTTGCTAATTTTGAGTTAATTTCCAACTTTTATCGATTCATGTTGATTCCAATTAGTTGTTATTGCATATTTGACTTTGATGACTTGTTTTTGATTTCATTCACGGGTTTTATAAATAATCTCTCTAAATTGTATTAAAAGCTCCCTTCTCCAAATTATAAATTCTATTTATAATGCATACACACAATTTCGCACTTCGAGCGAAGTGGAAGGAAGATTAAATGGTTAGGTAAAACACGGACCATGAATCCGTGCGTTTGTCTTCCCGATTAGTCCCCGACCTATTCGATTGATCGTTTTGACCTTCGGGTTTGGTTTACCGATGATATGAGGTGAACTTTGTACTGCTTTGAGTGTGAAAATGACTGACGGATAGTAAACCGTTTAGTGCGAACGAGTGGTTATGGGACACACGTTAACACTTTTCGAATTCCTTTTTGAGAGTTATGACACATTCCACCAGTTAGTGGTGTCCAGTACTGGGCCTCCGGACCTTCACCACTACGGTTTGTTGCCTTCGGGTATGTTGCCTTCGGGTATGTTGCCTTCGGGTTTATACCTTTGGGTTTGTGCCTTTGGGTTGGTTGCCCTTTAGTATCGCTTCCGATGTTGGTCGTTATGAGTCGCATGGGTGATATTGGGTTGCCCTTTAGTATCGCTTTCGATGTTGGTCGTTATGAGCCGCATGGGTGATATTGGGTTTGGAGTCTTCGGGCTCATGGATACTTGTTTATACAGTACTGAGCTCGAGAAATTTTATGATGTTTCATTGATATGTATTCCCTTGATATCGCCCTTCGATGTCGGTCATTTTGAGCCGCATGAAGTATAGCGTTTACCTTGTGGAACTTGTATACCTTATGGGTATTTGTTATTTGCCTTTTGGCTTGATTTGGGATAATTGTATCCTTTGTTTATCTATGTCGCCGATGATATGAGGCTTGTTCTATATGATTCATCTTGTGTTGATGATTATGTTATCTCTTTTAGAGATATTTATTATACTTTGTAACCTTGCATGTTTATTGTTGTTCAGTTTATCTAACTGATTTGTTTAGCTAGACTGACCCGTGTATTTTATACTCGGGTCAGACCGAGATGTTTCAGGTTAGGTACTTTGCACTTAGCTTATTTTGCTTCTGCATGGACTACTTTGCTAGCTTCTTTTTGTCATAGCTTTTGTGTAGTCCTATTATGTTGAAACTCTAAAATTTTGTTCTTCCGGATTTGTCTGTATATTGTGGATGGCTATACCACTTGACATGTATTATTTTGTTTACTTTGCTATGTATCGGTATATATGTATATGATGGTTTTTTGTTCTGTGATGTTTCCTACATTTGAGTTGTTATATTCTGTTCTGATAGATCCTCCAGCCACCTATGGTTTTGTTTTAAGTATTCATTGGATATGTCGATCGGTTTGGTGTGATTATTGTCGGCGTATTTAATAGATAGTTGAAGCAAGACTGTAGATGGTCGCTCCTATCCAGCCTTATTCTCCGTGTTAGCAGACGGTATTATCTATTAATACTCTTTGCTAACGTGGGTATAGAGGTGGGGCGTCACAGCTTGGTATCAAAGCTGAGTTCATAACAAAGTTTGATAAACACAGAATAGAAGCACATATTACGTTACATCAAAGTGTATAAGTGATGTAAATCTTTGAATCATCGTGTCTCTCTATTTCATCAAGGTTATATAGAATTTGGGAATACGTCTAGGAATGCATTTTATTCTGTAGTATTCCATATTGAAATATCTACCTTGTGAATAATCTCGTTCTATCTTACTTTCAGCGTATGGCTGGAAGAGGCAGGGGACGACGTTCGGATGCTGGACAATCCTGTGGCACACATCCGGATGGCGTTTATATGTCTGCCGATCAGTTTATGGAGTTGTTTAGGAGCACTCAGCCTCCAGTTCCTCCTCGAGTGTCTCCACCTCGCAAGTCTGCCTTTGCACGTCAGTGTAGTGATTTTGCTCATCTTGGAGGAAAGCCGTTTAAAGGCTCTGAATCCGTTCTTGAAGTCCAAGCTTGGTTTCGCACATGCGAGCGTATCTTCTCTCATATGGATCTTTCTGACCATGATAGAGTTCTTGTAACTTCTAGCTTATTACAAGAGCGTGCCCTTGATTGGTATGAGCTTCTTATAGCCGAAATTGATGAGTCTACTCTTTCTTGGACTCAGTTTCGGGAGCGATTTGAACTCAAGTTCGTTCCTGAATCTGAAAAAGTTTTATTGACCCGTCACTTCCTTGAGTTGAAGCAAGGGAAGTCTTCTGTTTCTGAGTATGTTGCATCATTCAAGGCTTTATCTAAGTATGGTCTTGAATTTATTAGCACTTCTTATAAGAAGATATTGAAGTTTGTTTCTGGTCTTAAGAAGTATCTTAAGAAGTCCTTGTTGCTTAAGCTTTCTTTTAAAGAATTAGTAGATTCGACACTTCATCTCGAAGCTGTCGAGAAGGAGTGTGATAGTGATGATGATGTTGAGGTTTCCAAGAACCCCAACAAGAGGCCGTTTCCGTTTCAGAAGAAGCCTTTTCCTTCTAAGAAGAAAACGACTGGTGGTTCTAGCTCTCAGCCTCAGTCTTCTGGAACACCTTTCGTCCGGAAGTGTTTCAATTGTGGCTCTTCGGATCATATTATTCAAGCTTGTCCTAAGCCTCTCTTCTGACGCTATTGCAAGAAGGAAGGTCATCATGTTTCAGCTTGTCCTACTGTTCCGGCTGGTGCCAAGTCTGGAAAGCTTAGTGCTGCCAAGGCTTCTGAAGGTCCTTCTCAACCCAAAGGTATATCTCCATCTATTTTGGAAGGTTCTGTTTTATTTCATGATCATAGTATTCGAGTTCTTTTCGATACGGGTGCTTCACATTCTTTCGTATCGAAGAAGCTCGCCGATGATTTATCTTTGGATGTTTCTTGTATGGTTACTTCTTTAAGGATTGCGAATCCTATTGGGGGATCCGCGACCCTTAGCTTGCTTTGTGATGATGTTGAGATTGTTTTATGTGGCTTTTCTTTTCGTGCGAGTTTGCACGTTATTTCTTGTCTGGGATTTGATATGATTTTGGGTATGGACTGGCTAGTGAGATATGATGCCAGGATTATTTGTTCGGAGAGAATTATATATCTTCGACATTCGGATTCGCCCTACTCAGCTATCTCTTGTTCTTCGGGATATGGATTATTCCGAGATGGCTTTGTATTCTCTTGACTCGCGAGATGATGATGATATATCTCGTATTCCTATTGCTTGTGACTTTCCTGATGTTTTTGAGCCTGTATCGGGTTTGCCACCCAAGCGGTCAATTGAGTTCCGCATTGATCTCATTCCAGGTGCGCAGCCAGTTAGTCGTCCTTCTACGAGGATGTCTACAAAGGAAAATAAGGAACTCAAGAAGCAGCTTTTAGAGATTGAGTCCAAGCAGTTGATTCAGTCCAGTTTTTCTCTATGGGGATCCGCGGTCGTCTTCGTGAATAAATCTGATGGAACTCTTAGGATTTGCATTGACTATCGCAAGCTTAATGAGTTAACCATCAGAAATAGGTATCCATTGCCTAGGATCGATGATATGTTCGATTTGTTGAGTGGTGCTAAGGTCTTTTCTCAACTCGACCTTGCCACAGGTTTTCATCAATTGCGAGTCGCGGAGGATAGCATAGCTCTTACAGCTTTCCGCACTCGATATGGTTCTTTCGAGTGGCTCGTTATGCCGTTCGGTTTGACGAACGCTCCTGCTTTCTTTGTCGATCTCATGAATCGGGTATTCCGCGAATATCTCGATAAGTTCGTCCTTGTATTCATTGATGATATCCTTATTTATTCTAAGTCTGAAGCCGAGCATGCTAATCACTTGAGCATTGTCTTGAGCACTCTCGTCATCATCAACTTAAAGCCAAATTCTCCAAGTGCCATTTTTGGGAGAATAAGGTTAAGTTCTTAGGCCATGTTGTATCTTCCGATGGCATTTCTGTCGATCCCTCAAAGATTGGAGCCATCCAGAATTAGAAGAGGCCTGAGAATGTGCATGAGATCCGTAGTTTCCTTGGATTGGTGGGTTATTACCGTCGGTTCATTAAGGACTTTTCCCGTGTTGTGCTTCCTCTCACCAGCCTTACTCGGAAAGGCATTCGTTTTGTTTGGTATGACAAGTGTGAAGCTTCCTTTCAGACATTGAAGAAACTTCTCACAAATGCTCCTATTCTTGTGGTTCCCGAAGGGAATCATGATCTTGTTGTCTACACCGATGCTTCTGGTAGTGGTCTCGGTGCTGTTCTTATGCATAAGGATCGGGTAGTTGCGTATGCTTCTAGGCAACTGCATCCGAATGAAGTTCTCTATGCCACTCATGATCTTGAGTTAGCAGCCATCGTCTTCGCCTTGAAGATTTGGCGACACTACTTATTAGGCGAGCGCTTCATTCTCTATACCGATCATAAATCCTTGAAGTATTTGTTTACTCAGAAGGAACTCAATATGAGACAACAACGTTGGCTCGAGTTTCTTGCATCCTATGACTTTGATATCCAGTATACCCCTGGTAAGGGTAATCGTGTTGCAGATGCGCTTGGTCGCAAACATTCGGCTGTTGTTTCTATGATGCTTGCCGAATGGGATGTTTTTGAGACTCTATCTTTTTGTGAAATTCGTGATCGAGGTTCATCTTCTGATTCTCCTATTCTATTATTTAGTTTGGGAGCTCGACCTATTTTATTGGATCGTATTGCCGATGCTCAGCGGCGTGATCCTGATTTGTTGCATCTTATTCAGCTTTGTGAGTCTGGATCTTGTGATGAGGCGTTGCAAGATTTCAGCATTGATTCTCATGGGTGTCTTCGTAAGAAGAACTGTCTTTTTGTGCGTTCTGATTTTGCACTTAGGCATGACATTCTTGATGATTGTCACCGTTCTAAGTATACTATTCATCCTGGTGGTAGCAAGATGTATGCCGATATGCGTCGCCTTTATTATTGGGAAGGCATGAAGCGCGATGTGGCGAGTTATGTGAGTAATTGCATAACTTGTCAGTGTATTAAGGCCGAACATCAGCGTCCTTCTGGTCTTCTTCAGCCTTTAGAGATTCCATTGTGGAAATGGGATCAGATATCTATGGACTTCATTGACGGCCTACCTCGTTCGAGATCTGGCCATTCTAGCATTTGGGTTATTATTGATCGCCTCACTAAGTCTGCTCATTTTGTCCCTATTAAGTCTAATAGGATGCTTCGCATTTGGCTAAGTTGTATGTCAAGGAAATCGTGAGACTTCACGGTGTTCCTAGTTCTATTGTGAGTGACCGTGATTCTTTATTCACGAGTCATTTTTGGAAGAGTCTTCAGCAAGCTTTGGAAACAAAGCTTAATTTTAGCACAGCTTATCATCCGCAGTCTGATGGACAGACTGAACGGGTGAATCGTATCTTGGAAGATCTTCTTCGTATTTGTATTTTTGATTTTGGTGGAAGTTGGGAGGATCACCTACCTCTTGTAGAATTCTCCTACAACAATAGTTTTCAATCTAGTATCGGTATGGCTCCTTTCGAAGCCTTATACGGAAGGCCATGTCGATCTCCTTCATGTTGGTTGGAATCTGGAGAGAAGCTTATTCTTGGCCCAGATTTTGTTCGTGATTCTTCCGAGAAGATTGATCTTATTCGATTGAGAATGAAAGAGGCACAAAGTCGCCAGAAATCTTATGCGGACAACCGTAGGAAGCCTCTCGAGTTCTCGATCGACGATCTTGTTTTTATTCGTGTTTCTCCTTTGAAGGGGGTTATGCGTTTCAGTACGACTGTGAAATTGGCTCGCCGTTATATAGGATCATTTTCTATTACTGAACGTATTGGCCCTGTGGCTTATAGAGTTTCACTTACTGCTCATTTATCTGGCATTCATGACGTGTTTCACGTCTCGCAACTTCGGAAGTGTCTTCGGAGTCGGATTCTGTTATTGCTTCTCCTAATTTGCAAGAGCTTGAGCTCTCACCGGACTTATCTATTGTGCAGCAGCCTATTCGCTTACTTGACACGGAGGTGCGACACCTTCGAAACAAGGACGTGCCTCTCGTTAAAGTTCAATGGTCCGCTAATTCCAATGATTGTACTTGGGAAACCAGAGAATTTATTGAGCGATCTTATCCAGGTTGTCTTTCTTCGCTTTGAAACGGTGAGCATGTGTTTTCATCTCAAGCTTATTTCCTTTACTTTTGGATGTTGTATGTTTGAAGTTGTTACAAATATCGTCTCTAGGAATTGCGAGGACGCAATTTTGTAAGGAGGGGAGATCTGTAACAACCCGCATAGTTAACGATTTTATATTTAAATGTTTAATTTAAATATAGCATCGTTAGTCGGATTTAGGTCCGAAAAGCTACTTTTTGCAAACGGCCGAATTGGAGCTCGAAACCACTTCCATTGAGTCCAAAATGGCGTTTGCGATCTTTTTGAGTATAATCTTTGATATGTTTGGAGTTTGTGAGTTTTTGTCAACTTTTCTATTTGGGTTTTGGGTTTGGGTTCAGCCCATTTGTTAGTTTAAACCCCTAACTCAGCCCTCTCTTCATCCATTCACCCTCATTTCATTTCTTAGCTTAAGAAAAACTGAAAATGGTGGAAGGGAAAGAGAAATAGAAATTTGCAAGCCCTAGTTTCCTCTTGCAACTTGATTTCTTGCTCCAAAAATCAAACAGAGGACATAGGTAAGCTCCTCTTCATCTTCTCTATCCTTTCTCTTCTTCAATCTCAGAAATTCCTAAACCTAAACTTAGGAAAATACTTGTTTTGATCTTAAGATTGAAGCTAGTAGAGTAGAAGTGGAGATTAGTTGGTCTTCTCCTTGCAAATTGAACTCCTTCTTGTGTTTGTGCTCTCATCTTTGTTTATGTGCAAAAAGGTGAGATTTTTTATCTCACATCAATGACTATAAGTACCTTTGGGTGTTGGGTATGAATTCCTAACACCTTGTTCATATGCACTTGCTTTTGGTTTGGATTGAATTGGTGAATATCCAAATTTTTAGTGTTTGGGTTCAATTCTTTAAAGATCATAACTTTGATGTTTTAATCATGTTTTTGGAGGTGTATAAAAGAGCCAATAGTGCTGGGTTGTCGTATGGCATAAACCCATAGCATCCATCGCTCGTTCGTTTGCAATTCATTGGATTTTTTCCTTTATGGGCTTGGCTGTTTTTTTTTGCCTATAGGGGGATTTCAGACGTCTAAACTCTAATTTCAGACGTCTGGTTTCAAATTCAGACGTCTGGTTTGGAAATCAGACGTCTGGAATTGGTCCCTGGAAGTCGCAAAAAGGCAGAGACAGAATCCAGACGTCTGGAAATCCATTCAGACGTCTGGTAGTGGTTCAGACGTCTGGAAGGTAATTCAGACGTCTGAAATGCGCAGTTTTGCCTATTTTTGCTAATTTTGAGTTAATTTCCAACTTTTATCGATTCGTGTTGATTCCAATTAGTTGTTATTGCATATTTGACTTTGATGACTTGTTTTTGACTTCATTCACGGGTTTTATAAATAATCTCTCTAAATTGTATTAAAAGCTCCCTTCTCCAAATTATAAATTCTATTTATAATGCACACACACAATTTCGCACTTCGAGCGAAGTGGAAGGAAGATTAAATGATTAGGTAAAACACGGACCATGAATCCGTGCGTTTGTCTTCCCGATTAGTCCCCGACCTATTCGATTGATCGTTTTGACCTTCGGGTTTGGTTTACCGATGATATGAGGTGAACTTTGTACTGCTTTGAGTGTGAAAATGACTGGCGGATAGTAAACCGTTTAGTGCGAACGAGTGGTTATGAGACATACGTTAACACTTTTCGGATTCATTTTTGAGAGTTATGACACATTCCGCCAGTTAGTGGTGTCCAGTACTGGGCCTCCAGACCTTCACCACTACGGTTTGTTGCCTTCGGGTATGTTGCCTTCGGGTTTGTACCTTCGGGTTTGTGCCTTCGGGTTTGTGCCTTCGGGTTTGTTGCCCTTTAGTATCGCTTCCGATGTTGGTCGTTATGAGCCGCGTGGGTGATATTGGGTTGCCCTTTAGTATCGCTTTCGATGTTGGTCGTTATGAGCCGCATGGGTGATATTGGGTTTGGAGTCTTCGGGCTCATGGATCCTTGTTTATACAGTACTGAGCTCGAGCAATTTTATGATGTTTCATTGATATGTATATTACCTTGATATCGCCCTTCGATGTTGGTCATTTTGAGCCGCATGAAGTATAGCGATTACCTTGTGGAACTTGTATACCTTATGGGTATTTGTTATTTGCCTTTTGGCTTGATTTGGGATAATTGTATCCTTTGTTTATCTATGTCGTCGATGATATGAGGCTTGTTCTATATGATTCATCTTGTGTTGATGATTATGTTATCTCTTTTAGAGATATTTGTTATACTTTGTAACCTTGCAGGTTTATTGTTGTTCAGTTTATCTAACTGATTTGTTTAGCTAGACTGACCCGTGTATTTTATACTCGGGTCAGACCGAGATGTTTCAGGTTAGGTACTTTGGACTTAGCCTATTTTGCTTCCGCATGGAATACTTCGCTAGCTTCTTTTTGTCATAGCTTTTGTGTAGTCCTATTATGTTGAAACTCTGATATTTATTCTTCTGGATTTGTCTGTATATTGTGGTTGGCTATACCACTTGACATGTATTATTTTGTATACTCTGCTATGTATCGGTATATATGTATATGATGGTTTTCTGTTCTGTGATGTTTCCTACATTTGAGTTGTTATATTCTGTTCTGATAGATCCTCCAGCCACCTATGGTTTTGTTTTAAGTATTCATTGGATATGTCGATCGGTTTGGTGTGATTATTGTCGACGTATTTAATAGATAGTTGAAGCAAGACTGTAGATGGTCGCTCCTATCCAGCCTTATTCTCCATGTTAGCAGACGGTATTATCTATTAATACTCTTTGCTAACGTGGGTATAGAGGTGGGGTGTCACAGTACCATGGTTGATGAGAAGATTACAGATGTTTAGACTATATGTGGAGCTCACTTACTAGAAAAGCCTTTTGGTTCAGTTGCCCATATTTTTAAGCATATTTGTAGCAATGATTCTTCATCTTATACTTTCAATATTGTGGAGCACGTTGGTGAATCTGCTGATGGTGACTTAGGAAAGTCTAGCAAAATTCTTGTGGAGGAGATTGGAGTAGATAATGTTGAGTATGTCCTCATTTAGTTTGGAATGGAGAAGGTAAAGCACCCTGTTAAATTTCCATTGGTCTCTCGAAGCTTAGTATCTACATGTTCGTCTCCAACATCGGATTTGTTGAAGAATTTTGGTATTTTCTCGTATGCATTTTGTTTGTTGATATGCATACTATCTTTCTTGTGCTTGGGAAAGATTTGGAAGCTCTGTTTTGGCAATATTTCCCAAACTAGTTCACACTGAGCTTGTTGACATAGACCCAACAATTTATCGAGATGTGGTGACGTAGAGAGATTGTTATATTTGAATCAAGGTGGAGTGTTGAATTTATGTGATTCAAATATTTTCCAAAGAAGACAAGTAAATAATTAATTCATTCAATCAATTAATCGATTCATTCAATCAATCATTCATGCTATATATGAAAAGATAAAGAGGAATGATATGTGTGGTATTTTTTAGAGAAAGAAAACTAATTAATTGCTAATCAATTAATTAGCCAGATCTGTTATATGAAGATAGACAAGTTTATACATGGAGATTGATTTGAGTAATGAAAATTTATGGAAACATGGATTTTTTGTCATTTATGTGCGTTGGAATCAAATAAATAACTTAAAAAGGTTTTCACATAATCTAGAAATTAATTTTCTTCATTCCCAAGCATCCTTCATTTTCATGCCTATTTAAATGAAGGAAGTTCATCTTCATGAGTGTGAGAGAGCATCCACCATTATCCTCTTCTTCAGTAAACTCTAATTTCTACAGTCAATCAATTAGGGGTTTTGAGCATAAACAAGTATTTGGATAAATTGATTATTCAATCTTTAAATATAGGTTAGTCACTCCACTGCTATCTGTAATTTTGTAATCTCTCTCTTTTGCACTCTCTTTCTTCAGTGAAATAAAGAATGGTTGTTGGGTCTGTGGACGTAGGCGATCTAGCCGAACCACGTTAAATTTTTGTGTTCTCTATTCTTATGTTGCTTTTTCTTTGGTAATTATTTTTCGTTGAATTGGCAGTTGATGTGACGAACCGCACTTCAACCTTCAAAAATCGGCATCCAATACATCATCCGTATTCAAATGTTGGAGATTCAAACACTGGAGTCCGGTTCTCTGGAGCTATAACACATTAGATGAAAATAACACAATGGAAATAAAATAGCTTTCATTGATACACAACATGGATTACAACATTCTATAACAAGCGACTAACATCATAAGGGCCAATATATACACCACAACAGCGGAAAACAACATGACAGCGGAAAAATAACATCAAGGGGGTCTTCCAAGAGAGAGTCCAACATACTGCAACTTCATTTCCAAAGCTCCAAAGTCCAAACCAAAAATCTCAAAAACCAAAAGCTTCAAAGTCTTCTAAATCTACATCTACTTTGCTCTGGAACCTACTGGTAACTTGACTCTAGGCTGTCCGTGTGGAAAATTAGGGGCACTCAGAGTTTAGAAAAGGAAACAATAAACTTCGAGCTAGTCATGGGACTGGTGTGAGAAACGTAAAAATAGTTATTTATACGAAAATAAATCTGTTCATGCTTTTTGGAAAATGAAACTATCAGAAGGTCCCCCAACACGCACTCAAATGCGATCGCACACATGGGGGAGGTTTCTCCTTATAGTAGTCTAACATGCTTGATACGCGAAAATCCTTTTGATATTATTATTAGGGCATAGTGTGGAAAAATATTTTACAAGTATTATATTAATCTTAGCCAGCATACGTACCATTATACTATGCCTACTATAGCTACCATGTTAAATGGCAGGTTCTACAACTAAAACCGTAAAGGCTCGTATTGTTTTATTTGGATTTCCAACAAATGGCCAAGGCTAAGGAACTTCCATTATCCGAGTAGGTACGCCTCTGGAGGGATGTCTCGAGAACCTAACCGGATCTCTGCCAACACAAGACCGGTTACCTCTGTAACTAGGTAACTGACTGTCACGAGTATGCCATTCCCCGGTCGCAACCGACCTTTACCGGGCCCCACAAATTCCAACAACCACATAAGTAAAATATCCGGGCTCCATACCAGAATACCACTTTTTATCCAGAAGGAAATGCATATACCCTTAGGGTCGCGAACCCCATAGCTTTGCCGCATCCTTCCTGTTTCGACCATTTCCGAGGGTGTGAGGTTCGATGAAGTCTTGTCCCATAAAGCTATGCTTTACAAAAAAGCCATGCTTCGATCAACCAATGCTCAACACTTAGCATGCCACATTACCAAATTGGGAATATATCATTAATAACTATCAACTACATAACCTCTGAGCTCGTACATCTCAGAGAAGGGTGTTAATCTAGGAGAATAAATTCTCCGCCACCAAACATAAATGTATTTGATAGAAACCAGCTTTATATCTCAAAGTGTAATTGTCAGACATACATCCATACAAGTCCATCCTCGGTCTGAATGGAACCGAAGGCACTTCGTCCAATTAAGGAAAGAAGTCCTTGCAAATCTAGATATCCCCAATCACGATTGGACTCCCCATCACATAGGGTAATCTCTATACCGAAGCAACTTGGTGCAGAGACAGTCAACAGGAAATCCTTTCATTCTCGAAAATACCCGGTCTTCAACCACCGTCTTCAAATGCAATTTCATTCCATCGTATCATTATTCGGAATGGTTTTATGACTTAATGTCCTCCCCCGGCCTTTCCGAATAACGAGCGCTTATTTAAAACATGTGGATACATTCGGATCTTAGTTAAGTCACAACTTATTTCCCAACGCCTTCCTTTTGAATGGTTTAAACAAATTTCATTTTTAGATCTTTTAAACAAAAGATCTATCTTTTAAAATTCAATGCAGAACATTATATTCACACAGCAACTCATCACACATAAATATTTATCACAGCTCAATCCAAAGCACTCACATTACAGAACATTACAGATTAACATACTATAAATATTAATCAATCCAAACATTCTATACAATAATCATCCATAAGAAAGATTAATTAATCCCATAATTATAATTAATTTAAGTATAACTCAAAATAAATTAATAACTTATGAATTCTGTGACGACCCGGAATTTTAGGCATTTAAAATTGGAATATTTAATTAATTTTAAATATTTGCAAGATAGTTTAACTTGGATTTCAAATATCAGTTTGAATTTGGTGATTGAATTTATTGAATTAAATAATTTGAAGTTGGGTAAAATGTTGAATTTGGAGTTTTAAGCCTGTTAAAAATAAATTGAAGGCTTGTAAAATTTATATTGATAGTGCTGAGGATAATAGAAGTTTAAAATTGAATTTAACAGTGATTTGTTCGGTTTTAATAATATATCGTTTAAATTGAATTTAAAAATAGCTTTTCGAGGCACAGTCTCGGAATTCGACGAAACTAGTTCCATTGGATCTGCGATATTGTATTATTATCGGATTTCAATTTTCATAATGTTTGGAGTTGTTGTGTGAGCGTACGATATATAAACGCGCTGAAATTTATATCGAAAATTTAATATAATAACTGGGTCCAAAAAGCTATCTTCTCCATACGATCGAATTAGGACTCGAAACCTTTTCCATTGTGTTCTTAATAGGGGTATGACATTATAAACGCCTAGCGGCACGCCTCTACAGGGGTTCGAGATTTTGAGATGTGTAATATTGGAAATGAATTATATTTATATATAATTAAATCTAATCTTATCCAAATTGTCTTCTCAGCCACCCTATGATCTGCACACCCTTACATTTCGAATAAGACACGCCTCCTTTCTTTCACTTTAGTTAAGTCACGAAAGAAATATATTCCATTGTCCCCTTTTCCTTCTTCTATACGATCAAATACAATAGAAATTTATTAATAGCCGAACGAATCCTCCCTCCTTTCAGTTAAATTGAAACTTATAAAAAAAGAATCGGTCGTAGCCTCTTCATAAATAGATCATGATTTTTTTCCCTCTTTTCCAATCGATTATGGTGGCCATTTCTTTCTTGATAATATTCATGTATGCACCTCACGATCGAGTCGCATTTATCCCAATTCAACTCAAAGGTTCGAGGTCGTGGCTGTTCTAGGCGAGGGGAATTTCGATCTAGGGCATGGGAATCGAGCACAGTAAGGGGCGCGGCTTGTGTGTAGTGGTCGATCGTAGTCAAGGAGCGAAGGGTATTGAGGACGGTGGTTGCAAGGCACGTGTGCGAGGTAGGCGAGTGTAGGAAGTCGCGATGCCAGAGGGGAGTTTGTTCATCTCGAGTAAAGCTGGGTCGTGGCCAGGAAGAGGAACGACAGTGGAGCAGGCCAGAGGTAGGATGGTTTGAAGGCACTGGCAAGGGAAGTCGAGCATTTTGCCTGGTCGTGGTCAGGTCTGAATAGGTAATTTGGGATTTAATTCTAAGTGCTATTAGTTTATTTATTTATCGATCGAAGAAAAATAATTATTACAGTAAGATAAGTGCAATTTTTCCAATTTATATATTCAAATACAGAAAAGATTTTATATAGAAAGGATTTTGAAAGAAATATATAGGAATTTTAAATAATTGAAAAGTTTTATATAAAATTAGGTTTTTGAATCGATATTATTTAAGTATTTAAATATATGTAGTTTTAAAGAAAGTAAAATAAAATAAATATACATTTACACATTTTATTTACTAGTTTATTTTAAATAATATTTGGAAGATTAACTTATTTTTGGAACTTAAAATTTATTTATTAAAAGAAAAATCAGTTTAAATAAAATTTTGGGTTAATTAAATTTATTTAAGGGAAATTAATTGTTCGGTTAATTCAAGTACTAATAATCACCTAATGTTTATACAAGGTCCAAATATCGTGAAGAAAAAGTTAGGATTGAAGTGGATTGCAAACAAAAATCAAAGGTGGGTTAATCTCACTCATCTGGGTTTAATTTAAATTTAAACGGTTAAATTTAAATGTTTGGTTGAATGATTGAATGTGATATATTATAAGTAGTATATAGTATATATTGGAGCGGTTGATTTCTCGCATTATATAGCAGATGAGACCTTATGCGCTGCATAATAGCGAATGATATTATATTAATCCCATATACCGCGATATTCCACCTCGAAGTGGAATTGATATTGTGCTAACGTCTATGGATGCAGGGAAACAGGTTGGAGGGATCCAACTGGATTCCTCAAAATTATTTAGATTGTTTTAATAATTCTGTGTTATGATTATTTGATATTCTGTGATGGATTATATTGATAATTGGAGTATTCGATGCTGTGTTTGATTGATTATATTCGGGTATATCGAGTTATCAAAAATATATAGATTGGATTTTTGATGAGAAAATAAAAAGAGAGAATTCTTAAGTAAAAATAAATTTTGAAAGTTGGATAGATAAATAAAAAAATGAATTAGAAAGGATGAAAGTTGAATTTTTAAATTTTGATAACAAATTCCAAGTATGGGCAAGGAGATTTTGAACAAAAAGGGAAAATAATGATTTTTTAAACTTTAGTGATATTATTTAAAGGAATAAAGAATTTACTTTAAAATTCAAGGTTTAAATTTATTTGAAAGGATAAAGAAGGAATTTGGGAAATATGAAATTAGTATTTTTAGTTAAAAGATTTCAAATCATAAGTAAGAATTAAAAATCTGAAGTTAATGGGTTTTGGAATTAATGAGTAAGTAAAGGAAATAATTTCAAAATGGAGTAATTTGTGAATCAATTTGGAAATTGTTTTAAGTGTTTGAAATTGGAATTATAAAGGAGGATGGGACTAAGAAATTTATAAACTGGGTTTATAAAAGTGAAGTAATATATCAATGGATATTTGGAAGGATAAATTCACAGTGGGAAATTATTAAAGGAATAAGTAAATTTTTTTAAAAATAAATAGTGATTTATTTTTAAAAGATGTGAAAGAGAACCACATTTCCCTGAATAGCCAAGTATGTTTCAAAACAAAATTTTAAGTATAAGTTAAAAGTTTTAAAGTTGTTTTAAAAAGTATGTTTTAGGAAATTTATTACTTTTAAATGTTTAAATTCTAAAGTAAGTCTTTTCCAAATTTATTTTAGTCGTAATTGTTTAAAGGTGACTTGGTATTATGTTTTAAAAGAGAACAATTTAGTTTATATTTTATAAAGTAGCTTTATTTTAAATATTCTTAAAGTATATACTTTTAATAAAGTATTAAAGTAGTTTTTCTAAATTTAAATGTTAAAGTATGTTTTATAATAAAGTGTTTTAAATTATTTTAAAATCTAAAGTGTTTGTATTTAGTGATATCAGTGGGAATCGAAAATATTTGGGGAATTTATTCCGTGACAGAAAATGGTTTGAAACTGTTTTCAAAAGGGATTGAAAAGTGGAAATATATCTTGCAAAGATATTTTGAGATTAATAAATAAGTTGGGAGATTATTTATTGTTTGATGGTTGTTTGTGAATGTTATTTGATAGTTAAATAACCGTCTATCAATATTGGCCGATGCGCCGATCGTTTCGAAGAGAGCGGGATCAGGATTTATTTCCTGAAAACCACTTCGATCCAGTTTGAACGTTTTCGTGTGGAAAACAAGAGTTTGGATTCGAAGGTGGAGCAGTGAAGTGCAAGGGCTAGTCGCTACTAATCCTGAGGAGATTCCAAAATGGATGTAGTAGGAGTAGTGCTTTCGGTTCCGTTTGAACCTGGAACGGACTTGTATGGATGAATGCTTTCAGAACATCATCAGGAGGGCGATGAGCATTCTATGTGATATGTTCTGAAAAGGTAACGCTTAGCCTCGAGCCTCATCAACCGAGAATGACTGAAAATCAGGGGTTATGCAGCAAGGCTAAGTAGGTAGCACCCATTAGGGTGAGGCATCCCTGTCTAGATGTCCCTTTTTTCGGCTTAGTTGTGCAGTTGCTGATCCCAACCGTGGGGTGATCTTACTCGAGATTATCTAGTAAGGGGTAGTCCCGGTCTTGTGTTGCAGGGGATTGAGAGTAATCCTCGGTACGGTGATCTAGGCCACGTACTGTGATAGGTGGTACCCCAATGCCTAGTCATTAGTTGGAAATCCATTCTCCCTACGCGCCTATACGGTTTTGATTGTGCCTAACTATTTCTGAAACGTGAGATGCAAGCATTTCAGCTAGATTCTATTTTACTTTCTATAGACACTATTATAATATCAGACGAATTTGATAAAAAGTGTTTTGGCTATCGTAAGGTAAAAACCCGACATGTTTATTTGTGGCGTGGTCTTACGAGATGCTTTTGATCTCAAAGGATTTTGAAAAGTTTAATAATCAATTTGAGTGTGGTTTTCTCACGTTAGTTTTCCAGACTGACTCGGGTGTTATTTAACTATAATGCTTGGGTCAGACCGAGTATTATAGAATACAGGATATGATGCTGTAGAGCTCAGGAGACGAGCTGGATGGCGATACGTACTGCCGTACTTGATTTTTACTCCGCTGTGTATTCAGTTTTGAGGACAAATTTATCTGACTGTCCAGTTATATGTTATTGATGCTGTTGAACTCAGATGATGTATTCTGGTGATGTATGTATAAAACAGATATAGTTTTTTTTGTGTAAAGATCTGTTATTATCTATTATATTTTATTCCGCTGCGATGGTTAGATTCTGATGTTGTTTTCTATTTTCTTCTTCTACCTCTTCTTCTTTAACCCAAATGGCTCGTATTTCCATTCATCTTGAGTTGAATGATGGAGAATAGTGTCGACTCAAAGGGTACAGGTTTGCGGGTCATTATAAATTCATTACCTAACCCTACTTAATTGACATTAATTAATTACAAACCATTTTAATTAATTATTGAATTAATTAATCACATAATTACTTTCATTAATTAACTATCCTTTAATTACTGATTAATTAACCTTAATTATTAATTAATTAACCTTAATTATTAATTAATTATCCTTTAATTACATACATTAATTAATTATCCTTTAAGTAATCATCCTTTAACTACTTTCTTTAATTAATTAATCTTCAATTACTTAAGAACTTAATTAATTAAAAGATAAACCATTTATCTTAATTAATTACTTTAATTATCATTTAAATCTTATTTAATAACCTTTGGAATTAATTCACATTAAGCTATTAACTTAAAACCTTTAAGTTAAATTAATATTAAAAAAAAATTCATCTTCTTAATTATCTACTTAATTACAATATTAAGTTTATTTAAAATAAAGGTTATATATATTAAAACACTTTAAACTTAATTAATTTAAATAATTTATTTTAAATTTTTTACTAACCCCAAACTTAAATAAACAATTATTATTTAAAAAGAAGTGGTTTAAGAAAATTGTTTAAGTAAAACATGATTTGTTTTGAAAATTTAACACTGTTATTATACTAAAGCACTCAGACCCGAGTCTAACCCATGTGCCAACCCAAGCCAAATACAAATTTTCCCCACTCCAACCTGAGTCACCTTTTTTTCCTTTGTTTTGATTTAAGTTTTAAAACCCGTTACACACTCGTGAACACCCGATACCGTCCTCGAGCCAAAACCAATTCTTCTCGAGTCAATCCCCAAGACACTCTTTTTCTTCCTCAACCCTAATCAACACAAACATACCCAGACCCACATGACACCTATGCACCATGCACACCGATCTGATCATCTCCGGCCATCGCCGTGACCTCCAACAAGTCATCGATCACCTCGCCTAAGATTCCGACCATCCAGATCTTGCATCGATGATGAACTCGAAATCGAGCAACCAAAATACCCACTGGAACAAAACTGGATCACACAAAATCACCTCGACCCGCCGCCTCAAGTCATTAGAGACCTCGCTGTTGAATATGCGATTATATGATTTTTCTTTGATGATAATAAACATATATATATTCGCGTAAATGTATTTGTTAATGTACTATCTTATTTTTCATAGACTAAATGAATATTTTGCTGAATAAAATAAATAACATAGAATTTGAATTCAAACAGAATTTTTTATTCAAACAAATATTTATTACCATTTTGAATAGTACATATTCGAGCAGCTCTCACTATACATATACAACTTTGATCACAATACAAATTCAATTACATCACAATTTCACTTTTACATCTAACCTCACTACATATCACTCATTCACTCAACTCGTATTTTATCTTCAACTTCATTCCAAATTGAATCCAGCATCTGAGCAATCTGCAAAAATAAATATTGACTCAGTAAAATTGAAAAGGTAATATTTCTTGTAGTATAAAATAAAATGTGAATTTTAAAAATAATATTTGCCTCAGTTATTTGGGTTGTTCGTCATCATTAAAATTTGAATTCATCATACACGAACAACTTGTGACATACACAGTGTATCACTGTATATGCCACAAGGCCGTGCACACCGAAATATACACTTGATTGATTTAAAGGGACAGGTGAGCATAGGTCAAATCTAATATACCGGATTCAACTCAAGTGCAATAAAATAAATGTCACAACTTTTAGCACAAGGTCAAATCCGAGCTTCAAGCTGGATTCAACTCAGGTGAAATTTTGAAAAACAAACAAAATGCAAAGGTCAAGTCACTGCTATCATGACTCAACTCAATGCAACAGTATAAAGAAAACACTCGGCAATGCTCAAAGACTAATACACATGAATGCACAGTGCAAACTAATGCACTAAGCAAGTGACACAGCCAGTTCAAACATGTATCAGAGAGCATATGCAAGGGTCAAGCAAGTGATGTATGCAAACAGACCAATGGATGCAACAGATGTATGGTGTTGCACAAGCAAGGCTAAGGCACAGTGCTATTAGGTTGAAGACATATTGCAGTGAAGACAGCTGCATAACATTCTCAAGTGATATAAATGCAACAACCAAAGTCAAGGCAACATGAAGTCTGCAACTCAACTTAACTGCAAGTCCAAACCAAAGCATAAATGACACAGCAAATACTTGAGCTCAAGGCAGTACAACCCAAGATGCAAACTACAACTACATGAAGCAGTTCAATATCCAAGCAATATCAGTACAAAACCAAATGAACAAATAAATGCCACAGTGAAAAAGATACAAACTCGAAGTACATACTAATGCAGACTGAAGAGAATCAATATATAGTGAATTAAGTCATGGTTCAAACCAGCAATGCCAAAGAACAGGAACCACTAGACAAACAAACCATACATGTGAACTCAGATGGAACTGCAACAGCAAGTATAACCTGACATGCAAATACAAGTGCAAAGATGAATGCACATATGGATGCAGACATGCCAAAAATTTATGAAGCTGAAAATGAACAAAGTACCAGAGTTCATCATCATGGAACAGATGGTACAGTTCAAACATTATCACCAGTTTTTTTTTAAGAAATCAAAATGGTCGAAGTCGTGGATTCGCATACACAGAATCAAGACCGAAGTCAAATGAAAATCAAACCGTAATGACCAAGGAGATCAAACAATCATCAAGCCGTGGATAACAAGAATATGATGAATAAGTCAAAATCGTGGTGGCCAAGAAAATTGACCGAGTTAAAAATCAATACCGTGAGAACAAGCATCAATTATACGAAATTGATTAAGTCAAAGAAATCATCAACGTTCAACAACAATCAAATGGCCGAGCGATATCAATTGACAAATTCAAATAACTCAAGACGAACGTAAATATAGGGATTTGACTTCTATAAATTCCAATCATCATCGGCAATAAAGGTATCAAGTTCAAGCATTGAATCAGAAAAGGATAAAGAGCAAAAAATAACATACCGAAGTCTTCTCGAACTCGATCAATTCGAAGCAGTCGAAGTGATTAACAAAGATCATCGATTGACAGAAAAGGGACGCCAAATCATCTATTCAATCGAGCAATAAGAATCGGCTCCTTCGAATTTACAAAACCCTAATTTTTGAAGGAAGAACGAACGTCAAAAAAGAGCTGCCATTATCATCAAAGGAACGAGTCGATAAAAAATAAAGAGAGAATAATTATTGGGCCGGCCGATTATATTAATTTTTGGGTTTAAAGTTATTAATAAGGCTCTGGTTAAATTTGGGTTTAGTTTTGTTTTTAAATTGTTTTTAAATTGTTTTTAAATTGTATTTTATTTTTAAATCGTTGAAATTTCTAGTCGTGTGACTAGGGGACAAACTACGTAGCGTAGTTTGAGAATTCGCAACTCAGTGGCTGAGTTGTGCCAGGGTTTTGAGCGTAGAGTTAGGTTAGTCAGTAGCGGGTGTCGCGATTTTACGTGTGTAAGCGTGTGACTACTTAGTTTCTAGTAGAAACCTTGGGGGCAGCACGTATGTAGGGTTTTGCCGAAGCTGGGTAAATTCTATGTCGTTCTATTTCTGCATTTTATTATTCTGCTATTTTTTCTGTGCTGCTATTATTCTGTAATCTGTGTTGAAATTATTTTATAAGCTTCCGCAATTAATATTTATAATTAACACCATCACCCTATTCACCCCCCCCCTCTAGGGTGAAATCGATCCTACACTCGCAACTCCGACCAACCCTTCGCTGATCAACCACGCATCGATCCCCCCTATACCAATCAAGTCCGGTGCATTGACGACGATGCAGCAGCACGAATTCCAACATCGACCAAATCAGGTCCTTAAACCCTACTACAACATCGTGCCGCCATCACGATGATCGATAAATGCTCAGATCATTTTTGCCGAGATCCCTGACCCATAAGCAAGCCTCAGCAATGATCCCGAGACCCACCTTTGCTCCAATCACCAGAATCTACCCAAAGTAGGATTCCCGTTCAACTCACGGTTACCTCAAATCAAAACTAAAAATCTTGATTCTTCTTTTAAAATTCATGGTTTTTGAAATCGAATTAGGTTATGTAGGTGAATCAAGAAATCTTGGTATTTGAATTTTCAACATGCATTGAGCTTTCACTGTATTTTCTAATTTTCTAGAAAAACTCAAACTAAATTTACTAAAAAATATTTTTAAAACTAAGATCTTGTTAATTTAAACATGTCTTGTTTAAACATCAAAGCATATAGGAGAATAAGGGATGAGATTTTGAATTTTGAACTTGATTTAAAACCTGTAAACTTTGACCAGAGGGATCTATGCCTGTACACAGACATGCACACATCAACCTATATATATATATATACACATATACATGCAGACATATTATACACCCATATCAATATTTTTTCACAACATACTTCAAGTATCAATCCAAATATCAAGATATATAAACAGATTCAAGTTAGTTTACTCACTGATTTGGAGAACAAAGAAGTTTGAAAATCTGGAAATTGTTTTGGTTTTGAAAACTGAAATGATCTTACTTGCTATTTGAGATGATCCTTTGCTTTATCTTTGTTTGCTTCAGTTTTAAAATTGACGAGGTTGTTTGCTTTCTGATCTTGTTCCCTGGTTTTACTTTTTTAAGTTTTGAATATTAACAAAGAAAATGAGAAAGAAGGAGAATATATATATATAACTTGTTTTTCTATTTTTTTTAAAATAAAAGAAAATCAAAAATGTGACACTTCTTATTTCACGTTATGATTAAGCTAACACTTGTTTAATGCATGTTAAAATTGTTACACTTGTTGATTTTTTGCATGTTATTAATGTTTCAATATAATTTTATTATATTATATTTTAGTTTTATATATTTTATGTTTTTTATATTAACATATGTTTTTATGTTTTATATTTATATATATTCAAACTATATTTATTTTATGTAAAAAAATTAAAAGAAAGTATATAAAAGCAAAAGAAATGAATCTTTTATTAAATCCTATTCAAGCTATCATACTTTTTAGTTAATGAATATTTAATTTTTAGTGTTTTTAAAATATAGAATTTAACCCTTAAATAGCTTTTGAAAACTATTATATTGAATTCAAAACATAACTTCCAAATCACAATATACATACATGTATATATATATATATTATAACTAGAAAACAAATCTTTATTAGTTTTAAAATATAGATTTTTTAAATCCAATTTATTTTTAAATTTCAAATCAAAATTCTATTTACAATATATATATATATACACATAAACAAACACATACCTTATTTTGTTTGAAAAAATTAAATTGGTTCACAAATTAATTATATTAATTACTAAATTAAATTTGGCTTAAAATGGGATCATTATAGTTGATAATTGATCGACAAGCTGGATCCTTCTTTTGATTGTTTCTACGCTTTAGCATTCCGCTGCAGTTTTGGAGTTAGTGCAAAATAATTGAAATTTTGCACAACATAGTCATACACAACTATGTATAGGTTTTGGAGCATAATGGACGCCTTAGTTTTAAGAGTGCACTAATAAATATTAGTCGATAAGGTTGAAATTTGGACTTTTAATTTGAGTTCATTTGGAGAACGTTACAATTACTCTTGTTGAAATTTGATGTTCTTAGCCAAATAGTAGTTACTTAATTTTCATTTAAATGAGTTATCTATAACGTATTTAGTATGGCAAAAAATTCTAAGCTACTCTTGCCATGTTAATTCAAACGTTTGTTATAATATGAACAACTACAATATCTGACCACAAAATATACTACCATCATTGTATCCTTCACGTTTCCAGTGTCACCTGTGCATCCATTAGTAATAAAAAGATCTTAAAAACCAAATAATAATAATCACCTTTTGTTATTGGACAATATTTGTCCATATGCATGTGGCTTCTTATAGCCAGAGCATCTTAAAATTAGAATTTAGAGCACATGATTTATAATAACCATCACTTAGATGTGGCTTGAAAGTTTTTGTCCGCTTTCATAATTGGCTTGAAAGTTTTTGCCCACTTTCATAGGTAACTGTATTAATTTGCACAAACGATTTTGTAGCATTTAATTTCATTCATAGTTGACTATAATAATTTGCACATTTTACAAATTCCTACATTTTGTATTATTCTTAGCATTTATGAACTTTTGATGAGGTAAGTAATGGATGCTGGTAGAGCGTGATTCACTAAAATACTATTGTGTGATCAACGGTTACAAAAATGGATACCTTTCACTATTTTACATGTTATTCAGCTTTAAGTACAAAATGTCAACTATGTCCTTAAGTTAAAATAGTTCAATTTTACATAATGACTACAACACTTCTATTTGTTTAGCATTTTGCTCCATAGAGAAGAAGTGCTCTTCTTCCATATTATTGTTTAAGGACTCTTTTGACCTTGATATTATTTTCAGTTGCGTCTAAGCTTTCCTTCACGTATCTGAATCCATTTAAGTCCATATTATTCCTATGGCCATAGAAGGATTTTTTGTGAAGGTGAATTTTATTTTGGGGATGGTTCCAACATTATTCTTACTTGCAATAATAGATACAAATATGGTAATGATATGAAGTATGATGCAGTTGATATGTCTGAAATATTTTCTATGGTCGCTACACTTTTAATTGTTATTTCATCAGACTTAAATGTTCACCTAAGCTTGGATTGTATTTGTGAGTAATATAATTATAGGATAATTACATGGTTTGAAATTATACACATTATATAGCAACATTAACTAATGGATCATGTCTAATAATTGTTCACAATCTAAATTCACATATGTGTATGTATAGATTCATTTTTTATTCAATACTTAAAATTCATATGAGTATTTGATAATTCACATTCATGGTTATTTAAAGATAAATCATATGATTTGACGATAAAAAAACTCATCTTCTGATATAAAATCATGTAAACCTTGTCGTTTATGAAATTTTATCAAAATATTAGCCTTCAAAGAACTGGATGAATAAGGAAGAGAAAAGGTAATGATTTGGTAAAGTGGAATCACATAGTAAAACCAGGTGAAGTGAAGAGTATTTAGCTTTGGCTAAACCAAAATGGAGAAGATGTTGACTCTTTATGGGAGATATGTTTCGATATAGATGCATAGTGAGGCTTCATTGACAAATTCAAGGCAGCAATGATAAGCTAATAAGAGAAGAAATGTTTGCACAAGACGAGGTCGAGGAAAGAAAAAGCCAATTGATATTTTAGGAAAGTTAGTAGAATTATTGCATGTTGATTACTTTACACAACCATAATGTATATTGCATGCATTAGGGAAGTAAAAGCTGAATGTATTAAGGAGACTAATAAACATATACATTTTTAGAGTTGGCATACTTAGACCGTGTAATTTCTTCTTATTTAGTGTTTTGATTTGATTTCTCCAGTTTTAATTTTTGTGAATTGATTTCCTAAAATGATGTTTCCAATCAATGAAAATTCTCACTTCTACTATTTATTATTATAATTGAAAGAAACCAGAAATTTACTCATTTTTTCTATGCATGTGAGATGCACATAGGTGCATTCATGGTAATTGATGTATTCAGATTCCATAAATTGCCAGGTATGTTGCATGTTATGTAGCATGTGAAGGTTAAAGTTGTTTCCAACATGTTTAATCCTTGATAATTAAATAACTCGGGGTATTTTAACTTTAAGCGATCTCACAAACTTATTTTTCGCCATATCATCACATCTCACTTTTTTCCAAAATTAATTTCATTTCTTATCTTCTTTTTAACTTCTATAATTTATTAAGGAATAAACCAATAGTCACTGAAAAAGGTTTCATTAATTAATCAATGAACAATAATGAAATCAATTGAAAGCCTTAATTTTAAATTCTTTTTTCATAGATTTGTTCTTAATCATGGTAAAGTTAAATTTTCTCATCGAAGAAAGTGATAATGATCTGAGCTATCGAAGTAAGATTGTAAATATATGTAAGAAAGTAGGCCTTAATTATGCATGTGACTAGTATTTCAAAATAAATAAATTTTCTCTCAGTTTTCTTTGCACATGTGTAACTGACGTGCCTATTGTGAACACCCCATCACCATACCCATACAATCTAAGAGTATTACAAAGTAATACTGTCAAATAATACAAAGAATGAGGCTATATGGGGTACACATGTGAATATTCCCTTGGAGTAATACTGGTACATATTAAAACATCACAAAAATTTATCTCACCTATAAGTACACAATATATGTACAAAGCGATAACACGTGTGCCTCCAGGATAGAATAATACATTATATATATAGAACATTACAAAGAACATATAGTCGAAATCAAAGCGATAACATATAATATAATACAATAATACAATAAGCTTACAACTTAACTCAGAAGACAAATATCACAATGTACTGGGATGAATAATCAATACACAACTCTCATATAATATATGTATATATGAAAACATCATGACAGGATATGTCTATGTGACAGACATGAAGTCCCAAGTAGAGCTATATATATAACACTGCATAGGTCATTAAAACCATAACTATACTATGGTGAGGTGCATTAATCGTATATGCCAATTTACTATTTCGTTAGTACCACAAGAGAGACTGATAGCACAAAGCAAGTTCCAAAGGCACATAGTCACTACATTCTTTAGTTACCTCCACGGTCATCATAACACGTATCCACTAGTGTGCTCGTCAACACGAGGACTCTTAAATCACGACACTACACATGCCCCTATAGGTAATAGATTGCTGACCTATGTGACACAGGGCCGAATGTACATAGCGAAAGCGCAAAGTTACATATATATATAAGGTGTCACAGATCTAGAGTGTAATCCCACGATCTAACCGCTAGGATGGATTCTAGCCATCAAGATCTCTCCAACAACATAATAGAATTACATCATAATAGTGGCATATAGAACCAATACATATAGACACCAATTCCTGGTTATCGTTAGGCATGGAGCCATACTCGCTAAATATAGGCACAGAGCTATATATTACTACATGTATCACCTCACACTGTCCACTATATTCCTGTCACATAAGTGTCATCTACTTACAATGAATAACCACAACAACGTCCTATACCACCGCATGACACTCAAAAGTTTATTCACTGCTTATAAACTACAATCAAATTTCTCAATATTATATATAACGAGCCCAAAGAATAACCGGAGAAAGATTACCGAATGCCTCGTCCCAAACGGTATTATAATTCTGTATATTCATATTTCTCAAGATACAAAATAGAAATCACCATAGAATCGCATAGAAGGATACCATCACCATATTATATCAAAATCAATAATTAAATTAATATTAATGTTGAATCACTCATAATCAAAATCCACATTTAGAAGATGCGAAATTAGGAAACTCAGAAATCAAACATAAGAGCATGTGTGTGTGTGTGAAACTCAAGTTAATAATTTATAAGAAAATATATTTTGAATTTCATAAACTATAATTTTGAAAGCTCTTAGTAACATACTAACTACTTATTTTCTAAATATTTATTATACAGACAAACACACACACATCTTTTAAATAAATAATTCAATCCAAAACATTTTTCCCTAAAAAGTTAACAACATTTAAATCATAATAATTTTTATTTCCAAATCCTAAATTGAGACGACCAGACTTTCTACCACCAGAAAATCGCATCATCTTTAAGAAGAAAGGGATAGAAAAGAGAAAAGATAGAGAAAAAGAAAGAAACAACATTAGAATCTAAACAGCGGAATGAATAAATTATATTAATCACATAATACATTACATAGTATCATATACATCAGAGATACACAGCTAAAACAACACATACTAGACAGTTATAAACACCTGTCTAGTTATACAACCCAATACAACAACTCAGAGAACACACAGCGGAATACTCTATAGCTAAACGTAGAAGCCTCCTGCTCCATTTTCTCCTCCAGAATTCGTCAAGCCAACCTAAAATCCTAACCTGAATCCCTTGGCTACTCGTAAAAAATTGAGTACCCAAGAGTTTAAGAAAAACAGAATAAACTCGGATCAGACTGGGTCTGGTGTGAGTAAACGGGTTAAAGTTGTTTAACTTTAAAAACCTTTTGAAAGAAAAGGTATCACGTAAGACTTCCCACACATAAACATGAAAAAGCTTTTACCTTACGCTAACCAAAACATTTGATAGGAAATCCGATGATATTATAATAGGGTCTAGGGTTTTCAAATAAATATGAAATAGCCGAAATTGTTACATGATTAAATTCCGGCTACTAGCCACAAAAGTGGGTAATACAATCAAAACCGTTGGCACTTATTGGATTTTGGATTCCATACAATGGCAGGGCTACTGGGGTACCGCCGTCATAGTACGTGGCCTAGATCACCGTACCGAGGATCCACCCTAACTCCCCTGCAACACAAAGCCGGACCCATTCCTTACTGAACAGTTCCAAATAAGACAACCCGGCGGATGTAGCTATTCAACCGCCCACTCAGCCGAAATAAAAGGGACCTCTAGACAGGGGTAAATCTTACTCTCAAGTGGGGGCTACCCACGAAGCCTTGCTGCACCTTCCCTGTTCTAGCCATTCCCGGTTGATGAGGCTTGAGGCTACGATTACCTTTAGTGAACACATCACTTAGAATACTCATCGTCCACCTAACGATGTTCTGAAAGCATTCAATCCATACAAGTTCGTTCTGGGTTCGAACGAAACCGAAGGCATTATCTCGTTACACTCATTTTGGAATCACCCTCGGAGTTAACGACAATAACCCTTGCACTCTAAACCACCATCTCGAACCTATAAGAACTAATTCCGTCAAACTCATTACGGAATCACCCACAGAGTTATACTGACGTATAGTCCTTACACCTCGAGTCTTCACAAAGCTCCATTTTTATTCACGACCTAACGTTATTTGGAATCGATGTGGTTTTCGGATATCCAAATATGGAAACCCGATCCCGGTCTCATCGAAATCCAAAGCGTGTCTTTTAGGTCCAAGTTGTTTCAAAGGTTTTAAAATAATTCAATACAGTATCTATATACACACAGATGGATAACTCACAGATCAATAATTGATAATCAACATTATCAAATAACAGGTAATCCACATTATCAATATCATAATAGATAATCCATATATCAACATTCCAACTGATAATCTATGTAATCATCACAATGCAACCAAGCATTCATGTCACATAACCATACTTATCTCATTACTGAGATCACAAAGCATTCAAGACAATCAATGTCATCCATTCATACATAAGCAATGATTTACTCATATCACAATATAATTAATTTAAAATGAATTAAATTAACTATCTCTATCTCTAATTAATTTAAAGTGAATTAAATTAATTACTTCATCTATAATGAATTTAAATTAAATTAAATTAATTACTTCATCAAAATAAATCTTGCTTAATTATTCACTAATTAAACAATTAATTAATCATCATCTTAATTAATCATCATCTTAATTAATCAACCTTGATTAATTAACTCTTAATCAAGTAATTAATCCTTAATTATTCTCATTAATCATATCAATTAATGAACTTAATTAATTACTTCTATTAATTAATTAATTTTAATTAACTACATTATTTCTTAATTAATTACATTAATTAATCATGCTTAAATTAATTACTTTTAATTAATCAACTTAAATAAACAGTAATTAATTATTCTTAATTACTTTTAATTACATTATAAATTCATTGATTTATTACACCAAGTAATAAACCTTTGATTACTTTAACAAGTAATTATTCATTTAAAATTACTTCCAATCAATAATTTAGCTTAACTCAATTTCCTCTGTAATTTATCAATTACTTATCTCAAGTAATTAGCCTTATCAAAACTTTATTTAGAAATCATACTTAATCTTTTATCAAGTGACTATGTTTAATTAATTAACAAATTAATTAACTTACTTGATTTCACTCATCTCATAAAACAAAATTGAGTAATTCATTCCTTAATTATTCGTTTACCAAATTAATCTTTAATTAACAGATTAACTATCATTAATTATTAATTAATAAATCTTAATTATTAATCAATCCTTTAATACAAAGTAATTAATCACTAATTACCTTTATAATTAATTAATTAATTAATTAATTAACCTTAATTAACCAATTAATTACCTCTTAATCATTAATTAATAAACTTAATTATTAATTAACAATCTTAATTACAAATTAATTAATCCATAAATATAATTAATTAATCCTTAATTAAAATTAATTAACCTTAAATAAAAAGAGTTAATTAATCCTTAATTAACTGGCATTATAATTTAATAATCTTTTAATTATTAATTAAGAAAACCCAATTAAAACTTAATAAAACCTTTATTAAGTATTAATTAATTACTATTTTAATTATCTCTTAATTACTTAAATAAATAAGTAATTACAATTTAATTAATCATTAGTCATTTATTAAATTATCATCTTAATTAATAGTTAATTAAATAAATAATTAACTTAATTAATTACTTAATTAACCCCCTTTAAAATAATAATTAAATTAATTAATTAACTTAAAATTCCTTAATTAAATAACTAATTACAAATTATCAATACTTAATTATTATTTAAGATAAAACATTATCTTAAATTAACCTTGAAATCTTTACTTAACTTAATTCATTAATTAAATCAATTTATAAAGAAATCATTAATTACTTTCCTTAATTATTAATTAACAAATCTAATTTCAAGTTCGTAAATTATCTTAAACTTTAATTGTTAATTAATTAAAAACATTTATAAATTTCCTTGATATTTCCAAAGTAAGTTTAAAAACAACATTAACTTAAACATTTAAACAAATCATATAAATTTCATTTATACAAACAATTCAATTTCAAAAACAAGAATTTTAGTTTAACTTAAACTATTTAAAGTTTAAAACTTACTTATTTTAAATTTCAAATCTTGTTAAGCATTTCTATTTTGATTCAACCTATACACATGAATCTAAGAATTTGATTTAAAATTTTAAAAACTGTTTCAATTTAAAAAAATTAAAAACTGTTAAAACATAACAGTTTAGAACCCAACAGCAAAACCCAGAACAACACGAGACACAAACAAAATACTTGAGCTCCTCCCCTAGCCATCTTCCTTCTTTCCCGAGACCTGCTTCGAGAAAACAAGCAACCCAACAAAATAAAATCTGCAGACACCAACAAGTCACCATGCAACTTGCACCGTTGCCGGAACCTTTTCGACCAACGTCGAACCCACCGCCACATCACCCTACCACTCTACAAGCTTCCATGACCAACATATCATCATCTCCCACCTCGATTCAAAATCGAGTACCCATTGTCAAACAGAACTCCAAACATCATCAGGAAACTCCCCCTGAAACCTCGCCTCCGACCAAGTATAGATCCTATAACTCCGGCCATCTGTTGCTGACCTGCCTCGCCTCCTTCATCCAAGATTTCATTCAACTCGATGCGATTATGAAGATGCAGTAGCCAAAATTTCCCAAGTTCAACAGAACTAGGGTTAAAACTAAAATCAAGCAATTTCAAATTCCTCAATGAATTACAAATACTTCAACTAATTTTCCCACACTCTCTGATCCTACCTTAACCTCCACCAAGAACCCCGAGCAATCCAGATGCAAGAATCATCAGTAATTTGCAAAAACCCATCTTCCAGTAAATACCCAATTTCACACTCAATATAGTTTTTAAAATTGTGATTCCTGTCTTAAAAATCCTAACATTCTAAGATGATCAGAGATATATGCTTAAGTCAATATAAATTTACATTTGATTTTTGCAAGTTAACAAATAACTACTGTTTTCCTCATATACAAACACATCCTTGGTGCATAAATACTTGTTTATATGTTCAGTACCTAATTTATACTAATACTTAGCTAATTTGTTTTTAATCCAAAGGTTAAAAGAAATAAATAAACATATATTAAATTTTTTACACATTTGTAAACACTTAAAACTGCAAACCAGGAAAGTAATAGGCATGCACAGATTTTAAGCATGATAAAATCTATCACAGAGGCAACTCATATAAACATTATCATTAACTTCTTGGCAATAGATAAACACTACTATAATTTATAGTAAATAATGTTTAATCACCTTTATTAAGAAATGCAGTGGTTTGAAAAAAGAACAGGGAGGCTCAACTGAAATTGCTTCCAGATTTGCATTTTGAAAAACTGGCAAAATAACTTGAACTTGATGCTATTTAAAATCTGGAGTATTTCAGGTTGCTATTGACCCAATTCATTTGCATGCACACTTGACAGAGGGTTACAGGCTTTGGTGATTAACAGAGCTTGCAAAAATGGCTATAGAATTTTGGAGAATCAATGCAGATGGGTTTGAATTTAGTTTCAGGTATTTGAACTTTGATTTTAAACTTCTGAAAATGATTTCAGGTCTGAAACAATGGTTTCTGGTTGCATTGCATATTTATTTTGAGAGGAGTGTTTGCATTTGAAAACCTTACAGATTTTGGTTATTTACAAAACTTGATTTGCACCTGATTTCAGGTTTTGGTCATTTGATTGCAAGTTTTATTTTGAGACACGGATTACAGGCCTGAACATAAAGGTTTCCAGATTTTGTTTGAGGAAAATTTCAAGTATGGTTTCAGATTTTGGTTTAGAGGATTTAGGAGGTTACAGGTTTGATTTTTGGAAAGTGTTTGAGTTTGAGAAATTTCAGATTTGCATTTCAGGTTTTCGGGTTTTGGGTGTTGAGTGAAGGTGCATTGATGGTTTTAGTTTTCTTTCTTAGGAATGAACAAAGAATTTTAAAGAAAAAGAAAGTGAAGAGAATATAGTGTTTATATAGATAAATTTTCAGATTTTATAAATTAAAAAGAAAATTAGAAATAATAATGGACACTTGTCGTTTAATTACATGAATGTTGCAACACTTGTTATCAAAGTGTTTTAGAATTAAACATTTGTCAATATTGAGTTTGTTTTAATTTTAAAAGAAATTTAAAAGCTTTTAAAATTATTTTCCTAATTAACAAACATGTTTTTCTTAATTTTAAAAAAATATTTTCTAATTAAATATCAAATAAACAAATACACTTATACATTTATAAATGTATGCTAATTTATATAAAATACAATCTTTAAAAAGAAATGAAACCAAATATGATTTTAAATAAAATTATAAAACATTGCAAACTCATTTTTAAAAATGCTATTTCAAAAGCCATGCATTTATTCTTATTAAATAAACACAAATCAAATTTTTATAGATAAATTTTTATAAAAAGAAATAAAACAAAAGCTTATTTTTAATTAAAAACATTATCTATATATTTTAAACTCAAACTATGTTATATTATTTATTTTAATATGTATGTATTTCTTTGAATTCAAATTTATATTCATTTCAAAGTCAAAATTTAACATTAAAATCAATTTAAATAAATAAATATCAATTTTTAAATAAGCACATTATTATTTACAAATATTATATCCTATTTTAAAATCAATTTAAAATACACAGATATAAATGTATTTAAACATACTTATCAATTTTGAACACAATAAATCAATTTAGAATTTATTTACACAATAAAATAAATATTCTTAATTTAAACCAATTTATAACCATAATTAAGACATTATATTATATTACTTGGTTAATTATTTTTAAAAAGAACAATTTTATCAATTTCAAATAATTTAAATAAGAGATTATCAACATTTTAAACTCCTGGAAATTCCGGGATATTACACAAATAAAACATTACTTCATATACTCCAAATCAACATAAAGGGAAAGACTAAGCAAAAAAAACTATAAAATAGATAATTTGAATAAATATAATTATAAAACAATTAGGTCAATATCTAACGAAATACTTTATCTTATATAAGAAAATAATTATCTGGAAACAAACAACATGAATTAGTGAAAAATAAACTCAAGTATAATCTTATTATTCACATTATCCAATTTCTTAATCTTTAATGAAGTTAATTAATAGTTAAATATTCGCTAATAACATCAACAAACTTATTTTAATCAATTTAAATTTCCAAAATAGTTTATAAAGCTAAATATTACTTATAGAAATTATTTCATAATTTCCTATGATTAAAAACTATTGTTAAATAATTTCAAACTAACCAATTAATTTATTATATTATAAATCTATGAAATATATTTCCAAAACTTTATTTATGCCGAAAGCTCATAAAGTTCCTTTGGAACTTGTAAAATATCAGTCAGAGAATGTTATATATTTTTCTATAATCTTATAAGCTTTTTATTGATCTATTTTATATTCAAGTATATTATCTTAATGAAATTTATGTAAGAGTTTTAAGTATAATTATTTTAGTTTATTTAAATGAAACTATAAATGTCATTAGTCAATAAAATATGCACAGACATACATCTAGTAACACACAAACATATCATTGCAAACATACACACAAAAAACACTTACACACAGGTCAGTGCATACACACATTCACACATATACTTACACAACATGCATATAGCAACACACAACTATATACACACAGATGCACAAACAATTCAGTCATGCACACTCACACAACACAACACATAAACTCACTCATAAACGCATACGCGCACAAAACACTCAAAATAGGTCAAACGGTCGCCCATATAGGTCGACCGATGGCCTAAAGGGTTAACCGGTCGGAGGCCCTATATGCAAAATCTATCACATATTTTAGAAGATTTCTTCTCTCATTTCACTTGATTCATTTATGACATAAAGCATGCAATAAAATCAATCAAACGTAGCACAACAATATGTATATAACATGATGTATGCGATTAGAGCATAGATGTGTGAGTGGAAAATCACTCACTTGAAGCTTGGGTTCATCCCTTCATCTTATTCCTACTCAACACGCATGCGCACACACAAATCCCTCGCATAGCGATGCAATTAGTTACCCAACACACCAAAGATGGACTCAAATATGAGGATCACATATTTAAATTTGGAGATTTATCATAATTTATTTGAAATTATCAAAGAATAAGAGTTGTGGTGGTTTTAGGCTTCAAGAGGAAGGTTAGATGCACATAGGATAGTTTTGCATGAATAATATGATGAAGGAGAGAGTTTTGCAAAAAGATTTGGCTTAGGGTATCTTGTGGTTGGGAACTTGAGTTTGGGTCAATCTATTATTAAAAAAAAATATAAGTATATTTTTTTCCTTGCACACACAATGCGAAATTTTATTTAATTTTATTAAAAGCAAATTTCCATTTCAAAATAACTTCTTTTCCAAACAACTTACTATATCGATAACATTATATAAAATATTATTTTCACATTTTTAACTTATTTTAAAATTTTAACATTATAATTTCACGATTAAAATCCTTCTATAAAATAATTTTCAAAATCAGTTTGTCAAATAAATTTCCAATTCCAATTTAATTAATTAAATTACTATTATTAAATTTATTTATTTATTACTTAAAATTTGGATTGTTACACCTAACGTATTGGTACTTATAATACAACTTTTACTCCTTCATAGAAGTATGGTTACTGTTTTACATGTAGGTGTAATTCAATATAATAGTGAATGAAACTGCATCCAGCTAAATTAATGCCTAATAGCAATAGCCTTGATAATGTCTACTATGACGCTTATGATCAGACCAATACTTCTTTAGAGATATAAATACCAACAATCATATGTAATTTAACTATGAAAATTCACCGTTACACTTTGCTGGTTCAAAAGATAATAAATTCAATCAATGTCTAACAACGACAAATTTCAAAATTTAATTTTGGCACGTAATACATATTAGCTTTACATATTAACCAAAATAAGTAACATTCATTAAATATTTTTAAAAACCTACAATAAACATAACCAAGCAATTAGTACAAAAACTAAATAAAATAAATTTAAAGTGTAGCCAAAAGTCATGTTTCACAAATGACTTCAACATGGTTATATTTTAAGAACTATATTTGAGAAAGTGATAAATGCATATACATAGTAAAATGTGTGTATATAACCTAATGCAAAAGCTATGCTTTGTACATTATAATCACTGATATAAAGATTCATAAAAAAAGGAATATGTCATAATTGAACAGGAATACCCCAATTCAAATGAAACCCGCTATGCAATCAATTAGTTCAACAAAAATTTACCATTTGAACATTTGAAGTATACATCTCTGTTAGTTTTTTGTTTCATAAAGTATGAGATATTTGATGGCTAGTTTAGATACATATGTTAAAACCCATATGCGAATAATATCTATACAATACACTAAATGTGTAGTTCTTACATTATAAACCATTTTCATATATTAATGTTTGAGCTTAAAATATGCTAAGTGTAACGACCCAAAATTTCACCGCTTTGATTTGTGAATATTTAGTTAATTCTAAATATTCAAATTATGGACTTTATAATTAAAATAAAACTCTTTTGAATAATAAATAATGATGGTGAAATAATTTACCAAGTTTATTTATAAAAATATACAGTTCAAACAAAAATTGAAAATGCAAAAAGAATTCAGTTTTCAAATTTTCGACTTTTCGTCGGCTAAAAGTTATTGAAAACGTTGTGAACTCTTCAGTGTAAATATACACATTTATAAATAAGTTAGCATATTTGTGTGTATTAGTGTGTGTATATATACATATGCATTTATACATAGGTATATAAGGTTTAAAAATATAATTTAGTAAAAAGGTATATATCGCATCATAGGCAAACATAAGTACAAATTAAGTACAAAAACATGTTTAAACATGTTGGACAAAGGAGAGGGGGGACATGAGTGTGTGCGTGAGTACCATGAGGTAGAGGGAGCATGGTGAGGGGGCAAGGAGTATGTGGAGGGTAAGTATCCTAAGTGCATTTTAGTAATTTAACTTTTGCACTAGTATACAAACTCATTTCCTACCATTTTCCTCATTTTCATTTCTACTTTTTAAAACTCCTCCAAGCTTCCATCTTCTTCATATCCATTTTCATGGCTTCTATTTTAATTTCAAAAGTTTTCCCTCTTAAACATTTTCAAACTTGATATCTCCTTTTCCATTTTAACACTCCTCTCCACTTAAACCAAACCCTAAGCACCCATTTCACTTTCATGGCCATGCACTTTCCTATTATGGAAGAAAACACTCTCTACTTGGCTGAAATCGAACTCCACTTTCCAAGGTCCAAAATTACATTTTTGCAAAGAAAAAATGAAGTTCTAGGTCATATGTTAGCTTAGTGGAAATTGATTTGAGTTTGGATAGCTTTAGGTGAGAAAGCTACCATCTTTATTTAAAGTTTTCTAATTTTAAGTTTAAAGTCTATTTGTTGATTAATTATTGTTAGTTTGGTTGAGTTATATGTTGATACGTATGTGAATGTGATGCTTGGATATGATATTGTGACAAGTGAAAATGAAAGTTAGTTAGTTAATTAGCAAGTTAATATCTTTACTTGTATATGTTGGTTATGAAATGTATACATGTTGCAATGTGGTTGTGGATGTAATCATTTATGTTGTATACATGAATATATGTTTTGTATGCCAAGAAAGTTGACCTCTTTGCTAACTTATAGGACTTAAAATCCTTGTGTAAAGGTATTTGAACTTTGGGTTCAACTTTGTAAACTGTTTTCAAATTTTAAACTTGTTAATTTCCCCAAAAGTCATGCCTTATGTTTACGAAGTATAAGGTTTCCAAAGGTTAATGTTTTAAAGACTTAGAAAATAAAGATTCAAGTTTTGAAAATTATGGGTCATATAACGATAGTCACTATAAGTGGAGTTCGTAAAATGAACTAGTTTTGAAAAAAATCCAAAAAGCGTTTTTACTTAAGTATTCTTCTTGCGAAATGTTTTCAAAACTTATTATAAGTATTTCAAAAAGTAATATTTATTTACTTATTTTTAATTGTTTATTATTTAATTATTTAGTTGGATAAGGTAATTAGTACTTAATCATTAGTTAACGGGGTAAAAAGTACTTCAGTATTAATTAAGTAAGTTTATTATTAAAAGGTTAATTGTTATTTAATTAATTAAGGATTAATTGCTATTTTAATTAATTATTATAGGTTAATTATAATTTAATAAAAGGGGTTTAATTAATTACTAATCAAGTTAAATGTAAGTTAAGATTTAATTAAAACTTAATTATAATTTAATTATTTTAAGTAAAGATTTAACTTATTATTTAATTTTTAATTAATTGATTGAGATTAATAATTATTAAATTATTACTTAAAAGTTTATACGATTATTTAATAATCAGTTAAAGATTAATTTTGGATTAATTACTTATTTAAAAGCTAACTATTATTTAATTACTTATTTAAGGATCATTATTGTTTAATTATTTATTTAGAAGTTAATGATTGTTTAATTAATAATTAAAGGTTTAATTATTATCAAATAAAGGTTTAAATGTTATATAACTATTAAATAAAAGTTCTGAAGTTTTAAAACACTTTGTTTCTAAAGATTGGTTTTGGTTTTTTAAAGCAACTCCCTTTTTAAGAATTTTTTAATCCAAGCGATTTCTTTGTCGACTATCCTTAAGTAATCCCAATTGAATATGAAACTCAATGACATCTGTTTAGCAGAATAAATCACCATTCTTCTAATTAAATTATATGGACATCTGCTTAGTGGAATAAATCACCATGTTGTTATAATTCAGCAAATAGATTATGTTGACATCTATTAGACAGAATAAAAACCCATTCTGTTATTAAATTAACTTGAGCGTGTGTTTAGTAGAACAAATCCCCATCTACTATTATAGTAACTTGAAAATTTACCTATATGTTGATTGATTGTTGGTTGTTGATCCTTTTACATATTTGCTTATTATGTAAATACCCATGTTATAACTTGGATAAGTTAAACTCAATTAAATGAACCATTGTGGTTATTAAGCCTCTTTCTGATTTTGTGAAATCAATCACTTTTAATAAAGATTTTAAAGTAAAGTTATTACTTATTTATAATGTTTAAAGTTTATTATTATTTTAAGCAGTTATTTATTAAAAATGTTTTGAAATAATTCAATATTTTTAACTGGTGTCTAACTGTAGGTTCGATTCAGGCACCCCTAGGTTTACTTAACTGGTTCCTGGGTTCCCAAAAAAAATTTAATATTTTTAAAATGATTGTTTAAAAATCATCATTTTATAAATGTGATTTAAAGAATATTTAATGAAGAATGTTTGAATAATAACTTGTTTATTTAAAAGTGGTTTTTAATAATTGATTGTTTATCAAAGGAACTTTATTGATTAATGTTTATTAAGGAAGTTTTTTTTAGATAAAGAAAGTTTATAAATGAAGTTTTATAAATGATTTTGGATATTTATAAAAGAATTTAATAAATAAACTTGGGATTTATATAGTGTTTTATAAATGGATTTGGAATTTAAGTAGAGGAGACTTTTATAAATGAAAGAGATTTATTAAAAGAATTTATAAAGGTAAATTATAAAAGAATTTGGGATGAGATTTCCTTTAACCGACCTTCTTAATTTTGGTGGTATGGACATTCGTTCCACACTTAACACTGAAGGAATAATGTTTCAAGCTATCTTTATCTCCAATTTAAATAACTTTTGTTTTAATCATTTTTAATATGTTTTTGAAATAAAAAATCTTCCACCATGTTTTGTGAATATACTTAATGCTAACGAGGTAAGTATATGGATATTTTGATAGATATTTTGAAAAGAAATTTATTTTTTTTATTTTTTTTTGAAAATAGGTTAATTAGATTACTAATCAGGCTTTGCGGCCCATAGCAAAACACAGCATATAAAGATAATAAAACAATAGGCCGACAAACAACACAGTCAAACTATCTTCTTCTACCCCCTTTCCATAATAGGTTACAACTATGGCGGCTGCCAGCTCCTTGGTTGAATTTGTCCGCTCAGTTCCATCTTCCTCAACTTTGCCAGTAATAATTCTTCTTGTGCCGATGCAGTGGTGAGTATTTTCTTATGGATTCTTTCGATAATAATAGCAATTTCTCTGTTAATTCGATTTGTGAGAGCTAACGTGTCTAGCTTTTTATCTTCAAAAGTCCTATAGTTCTGTTCCTTCCAGATGAACCACAAGGAGGTTGTGAGGCCAATTTTTTCGAGCTCCTTCATCAGCTTAGAGAAGTTACTCCCATCGTGCAGGTAATCCAGCTCCTCTTTTAGGTTAGTAGCACATTTGTTGAGCTGAAGTCTGTTCTTTTGGTTGTTCCAGATTCTTTTCGGGTATTCACAGTCAAAAAATAAGTGGTCATGAGTTTCTTCTTCCCTGCAGCAAAAGAGACATGTTGTGTCTTCCAAAATAAATGAAAGATTTATTTTGAGGTTTAGCAATTGCTCTAGGTAGTTAAATCTCTAAACTGTTGCTTGTTTTTTTATTTGATAGTTAAATAGTCGACTATCAAGTCTGGACCAAAATATAATTCTGAAAATATCTAGGAGAATCACGTGAGTTATATGGCAAAGTCATCTTCGATGATGTTGTACTATGCGTATAAATCTCGTTTTGTTCTCCTAAAACAAATGATAGGGAGATCCGTCTAGTTAAATGGTTAGAGGGTGATCCCAGCTCCTATGTATTGTCTAATTGTTTCCAAAAGAATCAGGGTTGAATTTACCAAAACCATCGAATGTTGTTTCGAAGAGATCAGGATCGGATAAGTATAAATTATCCGAAAACCACTTCGATCCAACTCAAGCGTGTCAAAAATAAAAACATCTTGAAGATAATTGAAGACGGAGTTCTTTAAAGTGAAAGGGCCACTTGCTATTAACCCTAAGGGTGATTCCGAAATGGATGTAGCAGAGGTAGTGTATTCGGTTTCGTTCAGACCCAGAACTAACTTGTATGGATGAATGCTTGCATTTTATTTCTGTCTAGGGGGCAGTGTTAGCATTCCAAGATGCTTTGCTATAAAAAGGTATCGTAGCCTCAAACCTTGTCAACCAGAAAATGTCTAAAATAGGGACATGCAGCAGGACTTTGTGGGTCACATAGGGTATGATCATCCCATATTTAGAGTCGATATTTATGTATGCTTCAGGTCCATTATGGTTGTTTATCAACCATGGGGTGATCATATTTTCGACGCTATCTAGCAAGGGGCAGGGCCGGTACTGAGTAGCAGAGGTGCAATATGTTATAGTCTCCCATACATTTTATTTAGAGATGTACGGATCCGGTGGGTAGAACCTTAGCTTTGCATAGTTGGAATTCATTTTCCAATACGAGCCTTCAAACTTGATTGTATACCTATTATGCTATAATTTAATTAATGCAACAATTTCAACTATGATTAATATGTATTTGTATCATAAACATTTTATGATATCACTAGATTTTCTATTGAAAATATTATGGTTATCACATGGTAAAACCCGTCCGTGTTTATGTGCGGCGTGGTCTTACGAGATGCCTCTGATTTTAAAAGGTTTTACAGGTTAAATAAATAAAATTTCTTATGATTTGTGTTTCTCACTTTGGTTTTACCAGACTGATCCGGGCATTATTTTCTTATAAAGCTCGGGTCAGCCTGAACATATTTTTACAGATTTAGCTAGATTCTTTGGAGATTTCAAATGATGAGTTAGGTTCTCCAAGACGTGTTCACGTATCTTTTTTTTTTGCTATCTTGATTACATTGTTTTCTGTCTGTGTTTTCCGAAAATTATAAGGACATACTGTTATAACTATCAACGCTGATAATAGGTTAATATACTCTGATTTTGTATGTAATAAAGATGACTTCTTTCTGTAAAATCTTGTTCATATTATATATTACTCGTCACGTTTTGTGAGATTATGTACTGTCTTTTCTTTCTTTCACCCCAAACGACCGTCTTTCAGATACTTAAATGATCGGCGCATGAATACCGAGAACGTATTAAGTGTCATCTTTAGGTAAAGGCAGATCATTACACTAACTTGTTTTAATATTTTAACCAACTATTTGCAGTCGATGAATTTAGAATTTTGGTGCATAGCTTGAAATTGAGGCGGGAAAATCCAATTCTAAATTGACCATGACCTCATGATTTCATAATGCATTAAGCCAAAGAACTTCACACATGTGCAGATGAAACCACAATGAGAAACTGCCCCATCTAAGAAAATTGCATAATTGTAAGAACTCCATAGTTTTGCTATCAAGAATGGACATTTATAACCGTGTCTCCATAAATATGCAGGTTGACAATGTTGTACAGCATTCAAATTGCATTGACACTCTTGAAGCCATACCACATTGAATTTTTTTAATACTTTCTATTTAGTTGTGAATACTTTGACACACGCATTACACCTGTTTCTCAAAGATGTCTTTGAAAAAATACATATTTAATTGAAATAATCAAAATTTTACGCGTAGTTTTAGTTGTTTTTAATCTAATAAAAAAATATAGTTAGCAATGGTTTCAAAATATTTAATTCTAAACTAAAATAATGTAAGACCACACACCACATACACCCCTCCCCCCACCCACGCACGCATGCAGGCAGACGCGTGCACACACCAAACAAATAAACATTGTATGTATGTATGTAAAAAAATTCAGTTGCAATAAGTTTTGTCAAAAATATTTTATGAATGAAAAAAAAACTGAACAGCACACAAAAAATAACTTATAAGTTTGATTTTATTCATGATTAAGTGAAATGGTTTTCTCTTTTCAAGTATTAAAAAATTTCACAAAGTAGGCTAAACTATATAAAATCGGTGCATTCAATATGGCTTTGGACTAAACGAAAAATGTGTACATATTTATTAGTGGAAATATTTAAAACGGAAAAGACTTTACAAAATTAAAAACAAAAACAAAATTTTATATTAAAAATTGTCATCATTGACATTCAAATCTACAACCATAATAATATTGTACAAATAAAGTACAAATAATAATAAAGATTAAAATTTTCCAAGAGCGTAATTCGAACTTGTGATCTCATGCTCTTATCTTTATACAATAATGGTATTTTTGAAACTTTGCGATCAGACTAAAATGTTGTTGCTTTATTTCAACTACTAATAAAAATAACTAGCATAGATCCGTTCCATCGTTATAAAAACGTATTTATACTCAATACAAAAATTAATAGATATTGGATCCAAATCTAAATGGATTTGGATAATAAAAGGTTGAAATATTACTTTGTCTCAAAGGAAATTGATTAACATCTTCTCTTTCTTCGCAAAATGCTAGCTTTACTTTGTTTTTGATTTTCTTCTCTCTTCCTCTTGATCATGGAGACCATGATTTACTTTAGAGTTATTTTCTAATGAAGAGGATAGAATTGTTTCAAGGGACATGATAGTTAATTTCATGGGCTTTGGACTAAAATTCTTTTCATAACCTATTAATTTCTTAACCTCTTATTACATTTGAATTCATCTCATCCCATTAAATAATATTTTGTGACCCAAAATTATATATCTTTATTAATAGTTGGAATAGAATTACAATCCTTCGGTCCGACCGTAAACTACCCAAATTACCCATATATATAATCTTTCAAATATTAAATTTTTATTTCATATGATCTCTCCAATAAATTAGGAGATAAAATCTCTCTATAATTACTTTAGACGTATTCAAACCTAGTTGTTGATTTAAATTATCTTTTTTTAATAATAGTTGTAATAACTTTGGTGCCACACTTTTTTTATATCAACTTGAACTACCAAAAACACCCCTTTATATATTATCAAATCTTAATCACTTAAAAATACGATCTAATATTAGATTTCTTTTACAAATTCAAATGCATTTAAAAATATAATCTAACAATTTAGCATGCTTAAATATTCAAAATGCTTATAAAAATATGATCTAAAATTAAACTTCCTTTATAGATTCAAAATATTTCTTTACAAATATAAAATCTTAATACCACCTGAAAATAAAAAAAATTGACTGATTTAAACATATACAAGTTATAATGAAAACACTTCACGTGCGGAACGCATGGCGTAAAACTCGTTTTTATAATTTGGTTTTCATTCACAAAATTTAATTTCATTGCATCTTAATCCACTGTCCAACATTTAATTTAATTAATCATTTAAACATAGCTCCCTCTATTAATCATTTTATTACTAGAGCAATTAAACTTTACGTTTTGAATCAAATTATTTATTTACCATAACATTCTGACATTCGGCATACTAAAAAATATAGGATGCTACACTATCAACAATTGATAAAGGGTGGCCTTCACAAAAAAATAGGTCATAATTGATCTGGGTAATTGAAAACCTTAATCCAAGCCCAATTACTAAAATATTAATCTTTTAAACCCCAGAACGAGGCCATTGAGCATCTCAAACTCTCCTTAGCTGTGGAAGATCCATTGGATAAAAACTATATACTCAACTTACAATAGTTATACGAACCGATACACAAACATCAGGCACAACTATATCGGGTTGGACTCAAGTGGATCGAATAGTGATGAAACCGTTATTATCATAATACTTACGGAATTGGACTTGGATACGGTTTTGATTAGTCAAAGCTAAACGCATATGCATTTTGGACCGGGTTCAAGCCAAAACCTTACCATTAAGAAGCCTAACTCAAAAGTCATAGCTTCATCAAATACCTTAAGAGAAATCCCTTATGATATCGGATACCAATGATCAATGATGTAATTATCCAACATTGGACATCGGTTAAGAAATTAATTATCCAACATTGGAATAATCACTAGTTCGCTAATCATGTTCTATTTCTATTATCACCTGAATCTTCCCTACCCTTCTCGCTTCCTCCAAAGCTATCTTTATCTCCTTCTATGATTTTTTTGGTAATCAACACAACACCAACGTAACATTTTTGACAGAAGTAGACTTCTTCTTCTTCATCTTTCCCCCATAAATTTTGACACTGTTGAAAATTTTGTTTTGACTTTACTTGAGAAAAATCGAACAACTACTGAAAAGTTGTGCCTTTTCTTTTCCCCTTTTTCTCCCTTTTTTTTTTTTTAAATAAAGAAAAAACCTGCACTCTGTAAGATAGAAATATAGCAAAATAGTGAGATATTTATTTATTGGTCAAGGTGAAACGGCATTCGAAATAATATCACTTGCTGGGTGAAATGATCATTACGCAAGTCATAGTACAAATTGTTACCAACCCACTGCTTCTTCTACAGAGTTTGATTACACAAAAAAATCAAGTTTCCAAACCAAAATTATCTTATACAACGCAGCTTGAAAACCATTTAAAATACAGTGTACAACACCCTGCAACTTACATCATTGTTGAGCTACATCTAGAATGCATTATCGTTGATATAACCAATGACTTGAAGTCAGTTGAATCCTGCATTTTAATATCATCACTTTAAAAAAAACAAACTAAAAATGCACCAATACTCCCTAAATTCAAGACATTTGGAGAGGATGTATCATTTACCTAATTTGAGATCAAGCTCGTTTCTATTACCACTTGATTCACCTCTTGCATACTGCATTCCCTGGTTGTTCGAAATCTGAATAAAAAATTATATTTATGGACTTACAATCATTCTTCGGTTAGAAACATGTAAACTATGGCTTTGCAAAAATAATTGATTTTATGGTCCTCTTTATGTACCACATTATTTGCAATGAAGGCAGCAGATTATCTTTCATGAGAAGTAATTAATACTAGCAATTTATCCTACTTTTATAAAAACGCTTTAACTCTATTTGCCCTCCTTCCCAGTCCTTCTGTCCCTAATCAAAATTAATGGGACTCACGTATCAAGGTCAGGGGACACACCATCATGAGGACAAGAATTGATGGGGTTCGATTTTATTATGAAAAGTGAAACAAGTGTCTCGCATGTTGTGATCAAAAGGAACGGTATGATATTAACACTTTTCTTATGATACGCATCATTCTTACATGCTACTACAATAACCGATCAAGATTAATTCAGGTTTTTCTTGCATCAATAGATCTGAACCATTTAATATTCGATTTAATTAATGGTTAGGATCAACGACTAAACACCTACTTGGTTTTCTACTAGTTCCAACACTGAAACTACTAAAATGGTAATAGGAAACAAACAAACAACAAAAAAAATGGTTCCTATTAAGAATTTATTAATTAACCATTGCAAATTTGCAAGGAGAAAGGAAAAGAATTAAAAAAAACGGGAAGAGGAAAAATCTAATAATTGAGAGTACATAAATTTCTTTGCTAATTTAGAATAAGTTGGAGGAGATAAACGAATATTTCATTAAAATTTACTAGTCTGGCCTGATTTGATATATTTTTCAAAGATAACAATAGTAGAGAAAATGAGCTGGTATAGCTTAGCCCACTACTGCCAAAATGGTTAGGACACAAGGACATGGTCACAACAATAGACAGGATGATGTGAGATAACCCTAGATTCCTTTTTCAAATTCTTCAAGTTTATAAATTGCAAACTTGTACCAACTTTGGTTTATTACTATATCTGTTCCATCATTTAGGGCAGTTCTTTATATTTGTCTTTTGGTTCTAAAATAATAATGTTTAAAGAAAAATACTGTTCCCGCTCTCTTAGAATAGTATGGGTAGTGTGACTAGTACTCCTTATGTGTTAAATCCCCAACTCTGATTATTGTTATTTTTGGAATCCAAGAATTAGTATCATGTTTAATTTATCTTACTTTACTTTCATTTAACAATACAAAGAAATGCCTGCAATAATGTTAATGTATTAATTGAGTGCTCTTTTTCCATGCCAAATTGAATGGAATGTACTATTTGTCAAAATGGGGTCATATGTTTTGATTCTTCTTCAAATCTATATATTTTACCAAAATGAAAGTGGTCAAAATAGATACACAAAAGGTTATTTTGCTCGTGTAAAATATCAATGAGAGATGAAATAGTCTGCAGTATTTTTTTTTTTTAACCTAATTACCTAAGCAATACATACTGTTCTATTTAAAGGACAGTGTTTAACGTGGGTATATTATAGAACAAAAAACAACACATGGAGCTGCATTTAAAAGGACAGATCCATGGACACTTGGTTGGACATCAATTGTTCAACCACACACTCTTGATATAATGATATGTGTCCAGTAAGTATGAAACTTCAAATATGAGATCCTTACCTTTTCATATAATCCGTATCTTTCTTGTAGTTGATAATTCACCTTCATCATTCAACAACTTCATCGGTTACAAAAGGCCAAAACTTACGTAATCTAAATTGATGTTAGCACTTACATACAAAATACATAGTATACGTACCTTGTTTTCCAGATGGCTTGTTTCTCCCATTATCTTTCTCTCCTTCTCAAACCTTATTTTGCCAATAGCAGACTCTAAATTATGTTCCAAAATGTCCAAAACCGGCATTGTATATTCTTGGTTTCTATCTATCGTCATGAACCTGTTTCTCCAATTCATATTAAAAAAAAACATAACTTGAACTGAGGTACTTGAACATATTATGGCTTGTTTTAATTATCTGTATGTAGTTCCTTTAGACATTTTGGCATTTAGAGTCTACAAATATCTAATGACATACCTAAGCTCTTTCTCCAAGAACTCGCAAAGTTTTCCAACTCTTTCAGCTTCTGCAGCTTGATCCTGTTTCAGAATAATCTAATGAACTAGAGATGTATGTTAAACTTAAGCATAAGATATAAGTAACTTGATTTTACCCTGCAATTCTTCCAAACTTGTGTTCCAGTCGCCATCTCAAATTTTTCTATCAACTCTTTGCTGCTTTCAATGCATGAGACAATTTTACAAAGTAGATAGGAAAATACATAATAATAATAATAATAATAATAATAATAATAATGGATATAGAAATGCAAACGATTATACCAAGACGCGGTAGGAGTGTGGAACTCATAAAGCTTTCCAGAATTGGAAAATATAACCAATAAGAGATTAGTATCACAAAGAACAGATAATTCTTTAGCTTTTTTGAACAAACCATCTCTTCTTTTATAGAAAGTTGCTTGCCTCTGGTTCTGGTTTTCTATTTTCTTTATCTCAGTTTTGCCTCTTCCCATTTTAATTTTCTTTGTAAAAAATAAATAGCTGAGTATAGAAAGTAGAAGACTCAATGAACGTAACGTTTCATGGAATTAGTAAAAGCAAACACATCCTTTAAAAGCAATATGTGATGATGATGTAAAAGAAGAGAAAGAGAGAAAGTTTGAATGATTGAACATTGCATGAGATGCAGAAAGCAAAGGTCAGCAGTGATATTTCTGTTGCCTAGTGTCTTTCTTGCTTTAATCAGCTTACCGCAGGTTTGTAGGGGTAGTCCTGTAAAGTTTTAATTATACAGTCTAGTGGATCCCGTACAGGGTTTAGTGTCCTATGGTGAAGTTATGGAAGGAAAGCAGAAATCTGATGTAACAACATTCATATTGAGACCACAATTTAGAGAGATGAGATTTGGTGCAAGGATAACGTGGAACAGGGCAGAAACATAATTTGCCCCGTTTCCTTTGTCCAAAAAATAAATAAATAATGAATAAACACAATGGGCAGGATCCTTCGTTCATTTGCTTTTCAACTTTAGAAAACGATACATAAATAATAAACGGTAAAATTTTAAAAACAAATAATAAATTTTAAAAATAAATAGTATGTAATAATTTTTTTTATAAATATTCATAGTTTGTAAAATATTTATTTTTAGTAAAAATAAAAATAGAACCAATAAACATTTTGATGAAAAATAAACAGTACTAATGTTGGTATGATATTTTAGTAAAACTAAAAAAATGTCATCCATAACATATATTGTTTTTCCAATGGTGTGCTGCCCTGCACCTAGCTGGGTGGAGCAGTCCCCTAAATGTCTACGGTCTGACTAGTCTGGACGGCCGTGATCCGCAAGGGCATTTACCCTGCACCATAACCTCTATGGTCGCCATCCTTTTAAACCCAATTCATGATGATAACGCTGTGTAGGTATAAACATTTTCTAAAAAACTTTTTACTCACTTTCAGTCCGGTATCTTTTTTCATTTATTTATATTATGTTTATTGAATTTTTTCCAATCTTGGTATACCAACTTCTTTTCAAACGTATCTGTTTTTCATTTCAAAAATTTATAAGCATCAATTTCTAACATTTATTCAAAAATATTTAAAATTGTTTAAAAAGAAAAAATAGAATGAACATTAACTTTTCAATGCTTCCTTTGTAGCACAAAAACACATCCCTCTTTCGTTGAACTTTCTCTGTCTGTTGCTGTGCGAAATTTCAATTGATTTGCACTAATTCCAAAACTGCAACGGAATGCTAAAGCGTAGAAACAATCGAGAGAAGGTTATAACTTGTCGACTAATTATCAATCACAAATTCAATGAAAAATAATCACAAAACAAAGAAAAAACAGAAGAGCGGAGAATACGGAGATTTAACGTGGTTCGGTTAGGTTGCCTACATCCATAAACCTAACAACTATTCTTTATTTCACCAAAGAAATAAAGTACAAAAGAGAGAGATTACAAAATTATAGGTAGAAAAGTGAAGAGACTAACCTATAATTGCAAATTAAATAATCAATTAATCCAAAAACTTGTTTACGCTCAAAACTCCTGATTGATTGACTGTAGAAATTAGGGTTTACTGAAAAAGAGGATAATGGTGGATGTTTTCTCACACTCTCATACATATGAAGATGAAATTCCTTCATTTAAATAGACTTGATAATGAAGGGTTGCTTAGAGATTAAGAAAATCAATTTCATGATTACCCAAATATCTTTCCAAATTGCATGATTTGATTCTAGTACAAATAGATGGCGTAATCCTGGTTTTCATATCTTTCTTTTAATTGATTGATTTTCCATGCTTAATCATTTATTTCTTCATATAACAAATGCATTGACTAATTAATTGATTGGCTAATTAATTAGTTTTCTTCTCTAAAAGATATCACACATATCATTCCTATTTATCTTTGTTAGTCCGTGAGATGATGGTTTTGATGACAACAACCTTAGAATAGATTATAAAATATAAATACTGACGTTATAAGTTTAGATATATATATATATATATATATATATGTATATGCAAAACTTAACCATGCAGGTACCAAGAATGAAGACTGTACAGTATAGAGATTCAAGATATCAAGATAGAAGACTCATGAGTATCAAGATTATCAAGAGTTCAAGATTTCACGGTTAAGTATTTTTATTAGGAATTTTGTTAAAACTCATAGAAAAGCACTGGCATCTTAAAATCCAATTTATTCATGGAATGGAATCCACTTCAAGCCTATTAAAGGGATGGAACCCTAAGTAGGATGGAACCTACGAAAAATCTAGTGGAACATTGTTTTGTATCCACTAACTTTTTATTCAAAATGATTTTACAAAATTATCTTGTTTTCAAAATGATTTCAAAACTTTCCTTTTAAAAAACATCAAAACCCTCTATCTTGATTTTAAATAATTTTAGCCTCAAAATTATCTTTAATTTCAAAGTCAAAATTACTCCTGATTTTAAACTATCTTTTAAATATAATATATTTAACTTTTAAATATTTATACTTAGATTTAAATATTAAATTATAGTTAAATTCTATATATATTATTCTCTATATTTACTTATGAATTTTAACTATAGTCAAGTATATTTATAAAGTTTAAAATAGTTTTAATATAAAATAAAAGTTATTTTCAAAGAAAAACAAAACACCAAAAAATCCTTTGAGATGTCGACATGCCCAAGTACCCCATGTCGACATGGTGTCAATTGAGTTCAAAATTTAAATTTCAAAAGAAGTGTCTACTCGCCATAACTCTTCATGAATGGACATGGTTGTTGTTCTTCTATAAATAGAGGTTAGTTTCAACGAATTTTATATCAGATTTTCTGGTTTTTCACTCCTCTCCTTCTTCCACATTTCTTAATACATATTCTTACCATTAGTCTGCCGAAATCAACATTGAATCGAACTCGATGACTTCTAGTTTGATTCTTTATCACTATCTCTACAAGGTTCTCAGTGCTATTCAGAGTCATAGGCTTTTTGTAATCTATCAAAAGAGAAAAGGTGTGATGGTAGCCTTGAAAATCAATCAAAAGAGAAAAGGTGTGATTGTAGCCTTGGTAAATCAATTGGGTGAACTTGTGGCCCGGAAATCAAGTATATCTACCCAGAGGATAGAAATTCTGGAGGATGTATCTCGTAGTCTTGAAACCGAGGGTGTAATTGTACAATTGCTTTTGAAAGAAAATCCGTACTTGTGTTGCGGGACTGGATGTAGGGTAACTCCGAACCAGTATAAAATCCGATATGTTCTTTCCTTTACTGTTTTTATTTTATTTCTGCATCTGTGTTTATTTCTGTGATCATATATGTGTCTGTATATTGCATACATTGGTGTCTAAATTAACATAAACTCAAAAAGATTTAGTAATTCTTTATTAACAATATTCACCTCCCTCTAGTGTTAATCCTAGCCTTAAGATTCATAATCCGCAATTTCTCACAATTGGTATCAGAGCAAGGTTTTCAAAGTTTCATAATTTGATTTTTGAAAAGTTTTCAAAATGGCTACCAACACTTGTACTGTTACTAACACCCGTATCCCTGTCACTAGTTCATTTGTAGAGGGTCAGTCTACTGTCAGACCACCACTTTTTAATGACAGTAACTATGCATATTGGGCATGTAAGATGAAAATATATTTACAATATATAGGATTAGACACTTGGAATATTACACAAACTAAATATTCTGAACCCACAACTAATTTTCCACAGTGGACTGCTGAGCAAAAGACTGTTGCACAAAATAATTCGAAGGCAATGAATATTCTATTTTTTTCACTAGATAGAAATGAATTCAATGGAGTGTCAATTGTATGTCTGCATATGAAATCTGGAAAACTTTGCAAGTTACTCACGAAGGAACAAGTAAAGTTAAACAGACCAAAATTTCCATGCTCACAAATCAGTTTCAATTATTTAAAATGAATCCTAACGAGTCTATTTCAGATATGTATAGTAGACTTGAGGATATTGTGCATTCTCTTATATCTTTGGGAAAGAAAGTTTCTAAAGAAGATCAAGTCAGAAAGATTTTAAATTCTCTAACTCTAGAATGAGATCAAAAGACACTTGCGATCGAAGAGGCAAATGACATCAGTACTTTAAAGACAGAAGAATTAATTGGAAGTCTAATGTCGTATGAAGTTCAAATGATCAGGAGAAGAGAAAGTAAAGCATATGAAAAGAAATCAATGGCATTCAATGCATTGACCGATGGATCAGACTCAAACAGCGATAACGATGAAGAGATAGCCTTTATGACCAGAAATTTTAGGAAATTCCTGAAATACAGAAAGATAAATAATCTCAAGAGAAACAACTATAAGAATTCTGAAAATCAGAATGTAGTAACAAATAATGACAAATGTTACAACTGTGATAAACCATGCCACTTCAAAAGAGACTGTCCGTATCCATATAGGCAAAATTCTCCTATGAACAATGATCCAGCAAAGAAATGGAAACGTGCATTTACTGCTACTCTAGATGACTGAGACTCGTCCTCAAGTGATGATGATCAGAAGACAGATAACTCGAATTTGTGTTTCACAACTGTTCATGACTCTGACGAATTCAAAGAGACGGACTCAGAAAAAGGTACACGTTTACAATACAATTGGTTGAAATTGCTTGTTTAGAATTAATTGCTTGATTGTTTGACTGATAGATTTTGAATTGATGTGTTGTTTGAATTTTAAAATTTGTTTTCTATTTTTTATTATTATTTCAATAATAATAATATTATTTTTTAATAGTATAATAATATTTTATGAAATATATTTGAAGTTTAATAATATTTCAGATATATATATATAGGCATTAAAAATAATATATATATATATATATATTAGAGATCTTAGGAAAAATCAATTCATGAAAATTCAAAGGCACATGTCGACATGGTCCCTACCATGATGTCGACATGGGTACCTGAATTTGAATTTCAAAATTTGAATTCAAATGTTTGAATTTTCCTCCATCTTTTCACTTCATTCAATTCTCTGAAAAGCTACCTTTTGACCAGAGAATATGTCCTTTAAGAATCTATTTATTCACTATCTTTTATCATAATCTTTTCACTCTCATTTTCAAATTCAAATTCTCTCTTCATAACTTCAAGCTCTCTACTCTCTACTTTAATGGCTTCTTCAAGCAACCCCTCCACCATGAGAATTTCTAGAAAAATCAAAGAGCAATTATTCAATGATCCGGAGGCAATAAAAGCATACATCAATTATGCTAACTATGCCAAAGTCCATCCTGGAAAATTTGCTATTTTTCAAGATTTTTCTTCTTATGAACTTGATTCTCTTTTTGCAAACAATGGAGTTCTTAGTCCTATTGATGCTTCTCAAAATGATTTTGTTTGCTATCCAAATCTTGTCAAAATTTTCTATGCTAATTTAAACCGTGGATTTTATCATGGAAATGAGGATGAAATTTGGAGTAGTGTCAAAAGCACTAGAATTGTTTTGAATTGTGATATTTTGGGTAACATTCTCAATTTCAAGTGTACGGGAATGTATCTTTCTAATTTTAAAATCGATGAAAATGATCGTGAGACATTTCATCACATTTTCGAAGGAATTGATAATTTTGAATACAAAAATCAAAATTTTCGTCCAAAGGCAAGAATTGTCAATCTTCTTTTGCAACATACTTTGACCTCAAGATCGGGGAATTTTAACAATCCTACTTCAAAAGTTTGCAAAGCTCTTTTTGCTATTTTTGGAAATTATGACATAAATTGGGCGCAAGTTATTTTGGATGAACTTCGTCCTAAAAATCTTGAAATGGGTGAGAATACTTTATACCATGGAATTTATCTCACTCGAATTTTTAACTATTTTGGAGTGGATTTCAAAGGCGAAGAATTTGTTTCTAGAAAAGTTTTCAATCATTCCAACATTTTGCTTATGAAAATTCCTTTTGTTTTTCAACCTTATGAGACCCTTGCGAAAAAAGAAGAGCGATTGGCTCATGAGGAAATGGAAGAAGAGGAAGAGGAAGAAGATGAAGAAGGGGATGAAATGGAAATTGAAGAAGAAGGTGAAACCTCTTTGGAAAGCATTGACTATCCTCCTAATCCATCCACCAAAACCCTTCTCAAAAACCAAAAGACGATTGTTGAGAATCAACGGATTCTTAAAAGATCCGTTAGTAAGAAGTTGGACAAAATTTCATCCAGGATGAACAAGTTCATTTCCAAAGTCAGCAAGAAACTTGGACTATCTTCATCATCATCATCCTCTAACTAGTTTTATCTTTTCGTATCTTGTTGTATTTGTTTTAGTTTTCTTTATTTCGAATGTTCATGTAGTTTGTTGTGTGCTTAATCATTGTATTATCGTAGTATGCAATGAAATGAAATTTCCTTTCTGTTATCTACCTTATCTTATCCCCAGAATAAATGTTAGTATAATATATAAATAATACACACACACACACACACACAATTATTCACAAAATCAAACTAGTCATAATTTTACACTAACCCATGTCGACATCCCCTATATGACCATGTCGACATGTACTGGTCAGAAATGACAATTGATTTTGAATTTGAATAACTTTCAAATGTCTATTCATTTCAAACGAATTTCTACACCTATAAATACATGTTTCTTCCAGAATTCTTCACTGAAGTTTATTTCTTATCATCTATATCCTTTATTTCTTTCACAAATTCAACTATGGCTAATCCTATTCACAATCTATCCGAAAATCTTGAAGAAACCCTTAATTCATTCAAGAATATTCTCTCGTTTATTCTACGTAACCAGCGTCACTTAGAATTGAGTCAAATGCAGATGATCAAGGAACAAGAAAGGCACTTCGATGCGATACGATGGATGATCTCCTCTCTGCACAAGGATGATAACGAAGCACATCCTCACGTCTCTCTCACCAATGACAATGATAATTGGGATGCTATTAAGGCAGACCCAATCTTTGGAGAAGAAGGATTGGTAGAAGTTCCACGTAATGTTTGATTTTTATTTGTTTGCTTTGATTGATTTGGTCTGGATTGATACTCTGTGTGGATTGATTTCTTGATATTGGTTTGAAGTTTGTTGTATAAAACATATATATACGTTGAAATGTATATAGTCATTGATTAGTTATCATGTTCATAACTATAATTATTTCTTAATCTATATATTATATATTCTGTTGTATAGTTTATCAATGCATGTATTGAAGCCCAAGAATGAGGGGGAGTGAGTTTTTTGTTGATGACAAAGTGGGAGAAATATAAAATAGGGTAGTTAGGCATAAATTAAGGAGGAGTTATTTGTTTTAGGGGGAGTTATTAGGATAGAAGTAATATTTTATAAACAAAGGTTGTCATCATCAAAAAAGGGGAGATTGTTAGTCCATGAGATGATGGTTTTGATGACAACAACCTTAGAATAGATTATAAAATATAAATACTGACATTATAAGTTTAGATATATATATATATATATGTATGTATGTATATGCAGGATTTAACCATGCAGGTACCAAGAATGAAGACTGTACAATATAGAGGTTCAAGATATCAAGATAGAAGACTCATGAGTATCAAGATTATGAAGAGTTCAAGATTTCAAGGTTAAGTATTTTTATTAGGAATTTTGTTAAAACTCATAGAAAAGCACTGGCATCTTAAAATCTAATTTATTCGTGGAATGGAATCCACTTCGAGCCTGTTAAAGGGATGGAACCCTAAGTAGGATGGAACCTACGAAAAATCTAGTGGAACATTGTTTTGTATCCATTAACTTTTTATTCAAAATGATTTTACAAAATTATCTTGTTTTCAAAATGATTTCAAAACTTTCCTTTTAAAAAACATCAAAACCCTATATCCTGATTTTAAATAATTTTAGCCTCAAAATTATCTTTAATTTCAAAGTCAAAATTACTCCTAATTTTAAACTATCTTTTAAATATAATATATTTAACTTTTAAATATTTATACTTAGATTTAAATATAAAATTATAGTTAAATTCTATATATATTATTCTCTATATTTACTTATGAATTTTAACTATAGTCAAGTATATTTATAAAGTTTAAAATAGTTTTAATATAAAATAAAAGTTATTTTCAAAGAAAAACAAAACACCAAAAAATCCTTTGGGATGTCGACATGCCCAAGTACCCCATGTCGACATGGTGTCAGTTGAGTTCAAAATTTAAATTTCAAAAGAAGTGTCTATTCGCCATAACTCTTCATGAATGGACATGGCTGTTGTTCTTCTATAAATAGGGGTTAGTTTCAACGAATTTTATATCAGATTTTCTGGTTTTTCACTCCTCTTCTTCTTCTACATTTCTTAATACATATTCTTACCATTACTCTGCCGAAATCAACATTGAATCGAACTCGATTACTTCTAGTTTGATTCTCCATCACTATCTCTACAAGGTTCTCAGTGCTATTCAGAGTTATAGGCTTCTTATAATCTATCAAAAGAGAAAAGGTGTGATTATAGCCTTGAAAATCAATCAAAAGAGAAAATGTGTGATTGTAGCCTTGGTAAATCAATTGGGTGAACTTGTGGCCTGGAAATCAAGTATCTCTACCCAAAGGATAGAAATTCTGGAGGGTGTACCTCATAGTCTTGAAACCGAGGGTGTAATTGTACAATTACTTTTGAAAGGAAATTCATACTTGTGTTGCGGGACTGGATGTAGGGTAACTCCGAACCAGTATAAAATCCGGTGTGTTCTTTCCTTTACTGCTTTTATTTTATTTCTACATCTGTGTTTATTTCTGTGATCATATCTGTGTCTATATACTGCATACATTGGTGTCTAAATTAACATAAACTCAAAAAGATTTAGTAATTAATACTATTCATCCCCCCTCTAGTGTTAATCCTAGCCTTAAGATCCGTAATCCATAATTTCTCACAATCTTTCCATATATAGCCTAATTAATTGATTAAATGAATCAATTAATTATTTTCTTGTCTTCTTTGAAAAATATTTGGATCATATAAATTCAACACTCCATCTTGATTCAAATGTAACAATCTCTCTGCATCATCACATCTCGACAAATTGTTGCGTCTACGTCAACAAGCTCAATGTGAACTAGTTTGGGCAATATTGCCCAAACAGAGCTTCCAAATCTTTCCCAAGAATAAGAAAGATAGTATGCACATCAGCAAACATAATGCATAAAGAAAGTACCAAAATTCTTCAACATATCCGATGCAAGAAATGAAACTGTAGATGCTAAGTTTCAAGAGACCAATGGAGATTTTACGTCACGCTTCACCTTCTCCATTCCAAATTGAGTGAGGACAAGCTCAACATTATCTACTCCAATCTCCTCCACAAGAATTTTGCTAGAATTTCCTAAGTCAACATCAGCAAACTCACTAACAAGCTCCATAACTTTGAAAGCATAAGATGATGAATCATCGCTACAAATATGCTTACAAATAGGGCCAACTGAACCAAAAGGCCTTTCCAGCAAGTGAGCTCCACCTAGAGTCTTAACCTCTGTAATCTTCTCATTAAGCATGTATCATCGGAAATACCAATATCTCTTCAAATATGGAAACAATCTGATGACTCCAAATGTGTTTGGCAATCTTCTGTCCTCCCAGTGTCATCACTTGATAGAGCCTCCACCTTCAACAAAGACCTCTCATCAAATATCGCATGCCTGCTAGTCAAAATTCTCAACACCACACCCTAAACATCTTCACTCCTTCTCTATAGCCTAACAAAATGTGCTTGCTTTTCCTAGGATTCGACTTATCATGTCTCTCATCTTCTAAATAAGCTGACCAACCAAACACTTTAAGGAATGAATAATCAACAGCCTCTCTTTCCATATCTCTTGTGGGATCTTCATATCTACAGCAATAGAATGTGTGCGGTTGATGAGAAATGCCGCCATAGATATCGCTTTTTCCCAAAATCCCTCTTCTAGACAAGTAGTCATTCTCAAGCTCATAGCTCTCTCCCATAATATTCGGCACATGCTTTCTGCCACTCCATAATAATGTGACCCAACAGAAATAGAAAAATCTCTAATTACATGCTCGGACGCACAATAGTTAGTGATTTCTTATGACATAAATTCACTACTATTTCCAACTTTGAGAACCTTCAAACACTTCCTCGACTGCTTCTCTACCAAGGTCTTTCACTTACAAAATTGGTCAAATATTTCATCTTTGGCCTTTAAGAAATAGACCCAGACATTACGTGAGAAATCATCCACAAATAAGACGAACTAACTAGCTCCACCAAAAGATGCAAGTGGGGTGGATCCCTTCACATAAGAATAAACATACTCTAGAAAATCTATAGCTCTAGGTCTTTCAACATCGAATATGACATGCTTCTTCTTTCCAAAAGAACAATCTCCACAAGAGCTAGGCTTCGATTGATAAACACCATTAATCAACCCATGCTTCTTTAATACTTCAAGCTCTACTCATCAACATGACCTAAACGAAGATGTCGTAACCGAGTAGAATCTGAAATACTTGAATCAGTCGAAACTACCGACTCTTCTAAGACCGTCTCTCTATAAAGCACATAAATATCATTAACTCGCACCCCTTTCATCACAACCATGGAACCCTTCGTTACTCTCATATTCTCTCGATCTATTATTATCCTCATACCTAGTCTACTCAAAGCTCCAACTGATAACAAACTTCTATGCAGCATCGGAACATGTCTAACATCCGTTATAGTCCTAACAACACCATCATGCATCCTAAACCTCACATTTCCAACGCCCACAACATGATAAGAGTGTCATTCCCCATATGAACTGCTCCGCCATCAATCTTCTTGTAACTGACAAAACAACTCCAATCCGGTGTCATATGACAAGAGGCTTCAGAATCAATCACCCAACTATTATGCTCTAAAGGTGAAATACTGGCTGAAAATAATGATGTTTTGCTATCACTTCTATCTGCATCTGATCTAACTACTGCTAGTATTGAAGCTTTTTTCTTCACTTTCTTCTTTCTAAGAGCTGGACAATCCCATATGAAATTTCCATTCTTCTTACAATAATAGCAAGCACTCCTTCTAGGACCCATGAAATGAGACCTATGCATATTTCTTCTACCTCCAACGTGCTTCTGGCTTTTATCTCTTACTCTAAACAAATGAAGTTGTTGCCGAAAAACACCGTCATTAGTGTTCACCTTCCATGTCCCAAAAACTCATTTTCTAACAAATTTGATAATGCCATAATTTTTCATACTATTACTAAAAGAATTTGCCATTGATAACTAATCTAGAACAAGACAGCTAGCTTTGATAACAATCTTTTGTGTGAAATTTCAATTGATTTGCACTAATTCCAAAACTGCAGTAGAATGCTAAAGTGCAGAAATGATCAAGAGAAGGATCTAGCTTGTCGACTAATTATCAACCATAAATTCAATGAAAAATAATCACCAAACAAAGAAAACACAGAAGAGCGGAGAACATGGAGATTTAACGTGGTTCAGATAGTTGCCAACATCCACAAACCTAACAGCTATTCTTTATTTCACTGAAGAAAGAGAGTACAAAAGAGAAGGAGATTACAAAATTATAGGTAGCAAAGTGGAGAGACTAACCTATAATTACAAATTGAATAATCAATTTATCCAAAGACTTGTTTACGCTCAAAACCCCTAATTGATTGACCGTAGAAATTAGAGTTTACTGAAAAAGATGATAATGGTGGATGCTTTCTCACACTCTCACATATATGAAGATGAAATTCCATTATTTAAATAGACTTGATAATGAAGGGTTGCTTGGAATTAAGAAAATAAATTTCCTGATTATCCAAATATCTTTTCAAATTACATGATTTAATTTTAGTACAAATAGATGGCGTAATCTTGGTTTTCATATCTTTCCTTTGATTGATTGATTCTCCGTGCCTAATCATTTATTTCTTCATATAACAAATGCATTGACTAATTAGTTGATTGGATAATTAATTAGTTTTCTTCTCTAAAAGATATCACACATATCCTTCCTCTTTATCTTTCTATATATAGCCTATTTAATTGATTGAATGAATGAATCAATTAATTATTTTCTTGTCTGCTTTGAAAAATATTTGAATCACAAAAACTCAACATCTGTTTCTCTTTCAAACTATTGCTTTCACGTGCTCCATTTCGCTTCGCAAAAAACATATCCTTATATTTTAAGTTTACGATATTTGGGCCCTTAAATATACTATAATTTGAGATTAAACTTTCCTTTGGCATTCAAAAAGATGGCTATTAAGTACCCGCTTAGGTATAGTGGTTTTTCAATAAGGCTTTTGCACATCAGGTGCTTATTTCTAATGTTATTATTAGAAAAGTCTCTATAACAACTAAGATGTAAGTTAAGCCCATATTTCTCTAACTTAGAAAATGCAAACCAACTTCCACTTTTCCAATGGAAAGTTCAAGTTAAATGGCACATTTTGAAAAGATTTTTAAAATTGAAAAATTAAGTTTCTTATTCACATAAATAATAATAATTGTTACTTAAGTATAATTTTGGTACATAACTACTGTTTTTACCATTGTAGAATTATATAGATTTTTTTTATAGAAAATTGCAAGTCAACTTGCATTTTTTTAAGACCTTGTGTTTTATATTTTTAAAAAATAATGACCTAATTTGTAATTTATTGCTATAAGGAATTTTCTTATAACAACATAAAAAACAAGGACATGTAGCCCTACTAGTTATAGTCATCAAAAGATCTCCAATCATTTTCAATTTGTTAGTTTACAAAAGTAAGGATCTTAAGGTTAATTTTAATACTAGAAGGGGTGGAGAGAGGAGGGTTGAATAATGTTTACTTACTTTTATGAATCTAATGAATCCTTTTGGATTCGTTTAAGATTATAGTTCAAACAATGCAAATTGACAATGACATATGCAGTCACAGATAAATATAAATGCACTAAAAGTAAATGGTAAAAAGTTAGAGAGATCACACCAAGATTTTTATACTGGTTTGGAGATACCCTACATCCAATCTTGTATAATTTCTTTTACAGATTTCATTTCAAATATCAAAGTTCATACAATCTCAATTCAAGGCTACGAGGTACACCCTCCAGATTTTTCGAGCTCTGGGTACACTCACTAGATTCGAACGGGACACCAGCACACCTACTTGGACTCAAATGGGACACCAAGCACACCCACTTGGATTTCAGGAACACCAAGCACACCCAAGTGTATTTGAGTATGATTTGATAGAGTTTACAAAATAAATTTCTTGATCTTTTCTATATCCCATTGAATAGCACTTCAATCGTGATTCAAGTGAGAGGGATGAAAGAGATCAAAGAGATTCAATAAAGAATCAAATCAATAGAGTTTGAATTTGATTCTGACTGAATTTGAGAAGGTCTTGAGTAGAATTTCTTTAGAAATCAAGAGAGTGAAAGAGGAGAGAAAATATATGAAAGTAGTTGTTTAAACCTCGTTGAGAGAACCCCTATTTATAGAGAAATAACAATCATGTCCTTTCGTGAAGAGATACGACGAAAATGCAATTCCATTCAAAATTTGAATTTTGAAAATCTCGACATATATGTCGATATACATAAGGAGGATACATCAACATATCCTTTTGCATTTTGAAAAATTACTTTAGAAAAATCGTTTTGAAAATATTAAGCTTTGTAAAGTATTTTAATACTTTAAAATCATTTAAGCATAATTTATACACATTTTAATCATAATAAAACTTAAGAAAACTTTATAAAATTATTTCGAAATAATTTAATACATAAAGGTTTTAAATATAAATTTATTTTGAAAATTAAAATAATTTATAAAGTATAAGTGAATGTGTGTGTATGTATGTATCAAAGTACTAATGAATGTCAAAATATACTTTTAAATACCACAAACATTTAGAAAATATAAAACCAAATCTATATCTAAATATAATAAATTAAAAGTTAATATTAAAATATAAAATAATTAAAACTTAATATAATAATTTTGTGAATAAATAATTAGAAGGATAGGAATCATTTGAAAGCTATTTTGAAAAGATATTTGAAAAATTATTTTGAAAATAACGATTCTTAAAAATTATTTTTCTTGAGAATCAGGATATTTGAAAGTCACTAAAATCAGAGAATAGATTTTAATTTTGAAAAAAATGAAGAGAGATAAAAAAAGTGCTACTAGAGCTTTAACAAAATAATCTACGACTCAATAACTTATCTTGATATCTTGAATCTTCAAACCCGCGAGTCTTCGATCTCTAACTCTTAAATCTTTATATTAGAATTTTGAGTCTACTCTTGATACTGTATAGTCTTCTTAATCAACACATGTCTAATATCCTACACTATACACTATATATAACTTAATAAAACATTAGTATCTATATTTTATATGATCTCGTATGAATGTTGTCATCAAAACCACTACCTAAGGTACTAACACTATTTCATTGACTATACTGTTCGAAACATAAACAAATTTAGTCAATAATAAATCACGCATTAATTGACAAAATCAACATTATTGTTAAACAAATTTTGATATATAATTAATCATGCATTATTGGGAATATTATCAACATTCTTGGAAACATAAACAAAATTTAGTACACAATTAATCATGCATTAATGTTGATGGGAAGAGCACTATAATTGAACACTAATAAAATATTAATATGGTTATATTAATATTTACTTTCTCAATTTTCAATCAATTAGCATAAATGCTAGTCATGTGTACATGCACAAATAAATATATATGTGCACATGCATATATATATACGTATGTTCCTAATCTATTTTTTATAAAGTGAAATAAAGAAAAGTGCTCTCCAAAATGTTCTTATCCGATAACATCTTCTTTTCTAACAAACATTCTTTTACTTTGATAAATTAGTATCATAGCTATTAAAAGTGAACTCTATTCCACTTTTCTTTATCCCTCAATTAACTAATCCAAATGAAAGTTCTTGGATTCCATAAAGATTAGGAGATAACTAAAAAATGTACATATACGTGAGAATGATGAATGATTAAGACAAGATAAAAAAGTGAATCTTAGAAGATCAAGAAAGAAAGACCATCAAGCTTTGCTTTGTATCTGTCAAGAGGTACTATATATGATGTCACTTTCAAGAAGGTAGGACATACCGCTTCCATAAAGAAATTGTAAGAAAGTTCATTAAATACATTTAAAGGAGATAATAAAGTAAAAAGGGTATGCAAACTCTCGAGGTGAGTTTAAAGCTTTGCACAGAATAGATTAGAAATTTTTTTTGAACATTATTTGTAGGTGTTGTCTGTAGTTAACCAATCAAAATGAATTGAAGAAAATAGGTAAAAATACCCCCACCTTCAACCCATGCTATCTAAGAGTATTACTGAGTAATAATGTTAGATAATAAAGAGAATGAGGCTATTGTGGTACACACGTGAATATTTCCTTGGTCTAACACTGGTACGTATTTAAACATCGAATAAATAACTCACATATATGTACAGAGTATCGGCATAGATAAATAAATACATATGTCTCCAGAATAGAACAATATAGTAAATAATAAATATCGTAGAGTCAATCACAGTGTTAATATACAAAATATGCCTAATGTTCACCACAGTAATACACATACGAGGGACTATGAATTATAAGATAATAACCTACAATATCAATTATCTAGTCTCCTCTATGCCCCAGATACACACTGGTTTTGTTATCTCTGTACCTGAAATGTCCCGGGCTGATCCAAGTATTATATAAATAACACATGGGTCAGACTATATCTAAATCAAAGGTTAATATACATATGTAACTCAATGTATGAAAGGTATATAATATATAAAATCATACTATCAATAAATATATAGTAATGTATGCACGGTATGTACAATTAAAATACCACAGGCAATCCCAAATGCATCATATAACAACAAATATCACAAAACCATGCATAAAAATATCATTACCCATATAGAAGCACATCAAATAAAAACTCATAGAACCAATATCGAATGGGTGAATCATGCATATCCAAAAATCATCATCAAAAACCAAAGTGATCAATGTAAAATAGACTATCTGACTATAAAATATAGGGCACCTACCTATCGGTCATATGTAATAAAAGATATGATAAGCCACTATTGACACCTATCCAGATATAACCTTATCTCCTTATATATGAATAAATTAGAATAAATCATGATGAGGAATGACTATACAATAGACATGAAGTCTCAAGTAGAGTTATATATATAACAATACATAGGTCACATAACCCATATCTGTATAAAAGTGAGATGTATTAGCAGAATATACCAATCTACTACTCTGTTACAACCAAAAGGGTGATTGATGGACGTATGCCCACTCTAGTAGCCCAGGGTCACCTAACCGAATCACTCTTACAGTCTTTAGTTACCTCGATGGACATCGTGACTTATATCCACCAATGGCTTGTCAACGCGTATCCTCTTAGTCACAACCCAACATTGCTCGAATAGGTAACAAACCATTGGCTTATGCGACATAACAAGGAAGCTAAAGGGGACCTACCCTGTAACCTAACCAAAACTATGTAACGTGAGGCACCTAACCAAAATATGTGATGCACATCAAATAAAATATCCAATGGTGGTGTCATGGATCTGGGGCACGACCCCATGATATGGCCTCTATGATAGGATCTAGCCATTTAGTCCTCTTCACCCAAATAAAAGGAGTACATCAAGATAGTTATTATCTTTCCTTTTGGTGAGGTTGTGATACTGTGGATTTTGCTGAATGGATTTCATGGTCATCGAGGTAGGAAGTTTGAAGAGATGATTATCAAGTTCGGAGATCAGTTATAAGCAAGGATATGGATGATAGTCAAGCAGATTCAAACTAATGGCATCCTGAAATTGGCTAAGTATGGATTAGATTTTCCCCTAGGCAGGGGATCTAATCGGATCACTATGACCGTGGATCACTCGGATTGGCAGTTCAACTCAACGGTAGTCGCTTAATAACTTAACAAATACCAGGGGAATCAAGAAAACAACCATGGAAATAACGAGAGGGGATAGAAGAGGACCCCCACAGGCGATCGTCGGGCCCTATAAGGCATGCATGATAGATCGGTTCCGATCCCCTATAGGGATCAGTGCTGATCATTCATATGGCTCTAGATAGGCCTCATTTTTTTTTGGATCTGTTAGTCTCAGCTTCAGACTTCTGCATGTGGATTTTCAGATGGATGTTTGCACGTCTTCTCCTATAAATACTTGATCATTGAAACTAAAGGAAATGGATCTTCTTTTGGGCTCTCTTCTTCTTCTCTCTTGGCTACATTCTGTCATTTTTATTACTCAAATTCAAATCATTGTAACTGTAATCAGCAGTATAAATAAAAAGGAAACTTTTTGAAGTGGACATATGTTGGAGTGCATTGAACCACTATAAAATCTCACGTTCATTTTATTTTTTACATTTTTAATTTATTGTTCTTCATATTTTATTGTCTACTTCATTCTATTTGGATATTGGATACTGAACATTTTAGTGCTTCACTACAAGAAAAACCATTTATAGTTGCAAAAATCGGTGGCGTTTTATTGTAAATGCAACAAAAAATAGATTACCAAATAATATAAACGTGGCAAAAAATAATTCACGTTTCCCGCTTCTAAAAAAAAGAGTTCGCGCGAACTAAATAAACGTAACCTATCATTTTACTTTCGTACTTAACAAAATTCTCGTCCCTAATTTGCTTTCTTCTTCAGAATTTTTTTTCCCCTTTTGATCGTGTTAAATTTTCATCGCACTCAAGTATCATCGTCAACTCCGTCGTTTCCCCCTTACTCAACATCGAGTCGCGGAAGCCAGCAGATCTAGGTATAATTAGGTATGAATCTTTTAAATCGATTAGGTATATTTAGGTATGAATCTGTTAAATCAACTTTGTGATTCTATTTGGCTTTTATATGAATTTGAATGCATCGTATTTTCGTATTTTTTCCTAAACTATTACTGAAATGGTTGATTTAACCCTAATTGCAATGATCTGTTGGGATATCTGCTTTGATTTCTTTGAGTATATGAATGTTCTGTTGAAGTGGTTCAGTGAATCAATGGTTGCTTGCTGAGAGGAGGTTGAGGTTGTATCAGTGCAGTAGTCAGTAGGTTGTAGAATGGTTATTGAAGCAGGCTACAGGAATGTAGGCAAGTGGATATTGTCTTTGGTGATATGAATGAATGTGGTGTGTATGACATGAAAGTGGGTATTGTTATAGGCTGGTATGAAACTGTGTTGTTGTGAGGAGTGAATGAATTGTTTAACAGTGGAGTGGGGGAGTGATTGCAGTGTTGAAGTATATTTATGGAAGTGGTTGAATTAAACAATGTTGTGAGAAGTGGTAAAATAGGAGGATTGGGTAGTATGGTGATGAGAGGTTGCTGCGTTTTTTGAAAGTTGCAGCAATGTGTGGCAGCGGAAATGCACCGGCGTTTGTTGGTGATAGGTAGGAGGAAGTTTGGTCAGTGGTCTATGTGTAATGGTGAAGTGCAGAGATTTGCAAAAGTTTTGTTGAAGTGGAGTGACTGGAATGTTGTTTGTTGAAGTGGAGCGTTTGTGGATGGATTGACAAAGGAGGGGCAGATAGCTGTAACTGTTATGCAGCAGTTTGGAGGGTTGTGACTTGGTCAGTTATGTGTGGGTAGGAGTGTGGTGTTATGCATGGATTAATTATAAATACATGTAAATCTGAGGTTAAATGCAAAATATAAGTGTAAAATTTATATTTTTGGAAAAGTATTCTTTGCCATTGTCTACTAAACCACCATGGTTATATGCAGTAGTGCTACAAGTATTTGTACTTCAACGTCTAGTTATTTTTTTGATTACAACAGATAACCAATTTATACGTCAAAGATTGGAAACTTATTTGCCTTCAAATGTCGATAATGGAAAAAGGCTGGGTTTTTTTAAACAGGTGATAAAACCATGATTAACTTAATATGTATTTTGAGAATTAGAACATATAATCTAATACTAAAGCTCACTTTTTTTTTACTTTTTTCATAGAACTAGTATAGAATACCGACAAGGAGCAATGAATTTCGTGCATGCTGCAAAGAGGAATGTAAGAAGTGTAGAAAATTTTTTATGCCCTTGCAAGGATTGTCGGAATCTTAGTCGTCATGATGACCAAATCATCGTTGAACATTTAATTATAAAAGGAATGGATCCTAAATACATTGACGGTGTATGGTTTAACCATGGTGAAGAGATAAATGTAGAGAATAAAACAAATACGTTTGACGTATATGAACTATTCAAGATGATTCACTATGAAGATGAAGATTTTTTGAATCAAGATTTTTTTGATGATGATAAAGACGATGTTGATTCTCGAAGAAAAGAGGATGAGTTAGTCAAGAACTTGGAAGATGCAGAAACTCCATTATATCCTGGTTGCACAGATCATACAAAATTATCTGCCATCGCTGTCTTGTATAATCTTAAATGCGAGACTGGCTTGTCCGATAGTGGTTTTGATAAGCTTTTAGCTGTGCAACATCTATTTCTGCCGAAGGATAACGTGCTTCCCAAAACCTTATATGAAGTCAAGAAATTTCTTAAAGCATTCGACATGGGTTTTGAAAAGATACATGCTTGTGAGAATGATTGTTGCCTTTTCAGAAAAGAATACAAAAATTTAGAAAGTTGTCCAAAATGTGGTTCCTCGAGATGGAAGAAAAATCAAGATATTGAAGAGGTTATACAAGGTGTTCCAGTTAAAGTATTGAGATATTTCCCAATTATTCCGAGGTTTAAACGAATGTATAGATCTCAAAAGATGGCTGAAGAATTAAGATGGCATTTTAATAATAAAAGTAACGATGGAAAAATGCGTCATCCCGTGGATTCTATGACATGGAAAATGGTGGATGAAAAGTATAAATCTTTTTCATCTGATCCACGCAATCTTAGGCTTGGTCTTGCTATAGATGGATTCAATCCATTTTCCATGTTGAGTTCGAAATATAGTTGCTGGCCGATAATGCTTGTGACATACAATCTCTCGCCTATGTTGTGTATGAAGAAAGAAAATATTATGTTAACTTTACTTATTCCAGGCCCGAAGCAACCCGGGAATGATATTGATGTATATTTGGCTCCTTTGGTGGAAGACTTGCATCACTTGTGGTCTAATGGAGTTACTGCTTATGATGCATTTAGTAAAACTTTATTTAAACTGAATGCAATTTTGTTATGGACGATTAATGATTTTCCGGCTTATGGAAATCTTGCTGGATGTCGTGTGAAAGGGCAAAAAGCTTGCCCATTATGTGGTGTCAATACCCATTCTCGTTGGTTGAAATATAGTCGAAAGTTCGCCTACATGGGTCATAGAAGATTTCTACCTCCTTCAGATTCACGGAGGAAACAAAAGGCATTGTTTGATAATACCGTAGAGACAGATGGTGCTCCTAGAATGCTTTCTGGGAGAAACATCTATGCATTATTGAAGGATTATCCAAATGATTTTGGAAAAGGAATAGAGGAGAAAAGTAAGAAGAGAAAGCATGTCTATGATAAAGAAGATGAATATGATGCTACTAACAGTTCTACAGAAGTAGAGCTATCAAGGTGGAAAAAACGATCAATTTTCTTTGATTTGCCTTATTGGGAGGTTAGTGGTTAATTTATTTGTTTTTCATTGTTTTAATACAAGAAAAACCCAATAATGCATTATTGTTTTGGTTTTCATAGGAACTTCCATTACGTCACAATTTAGATGTGATGCATGTGGAGAAGAACATTGGTGAAAGCCTATTGGGCACAATGTTGCATGGAAATAAATCCAAAGATGGAACCAACTGTAGAAAGGATTTAGAGGATTGGGGAATTCGAAGTGAGCTTCATACACAACCTCGTGGGAATAAAACATATCTTCCACCGGCTCCATATATGTTGTCAAAATCCGAGAGAAAAATATTTTGCAAAAGACTGTATGATTTCAAAGGACCGGATGGCTACTGTTCAAATTTAAAAAATCGGATTTCGTTGTCAGATTGCAAAACTAGTGGATTGAAGTCACATGATTACCATGTATTAATGCAACATTTATTGCCAGTAGCATCGAGAGGGTTCATGGCAAAGAAGGCAAGAAAAGCGATAATTCGCTTATGTTCTTTTTTCAACAAATTATGTCAACGTGTTCTTGATAGAGAGAAGGTAGAACAAATCAATGTTGAAATTATTGGCGTTTTATGTGAGCTTGAAATTTTTTTTTCCACCATCTTTCTTTGATATAATGATACACTTATCCATTCATCTTGGAAAAGAAGCACAAATGTGTGGACCTATTCATTTTCGATGGATGTACCCATTCGAAAGATATATGAAGACACTCAAAGATTATGTCAGAAACTATGCACGACCAGAGGGATGTATTGCAGAATCGTATCTTGCAACAGAATGCATGTTGTTTTTCAATGAATTTTTGAAGAAATCAGGACATATAGAGGAGAAAGGAGCTCGAAATGAAGATTATGAAAGTAGTAGAATATTAGAGGGACGTCCAATTTCAGTATCGAAGACAATTAAATTGCCAGTTAATGAGAAAGAAAGTGCTCATTTAGCTGTGTTAATGAATATGGCCGTGGTGGAACCGTTTATAGAGTAAGTTTATGTTATATTGTTTTAAATATTTTGATGTGTTTGCAATGATATATATAACTTATAATCAATTGTTCAATACTAGTTTGCATTTGGAGGAATTAGAAAATTCAGACCAACGCATGACAAAAAATGCGACCTTACTTTGGGAAACACATACAAAAAGTTTTGTCGATTGGATTAAAAGGAAGGTTGGTTAGATTTCAAATATATTCTCATTCAACTATCAATATTACTATATAAATTTACATGCTAAATGAAATTTGTTGTAGATACCTATTACCTCCAAGGATCATAATGACATGTTAAAATGGATTGCTTATGGTCCGAAGGATGATGCCATGTCTTTCAAAGGATATATCATCAACGAGCAACGTTTTCATGTAAAAGATTTAGGTAGAGAAACTCAGAATTGTGGGGTGACTTTTGATGCAACTACTATGTGTAGGGCAAGTGCTAAAGATATGTCCCAAGTGGTTGATGTGGTCACTTATTATGGAATATTGACAGATATAATTTTATTAGATTATCATTTGTTTTATATTCCAGTTTTCAAGTTTCGTTGGACGTATAAAGGAAATGGAGTAAAAGTTGATGATGATGGGTTCACTCTTGTTAATTTACATCAAGCATCATTTTCACGAGACCCATACATACTTGCATCTCAAGCAAAACGAGTATTTTATTCAAGAGAGAACGATGTTTCTAATTGGTACGTTGTAATGAAAGCACCATCAAGAAGTTTTAATGATATAGAGGAGCACGATTGCATCGAGGAAGATATTCAAGTGGTGGAAGATGAAATTACTGAAGCAGATGATGAAGATGTTTGCTATGTTAGAGAGGATTGCGAGGGCATAATTGAGTAGATTATATGTTCTACTTGAGCATAATTGTTCATTTGCTTTAGTGATGGTTGAACTTATATATTAAATCCGGGCTATTTGGAAATTTCATTGAACTTGTATTGATTTTCTTTAGTGATTGTACCATTTAATTTTCTAATCCATTGCAAATGCATGTACCATTCAATTTTTGTTCTTTGTGTTTTGATCTTTGTATACTTCCAGAGGCAAAGCATTATATGTTCTTATCAATTCTATTTGCATATATTGCTTGATAATGAGTAGTGTTCTTATCAATTCTGTTTGCATTACATGTACATTTTCTCATAAAATTACAAATCTGTTCATCATCTCAAGGCTTTTAGGCCTGCTTGTTTGGTTTGCAAACTGCCACATCTCTTTTCAGCTACATGTTGATGATATTTAAGTGTTGTTTGTTAATATTTATCGCTGCTTATTGTTTACATGTGCTTATTGGTTTATACTGTGTTTTCTGTCACTTGCAGAAAATATGTCTACAACATCTGTACGTACCCGCTTGCAGAGAAAGGCTGAAGAACAAGCAGTCAAAGGTAAGAACAAACAGTCAAAGCGAAAACGTAAAGTTCCAGCTAGTATAAATGAAATAGAAGAACAACCAGACAATGCTAAGAAGCAAGCCACTGTTCACAATGAAGAAGACGAACAACCACTAGATGATATTCCCTCTGACCCAAATGAAGGACTCCGCTCAGAAAATGAAACCCGTCCTGAACAAACTGCTGATGCCGAGCTGGAAATTGGGAAACAAAGTGAAGCTGAAATCGGAAGTACATCTCGAAAAAGAGGCGGTAGAGGTCCAGCAAAAGCAAAAAGACTCCCGTCATGCAGTCAGGATCGAATTGAAGTTGAGTTCAATGATCTAGGTATACCAGTAGGGCAAGGGTCGGTATATTTATCCTCTTTTCTTGGACCGCTTGTGCGGGAGCAGGTTCCATACACCATTGATGATTGGAGGAATATTAGTGATGACTTAAAAGAAGTTTTGTGGCAGTCGGTTCTGGTATGAAGCAGGCATCTATTATTTAACATTCTGACTCTAATATGTTTTGAAAATGACTTCTAATATTGCATGGTCTTGCCAATTATAAATTGAAATTGCCATCTAATAACTTATGGATAAATTGAAAAATAGTTCTTGCCAATTATAAATTGAAATTGCCCTCTAATAACTTCAGAAAACCTTTCAGATTTAATTAAATCTGTCGTATTTAAATTAAATAAATTTTACTAATATCATGTTTTGATGTATTGTTGCAGATTAGATTTAAATTGGAAGAGGAATGGCAAAGAACAGCTATATTTCAACAAATGGGAGTACTTTGGAGATCGTCAAAAAGCAAATTGGTTTGAAATTTGCAAAAAGCGGAGAACGATGAGGAAAAATTTAAAATGAAACCTACGAACATAAAAAGCATAACCGATTGGAGGAAGCTTGTGAAGGCAAAAACAAGTCCGGAGTTTAAGGTAAATCATTCCTACTGAACTCGTATGGCATGTTTCTGCAAATCCATCTACATAGTTAGCAACCGATAAATTTCTTTAGAAGTGAAGTCCAAGTGTTGGTGGATGCTGAGGGTTCCTGTTTAGGTATTAGCTGCAGGAACCTATGACAGTACAAAATACAAATGCGTTATGACAAGCACAGGAACATTTTAAATGAAGTAAAAAAAACACTTTGCAAGTTAGTTCAATCTATAAATATTATTAGTAGATATGGAATGCTGTATATGTCACTGAGCTATCCAGCATTAATAATACCAAATAAGTATATGACCATGATGAATTAATTTTCAAATAAATTGCAATCCTCACCATACATGTTTACCCTGCATTATAAATATTAGATAGTTCTTTTTTTTATGATTTTGGTTGTTAAATTCTAGCATCTTTCAACATTTTCAGCAAAAAAGTGAGAAATTTTCAGCCCTTAGGTACACACAAATTCCACATACAACCGGTCGTAGGGGAATGGCTAGAAAGACCGAAGACATGGTAAGTTAATTAACTATAGCATTATTTAACATTATTTTATACCTGTCAGTTTATTAATTTAATGTTATTCTATTTCTAGAAAAAAGAAAGTGTAGATCCATCGTCCATAAGTAGAGCTGATGTGTGGATTAGATATCACATTAAAAAAACTGGTGAACCAGTGAACATGGAAGCTAGGAATACTATTGTAAAATTGTTTTTAATTTTATTGTTATATTTTTTTTTGAAACTATGATATTTTTACCATTGTACATTATCTATGTGTATTTATTTATATAGGAGGAGATCAAAAAATATGGTAGCCTATCCCAATCCGGCTCGTCACAGACTGATATTGGAAAAGATGCTCTTGTACATGTACTAGGACAAGATAAACCGGGACGGTTAAGGGCATTGGGTAGGGGTTGCACTTTAACCAAGCTAGCTTTGGCCCAGTCCAAAGATAAACAAGTGTCTCGGTGTCGAGAGGAAATAACAGAATTGAAGGGAATGATACAGACTCTGATGGACCAGAAGGTAAATTTTTGGAAATTAATTTATATTCGTAAAATATTAATTTATATTCGTGCTTCGCTGCAGGGTAAAGAAAGTTCGAGAAGGAACTCACCTGATTCGGTAAAAATAATATTTATATTACTCAATAAATGAAATTTATATTTTAATTTTTTAATCCAGCAATTGATTTAATTTTCGGTTGATTAATTGTAGAGCGACGACGAAGTATGTTTGCTGTTGAATTGGGATGGAACCTCTGGAGTTGTTGCCCATGGGAGGCTGTTGTCCATGGACCCAGATGACGTTGTCAATAGCATTCGTCTGGGACCAAATGCCAGGAGCGTTGTTATAGATTCAGTGGATAAAGCAGATACTTCTTTATGGAGGCCTACACCTGAAATGGCAGTCTTAGCAGACGCTAAGAATAAGGTAGTTGCTTGGCCATCAGTTTGCATCAAGGTCCCGCTGCGAACACGGTTGAACTGTAGTGCAGCCAGTACGGTAATTTTTTTCACGTTAAGTATATTAGTGTAATATGCTGCGAGCTTATTGATGTCTAAAATGCAGCGAGCACACCCCCCATCTGAATAAAAATTTAACACATATTCGTTGTTTTTGTATAGCATACTAAAGTCTTGAATTTCACTTCTCATTTTTAGTACCAGCATCATCGAAGACACTTGCAAGATTTACGGTTGGACTGAGGGTGAAGGTGTAATTGCCGAAGGAAGAATCCATGCCACTGATCCAAAATATACTGTTAATGGTATTCCACTCGGTCTGTCTACTGTTGTGATTTGGGTGGACAAAGTAGTAAATAAAGATGCTTATTTGTGGCGACCCACATCTGATATGCCGTGCATTGGAGATGCAGTTGGTATGAAAATAGCATGGCCAAGATCAAAAATAGAAGCCGATCAAGAAAACTAGATGAGAGTCGTGATGATACTGAAAATGTTGTGAATTCTCCCATGAAATCCGCACATATGGTCATGAATAAATCGCAACATGTAAGTATTAATTTTCAAATTTGAAGAAGTTAACTGTGTATGAAAGTTTATTTAATGTGCATGTATACATTGTGCATAATAATCTCTTTTCTTTCAGCCAATTGCAACCATGCAAAAGGATGCCAAATGCCAGTTGATCGATTTGGGTGGAGTAGACGTAGTGGCGGAAGGAAGTATTGCATTAATTGATACGATAACGATGGTCCATTGTCGTCCACTGGGATGTAATGCTGTAAAAGTGTGGATTGAACTGGTGATAGTTCCAGATGCAGAGATATGGAGACCAACATCGGGTCTGACGTGCATGGATGATTGCTTTGGCGTCCCATAGCTTGGCCAATGGAAAAAATCATTATTAAGTCAAAATGAAAGGTATATAATTTTTTTTATATATACATTAGGTATGCTAGCAGCTAAAGTGCAGATAGATTTTTGGTAAACTGATAAAAGTACATAAGTAGGGGTGTTATATTCGAATTGTGATTGAATGATTGTGATTGGTGAGGAGTTATGTATGGATTGTGGTGGAATGTTAGTGATGCAATATCATATCTACTTAAGAACTTTCTCTACCATATAAAATATCTCACGCATATTCACTTTAACAGGATTCACTCATTCTTCTTCTGGAATTAATTAAAACCTATTATTGTCATTTTCTAAATTAAAAATAAAATCCAAGAAATTATTATAAATTTTGATATTCGAGCATATTCGAGCAAGCTGTTTTTGTTTTGTGTTTTCCCAAGTACTATGGTGTTTGAGAGTGTGTGCATGCTAGCCTGCTAGGTATATGTGTTGCTACTGCCTTGAATTTCTATGTGCATGAAGAGAGTGTGTGTGTTTTAGTGTTTTGTATTGGTGTGCATATAGGTGTGTGTTGCCTGGAGTATATGTGTTCTTACGTACGATCTGTGTTTTTGTGTGTACAGATGAGCGTGTGTGTTGATTAATTTGTATGTGTGTAACCTGTAGGTGCGTGCGCGATTTTGTATATATGCGCTAGTGTGTTTATGAGGATGTGTGCTTACCCAACTGTGTGTGTGTGAGTGTGATTGTGTTAAAATTATCATCTGTTTACTCAATATCATACTACTGAGTAAACATATGATAATTTTAACACAGTATTTAGCACGAATAATTTTATTACGGTACATTAGCATAAAGTAGCGAGAAACTTATAGCAAGTAAATTCCTAGTTATAACTAGAAGTGTTGGATGTGCCATATTATTCACTAATTAATTTTTTATATATATAAACCTTGTCTTAAGCGGTTAACTATCATTTAAGGCCATGTAACCATGATTAAGCAATGTGTGTTCTGCATTGTGTTGTGTGTGTGCATTCAAATGCTATATGTTTATGCGTGAGTGCATTTGTGTCTGTGTGTATATATATATAGTGTTATGTATTGTAAGAACTGTTGTGTTTATATTGAATGGATGTTGTGTGTGTTTGTGTGTTGTCTTCATATATTTGAGTTTTAGTTTTGTTGTTGTGTATCTCACGTGCATGGGGTGTATTGTTGTGCTTTTTGGTGTTTTAGACTTGTTTAATTGACCGTTACACTGTTACAATACTCTTACTATATCATATCTTGTCCATTTTGTAGAATTGAATTCATTTCTTTTATGCGTAGGTACATCCCTATTTATCTATGCAAGTTTTAGTAATTTATATTTTTAAAATACATATGTCTGTATATTTATTCAGATATTACTTTAGTATAATTGATGGTGAGGAGTTATGTATGGATTGTGGTGGAACGTTAGTGATGCAGTTTTAAGTTTAGGTTTTGTTTTCTCACTCTTTTGTTCTGTTCTTTGTTTACAGATAGTTCAGGTTTTGAAGACATCAGCAATGACAGGTAGTTTAGGTTTTTATGGTGGTTCAGGTTTTGCTCGGTACTTTAGTTATTTCAGACGTTTATTTCAAATGTATATGTACGGTTATGACACTTATGCTAGTTTGGTTATAACACTTATGGTAGTTTGGTTGTGTATGTGTACGGGTAGCTTTTTGTCGACACCTATGTATGTGGATGTATGAATGTCTATGTATCTTGTGGATCTTCAATGTGTATACGTATTTTGTAGTTGTTTAATATATTGTGTTCAAAAGTGTATGTGCTTGCGTATTCTGTTATTATATAATTGCATGCTGGATCAATGGTAAATCTGGAGGAGCAGGTGGAGGGAAACAAACGCTACTGGATATTATTTATTTTGGTAGCGTTAAAATGTTGCTACAAAAGAGTGATTAAAAACTCAAGTACACTTATGCTGGCGTTTATTAAGCACTACAAAATAGTGATTAAAAACTCAAACACACTTATGCCGGCGTTTATTAAGCGCTACAAAAAATGTATATAACGCCATGAAAAGGTAACGTGGAGGAGAAAACCCTTTCGGTGGCGTTAAACAGGCGCTACAAAAAATTTAGATAACGCCATAAAAAAGTATCATGGAGGAGAAAACCTTTTCGGTGAATTGGCGCTACAAAAAAGGAATTCTATGGCGTTATAAAAACTCTATAAAAAAAAAATTGGTAGCGTTTAAAAATGTGCAGCTAATACTCGAGGATTTTTAGTGGCATGTTTTTTCGTAACGATTATCGAAACGCCGCTAAAAATACTTAGTGGCGGTTTTTGGGCGCTACAAAAAAATCAGTTTTCTTGTAGTGCTTTCACATTATTTGGGTGTTGGCGTCTATTTTTTATGCCAACATTTTTGTACTTTCAATATGAATTACTTGCACCTACGGATTTGGAAGCTTGGATAATTGGATCTTGGAATTAATGGCTTGGTAATCAACAGGGAGGCCACTGGCAGATAGGAGTCATCATAAAGGAAGTCATGAGGCTTCCTCAGGAGCTTGAACTAATCAACCATTCGTCTACATCACTAAGAATGAGATAGAGACTATGATGGATGCTATGTAGGCGAATGACGAGGAAGCAAGAGAAGATGTAGAATTTCCTAAGAAAATTGGACAATTTGGAGCACAAAACCAAGAATTTGGAGCAATTGGCAATCTAGATCAAGGAATTAGAGCAGTAGGAGCTATAAGAAATTAGAACCAGGAGCATGGAGTCGAAGCCAACAGGTTAGAGAATGGAGTGAAGTAGCCAAAGGAAGTCCCCAGTCGACAAGGAGTGATTGACACTAATCCTCCATAGGGATCGACATCGTTCGCCCATAGATAAGGGACATGCCCTCAGGCCAGGCTGGATTGATTCATGGTAAACTAGTGATCGATGATATGCGGTTTTTGTGAATCAGAATGCGGATGTGAGTCTAGAGAAGCATGTTCCAGGATTCCCTTATAGATACGGGGGGCAGGCTGGAAATGGTGATTGGAGACTACCTTTGGATGGTGGTGATAGTTTTGCAGAGATGTTTAGACAAGCAATGAGAGGAGGGTTGGTGAATAAGGGTTTGAAAGATGTGAATAGAAGTTCATTCACACTTAATATCATCCATGCTAGGAATCCATCAGAATTTAAGTTACCGATACTGGGGGAATATGACAGAAAATCAAACCCTGCTGTTCATTTACTGAGGTACATGAGACATATGAGGTGTTAGGGGCATCAAAGGAAGTGATGGCATGATGTTTTCCCTTTTACTTGATGGATATAGATGTAGTGTGGTTTACACAATTGGAGAATAGTTCTATTAGTATTTGGCGGAGTTGGTTGATAAATTCATGAGGCAATTTCAGGTCCACATCAAGAGGCCTAAGAGCGTAATATCATTGGAAACACTAAAACAAAGGGCATGAGAGTCCTTAAGGAGTTTCTTGACATAGTTTAATGCGACAGTTGCTTTGGTGGATCGTTGGATCCATTGATGGTCTTAATGATGGCGATATCTGATATTGCGGACGACACAAACTTTAAAATTTCATTGGAGCGGGATCCACCAATGGATCTTGGAGAATTTTTCCATGAAGCCAAGAGGTTCTTATGGCAGGAGGATGCTAAGGCAGGTAGAGAAGAGGTAAATGCAGTGAGGGATGGAGGATCACCTGGGGAAGGTTCAAGCAAATACAAAGAGAAGTGGAAAGAGGATGATAGCTTTGATAGATCAAAGCTGCAAAGGGGAGAATCAAAATTCTTTTCTTATACCTATTTGAATTAGACTTTTAAAGGATTTATTTGGATACTTGAGAACACCTTCTATACCAAAGGCTGGCAAGGAGAGAGCTCGTAGAGCGTGAGCGGGCATCAGGAAAATACTGCCTATTCCATGAGCTGGATGGACACACTACTAATGATTGCAGGTACTTGAAGTGTATGGTTAAGGAATAGGGATGTCAGGCTACCACAATATATAAGGGCTCGGGCTGTAGTGGTAAAACAAGAGCAACCACTGTCTGCATTAAATGGAAATAGCCTATGATCGAGGTCATAAATCCTCATCTCTTAATCAAGATAGCATGAGCTAAATATATAATAAACTCCACATTGAAACGGCAAAGTCACTTACACATGTATAGGGTCGAGGTCAGCCTTTTGGCATGCTCTAAAATGAAGACAAAATGTCATGCCCAGAGAGGTAGTATTTGGTTTTTCTTGTTTTTGGTTTTTTGGTTTGAGAACTTAAATTTAATAATTTAATGAATGGATTTTGGAATGCACAAATCTGCATTTAAAGGAATAAATGAAACAGGTTGCAGTTGTCCCGACTGGAGACACGGGGCAATAACCATAAGGTGCGAGTCCCTTCATCGAAGAGCGATAGGATGGACTCGTACATGGATTAAGTCCTCCATGGGGCGAGGCTGAAGAATAATACCCTATGGATCGCATTATGTTTCGACCAGAGAGACGGAACTGGAGAAGCGAGAAGTAGGCCGCTTCATTAGATAGCGACAAGATCGACCCGCTTATCATTATGCCTTCTCTTCGGACAGTGAGTGGGATCCAGTAAAGGTATGGTGAGACCATGAATAGTCTAGAAAGTGTAGGATCGATTTCACCCTAGAGGGGGGGGGGGGGTGAATGGGGTGATGCTGTTAAATATAAAAATTATTGTGGAAGCTTGTAAAATTATTTCAACACAGCTATATCAAAATTATAGCAGCACAGATAATCGCAGAATAATAAATGCAGAAATAGAACGACGTAGAATTTACCCAGCTTCGGCAAAACCCTGCCTACGTGCTGGCCCCAAGGTTTCTACTAGAAATTAAGTAGTCACACGCTTACACACGTAAACTCGCGACACCCGCTACTGACTAACCTAACTCTACGCTCAAAACCCTGCCACAACTCAACCACTGAGTTGCGAATTCTCAAACTACGCCACGTAGTTTGTTCTTTAGTCACACGACTAGAAATTACAAATTTTTAGAAAAAATTTGAATTTAAAAACAATTTAAACAATAGAACCCTAATTATAAACCCTAAGTAAAGATGGCCTAAGTAAAAAATATCCCCCTCTTATTTTAATATGTCAGCCTGCTTTTATCAAATAATGGCAGCTTTTATTTCGTCCCTTTTTTTCTTTGAATTTAGGGCTTTGGCCTTGCATTCGCTCCTACGAGATTAACTAGGGCTTCGTACTTGTCTTCGCTTCAGTGAGATTTTCTGGGGCTTCGGCCTTGTCTGATTAGGGCTTCGGTTATCGAAGAACCCTATTGATTGTTGATCGATTATAGTAGTTCTTCTGATTTGCTTTAGCAATCAACCGTCTCCTTGCTTCGAATACAGATCCTTCGATTTGATTTCAGTTCAACTGTGAATACGGTATGTAATTTGTATTTTTTCTTTACTGTTTTTCTTGCTTGAGCTCTATTGTCCAATTGCCGATGATGTTACTTGTTTTTATAGGATTTGAGAGCCTTGATTTTCATTCATATACATTTATTTGAATTCGTCACTTGATTTATTTCGGCCATCCGATTTTTTTTAATGCTGATGATAATTTTTGACTTGTTCATATCGAATAATTTCATTTACTTGATTAACACGGTTTTGATTTCGAACTCGCTTGATTCCTTGATTGACACGGCTTCGATTCAGAACCGTTCGATCTTTCCTTGGTCGTTACGGTAGTGAATTTCCTACTTGACTTTGGCTTTGATTTTTGACCCATGGCTTCTTCTGATGCTTGTAGATTGACTTCTGTCATTTTTGAACCTTCCCGACTTTTCTCTTTTGACATCGGTTTTGACTTTGTCTGACAGTGTTTATTTCTCCACTCTGGCCATTTGTGTTTATTTCCTCTGGTCATTTGTTCAAACTAGCTGTGTCATATTTAACTTGTACCTGCTGTTGCATGACTTCGGCATTTGACTTGAATTGACTTTGTACATGTGTGTTCAAGCCCCTGTTGTCTGCATTGCTTGATTCGAAGTGGTTCATGATATTTGTGCGCTGCATATTTTTGCTGAGACTATACTTGTACTGTCTCTAGTATCACAATTTCATTCTAGTCTGTGCATTCTTCTCTGGCTTGAATTTTGGTTGTATGCATATTGCCTGACCATTTCCTTTGTGTAGTTTCATGTTGTCTTCAAGTTTGAAATGCTTGCAGGCTTGGAGTCTTTGTACATTTACTTGTACATTGTTTACTTGCATCCTTGATCATTTTTGGGATGTAACTATTTATCCATGATTTCGAACTTGCTGTATATCAATAGTTTGGAACTGCTACATTGGTGGTTCATCACTTCGTTCACTGGCTTTGGCTTCTTTGGTCATTGACTGATCTCAGTTTACTTGTTCACTTTGTTGTAGCATTGTGTACATGAGTCCACATTGATGTATATGCATTTTCCACTGTTTGTTCACTTTGATTCTGCTATGTTATGTAGTAGCCTAGCTTGTGCACATATGGTTCTATATTTAACTGCTTCATCTGGTTACAGTTCTGTGCACATTGTGATCTGGTATCACTGACTTCGAGTTGCTTTGAGTATTTGTGTTATGCTTTTGTTTGGTTTTTGGTGCATATGCTTGCTTCCCTGACCTGTTGCACTATAACCTTTATGTGTACTTCTAGTTAGCATATTTAGCTTGGTTATCACTTGCTCATCCAAACTTGCACTTATTGCTTGTCAATTTTGCTTGGGAATAGGCTTCTGCCCGACTTTGTTATTCATGTTTCTAGTTGTGGTGCTATTTTGAACATGCCCATTGCATTGTTGAGGCTGTGTTGCTTTGATCGAGCATTTTCACTTGTACTTGACAATTTTGTGTTGCACCTGAGTTGAATCCAGCTTAAAGCTCGGGTTTGACCTTGTGCTAATATTATGACATTATTTTTATTGCACTTGAGTTGAACCCGACGTTTTGGGTTTGACCTGTGCTCACCTGTCCCTGTAATTTTATCAAGTGTATATATCGGTGTGCACGGCCTTGTGGCATGTACAGTGATACACTGTGCATGTCACAAGCTGTTCGTGTATGATAAATTCGAATTTAAATGATGACGAACAGCCCAAATAACCGAGGCAAATATTATTTTCAAAATCCACATTTTATTTTATAATGTAAAATATTTTATTTTCAATTTTACCGCGTCAATGTATATTTTTGCAGATTGCTCAGATGCTGGATTCACATTGGAATGAAGTTGAAGATAAATATGAGTTGAGTGAATGAGTTATATGTAGTGAGGTCAAATGTAAATGTGAATTGTAATGTAATCAAATTTGTATTGTAATTGAAATTGTATATATATATATATATATATATATATATATATATATAGTGAGAGCTTGAAATTTGTGCTATTCAAAAATTGTAATAAATATTTGTTTGAATAAAATATCCGTTTGAATTCAAATTCTGTGTTATTTATTTTATTCATCAAATATTTATTTACTCTGTGAAAATAAAATAGTGTGTGTGTATATATATATAGTGAGAGTTTGAAATTTGTACTATTCAAAAATTGTAACAAATATTTGTTTGAATAAAATATCCATTTGAATTCAAATTCTGTGTTATTTATTTTATTCATCAAATATTTATTTAATCTATGAAAATAAAATAGTATATTAATGAACACATTTAAATGAATATATATATATATATATATATGTTTATTATCATCAAACAAAAATCATATACTCGCATATTCAACAATCTCCCCTTTTGATGATAACAAACATATACTTAAGATTTTGAATTTGTTAAATGTATTTGATCATTCAATTTACTCCCCCTATTTGAATGCTCCCTCTCTACACAAAACTACCCTATTTGAATCCTTTATTCTTATGATAACGCGATTATCTTAATTAATTTCAGACTCTTAGTCTTAATAACCTTTGAGATAAATTATCATTAACATTTAACTTAAAACCTCCAAGTAAATCAAAAACATTTAATTTTTCTTAATTAAAACTCTTAATTTTACTATTACATTTATCAAAATAAATTTAAGAATAATAAAGGATATATATATACGCATATATTAAAAAACTTCAAATTTGATTAATTAAACATTTTAAAAATCCTTAATTAATCCCAAAACCAGAAATAAAAATTTATTATCTTACAAGAATATATCAAGAAAAGGTTTTAAAAATTTGATTAAATGAAAATTGTTTCATTTAAAATTTTAAAACCGTAAATTTACCAACCAAACACGACTTCGGGTCTTCACCCGAGTCAAGTACCCTATCCCCCGAGACCCACTTCGAGTTATCCCATTTCTTCTTGGTTTTAAAACTTTGCTAAGTTTTTTTTAAAAAAAATTAAAAACTGTATAACCCACACGAACGCCCCGGAACAACACTCAAGCCAAATCCTATTCTGCTTGATACCATCCCCGAACAAATCTTCGTCTTCAATCATCACAAAATATCCAGACATGACGTTCACGTGTGCATCGTGCACACATGTCAGGCCAACTCTAACCAACCTTACCACCACCAGCAAATCACCGATGCTCCATTCAAATGACCTGTCCACCAAGATTCGCAAAAAACCTAATTAATCAAAATCGAGTGAAATGAAACCCATCAGGATTAAAACGATTGTCCAAAACGCCTCGTATCACCTTTCTCTGACCACCAAAGACTCCGTCCACATGCCAGTACATTCGCCTTGCTTCCACGCTTCTATTACACCACCCCTGGATGAACTCGATGCGATGATGTTAATGAACTAGACCGAAGTCTAACGTTGACCAAAATCTAGGTTTAAACCCTACATCACCGTCATTCGATCACCTTGGTGCTCTAAAAATCCATCTATTATTTTTCCCACAATCCCCAATACTTCAGCCTCTTCCAGCATGAATTACGACCTCCCTAGTTCACGCGATCGTCGGATGTAAACAAAAAACCCAATTTCGATCAACTTACAAATACTCGATATCCCTAAACTTTAAAATATTGAAACTATTATCAAAATTCATAATTTTCAAGTTTGAATCAAACTATATATTCAAAACATAAAATTTAGACCATCGATTTATCTGACTTTAAATAATCATCACTGTAGTTTATTGTTTTTGAAATAGTTACTCCATTTAAACACTTAAATTTATTTTTAAAATTGATGTTATGGTATTACAAACAATTTTCATTTTGAAATCAAAGTCTTAAATTTATTACGTAAAGAGCAGTTGATTTTTTTTCTATCCTTAATATAAGCCTATATATATATTTTAACAGAGGTAAGTATGCTTGTAAGCAGATATGCATACTTCTAAAGTCTTTATATGTTTAGGCGTGCAATTAAATTTCACATTCATACAAACCATCATACTTTCAAGTATTATAAAACATCCATATATAATAATAGATTCAATTGGTTTGCCCACCTGAATTTAGAAAGAACAGAGACAGTGTTTGTGTGTCTGGTACAGATTTCAAGATCTGTTTGAATCAGGTTGAGACTAAAGCTTTTTGATGTTGAACTGATCTTGATTGTGTTGAGTTTTATTTGAATCTGAAACAGCAATTCATTTTCAAATCTGAAATCTGGGATGCTTTATCTTCATAGGTTGAAGATTTGTTTTCAGGCTTTGATTTAAATTTGCTTCAGTTTTGAGTTGATCCAAAGCTTCAGGTTGAAATTTTGATCTTGTTTGATTGCTAAGATGATTTTGTTTTAATTTCATTTGTTTTCATTTTCCTAGTTTATGGTTTATAAACTTTGACTGGAAATGAGAAAGATGCATATGTATATACTCTTTGTTTTATTTTTTATTAACCATTAATTAAATCATTGCCACTTGTAAATTTTATTAACACTTGATATATGTATGTTCTCCTTATTTAACAAATGTTAAAAGTATCAAATTTTATGTTAAACCATTTATTAAAATTTTATTTTCTTATGTTGTTAAGTACCTTATAATTTTATAAATGTGAAAACAATTATTTTATTATTTTCTTTTATTTATTTATGGATTACTTATATATATGTGTTATGTTTTAAATGTTATATACTTTTAAATTTATTTATATATATATACATACATATATATATATAAATACAAACCATTTTAGTTCATGAAAAATGTAAGAAGAAAGTATATAAACCTTTTTACTAATCTTATTTTAAATTTAAACTTAGGATAACATATCATATTACATTTTCAAACCATTTTTCTTTTTTTCTTTTTCAGAAGATGTATATATACATTAATAAATAATACATGTACATATATAGTAAAATTAGAAAACAATTATTTATTAGATTTAAATATAGAGTTTTTAAATTCAATTTATTTTCAAAATATTTATTTTTGAATTTCAAACCAAAATTCTTTTTATAATCTAAAATTTTGGAATTTTTCATATAAATTACCAATGATTCCACAACATAATTTTCAAAAATTATATTAATCACTATATTATATTTGGCTAAAATCCGAGAATGTTAAAGATTCCCCCCTTAAGAAATTTTCATCCTCGAAATTTGCTAGACAGGGAGACAACAAAGAACAGATGAACACAGTGAAATAGCTTTCCAGATCATGCTAAATATTTATTCTATATTTGGCTTACCAAATTAGAATATCAATAAATACGAGAATAAACTCATTCAACACTTCATAAGATACCTGAGTCATTTCGTCTACGAAATATGCAGGGCATGGGTTAGTCCGAAGAACAACGAAACATTCGTAGAGTATATCGGGATCCCAAAGAATAGACAAACGAATACAATTAAATTTTGGATTCATATTTAATAACCCATTTATTCAAATAAATTTCGAATTTATTAAAATTTAAATGGAAATATGATAGAGAAACTAATGATCAGAATAGGAACTTATCTACAACGATTCGCAGGGCCACCATCACACCAAAGCCTCTTCTTATAGCTGCCATGAAGCCATCAAAGAATTGATATCAAATGATGATCAAAAGAGATTGATAGGGAAAGTTGTTTCTTGTTGTTGCAGGGTATCGACCATTTGTAGTTGTACTCCCCTGTCCCCCACCTCATCCTCTTCTTGCACTCATACTCACTATCATTGGATCATAAGAGAATTTACTGAGGCATACAGACGGATATCCCAGGGATACTCATTCTAGGATAATTGTAACTGTATCTCTAATGAGTAACCCAATGTGTTATACTCTTGAGCTAAAGTTTTTACTCAACCTTCAGCTCAGATACCACTGTAACGACCCGAACTCGACCTTTGAAAATCGACACCCAAATACCCCACCTGTATTCGAATGCCGCAGATTCAAACATCGAATATGGGACACATTAAGTACAACAACATAGCGGAAGAATAAAAAGAATAATATCATTGATACACAACAGTTGATACAACAATCTGATACAAGTGCTTAATATATCAGAGATAGATATACAAATTCACAAGAGAACAGCGGAAGAATAAAGCAACGACAGCGGAAAGAGAGCATCTCCAATGCCAAATTCCTAAAACACCAAACCAAGAAGCTCGAACCACCATCACGTTGTACTAAGCAAGGTCAGTCTGAATGTTGAAGAGTAACAAATTCTATCCTGAATCCAAGGACTCCAAAGACCAAAGACTTCAAAGGTTGAAGGCTATCAAATCTACGCCTACTAGCTGATTATTTGAAAATCTGACTCTAGGCTGCCCATGTGGAAAATTGTGGGCACCCAAAGTTTAGAAAGGGAACAATAAAATCTAGGTCAGTCATGGGACTGGTGTGAGCAAACAAAAACAGTTTTCTTTGAACAAAACAAACAAAAAGAATTTAATATGAAATCCACAATGCTTTTTTGGAAAATGAAACTACCATAAGGCCTCCCGCCACATACACAATGCAAACGCACAATTGGAGGAGATTTCTCCTTATGATAGTCAAACATGGTTGATATGAAAAATCCTTTTGATATTATTATTAGTGCATAGTGCAGAAAACCTTTGCAAAGTATAATATTAATCTTAGCCAGCATACACATTTTGTACTATGCCTACTATAGCTACTAATTAAACGGTATGTCACCACCATAAGTAAAAGGCAGGTTATACAACTAAAACCGGACAGGACGCATATTGTTTCTTTGGATTTCAAACAAATGGTCAGGCTAAGGAACTTCCTATTCCACATGGGAACGCCTCTGGAGGGACTCCCCGAGAACCTAACCTGATCTCTGCCAACACAAGGCCGGGTTACCTCTGTGACTAGGTAACTACTGACACGAGTGTGCCAACTCTCGGTCGTTACCGACCTTTATCCGAGGGCCCTCGACACCAACAACCACAAAACAATAGATTTGCAGCTACCACATAGGTTAAATATCTGGGCTCCATACCATGATACCACCTTTTTCCAAAAGGAAATGGACATACCCTAAAGGGCGCGACCCTCATAACCTAGCTGCATCCTTCCAGTTTCGACCATTCTGGGCTGTGAGGTTCGACGTGGTCCCATCCACAAAGCTACGCTTTTCACAAAAGCCATGCTTCGATCAACAAATGATCAACATCACTCAGCATGCCACATTACCAAATTAGGAATGTATTGCTAGTAACCATCAACTACACAACCTCTGAGCTCGTACGTCTCGGAGAAGGGTGTTAAGCTAAGAGAACAAATTCTCCTCCACCAAACAGAAATGTGTTTGATAGATACAGGCTTTACATCTCAAAGTGTAATGTCAGAAATACCTCCATACAAGTCTGTTCCAGGTTCGAATAGAACCGAAGGCACTTCAAAGAAGCCCTTGTAATCCGTGTATTCACAGTCCTTATAAGACTCCCCATCACATATGGAGATCTCTATACCGTTGCTACTCAGTGCAGAGTCATTCGATAGGTAATCCTTTCATTCTCGAAAATACTCTGTCTTCACCACCGGTCTTCAATTGCTATCCATTTCGTCGTATCATTATTCAAAATGGGTTATCTGACATAAAGTCCTCTTCCGGCTAAACCGAATAATGAGCGCTTAATTTGAAAAGCATATGGATATAGTGGGATCTTAGTTAAGTCACAACTTAAAGCCTAAAATCTTTCTTTTCAATGGTTTAAACAAATTTCCACTTTTAATCTTTTAAACAAAAATATTCACTTCACAGAGTTCATCAATCTTTCACAAAGATTTATTCATAGCTTTCAAAACTATTTCATTTCAAATCTTTTATATAAAAGATACACCTTTAAGATCCTCTTTAATTTGAAAACAAGTTCACCAAATCTTTAACAAAGATTCATTCATAATATTTAAACGAAAGATCTGTCTTTGAGATCCTCTTTTGTTTGAAAACAAAGTTCACCAAATCTTTAACAATGATTTATTCATAATATTTACACAAAAGATCCATCTTTAGCATTTAATTTAATTCAAAACAAGATTTACTGAATTTTTAGGAAAGATTTATTCATAGCTTTCAAACAAATTCCCTTTCAAATTTGATTAATCCATAATTTGGAAATCCTTTCAACAAAACTGGAAGTTCTTTCTTTATATGAAAGCAATTATCTTTTGTAAACAAATTCTTTTCGTTTCGGAAAAATCCGATCAAATATACACAAGTTATGGCCTTTAAAGGTATATGTTAGAAAATCAGCGAACTGCCGTATCATCGACAAGTTCTATTTGAATTAAATTCAAACTTCCAAAATAATTTATTCAATATACTTCAAAAATGGTTTAAAATCCATATATAAATTGTATAGCTTGTAAAACTCTTTCAAACCATAATTTCTAAAATAATTTCAAAACTTAAACAAGATATAATATATTCAAACTAAGTTTCAATTTCAAACTTCCTTTCCAAAAGCTTTTCAAATCTAACTCGATTTTACTTCCAAACCGTATGGATTCAAAATTCAACTTTTAAAAATAATATTCAAATTCAAAAACCCATGACTTAACTGATTTCCCATGAAATCCATATTTTTGTGTGTATGGTGTAGTCCAGTGGTTTTACACAATAGTGCAATATCATCAATCATCACAATCCAAACACAGCAAAATCGATAAGCGGTATAATCCTATAATGCTTACCTTCATTCACAGTTTCACATATAAATATGTAAATGCATCGCAGATAAATAATCACAGTTCACATCTCAATCATGTCACAACACATCACACATCAGGGATATCAATTAATTCAACATTCAATAGAATCCAAACATTCATAAGTAAGATCAACTAATCATCTGAATAATTTAAATTAGATTAATTACTTATGAATAAATTACAAATCTTGGTTAATTAATTTATTATAAATCAAATTAATTATCCTTTAATCATCTATTGACTAAACTTTAATAATAAATTAATTAACCTTTATTAATTAACCAACCTTTAATTATTAGATAATTAACCCTTAATTATTTAATTATCTTTTAATTAATTTTCCTTAATAATTATATTAATTGATTAACCCTTAATAAATTAGCCCTTAATTAATTACCATTTAATTAATTATCCTTAATTATAAAAAAATGATTACCCCTAATCACTTTTATAATTAATTAAACTAAGTAATTATTTTTTATTTAATCACTTGATTAAACAATTTTAATCATTAATTAATTACTTTTAATTAGGTAATTATCTTTGAGTAATTAACTACCCTTAATTACTCACATTAATTAATCTTAATCAATTAATTATTCTTTAATATAATTACACAAGGTAATTATTTTTATTTACATTAAGTAATAATCATTTTTAATTACTCACCTTAATTTATTTTACTTTTAATTAATTGTTAATCATATGATTAAGTACATTATTAAATTAACCCTTTACAAATTAATAAATCTTAATTTGTTACTTAATAAACCTTTAACTAAGTAATAAATTACAAATTTATAATCCTTTATTCTTAAGATAACCCGATTATCTTAATTAATTTCATAATCTTATTTTTAAATAAACTTTGAGATAAATTTTCATTAACATTTAACTTAAAACCTTCAAGTAAATCAAAAATATTTAATTTTTCTTAATTAAAACTCTTAATTTTACTATTACATTTATCAAAATAAATTTAAGAATAATAAAGGATATATATACACATATATTAAAACACTTCAAATTTGATTAATTAAATATTTTAAAAAACCTTAATAAATCCCAAAACCAGAAATAAACATTTATTATCTTACAAGAATAAATCAAGAAAAGGTTTTAAAAATTTGATTAAATGAAAAAAATTATTTCATTTAAAATTTTAAAACTGTACCAACCCGAAACTACTTCGGGTCTTCACCCGAGTCAAGTACCCTATCCTCTCGAGACCCACTTCGAGTTATCCACTTGGTTTTAAAACTTTGCTAAGTTTTTTTTAAAAATTTAAAAACTGTATAACCCACACGAACGCCCTGGAAAAACACTCGAGCCAAATCCGATTCTACTCCATACCATCCTCAAGCAAATCTTTGTCTTCAATCATCACAAAATATCCAAACACGTCGTTCACGTGTGCATCGTGCACACCTATCAGGCCAACTCCCACCAACCTTACTACCCCCAAAAAGTCACTGATGCTCCATCAGACGACCTGTCCACCCAGATTCGCGAAAAACCCAACTAATCAAAATCGAGTGAAATGAAACCCATCAGGATGACAACGATTGTCCAAAACGCCTCGTATCACCCCTCTCCGACCATCGGAGACTACGTCTACATGCCAGTACCCTCACCTTGCCTCCATGCTTCTATTACACCACCCCTGGATGAACTCGATGCGACAACGTTGACGAACTAGCCCGAAGTCTAACGTTGACCAAAATCTACGTTTGAACCCTACATCACCATCGTTCGACCACCTCGGTGCTCTAAAAATCCATCTATTGTTTTTCCCACAATCCTTAATACTCCAGCCTCTTCCAGCATGACCAACGACCTCCCTAGTTCACGCGATCGTTGGAAGTTAATAGAAAACCCAATTTCGATCAACTTACGAATACTCGATATCCCCAAACTTTAAAATCTTGAAACTATTATCAAAATTCATAATTTTCAAATATGAATTCAGCTATATATTCAAAACATAAAATTTAGACAATCAATTTATCCGACTTTAAATAATCATCACTGTAGTTTATTGTTTTTGAAATAGTTACTCAATTTAAACACTTAAATTTATTTTTAAAATTGATGTTATAGTCTTACAAACATTTTTCATTTTGAAATCAAAGTCTACAATTTATTATGTAAAGAGCAGTTGAATATATTTTTTCCTTTATATATATATATATATATATATATATATATTTAGCAGAGGTAAGTATGCCTGTAAACAGACATGCATACTTCTAAAGTCTTTATATGTACTGACATGCAATTGAATTTCACATTCGTACAAACCATCATACTATCAAGTATTATCAAACATCCAGATATAATAATAAATTCAATAGGTTTGCTCATATGAATTTGGGAAGAATAGAGACAGTGTTTGTGTGTCTGGAACAGATTTCAAAATTTGGAAATGAATCTTTGTTTTGATCTATTTGAATCAGGTTGAGACTAAAGCTTTTTGATGTTGAACCGATCTTGATTGTGATGAGTTGTATTTGAATCTGAAATAGCAATTCATTTTCAAATCTGAAACTTGGGATGCTTTATCTTCACAGGTTGAAGATTTGTTTTCAGGCTTTGATTTAAACTTGCTTCAGTTTTGAGTTGATCCATAGCTTCAGGTTGAAATTTTGATCTTGTTTGATTGCTGAGACGATTTTGTTTTATTTTCATTTGTTTTCATTTTCCTGGTTTTTGTTTTATAAACTTTGAATAGAAATGGGAAAGATGCATACGTATATACTGTTTGTTTTAATTTTTTATCAACCCTTAGTTAAATCAATTGCCACTTGTAAATTTTATTAACACTTGTTATATGTATGTTCTCCTTATTTAACAAATGTTAAAAGTATCAAATTTTATGTTAAACCCTTTATTAAAATTTTATTTTCTTATGTTGTTAAGTACCTTATAATTTTACAAATGTGAAAACAATTATTTTATTATTTACTTTTATTTATGTATGGATTACTTATATATATATATGTGTGTGTGTGTGTGTGTGTGTGTGTGTGTGTGTTGTGTTTTAAATGTTATATACTTTTAAATTTATGTATGTATAAATACAAACCATTCTAGTTCATGAAAAATTTAAGAAGAAAGTATATAAACCTTTTTATTAATCTTATTTTAATTTTAAACTTAAGGTAACATATCAAATTACATTTTCAAACCATTTTTCTTTTATTTCATTTTCAAAAGATGTATGTACACATTAATAAATAATACATGTACATATATATTAAAATTAGAAAATAATTTTTTATTAGTTTTAAATATAGAGTTTTTAAATTCAATTTATTTTCAAAATATTTATTTTTGAATTTCAAACCAAAATTCTTTTTATAATATAAAATTATGGAAATTTTCATATAAATTACCAATAATTCCACTACATAATTTTCAAAAATTATATTAATCACTATATTATATTTGGCTGAAATCCAGGAATGTTACAGGTTTACATCAGTTAAGAGTGGCAGAGAAAAGTATTCTATTGTGCCTATTTCAGACTAGGTATGGTTCGTACGAGTGGTTAGTAATGCCATTCGAGTTAAAGAATGCACCTGCTCTCTTCGTGGATTTGATGAACCTATTTTTCCGAGAGTACTTAGATATGTTTGTGTTGGTGCTTACAAACAACATTTTAATATACCTTAAGGATGAAAGAGAGCAAGAGGATCATCTTAGAGTAGCGCTTGAGATGCTGAGGTAGCATCAACTGAAGATGAAGTTTTCTTAGTGCCATTTTTGGAAGAAGAGGTTAAATTTCTTGGTCACATGGTTTTAGAGAAAGGTTTGTCAGTCGATCCAGATAAGATCGAAGTTGTCAATAATTGGAAGAGACCAAAAATGATGACTGGTATTAGAAGTTTATTGGACTTGCTGGCTATTATCGAAGAATCGTCAAGGATTTCTCGTTGACAGCAACGCCTTTTATTAAGTTAACTAGGAAGAATATGAAGTTTGTTTAGTCCAACAAATATGAGAAAGCATTCCTTAAGTTAAAATATTTATTGACCAATGCACCCATGTTAGTAGTTCCAGATGGAAACCAAGGATTTATGGTGTATACCGATGCAAGTGGAACTGGATTGGGAGCTGTGTTGATGGGGAAATGTAAAGTGATTGCCTACACTTCACGACAGCTTAGACCGCATGAAGTGAGATATCCTACTTATGACTTGGAGTTGGCTGCGGTGAACTTTGCATTGAATATTTGGAGACATTATCTCTTAGGGGAGATATTTGAGCTATACACAGACCATAAGTCTATAAAGTACTTATTCTATTAGAAGGAGTTGAATATGAGACGGCAGAGGTGGCTAGAGTTTTTGGCTGCTTATGGTTTTGGTATAGAGTATACTCCTGGGAAAGGAAATAAAGTAGTGGACGCTCTTAGAAGAAGACATCAGAATGTGGTGTTAGCTATATTGGCAGAATGGAAGGATTTAGAAGCTTTGACTACTTGTAGTGTGCAGTTAAGATCGACTGCTAGTTCTAGTCAGAGTACAGCCATGTTGTCCTGTTTAGAAGTTCGACCAGTATTGATCGAAAGGATTGCTTCTAAGCAGAAAGAGGATCCAATGTTGGCCGAGAGGGTTAAGAGGCTTAAGGTAGGATCGGAGATCGATAATCTGAAGGGTTCTAATCTTGATCAAAGAGGATGGTTGAGAAAGGATGGACGATAGTGCGTTCCAAATATTGAGGACTTAAGGAAAGAAGTACTTGGAGTATTCCATCGGTCCAACTTCACTATTCATCCTAGAGGGATCAAGATGTATCAAGACATGAAGAGAAGCTTCTATTAAGAAGGTACGAAGAGAGATGTTGTCTTGTGGGTTAGGCAATGTGCAAACTATCAACAAGTGAAAGTGGAACATCAAAAGCCGAGTGGACTGCTTCAACCTTTGGAAATTCCAGTTTGGAAATGGGATTCGATATCCATGGATTTTATAGACGGGTTGCCATGGTCAAATAGGAAAAATGAAAGCATATGGGTCATAGTTGACAGGTTGACCAAGAGTGTCCATTTCTTTCTAGTATATAGCTCGTATGGGAAATGCAAGTATATGGGTCATAGGGGAAATGAAAGTATCTTCACTAGGAACATTCGAAGTGATGTGTTTTAGAAAATATTATGATATAATACTCATGATTACAACTATTTGTAATTACTATCAAAATACACCATTTATGGATTTTTAGTTAAAATATTTTAATTAAAGATTTAATTATTTATAATACATTATAAAAATATATGTAACATAAAGAAAAACACCTTTACTACGAACGAGAATTGATTAAAAATTTAATTACTTTACAATAAATTATAGAATTTCCCCTAGGGCAAACTCCTGAACTCTTTCAGTATCATCCACTTGATTATATGCATGTTTGATGTGTTGATTGACTTTGCTTGGACATTTCTTATCTTTTGTGTGCATGGTTTTGAGGTATGATGACACTTGGGACATGCACATGTCTCTTGTGTTGCACTTGTTTATATCATGCCAGTTGTTATTTCATATTTACATCTACATTCTATACATAGTATGATCCATGTTTTATTTATATAATACTCGGGTCAGTTCGAGATATTTTAGGATCAAAGACAGATGACCAGTATGTAGATGTTGGGCATAGATGGAGGATAAAGTATTTGTATATAGTATGTCAATTTATGTTTGTTGATAAGATCTATATATATTGGACATGTTATCTGTATTATTTGATGTTAATGGGTATTTGACTATTTTTGTACACCCACTTGGACTTGTGCATATATAATATTATATGTTATCGCTGCGTGGATGACTCTGTGCTCTCTATTATTTATTTTATATATTGTATTGTTCTATCCTAGAGGCATACATGTTTATTGCTTTGTGCCGATATTGTCTACGTATATGTGATTTTTTTAATAATTTTTGAGAAACGTGTTGGTGTTAGTTCAAGGGAATATTTATAGATGTACCACATATAACCTCATTCTTTGTATTATCTGACAGTATTGCCAAATAATACTCTTGGATGGTATATGTATGGAGGAAGGGTGTAACATGTGAATCGAAGCAAGATTCCTCCCCAGCTGATTTCCACCAACCAGAAATCTACTCGTTGCGACCACTTTCTACTCACTAGAATTTGATGCGGCTTGAACCGTGGCCTCCTTTGCTCCAGAACCCCTCTTTCTAAGTTTCGTCCACTTCCAACCACTTTTGCCTTCAATTTTCCCCATTCGACAACCGCTTTCCTAACTACCAAAAAGCACTAGTAAGCCATATCAAAGCATAATATACCAAACTAAAATATCATCCATATACATCCATACACACATGCAATTTATTAAAACATGATGATCATACAAACCCTACCGTACATCTAACTTTTACATTAGCATGTCAATATGATCAGTAAGAGGTTGTAAAAACATTTAAAATAATTATATTTCAGCCATAAACATGTATAAATGCGTGATTAAAGTTAGAAAATGCTTTGGGGTTGAAATCACATTAATAACATTAATTTTTACTACATAAACATGCACAGGACAGTGAGAAGTCAAGAACCACTCATCAAGTACCTAAAATACCAATCTTTCTTCCAGATCTGAAATGGACAGCAAGGAGAATGAATTCAAATTAACCAAAAATGATAATACCCAATCCTTTTATGCTAATTACTCCTACAATGATGATCTAAGCTAAGATTAGTAAGAAAAAAAGCTTTTTGATACAATTAGGTTTAATGGAGGTTTGTGATTATACTGGCAAGTGGAAAAAATATGATTGGAGACGTCCTATCAGCTCTAATTAGGTGAAATCCTGAAATTACTTAGTGGGCTTAAGTTTGGGCCTAATTTATCACCCGCCAATTCTGGCCAGCATCAGCCAAAACTTAAAAAAACCATAACTTTCAAATAGTATGTCTGTTTTCTATTATTGCCACTTTACGGAATATAAATCATCAACCTAAAGAAATGGATATGGTTTTAGATCCTAACCCGACACCTAGCAAATGATATAGTCCATACAATATTTTTAGATTCATAGTGGACACATAGAAATTCGATAAAATTCATAGATATAGAAAAAGTCCCTAAGAGTAATTTCCCGAAACATCAAAGCCATATGAGTTGATGTGAATAAAATAAAAATATTTTACGATCCTTCGATACATACAATGCAGGTTGTTACAAGAATCATCCTCTTAATTTGTATTTCCTTTTCTTCTTCTTAGCCTCCATTATCGATCTTGTAAAAAAAATTAGAAAGTAATAAAATCTCCCCTCCTTAAAGTGAATGTCCACTCTCTTGAGATAGCGAAACCACTAAATCCATGTGTGAAATCTTTAATTGTTATTTTTGTATGATTTGTTATTTGGATTCTTTTGTTGTTGCTTGTTTTATCACACTACAACATGACCTTACTGCTTCCGCTTGCTTTTGGGTTGATTATAGTCATTTGTGTAAAACCCACATTGAATTTCCTGTACCTACTAGCTACCAAGTCCCACAACTCATCAGTTCCTCCGATGGTATCCTTCTCCATGTTGCAGAATCTGCCTTTATTCTACAACAGCTTGTTCCACGAGTTCAATTCACGTTTGAGGTTGTAAAATTTGTTCTTCATCTGACTACCATTGTAATCGAAGCTCATTTGTGTGTTGAAAACAACAGCGATATTAGAGTACCAACAGCCAACATGACTTTTTCAAGTTGCGATGCTTTGTAGCAAATGTCAATAAATGCCAGCGTTCGTTCCTTGGTCCAGTATACGATGTGGCAGGTATGATTGAAATATTAATAAGTTAACATTCTATATAGAAAATCAAAAAAAAAAGAGTATAAAAATAAAGGAGGTATACAATAATACGATAAATAAAAGTATAAAAAAATTACCTCAAAAACTTGATGTAGGATCAGAGGAGTTTATAGAGGAGTTGTGTCAACTGTTGTGATGGCCAACTATTCTTCATTGGTTGGTTTAAACGGTTCATTTGGTGGGTTCCATGTCAGACGCGTCGAAATTGACAAGTCTACCATGTTCAAATTGATGCAAATATCAAAGAGCTAAAAGTTAAAAATTGGTTATAAATGCACTTCCCTATCAGTCGCCTCGCCTCAATTAATATACTGGCCTTTATTCCTGAGAGGATTCGGTGTCAAAGATTGGCATCCAATTCTCAACTTCAAGATAAGCGAGTGCATTTGTTGCATTTATTAAGTCAAAGGTGAAAAACGATTTAGGGTGATACCAAATAAACCAAAAATGATGCAATTTCCACAATTAGCCGTGTGCATGAGGGATGATAATAAGGCGGGTTGGGATGGGTTTTTTGTGCCCTAAATATTCCTCAGGTTTTTTAAACCCTACCTTAGACCCATCCCATAGACCCGGTGTAGGTCTGGACTTTCGTTCCATACCCAGAACCCATACGGGTTAGGTTAGACCCGCACGCCCCAAGAACCATTGTGGCTTTATATATTTATTCAAATTATGTATTAATGTATGTATATTTATTTTATTTATAAGAGGGATTGTCACTAAGTGATACAATATATGTGTGTGTGTGTGTGTTTACAATGATAAGTAAGGTAATAAAAATGAGGTGTACGATAACGGTTCAAGAAAAACATGCATGTGTTATTATATAATTATTAGTGATGCAAGTTAATACCATGGAAATCATATAAATTATCGAATGGAACATGATAATATCCATGTAATATTCACTTATGAATCAAAAGATCAAATCATTATAGTAATAAGTGATTTTATAAGATCTTAGTAATGCGAGTCGGGTTGAGACAGGTTAGCCAATCCCTGATCCAACTTTAGACCCGGATCTAGTAAGAATGGGTCATGAGTCTACCAACCATGATGACCAAGTAGAATGGGGTTTGATGGGCCAAAATAGAGGTAGGCCTATCGGATTTAGACTCTAGACTCGCACCATTTTCATCCATATGTGTGTGTTAATCTCGTTTAATTAAATCAATTGAAAACACGAACATGTTTGTCAAATTTGTACAAGAAGCACGGCTTTAAATCCATGGACTGGGTGGATTCACAAGATAACTAATACAACATGCTGCCAATTAGAACATGCTTAGGGTGCATTTACGAGGAATAGTAACGGGTATTTGAATGGGGCATTTGATCTGGGAACTATGTATTTGAATGAATAGAGCATGCATTTGAGGCTGTGAACCGAGTATTTGGGCATGCCATTTTAGCGGAGTATTCAAAGGGGAATGATGAGAGGAAAGAAATCAATGGCTCTTGATATCAATTGTTGATACGTGTCCGACGCGTCGGATGACAACGTACCTTCCTCCATCAATCACGTAATGAAGTTGAGTACGGGGCTGACCCCGTTATGACATCGGATATGTCCCCAACGGGAATATGCCAAAATTTAACTGCTAACGGCCTTACCTAATAAGCGTGGGAGTAACAATGGTTGATTACTTCCGTGGTGCATACAAGCTGAAATATTACTTTTTAACAGCCACTAGATATTCGACAGGTGTATCAATCTACATCCTCAGCTCCCCCATTCAGTAGCTATCCCTTAGTTTGTCACGATCTTCTTCCACTTTTAAATGCGCTAACATATACGTGTGTATATATATTCTCTCTATTTGTTCTGTCTTATTTCTAGGATGGCTCGGTTGAAACTTGTAGGTTATACTAAGATTAGAACTCTCTGGCATTATTGATTCAGCAACTTTTGGTCTTCCCTTCTTTCGCCGCAAATCAATTCTGACATAGGCTCGATATATTCATGGATATGTTATATTACGATTGATTGGTTGTTATTTATTCCTTGAAATCCCTTGTAAATCAATATAAAGATATTAGTAAGGAATAATGGACGAAATCACATGTAGGATGAACATAATTATATGTATTATGTACTAGATCTTTGCCTTGTTGGGTGCGCTCACTTGGCAGGTCGCATAGTTAATAAGAATACAATTTTGTTGGCGTTTTACTAGGAAATCACATGGGGTGATTTTTGCCCAGGTTTTCCTCCCTAATTCTCTTGTTCCTTTCTCCTTTCTCTGTGTCTTCAGCTTCATTATGATGATTCTTGGCATTCAGGTTTTCGTTCTTTAATGTGGAACAAAGGTACGGGTTCAGTTAATGTTAATATTGATTAAATTATCTAACTAACCCTCCTTTAATTCCATCTATTTTTATGTTATAAGGATAAGATAGGTATTTAAAAATAATATTTCTGTTTTTTAGCGTATAAATATTATCCTTAACATGACAAAACCCTATAATTATTGGCTTGGTCTTTTATTATTAAATAGCTAAGTAATTTGCAATCTTTGATTCATCTATATCGATGGATATTTTAGAGCAGAATAGGTTATTAACTTTATGAACATGCTTTTGGCACTGGTGTTACAATATAGGATGATCTTTAATATCTTTCTAGAAAATAATGATTTATTCCATGTTATCCAGCAAAAATAAATATCTCGTCCATAAAACAAAATCGCACTCCTTGTAGAAGTTTTGATCGCCAAAAAGTATCTTATTATTACTACTACATTAAAGCGTACGCCTTATTCAGTTAAAACAAAAAATAGTTCAAGTAATCAGATTGTTTTCTTATTGTTGTTTCTCCTGATCTATGAGAGACTATATTGGTACATACAAATATGCAACTTATCAAAAATAGTGTAAATTTATCAATCCACTCAATATAAAAGTGGACCAATTAGAAACCATGCTCCACCATGCTGGGAGCAAAGGAGGAAATATAATAAATCAAAATCGTTACTAGTGAGGTAATATAAGAAATCAAAGTTTGGAATAATGAAGAAAATCCGACAAACCACGTTCATACAAAGGTAGATAACATGGATTGGGATTTTGCACAGAAGGTCTCTATTTCTGATTTGTTACAAAGAAAGTCTCTTTAGCAATAGGTATGTAAATTAAGTCCTAATTTTTCTAAATCATAAAGCACAAACTAGGTTGTGATAGAAAGTGCAAGTTAATTTGCGCATTTTAAAAAATTTAAAAATTTCAAAAAAAAATCAAAATCAGAAAGCTTAAACTAGCAAAAAATTTCAAAATCAGAAAGTGCAATCTAACTTGCGTTTTCGTGATAGAAAGTGCAACATAACTTGCGCTTTTCAAAATTTTTAATAAAAATTCAAAATCAGAAATGGAAACTAGCTTACTCTTTCCCGACGCTTTTTGAAAATTTTAAAATTTTCAAAAATTTTGAAATTTTCAAAAAAAATTCAAAATTGGAAAACGCAACCTAACTTGCGCTCTCTTGACGTTTTTCAAAAATTACGCTTTCCTGATAGAAAGAGATTTTCAAAAGTTTTAATATTTCCAAATCAGAAAAGTAAAACTTACCTTTCATTTTCTGTCAGAAAAGTGCAACGTACCTTGCGTTTTCTATTTCTCAAAAATAGGGACCAAATTTACATATTCATTTCCACATGTACTTTTCTTATAACAACATCAAAAACAACGACCTGTAACTCTTTACCGATAACTCTTTCTTGATATGTATTTTCAGCCATTAATACCGGGTCTTTTGTATGGTTTCACATAAAACTTTGATTGGTACAAACCGTGGCGTATTATTTGAGGCCTAGTAGGGGCCACCGCCCTCATTGGATTTTGATTTTTTTTTTAAGGAGCCGGTAAGCTGTAATTTAACTTCAACAAAAGCAACATCTAATTAACAACTCTCCTTCCTCTTTACTTCGCTTGTTTTCCTAAAAAAAGAAGCGCCTCGATTTTCAATTTCCCACTCTCCAGACAAAAGGCAATTCAAATAGGAGTAGACAATTGGATAGGTTCTCAACTAGTTTTTGTTTCTCCATGATCTTATCGAGTGAAGAGGTATTCTAAATATATTAATATAGATGAGAGACCGATTAGATTATCAATTTCATTTAGAGTTGATTACAACTGCTAAATTAATGTCATGTTTGATTCATTTATTTATAATTATTCATATTAAAAATTAATTCTAACTATATTATTCATTTTATTTGTTTGCAATGTTTATGCTTCTATATATTAGCATAACTAGATTTCGTTTTTTGTGTCTTGATTGGTTTCTAATTCTAGGAATTCCTTTAATTAAAGATATGAAAAATGCCGTGTTGAACTATTTCACATAAGTAAAAGAAACTAAATCAAGCTAAAATAATGTTCCTCCTATGCCTTGAACTCCCATTTCTTCATCACTTCCTCAAATATAAGAAGGTCATCAAGAAGAGTACCCATTCGATCTCACGCTAAGAAAAAGCATCCATCTCTATAATGCTAATAAAAAGAGAAAGCTTGTCGGTTCTATTTGCAAAAAATCTTTGTTAACAAAAAAACATGAATTTCCATGGCGTTTAATGGGAAATGAGAAGCGTAGATTTATTTCTTCTTGGTTCAATGACCATTCAACTTGGTTAGAGTATAGCGTAAACAAAGGTGTGAAATTTTGTTTGTATTCCTGTCATTTCAAGCTCGATCATGGAGGTCAAAGTGGTGGCGATTCTTTTGTTGGTGAAGGTTTTTGGAATAGGAAAAAAAAGAAAGATTTGATGTACATGTTGGGCCGCATTTTAGTACTTGCGATAATTGTGTAAAAGCTGCTAATGATTTAATGGAGCACAAATAACACATTGAAGTAGCTTGGTGTAATCAAGCTAATCAAATGAAAGTTGACTACTATATTCATTCGATTGCTTCAATTAATTGCATCAGATTTCTCCAACGTTAAGGACTACATTTGCGTGGACATGATGAATCTAAAGAATCTTCAAATAAAGTGAACTTACTTGAATTCTTACAATTTATCGCGGATCACAATGAAGATGTTAATAAAGTTTCATTAATGAACGCTTTTGAAAATACAAAATTAATATCACCTACAATTCAAAACATTATTATCAGTTGCATTGCAAATTTGACAACAAATTCTATCATTACAGAACTTGGCGATGAACTATTCTCTGTTTTAGTTGATGAAGCTCATGATATATCCGTGAAAGAGCAAATGACGGTTGTTTTACGTTATGTTGATGAAAGAGGGTTTTTGTCGAACGATATCTTGGCATTGTACATGTAAGAAATATGACTTCCTTATCTATAAAGTCCCTCATCAAGTATTTATTTCCTTTACATGGTTTGAGTATATCAAGTTTGCATGGACAAGGATATGATAGAGCAAGCAATATAGGAGGAGAATTTAATGGATTAAAAAGTTTAATTTAAATGGATAATAATTCATCTTATTATGTTCATTGTTTTGCAAATCAACTTCAATTGACACTCATTGCCGTTGCAGAGAATCATCGAACCATTTCAACCTTTTTTGATGATTTTGCACTTTTATCTAAATTGTTGGAGCATCATGCAAGCGTAGTGACATACTTCGCAAGAAAATATTTGAAAAGGTGGTCATAAGAATATGCAATGGTGACATTTTAACTACACAAGTATGAACAAAAAAATGACATTGAAACATGCAGGAACTACACGGTGGGGTTCTCATTATGGGACGCTCAAGAGCATACTTAATTTATTTTCATCAATGGTTGAAGTTGTTATGATCGTTGAAGGGGTTGTTGAAGATCATAAACATAGAGGACAAGCAGATAACTTATTGCGAATCATACAAAGTTTTGAATTTGTTTTTCATTTGCACTTAATGAAGAATGTTTTAGGAATCACAAATGATTTGTCTCAAGCTTTACACAGAAAAGACAAAGATACGATCAATGCAATGACTATTGTGAGAATAACCAAATAATAAAATATGAGAGAGGATGGATGGGGAAAATTGTTTACATAGGTTTCTTTATTTTGTGTTAAACACGATATTGTCATCCCTAATATGGATAACGTGTTTGTAGTTCAAGGAAGACCGTGTTCGTAAGGTTGAAGGAAAGACACACCTTCATTACTATCGTATTGAACTTTTCTATGAAGTGATAGATATGTAACTTTAGGAGCTAAATAACCATTTTACCAAGCTAAATACAGAATTATTGTTGTGTATGGTTGGGCTTAGCTCAAGTGATTCATTCTCACCATATGACAAGAAGAAAATAATCTGATTCTTCGAATTTTATCCATCAGATTTTTCTTCAAATGATTTAATGCAACTTTATCATCAACTTGACAACTACATCCTAGAATTGTAGTATGATGATTAATTCTCTAATTTAGGTGGAATCAATGAAGTTGTTCAAAAGACGGTTCAAATAAAAAATCATCATTTGTATCCGACAGTGTACTTGCTTTTGAAGTTGGCTTTGTTGTTACCTGTTGCCACTGCCACCATTGAAAGAGTATTTCAACTATGAAAATTGTCAAGACTTCACTCTGTAGCCGATTGGGTGATAGTATGATGAGTGATTTCCTAATAACTTATATTGAACGAGATATCTTAAGAACAGATGAAATTGATGATATTATTCAAAAATTTCAAAATATGAAACCTTGAAGGATTTATTTGTGAACATCTGATGATGCTTAAATTGAATATTAATATATGACTTTTGTGGATCAAAGATGTGTTAATTTTTTTTATAGAAATATGACAATTATCTTTTTTTTTGATGATTCCGCCCCCAATGATTATAATCTCTGTGTACGCCACTGGGTACAAACATAGGTTCATACAAAATCTAGTCTGGCTTGAGTGAGGTTTGGTATACGACCTTTGTTTCATACAAAACATTGTTCGTTTGAGCGAGGTTTCATGTTATGCGGGTTGCCATGTTTGAATTTGAAAATTAAAAGAAGGTTAATTACAGAAAAAAAGAGTAGTTAAGATAGAATAGTGAGAGATTCAATTTTTTTTAGTGGGAGTGTAACGACCCGTAATTTTGACAATTAACAATAGTAAATTTAATAAGATTTTGTAGTTAAATGTGGAAGAAATTAAAATTTAAGATTTATAACTGGAATAATACTAAAATGAAATGCAACAATATTAATTAAGCAAATTATTAACAATTTAGATGGAATTCCAATTAATTGAAATAGAGTAAGGTTATATTTGGTTATAAAGTGAACATAGGGAAAAAGAATGTAAATATTGAATTCATTAATGAAATGATACACTGTTAATGGAAATTGAATAAAATTCGTGTTATGAAAGAAATGGTAACATTTGTTTGTAAGTAATAAACTTATAAATGTAATTAAAGGCTAAATGGTGCAACTGTTATATATATTACCTATTTATTTGGTCTATTAAATTTAATTGGATATAAATGTCAATTAATTCCTTTAATTAGTGCAATTAATGTATGTTTAATTGATAATGATAAAAGGGTTGATTATATACGGTGTAACCAACGTAAATTTTTATCATAGTATGACCTTTGATTTGAATAAAAGGATGGAAATCAGTTTACTCAAATTTATTGGAATTAGAAATTTTAATAAGTGAATTTATTACAATCAATAAAATAAAAGGTTACGTAAATAATGGTAAGATGAAATGGTAAAATATTGATGTAATGGAAGATATAACAATGTTGACTATGCATATAAGGTAATAATTGATTTAATAAGAGAATGAAACCAAGGTAAATTAATTAACTGAGACTTTAATTATAATTAATGTGTGAAATTGACCAAAGTTCAATAAAATGGAAATATAGTAGTTAATGCAAATAAAGGATCGAAATTGGGGTATATTAACGTAATGAAATGTAGAACAAATGTCAACTATGTTATTAGATCATAAGTTTGGACCATAAATAAAATTCTAAAAAAACAATAAAACTACAATGAAGCAAATGAACTGGAAGGTTCTAACGCGTATTAGAATATAATTTAATAACAGGAATTGGAATACTAAAAGTCAGTTTTAATGATGAGTTAAATGAATATTGATTAATAGAGAAAAAGATTTATTTAGTATGTAATTTAATGCTTGTTGGAAACTGTAATTTTATAAACATGTTGCTTGACTATAAATAAGGATTACAATGTTCACGTATTTATTTAATTGATTTCATCAATTAGGGTCTGTTTTGAAGTGGAAGATTAAAATTTAGTGGAAATAAATTTATTAAAATCTTTCAATTGAAAAAGGAAAAGAAACAAAGTGCAATTAATAAAATTAATGTAAGAATGTTTTCATTATGAATGTACATTATTTGGAAATATAAGAATGGATTTAATATTGTATAAGTTGATCATTTTAGAATATAAGAATGTTTACATTTATGAATTGCAAGTAACGAATAAGCATTTTAAGGAAAATAAAAGAATGTTGAGGAAATAAAGTGAACATTTCCATTCTGAATATAATATGACGTTGTAAAAAGAGAAAATTGAATTTTTAAAACAACATTTTACAGTAGTTAAATAGCAGGCATAGGTTGCACGGAAGTGATTTTATTACTAACCTTGAAATTTAAAATAAATTAAATAATTGAGTTCATAATTACGTGTCGAGAAAAATGTTATTTTTAAATTTGAATTTTTAAATCATGGTTCATATTTTATTTATGTATCCGCTGTCCCTGTTATGTAAATTGGTCTTTTTAAATTTAGTTATGTTGTGGTAATTAAATCTTTAATGAATGTCAAATTTGTATGTTTGGGGTTAAAATAATTAATTGGGTGAACAAATGTTTTGAAATTTGAATTCTAAAACTTTGTTTATACAGTAGAGTTGGTCCTTTCATTCCCTTTCTAATTAATAATTGTCACACTTTTTTTTTTCATTGTTTACTCATTTGTTCCATTACTCATTTCCATTTACATGGTCTAAAGCCTTTTCATTTCATGAACGTTACATACTTTTCATATTTTTAATTCTTTCTTTCACCTCTTTTAATATCTACCATTTTTATTGGGTTGTTCATATTTTTACTTTATTTCAATTCCTACTTTGTTTATATTTAGCTTTATTAGCTTTTCACTAGTTTCATTCCTCATTCTTGTAGCTTCATTTCATTTTTTTTAAATTTCATCTTCTATAGCTTCATTTTTTGTCACTCTTCACCTTCCTCCTTCCTTTTTTCATGTTTCTTCTTCAAATCTCCTTTCTCTCTTTTTTTCCTAAAGCTTTTTTTCTCTTTCTTCTTCTTATTCTTCAAATCTTCTTCTTTTTCAAAGTTTCCTTCTTTTTTTTGTTGTTCTTCTTTTTCTTTAAATTTTTTTTCCTCTTTTAAACCTTCTCTTCTTTCCATGTCTTTTTCTTCAAATCCAGATTTATATAATCTTCTCTTCAAAACTTTCTATAAAAAAATATATTAAGATAGCAAGGAAACAAAACAAAATGAGAAAGTAGTTGCAGATCCAAATCTGGCTAAGCAAAAAGGTACGCAATACTAAAAATTCTATTGCAAGTTAAATAAAATATATGATGTGATCTAGTATTTCTTTTTTTCTTTTTTTGAAATTTCAATCACCATTAATGCGTATAATTTTCTCCTACGAACTCAGTTTCACACGCGGTTTTCTCCGCTAGGTTCGTATTGGAATTCCGGACGCTTTGACGCTGGTTTGAACGAATTCTGAGACCGTCGAAATTTTTGGTTTAAATCGCATTTAAATTCGATTTAAAACCCAAAGGTGTGTGTTTTAACCCACTCAGAACTTCTAAAACTTCTTATGTTTGTTAAATTGATTTTAGATATGAGTAGAAATTTATTTATGACCGTTTGGCATGTTTTATTCATTATCTCTGTTAAATTGCATTTATTTAATTTAACTGTTAATTAATTTTATTTATTGCATATAATTTGACAGTTAGAATTTATTTATTTGCATATTAACTGCCTGTAACAACCCGCATATTTATCGATTTTATATTTAAATATTTTATTTAAAATATTTTATCGGTACTCGGAATTTAGTCCGAAAAGCTACTTTTTGCATACGGTCGAATTAGGACTCGAGACCACTCCCATTGAGTTTAAAATGCCGTTTGCGACCTTTTTGAGTATAAGCTTCGACATGTTTGGAGAAGGTTGATTTTTGCTACTTTTTCACTTAGGGATTTGGTTCGGGCTGAGCCCAATAACCCCACTTATGTATTCAGTCCCAACCCCTTATCCTCTTCATTCCTTCATAATTTCCTAATACATTCAAGCTTCATCAAAAATGGGGGAAGAGAAAAAGAATTAGGAAATCCTAAGCCCTAGTTTCCTTTAGCAAATCCATCTTCTAGCTCCAAACTCAAGAGAACCCGTTGGTAAGCATCTCCTTCTTCTTCTCCAACTCATTCTCTCTTTGATTTCAGAAATTTCCTAAACCTAATTTAGGAAATGTTTCTCTTTTAAGCTTAGATTGAAGCTTCTTGAGTTTCTATTGAAGAGGAATTGATCTTAGCTTGTCTTAAAGCTTCTACTTCATTGATTTGGGTTCAAAGGTGAGATTTTTTATCTCACATCTATGCTTATATTTATCTTCGAATGTTAGGTATGAATTCCTAACACTTATTCGTGTGCATTTGCTTTTGGTTTGGATTGATTTGGTGAATATTCCAATTTTTGGTGTTTTGAGTTCAATTCGTTAAAAATCCTAACTTTGATGTTTGAACAAACTTTGATGTTTGAACATGTTTTTGGTGATGCATCGAGGAGCATATAGGGCCGGGTAGTCGATAGGCATAAACCCTTAGCGCCGTTGCTCGAGCGAATGCAATTTGGTCGAGGTTGGACCTCATTTGGATGGGCTGGGAGGGGACTGGCAACAGGTCCGGTCGACCGAGCTCTGTAGCCGGCCGACCGACCTGCTGCCAAGTGCATAAGCACCTCTCTGTTTAAGGTTCGGTCGACCGAGTACAGGGTTCGGCCGACCGACCTACTACCCCGAGCATTTCTATTTTTTGGTCCGGTCGACCGAGCTCTGTAGCCGGCCGACCGACCTGGAGCATTTTTGCCTATTTCGCCTAGTTGTTTGAATTTCCAACTTTAATCGATTCGTGTTGTTTCCTATGTGTTGTTATCATTTGTTATGACTTTGATGACTCCTTTTTAGGGATTTTTGAATATCCATTTTGATGGATCCTTTATCGGTTTCGTTGGATTTTTATTCACATCTTCGTATGTGAATTTTAGTGATTGATTGTTCCTACATTCTTCTTCGTGATTTGTCACTTTAAAAATATAAAGGTTTCAATACTAGTAGTAAATATCAAAATTCTTTCCTCAAAACGATTTCAACTCTATTTTCAATACCAAATTCGTTTATAAAACTGTTTTTCAATCTATTAGTATATACCAACCTTTACCTCACTCGTATGAGAAATCTAATTAAACGGCTTAGTAAAACAGGTGGTATGAAACGCTTGCGTTTACTTCGTCGGTTGATTCTTGGACTTGTTCGATTGAATCTTTTGTGACAATTTCCTAGTGGAGATCTACAATTTGTTCGTAAATATTTAAGTTAAGCTAGTGGTTATGGGACATGAAGCTAAACTCATATATTTACTAGCTTAGTGTAATTGACACTTCTCGTTGATCATGACGATCATCTTTGTGATTTAGACTAGCGATGTGCGATGTCTCTTTGTCTGCGAGGGAGACTAAACCCCGTTTTGTGGTGTTTCGACTCAAATTGGTGGGGTAGCAACCCATGTTCTTCGGGCCGTTTTTGGAGCTTCGGCTCAATTTGTGATGGTTAGCAACCATGGAATTAGCATTCCGTTTGTGATACACGTGTTGGTGAGATTTATGCTCCCGTTTGTGATAGGCCTCCCCCCCTTTTTTGATTTCTGGATTTCGTGTGTTGAATTCTGGAATTTGTGGGTCATTGACTTTTGTGATTGACATTGATATTATCGTCAGTCCTAGCACTGGTCAATCCAGTAGCCCTTCTCTGGATGGCGCATTCATGTCTGCCTAACAACTTTTGGATCTTGTAAATAATCAAGAGTTTATCTGTGCGTTGAGTAAGAACCCCAAAATGGTTCTACCTTTGAAACTTGATGTTTCTTTCAATCAGCTTGTGGATGTTACTCTTCTTCATGGAGAGGTTGGTAAAGGAAGTGTTTGTGATATTGGGACTTCCAAGAAGAGACATATTAAGTTCAAGAGCCTTAATCCCAATAAGAGAGTGAAGCAAACTACTTTTGTAGCAGAGACTCCAATCCCTAATCGTGGAGGATGCTACAATTGTAATTCTAAGGACCACTATGCAAAGGAGTGTTCGGAGCCACTCTTTTGTCGCTATTGCAAAGATACAGGTCATCATATTTCTGTCTGTCCCAGACTTCAAAGCAAGATGAGGGTGGAACAAGAAACTTCGGTAGCCAAGACTCCTACCCCAAGTCGTAAACAATGCTACAATTGTGGTTCCACGGACCATTATGTAATTAAGTGCCCGAAACCCCTCTATTGCCGCTATTGCAAAGGCTCGGGTCATTACTTATCTACATGTCCCAAACTCCCTAGCAAGAGGGAGGGAAAGTTGAAAGTCGTGCATGCCCCTTGTGACACTTCTCTTGGTCAAGGTATTTTACATTCAATCCTTGATGCTATTGTTTTATTTCGTGATCTTCTTAATCGAATTCTTTTTGATATGGGTTTCATCTCATTATTTTTATACCAAAAGAACTTGTCGATTCTTTTTTTTCTTTGAATATTTTGGGCTTGATGACTTCTTTGAGAATTGTGAATCTGGATGGTGGATCCGCGACACTCAACTTACTTTCTATTGATGTCGAAATTACTTTATGTGACTTTTCTTTCCGAGCCGATATTTTTACTTAGGCTTCGGAATTGATTTGTGTAAAAGGATTGGCTTAATCATTATGAAGCCATATCCTTTGTCCCTAGTGGACTACTTATCTTCGACATTCTTAATCTGTTAAGCAGATTTCTATTTCTCCTTTGTGATTTCGATTCCAACTTGATGGCATCATTTTATTCTTTAATCCCGCATGATGAGGAAAGTGTTGTTTCTCTCATTCCTGTAGTTTGAGAATTTTTCGGTATTTTTGAGTTTGTCTTAGGATTATCACCTAAGCAATATCTTGTGTGGTGTTAAGGTCTTTTCTGCTCGACCTTGCCACCGATTTTCATTTGGCTACGAGTTGCGTGAGTTAGCATTCCACTTACGCACTCCGCACTCGTTACGATTCTTATGGATGACTTATTTTGTCCAGCTTATTTCATCCATTGTATAAATCGAATATTCTATGAATATTTCGATGAGACCATTTTTGTATTTATTGATTTTGGATGAAAATAGCAATTTACAAATTTTTGCAAATCTTTTTCATAAGATTTATTTATAAGTATAAATAGGATTACTGTTTTTAGAACGAACAAACAAAAAGTTTTTAGAAACATGTTTATCCTATAAAAGATGATTTTGTGATTGTATTGCCCATTTAGTGATTTAGGAATTTTGGTCGATGCGCTTGATCAACGTTATCGATAGGAATTTCCTAAACGCTTTGATGAGACAGTCAGACACAATAAATTGACTTGTAAAAATGTAAATTTTTCTGGAAAGATTTTTACAATGAGATAATTGTGATTTTGAAAGTTTTAGCTTTTCGGGAAAGAAAATTATTTAAAGAAGTTCCTTCTTTTCGATACTCTTATTCTTGTTATTTCCGAGGGGAATCAAGATTTCGTTGTTTATACCGATGCTTGTCGCGTTGGTTTGGGTGTCGTTCTTATGCAAAGAGAACATGTTATTGCTTATGCTTCTAGGCAATTGAAGCTTGTTGAGACTAGATATGCCACTCATGATTTAGAGCTCGCGACTATTGTTTTCGCTCTTCGTATTAGGCGTCATTACCTTTTAGGAGAGAAATTTGTTCTTTATACTGATCATAAGTCCTTGAAGTATTTATTCTCTCAAAAGGAACTTAATTTGCGTCAACAGCGTTGGCTCGAATTTCTTGCACCATATGATCTTGATATTCTTTATACTCCCTATAAGGGTAGTCGTGTCGCTGATGCTCTTAGCCGTAAACAACAAACTGTCGTTTCTAGGATGATATCTGAATGGAACGATCTCGAGATTTTATCCACTTGCGAAATTCGAGACCGTGTTTCCGATTTATGTTCATCACTTGTTTTATGTAGCCTTGAGGCTCATCCTTCTCTTTTAGACCGCATTCTTGAAGCTCAAAGGCTAGATCTTGAATTGGCTCTTCTTGGCCAAAATATTAAGGATAAAATTGATATTGAAGGTTTGAAAGACTTTGATATCGATTCTCGTGGAGGCATTCGGAAATTTGGTAGACTTGTCGTGCCAAATATTGGTGATCTTCGTAAAGATATCTTAGAAGATTCTCATCATTCTAAATTTACCATTCATCTTGGTAGTAGTAAAATGTACGCGGATATGAAGCGACTTTATTATTGGGAGGGAATGAAACTTGACATCGCTAACTTCGTTAAGCGTTGCATGACTTGCCAACTCGTTAAGGCCGAGCATCAAAGGCCCGGTGGGCTATTGCAACCTTTAGAAATTCCAATTTGGAAGTGGGACCAAATTTCCATGGATTTTATAGATGGCCTTCCCCGTTCTCGTTCGGGTCATGATAGCTTATGGGTGATTGTTGATAGGCTTACTAAATATGCCCATTTTATTCTCGTTCGGTCTAACCGAGCCGTTCCTCTTTCGGCCAAACTCTTTATAAAAGAGGTTGTTAAATTACATGGAGTTCCTACTTCTATAGTTAGTGAGCGTGATCCATTGTTTACTAGGGGATTTTGGAAGAGTCTTCAAGAAGCTTTGGGAACGAAGCTTAATTTTAGCACCGCTTATCACCCCCAGCCCGATGGACAAACCGAGCATGTGAATCAAACTCTTGAAGATCTTCTTCGTGCATGTGTTCTTGATTTTGGTGGAAGTTGGAAAGATCATATTTCTCTTGTCGAATTTTCCTATAATAATAGCTTCCAATCTAGTATTGGTATGGCACCTTTTGAGGCACTCTATGGTAGGCCATGCCGATCTCCTTCTTGTTGGCTTGAGGCCGATGAGAAGCTGGTTTTAGGTCCAGATTTTATTCGTGATTCCACAGAAAAGATTGATCTTATTCGTCATAGGATGAAAGAAGCCCAGAGTAGACAAAAATCCTATGCCGATAACCGAAGAAGGAGGTTAGAATTTTCTGTGGGAGATCTTGTGTTCATTCGTGTGTCACCTATGAATGGTGTTGTACGTTTCAGTCGATCGGGAAAATTAGCGCCTCGATATATTGGGCCATTTCCTATCACTGAACGTATTGGTTCCATGGCTTATCGCCTTTTATTACCGGCTCAATTTTCTGCTATCCATGACGTGTTTCACGTTTCTCAATTACGGAAATGTCTTCGAGATTCCGATTCTATTTTTGAACCCGGTGTTGTGGAAGAGATTGAAGTTTCACCGAATTTAACTTTTGAGCAGCATCCTGTTCGTATTATTGCTTCGGAAGTCAAACGACTTCGAAATAAAGATGTTCCGCTTGTTAAAGTTCAATGGTCTTCAAATCCTAAGGATTGTTCTTGGGAATCTAGAGAGTACATCGAGCGAACACATCTGGACTTACTTTCTCGTGCTCTTTGAGGTGAACTTCTTATTTCAAATTTCTTTTGTGTTGAATATGCTTTTATGGTTGTTACTACATATCTTCTTCTTAAATATTGCGTGGACGCAATTTCTTTAAGGAGGGGAGTCTTTAACAACCCACATATTTATCGGTTTTATATTTAAATATTTTATTTAAAATATTTTATCGGTACTCGGAATTTAGTCCGAAAAGCTACTTTTTGCATACGGTCGAATTAGGACTCGGGACCACTCCCATTGAGTTTAAAATTCCGTTTGCGACCTTTTTGAGTATAAGCTTCGACATGTCTGGAGAAGGTTGATTTTTGCTACTTTTTCACTTAGGGCTTTGGTTTGGGCTGAGCCCAATAACCCCACTTATGTATTCAGTCCCAACCCCTTATCCTCTTCATTCCTTCATAATTTCCTAATACATTCAAGCTTCATCAAAAATGGGGGAAGAGAAAAAGAATTAGGAAATCCTAAGCCCTAGTTTCCTTTAGCAAATCCATCTTCTAGCTCCAAACTCAAGAGAACCCGTTGGTAAGCATCTCCTTCTTCTTCTCCAACTCATTCTCTCTTTGGTTTCAGAAATTTCCTAAACCTAATTTAGGAAATGTTTCTCTTTTAAGCTTAGATTGAAGCTTCTTGAGTTGCTATTGAAGAGGAATTGATCTTAGCTGTCTTAAAGCTTCTACTTCATTGATTTGGGTTTAAAGGTGAGATTTTTATCTCACATCTATGCTTATATTTATCTTCGAATGTTAGGTATGAATTCCTAACACTTATTCGTGTGCATTTGCTTTTGGTTTGGATTGATTTGGTGAATATTCCAATTTTTATTGTTTTGAGTTTAATTCGTTAAAAATCCTAACTTTGATGTTTGAACATGTTTTTGGTGATGCATCGAGGAGCATATAGGGCCGGGTAGTTGATAGGCATAAACCCTTAGCGCCGTTGCTCGAGCGAATGCAATTTGGTCGAGGTTGGACCTCATTTGGATGGGCTGGGAGGGGATTGGCAACAGGTCCGGTCGACCGAGCTCTGTGGCCGGCCGACCGACCTACTGCCAAGTGCATAATCACCTCTCTGTTTAAGGTTCGGTCGACCGAGTACAGGGTTCGGCCGACCGACCTGCTACCCCGAGCATTTCTATTTTTTGGTCCGGTCGACCGAGCTCTGTAGCCGGCCGACCGACCTGGAGCATTTTTGCCTATTTCGCCTAGTTGTTTGAATTTCCAACTTTAATCGATTCGTGTTGTTTCCTATGTGTTGTTATCATTTGTTATGACTTTGATGACTCCTTTTTAGGGATTTTTGAATATCCATTTTGATGGATCCTTTATCGGTTTCGTTGGATTTTTATTCACATCTTCGTATGTGAATTTTAGTGATTGATTGTTCCTACAATCTTCTTCGTGATTTGTCACTTTAAAAATATAAAGGTTTCAATACTAGTAGTAAATATCAAAATTCTTTCCTCAAAACGATTTCAACTCTATTTTCAATACCAAATTCGTTTGTAAAACCGTTTTTCAATCTATTAGTATATACCAACCTTTACCTCACTCGTATGAGAAATCTAATTAAACGGCTTAGTAAAACAGGTGGTATGAAACGCTTGCGTTTACTTCGTCGGTTGATTCTTGGACTTGTTCGATTGAATCTTTTGTGACAATTTTCTAGTGGAGATCTACAATTTGTTCGTAAATATTTAAGTTAAGCTAGTGGTTATGGGACATGAAGCTAAACTCATATATTTACTAGCTTAGTGTAATTGACACTTCTCGTTGATCATGACGATCATCTTTGTGATTTAGACTAGCGATGTGCGATGTCTCTTTGTCTGCGAGGGAGACTAAACCCCGTTTTGTGGAGTTTCGACTCAAATTGGTGGGGTAGCAACCCATGGTCTTCGGGCCGTTTGTGGAGCTTCGGCTCAATTTGTGATGGTTAGCAACCATGGAATTAGCGTTCCCTTTGTGATACACGTGTTGGTGAGCTTTATGCTCCCGTTTGTGATAGGCCTCCCCCCTTTTGTGATTTCTGGATTTCGTGTGTTGAATTCTGGAATTTGTGCGTCATTGACTTTTGTGATTGACATTGATATTATCGTCAATATTTATGGTTTGGTGAACTAAATTAGGAGTATGACGTTTCTTTGATTCTTGTGTAGATTTTGTGACATTGAATAATCCCTTGATGATTTTCAACTACTTATATATATCACAGCTTGGCATTGTGATTATTATGTGTTTAGTCATATCTCTTATTCTATATCGTTTCATCTGATATTTATAGTTAGACTGATCCGTTTATTATTTTCTTATTAAATAATACTTGGGTCAGACCGAGATGTTACAAGTGCTTCTGCTTGACTTCTCCCCAGGGATTCATGACTTTGACTTTTGGCTAACTACTTAGATTAGTAGTTTTTGTTGTATACATTTGAGATATAGACTCCATCATGTATACTTATTCTTTTGTGTAGTTCGTGTAACTAGACTTTTGTGATATTGTGGATCTTTTTAGACCACTACTCTGATGTACACTTCCTAGTGTAATATTCATATCTATTTCCGCCTTTGTGATATGAATTGTCTATGACTGATTTATGTTATGTTTATTTCTATAATTGTTTCCGAAGATTACTATAGCCACTGTGTAATAGCTTTGAGTTTGTGTCGGTATGTCGGATTTCCTCTTGTGAGTTATATTTTTATCTGGCCTATCGGTGCTCGCCCGAAGCAATTATACGGATGGCCTCTCCTCAACAGCCTTATTCTCCGTGCTAGTTGATAGCATTACTCCGTAGTGTTCTTGGCTAGCGTGGGCATAGAGGTGGGGCGTCACACTGCCAGTCATAGTTATGTTAAATTTTTATTTCGTATTAACTGCCAGCTAAATTTACATTTATTTTTGCGTATAAACTGCTAGTTTAACAGTTATTAAATTTATTATTGAATATAAACTATTAGTTAATACATGTTATTTATTACCTGTATAATTTATATGCTTTATATCGATGATTGTTTAAATTGGATGATGATTGCAAATAATGGTTGATGATTGATATTTGGATGAATGGATGCTATATTTATATTGTATAAACTGCAAGTCATCACGCCATTTTCATTTCATTCGGGATTGCGGTTTGAAATGATATACAACCGCATTTTTATTTTAAATTGCGGATTGAAATGATAAACATCTGTATCACTTGACCATAGGGTAGAAAATTTTATACAGGCACCGCGGTGTGTGTATATATATATATATAAATATTTTGAAATGATTTTCTATGGTTTTGTAAAGTTATATATATGGTTTATGGGATATTGATTTGGTTATTGATAAAGGTTATTATATATATAGTAATTTCTGGTTTTTAAGTTTTGTATAAATTTGATTTGAAGTTTAGAATAAAGTTTGATTTTAAGATCAAATATGATTAAGCATTTATTTAAAATTTAATTTCTAGAGTTTCTTTGATTTAAATGAGAATAAGGTTGGAAGACGAATATTAAGTTAAATTGGAATTAAATAAAAAGTTAGATTTTTTAAAGGATATGATTTTATAACTTGATTTTTGTGTAAGGTGATCTAAATAAATATCAGGTTGATTTAAATGAATATATCAAGTTTAATAAATTGAAAGATTTTCCAATTATGTGAAGTTGAAGGTTTTACTTAAATTATATTGAATTCATTAAGTAAACATTTCAAGTCTAAATAATAAGTAATTGAATTTGATATATATGGGTTTGTCAAATGAGTTTGTTTTTGAAATGGTGAAATATTTAAAGCTTTGAAACATAAGAATTAAGAATGGTATTTGGAAGTTTAAATCGATATTTGGAATTGATTTGTGAAATGTAAAGAAGCTATTTTGTTTTATAAAAGAAATTTAATATTTAACCATTTGAGAGATGGAAATTTGTTTCAAAGTTATGATTTTCAAGGTAGTATAATTTGGAAATATTATATTCCAGAGTTTTGATTTCTAAATATTTTACTTTGAAAACCCTATGAGTTTGGAAAGAATATATATTGGAAAATAAAATGACATTATATTGGTTTGGGCCTAAATGATATCGTATTGATTTGGGTTTTAAAAATATAAACGATATCGTATTTATATGGGTTTAAAATGGATATTTTATTCTGGTTTTAAAGTATAATTATTTTAAATGACCGCGGTGTTATAATAACGTTTGGTTGTTGAAGAGACCGGGATCGGAAGTTGTCATACTCTCTGCAACTCCGAAAACCACTTTAACAACCGTGTACGTGGTGGAGATTCCCGAATGAAGTAGGTTGGTGGAGGCGTTTCCTGCAAGGTAAATACGTGGACCCGACTCCCGTGAGTTGGCATAAGGTGGCTAAAACAGGAGCGATTCTCGGGCCAATGAGGTCATTCCTCTGATCGGACACTCCTCTTCGATATTATATTTGGCTTTGGATTGATTCAGTGGCCACTTTTACTTTGATTTTCGGGGGAGTTTGTTCGAGGTGGGCGGTAGCTGCGGCTACGCGTTTCCATCAGCCCGGATAACAATTGGTATATCTACCCTGGCGTTGCCTAGTTGTGTCGTGTCACCTACCATACCGAGCCTTTACTACGAGTTTCTATTTGTGTCGTACCTGTGGAGTGTCTTCTCGTAGTCTCCCGATCAGAAGATATGCAGGCACTGTATAGACTATTGGCACTATTACGTGTTAAGGTGGAAAATGTAAAGCCTTAGAGCTATTTAAAGTAAGTTTATTTTACAATTAGACACTATTATAATAGCGCAATATACTACATAGTAAATAGTTTAACGGATCCTTAGGAGATGTAAATCCCGAGCATCTTTTGAGTTACTGCACTCATATTTATTTCTGTTAATTTACCTCACATAAGATCTTTTAGTTTGACTCGAGTGTTTTTGTCTTTTCAAATTCGCTCGGGTCAATCCGAGCGTTTCATGATCGAAGACTTTAGCTCTGGAGGACGAAGACGGAGATTTCTATTATTATTATTATTTATATTCCACTACACTCATATTGTTCCGCTGCATTGTTATATGGTATGTGTACTCTGATATGTATTGTATAGATAAAATCAATGGTTTTGTAAAACAGCTTCATGAACTGTATATTTTGATTATTATATTTTATCCTTCCGCTGTGAGATTCTGTTTACTTTTATCTCTTTCTCGTTTTTCTTATTTACCCCATAACAATCCGCCATTCCGTATGGGTTGAATTGGCACGTGTGTCGATTTAAATCGTGCGAAAAGGCGGGACGTTACAGGGAGGCAAAAGTTGAAATGTTAATAGAGCTAGCTCATGTTGTATCCTCTCAAACTAATCAAATCTAATACATATCCGTGTAACAATAATTAATATATTACTCAAATTAATTTTTAGAGAAGCTTCATATTATACTTTTATTTACGGAGTAACTGTGTGCATGAGTTTTATGTTTTTCCTAGGAAAATCTTTTGATGGTTTCTTTTTCATGTTATCCATATCTAAAATATTAGTCTTCTTTTTGGTTTTGTACTTCGTTTTATGCATGTACATGAAGAGATTACCTGATATAGTGAGATGTAAATCCTCATATGATTTATACTTGTGAATTTTTGAAGGTGGAAATATATACCGAAGATGTCTATGGGGTTGAGAGCCATTGAAGCTGTATTATGATTATGAGTACATATGCACACCCAAGTGGACCTGCATTTAATCACAATGCGCATGCATTTTTAACTCATTATGAAAATCTTGTTTCATTCTATAAAATCGATTCTAACTTCTTTCTCTTATAAACTTTTAATTGTGCATGAGTACTTGGACCCGTGACACAACAACGAACACTTGGACTCGTAATTCAACAACTAATTGTTTAACTCGAATAGAAAATCCTCATAAAATGGAAAACGAGAATGCACCTCGAACTATTATGATAGGATCTTTTCTGATAGAGTTTCTATTCTATCTTGCATCACGTTACCCGCCCCAACGGGTAGCCATTTCGAAACTCATTCGAACCATATTATCACGCTTCCAAAATTTGGCAATTTTGAACACGGTGACACATACATTTTCTAAACGAAATTCAAACAAGTTTGCGCAACTATGAAACTCCAACAACTATCTGATAACGGTATCAAACTTTGACTAATTCCATTTTCTCTTATGGATTACCATCTAACTCGATTAAAACTTGGAAAGAATTTGTGAAAGTTTTCTTGAAAAAAGTTCTACCCCTTGGAAAAAATATCTAAAATTCGAAATGAAATCGTAAATTTTCATCAATTCAGGAAAGAACCATTCGGAAAATATTTTGAAAGGTTTAAAGAGCTCTTAATAAAATGTCCAAATCATTACTTCGAAAAATGGACGCTTCACCAAAGCTTATACGATGGACTCAAAAACAGCTCACGAACCATGCTCAAATCAATGTACCAAGGCAACTTTCTCGCCTAACATCATGATGATGCTTGGAAATTTCTTGAAAACCTCGCCAAAAAGTCGTTACAATGGGAATATTCGAATGAAAAATCAATTTACCCACGATCGAGCGCACACTCGATAGGATCATCCTTGGCTTTGGAAGCTAAAATCGATGCAATGGTTAATAAATTCGACAAATTTTTTTTATCAAACCAAATGAACTAAGCTTCTTAACCCATGTGTTATAAATTCAACGATCCTAATCAAATAGACGATCAATTCCCTAATTCTTTCAAACAACTCAATGTTTTCAATAAAGTTAAAAATGGCCCTTTTTCTCCAACGTACAATCCTGGTTGGAGAAATCATCTGAATTTTGCTTGGAACGAAAACAATCCCAACACGAATGTGGTTCGTCCCAATTTTCAAGGATTTTCGAACAACGCTTCGAATCCTCCCATTCAACCCTATCATTTCCTACCAAACTTTATGGGCCCATCTCAAAATCATCCGCAACAACTAAATTTTCATCCCAATCTTGCTCACCCTCCCCAAGACGATAAATGTTTAAGTTCACTTGAAAAAGTCTTGAAACGTTGGCTAAAGCAACCACTCAAAGCATCCAATCAAACAATAATTTGCAAAACTTATTGACCTCATATATGAAAAATACGAGCCAATCTATTGCAAAACTTGAAACGCAAATGGGTTAATTAGTTGCGTCTAGTGAATGTGAATGTGAACATGAATGAGGCACATTGCCAAGCCAGCCTGTTCCAAATCCCAAAAATCAAAACGCTAATTTGAATCAAGACCATGTTGTTCAAGATAGCAACGTAACCCAATTAAATGCTATCACAACTCTGTGTTCCAGTAAACAAATCGATAATCAAGTCGTAATCCAAATGATTTACCAGAAACCCCTCTCAACACTTCTAAAACAATGAACGAATCTGAAAAGAACGTGGAGCCAAACATCGAATCGAAAGCCAATCAAAATTCTTCTTTTACTCAAGTAGACCCGCCTAAGTATTGAGTTCCATTTCCAAATCGTCTTTGACTAAAGAAACACTCGGACCAAATGGAAAAGATGTTGGAAATTTTAAACAAGTGAAAGCTAACATCCTGCTTCTTGACATCATTCAGAAAGTCCCAACTTATGCCAAATTTCTTAAGGACTTATGTACCCAAAAGCGACATACTTAAGTGCCCAAAATTGTCTTCTTAGCAGCAAGTTTGAGTGAAGTCTTGTCCCAATCCATGCTCGTTAAATACAAAGATCCTGGCGGCCCCACAATCTCATGTACAATTGGAGACAAGACATTTAACAAATGCTTGATAGACTTAGGCATGAGTGTCATTTTGATTCCATACTCTATGTACGAACAATCGGGCTTAGGTGAGATCAAACCCACAAAGGCCACGCTTCAATTCGCTGATCATTTCATTAAGAAGCCCGTGGTAGAAATCGAGGACTTGCTCAATTGAGTAGGGCAATTCAAGTTCCTCGTTGATTTTATCATTCTCGAAACACAACCTACGACCAACCCTGCGAGTCAAATTCCTTTGATATTGGGCCGACCATTCTTATCCACCTCAAATTACTTAATCAATTGTTGCAACGATTTGATAAAATTCACTTTTGGAATTAGATCTTAATATTTTCAATCTTGAAAACCAATCGAATGAACCTCGTGAAAAAACGGTGGAAGTTAGTGCCATTCATGAAACCATCGAAAACGAGAAAATTGACCTTAATGATGAACGCGAGGCCTAGTACGAAAGATTATTTCATGAAATTCCCAATGAGATTGAATACACACTCCCATTTGAATCGCTTCCAGTTGAGTCCAAATCTCAACCTAATTCTTTGATTAAGCAAATCCCTAAGTTGGACCTTAAATCCTTTCCCGATCACCTTAAGTATGCATACTTAGATGACAACGATACGTTTTCCGTCATAATTTCTAAAACTCTCTCTTTTGATCAAGAAAATTCCTTACTTTCAATCCTTCCATAAAATAAGGAAGCAATTGGGTGGTCGATCACCGATATAAAAGGACTTAGTTCCGCTCTTATTCAACATCGCATTCATTTAACTGACAATGCTATGTCTGTTAGTGACGCGCAGCAAAGGCTTAACCCAAAAAATGAAGGATGCGGTTCATGACGAAATCATCAAACTTTTCAATAACGGAACCATATACCCAAACTTTGATAGTTCATGGGTTAGCTCAATTCATGTTGTACCAAAAAGTCTGGACTTACCATTGTCAAAAACGATTCTAATGAACTTATTCCAACTCGTACTTAAACGGGTTGGCGTGTTTGCATTGACTATTGAAAATTAAATGCCGCAACACATAAGGATCACTTTCCTCTTCCTTTTATCGACCAAATGCTCGAATCTTTAGCCGGTCATGAATTCTATTTCTTTTTTGATGGTTATTACAGATATAAAGAAATTCCAATCGCTTCCGAAGATCAAGCGAAGACAACTTTCATGTGTCCCTTTGGCGCTTTTGCATATCGACATATGCCTTTTGGCCTTTGCAATTCTCCTGCTACGTTTCAAAGATGCATGGTCAGCATCTTTTCTGATATGATTGAATGTTTTCTTGAAGGGGTTATGGACAATTTTTCTATCTTTGGAAACTCTTTTTCTGAATGCTTATACCATCTCGAGTTGTTCTTAAAGGATGCAAGGATAAACACTTAACGTTAAATTGGGAAAAATGCCACTTTATGGTCTAAAGGCATAGTCCTTGGACATGTCATTTCAAATAAATGCATTGAAGTAGATAAAGCTAAAATGGATGTCATTGCAAATCTACCCATTACCAAATCTGTTAAAGACATTCGCTTTTTCCTTACACACGCGGTTTTTATCGACGTTTTGTAAAAGACTTCAGCAAGATTGCTCGACCTCTTACAACTCTTCTTGAAAAAGACGTTCCCTTTGGCTTTAACTCTGATTGTATTTCTTCTTTCTAATGTCTCAAAAATGAACTTGTTTCTGCTCCTTTAATTTGCTCACAGAATTGGGATCTTCCATTTGAAATTATGTGATGCTTTGAACTTTGCAATTGGTGCTGTCTTAGGACAATGCATCAACAAGATCCTTCACATTATCTACTATGCTAGAATGACTCTGAAAGATGCTTAACTACACAACCACTGAAAGAGAGCTTCTAGCAGCAGTTTTCACACTTGAAAAGATCAGGCAAAATCAGATGGGCTCATACATTACTGTTTACACAGACCACTCTGCTCTTCAATATCTCTTTGCTAAAAAGGATGCTAGTCTTGCTTAATTTGTTGGATCCATTTGTTACTAGAATTTGATCTTACAATCAAGGACAAAAAAGGATCTGACAATATCATGGCCGATCACCTGTCTCATCTTCCCAACGCACAATCGCCTTTACCAATCAATGAAAACTTTCCTGATGAAAAACTTCGTTTTGTCTCTTTCGATTTGTGGTATGCCGACATAATGAACTATCTAGTCGCTAAAGAAACTCCTTCATTATGGTCGAAACAAGATAAATGCAAGTTCATGTCCCAAGTGAAGTACTTCTATTGGGATGATTCGTAATTGTTTAAGGACTGTTTCGACCAAATCATTCAACGTTGCATCCCAGATAATGAAATAAGAAGTGATCTTTTGTTTTGCCACTCTTTTCAAAGGTTCTTCTGTTCTTCACAAAGACTCGTTCATATTTTTCAATACTTGCAATCGATGCCAAATACTTGGAAGAATTTTTCGATGAAATATGACGCCTTTAAATCACATTCTTACGATCGAAATCTCTGTTGTTTGGGTATCGATTTTATGGGATCGTTTTCTACATCTTTTGGAAATTTGTACATATTTCTTACTATCGACTACGCCTCAAAATGGGTCGAGGCCATTCCATGCAAGACCAATGACAATAGAATTGTTGTGAAATTCCTTAAAGAAAACATCTTTTTGAGGTTCGGTGCATCTACACAATAATCAGTGATAACGGAACCCATTTTTGCAATCTTTCTTTTGAAACTTTAATGATGAAATGCTCGATAACCCACAAGTTATCCAATCCTATCATCCTCAAACTTGTAGCCAAGTTGAAGTTTTAAATCGTCAAATAAAACAAATCTTGGAGAAAACAGTTAACAAAAATCAAAAAGATTGGTCTTAAAATTGACCGATGTGCTTTGAGCTTAACGTATTACTTTTAAAACTAACCTTAAGATGACCACATTTCGTTTAGCTTATGGTAAAGCTTGCCATTTACTGTTGAAATCGAAAACAAAGCGTCGTAGGCTATAAAGAACTTAAACTTTGACCTTGAGAAAGCTGGTGAAAACCAAAATTTGCAACTCAACAAACTAGAAGAACTTAGAAACAACACGTATGAAAATAAGAAAATTTACAAAGAAGAACAATTTTTTTTCATGACAAGTCAATCTTAAGAAAAACATTTTCACCAAACCCAGAAGTTCTTTTATATGACTCTATGCTTCACTTATTCCCTGGAAAACTAAAATTGAGATGGATCAGACCATTTATGGTATGAACTGTTTTTTCATATGGTGCCATAGAAATGCATAATCTTAGGGATGGATCGATTTTCAAAGTCAATGGTCATCGTTTTAACCTTTCTTGGAATTGCTAAGTAATCAAGAGGAGGAGCCCATGATTCTTCATGAGCCATGCTACATCTAGTAAGAAAAGTTTACCTCTTTTGTAAATATGTACATATTTCTCCCCGTTACATTCATTATATCATGCATTGACTGTGGGGACACGGTTAAAATCAAGTGTGGGGAGGAGTCTCATCTTCATTTTTTAAATTTTCATGGCATTTTTGAATTTTCATTTTCTTTCCAAAACTCAAAATTTCTAAAACAAAATCTCAAAACAAAATTTTATTTTAGCATCTTGATTTATTTTTGAAGAAACACCATATGATAGTACAAGTTTTGGTTATTAAATTGAAATCTTTGAAAATTTATTTGTCTTAACAAAAATAAAATTAAAGTTTGATTACAAGTAATGATGGTTTTACTAGTATATTGGAAGGTTCATGGGTGATAATTATGAACTATATCCTAACTGAAATCTTCGTTTAATAAGTGGTTGATTTAAAGTAAATGCAATAATATTTTAAATCTTTTAAGTTAAGATGTACTGAGATGATATTGTAAAACTCTCTTTATAAAAAAAATAAAAATAAAAGAAAAATCATGTTGTATATATGTATATATTTTATTAACACCTAGAGTCATGCGTTCATATGCAAGTGTGTACACTTGCCATGATCTGTACCCTTCTCACGTAATCCCGAATGGAAGTGCATGATCGGTATATCTGACCTTAGTTTATCTGAGTTAGGTGTATGTATATATAAAAAATCAACTAATAACGCCTATAGTCGATAGGTGTACACACTTGTGTGTTCACTCGCCACGCTCTGAATTCACCTCATGTAAGCCCGAAAGGCGGTGCATTGGTCACCTCAGTTTTCTGAGTTAGGCATATGTGAATATTGTTAATACCAATAAAATTTTCAAACAAAGAGAGAGTAAGCAATTGAAATCCAAGCACTATTTTCACTTATGTGATTTGACTTGTTATTCAAAAGAAATGAAAATATCACTTTGGAAAACTTTGATATTGAACTAAGGATCTATTTTATATTTGCATTATTTAATCAACCAAAACAACTAGCCAAACTAGAGTCTAATTGTTTAGTATCCACTGAAAACACTCACGAGACAACACTCGTCCTACTAGGGACATTTAGAGGTTTAATGGCTTGTTGCATACACTCAATGCAATCGTATTTCCTACGAAAACGGATTTATCTCAGCTTTTCTTTATTCGAGGACGAATAAAAAGATAAGTGTGAGGGTATTTGATGTGCTCGTAAATGTGTTTTTTACATCCATATTTAATCTATATTTATTTAAATAAATGTCATAATAGGATATTTTACATGTTTAAAACCAAATTTCAAAATATGATTTCCAATCATCATTCTTGCATCAATATGGGGGAAATAGTAATTTTACGCATGATTTAATTTTGAGAATATTTAATTGCACATTTTCTTTTTAATTAAAGAAAATTTTGGATGGAAGTATGAAGGTGTCTCATGGAAATATGATGCATAAGGATGGAAACAAAGAAATGAAGATGTAAATAATTCAAACTCATGCATTATGGATGACCCCACCTACCCACTTACCTTAATCTACAAATATAAGCTAATGCACAAGTTAGTGGAGGTAAAGTTTCATGCAGACTTGATGATAGATTGATTAGAGACTAATGATGACTTGGTGGCCACACTTCCTAAGGGGTATTTCGGAAAGTCCCTAAAATATGAATTAAGTTTTTGTGCATGTATAAATAACCCTCTTATGTTCATGTAATGGATCTTCTCTTTTAATTACTTAGGAAATTAGCATGAAAGTTGTAGCCTCAAAGTTAATGAAAAAAAAATGGCTTCCTAATCCTCTTGTTCTTTTACTTCTATTCATTTTCTTGTTCATTTTTATTTACATGCTCTTTCATTTCATGTTAGTGGATTAGTTTTATTTTTATGCAAATAGTTTAGTTCTTTTTTATTTTAATTAGCACTTACCTTCATTACTATTGTTTAAATGTTGACATTTACCTATGTTGATTTGGTAACACAAATGAGTAGCTAAACCCCTTCAATTTAGGTGTAATGAAGCTCTCTAAAATTAGGTAAATTCAACATAATTTGTGAATTATGGTCTCTTTCATGATTCATGAAAAGTGAATTTTGATGTAAGTTTATAAAAATGAATTTTAATAGCCTATGTTGTGTTTGCAAATAGGCTATTCTTACTCAAATATAAACACAATTTACACCATCATTTTACTAATTTATTTTTGATTTCGAAATTAAAGTAGAACCAAAATTTGATGATATATGTTACTAAATACAATAATAAATAGATCATACTTAAACTAGCTTTTGCTTTGACTTCATTTTCACGAGAATTGATAAGTGGCTTTGTTTGCTGTATTATAGTTTGATGGTTTAAGTTATGTTAATTAGTAACATAAATAAACCGTACTTATGATAAATACATCACTAGTTCCATTTAAGATCAAAATAGAGAGCATAGATTATTTTTATATTGATATACAAAAATATGAGGGTGGATTTGCCTTTAATTTTTTTTCTAATATCATATTTTCAATCACTTTCGCTCTAGCCTTTTGTTTTACATTTTTTAGCTAATCACAACTTCAAATCTTTGTTTAATTTGATTGAATAGAAAATTTAAAATCTAAACAATTCCCTACAGATCGACCCGTGCTCGCTGCGTACTAAAATTGTACGTTGTGCGCTTGCGGTTAATTTTTAATTTAATTTTTTTCCTATTTTCTAATATGGTAGGAAATTGGTCATTAAACAGTGACTAATAGTTGTACTTAGAAAATAACAGGCTACATCCTCATATTTGAACTCCGACTAAGCAGAAGCCGCTATTTTTCTTCTTCAGACTGCAATAACTTCTTCATACTAACTCGAAAGCAGGCAAAACTTTGACAGATGAATTCTCATCTAAATTACGGACAATATGGTACACTCGGATACTTCATCTAGTGAGCGCATACTAAAGTTCTCCATGGAGACTCACAATTTACTTAGAAAATAAAATGCCACCACATCCCCATATTTGAACTCCGCCTAGTGAAGAAGCCGCTATTTTTTTTGTTCAGACTACAATAACTTCTTCATGCTAGTTCAGAATTCGACGAGACTTCGACTGATTAAATCCCACCTAAATTATGGACAATATAGTACACTCGGATACTTCATATTGAGAACGTATACCGTAGTTCTCCATGGTGACTGACAATCGTACTTAGAAAATAATAGGCTACTTCCTCGTATTTGAACTCCACCTAGGCTTTTTGTTCATACTGCAATAACTTCTTCATACTACTTCAATCGAGCGAAACTAAGACCAATGAACTCCCACCTAAATTACGGACAATACAGAACACTCAGATACTTCAGCTTATGAACATATGCCGTAGTTCTCCATGGTGACTAACGGTTGTACTTGGAAAATAACAGGCTACGTCCCCACTTCGATGCTCACTATAGTTCTCCATGGTGACTAATAGTCGTACTTAAAAATAATAGGCTACATCCTCATATTTGAACTCCTCCTTGGCGGAAGCCGCTATTTTTTTCTTTAGAGTGCAATAACTTCTTCATACAAACTCGAAATCTGGCAAAACTTCGACCGATGAACTTCCATCTAAATTACGGACAATATGGTATACTCATATGCTTCATCTTGTTAATGCGTATACTAGTTTTCCATGGTGATTAACAGTTGTACATAGAAAATAATAGGCTAAATCCCTGTATTTGAACTCCGCCTAAGCAGAAGATGCTTTTTTTACCGTACTATAATAACTTCTTCATACTAAGGCAGAATTGGAAGAAACTTCGACCGATGAACTCCTACCTAAATTACCAAACAATATGGTACACTTGGATACTTCATCTTGTGAACGCACACTGTTAATGCGTATACTAGTTTTTGCTCTAGTTTGATCGAGGAGCTTATTTCCGATTCGAAGGCGATTCTTTTGATCTGGGTTCATGTGAGGGTCAACGTGGGTATAGATGGCTTGTCGAGAGCCACAGCGGAGATCTCCAATGGTCGGAGTGACAGTGTACGTGCACCACGTGCACGTTGTATCTGGAAGACGAATAGAGTTGGGGAAGAAGCTTTGTCTTGGGTTGGTCATGAGATTTTTGCGATGTTGCCTCGAAGTCGTGGGCATCGCGGTGAGGTTCGTAGCAGGGTCAGGGATTTGGGTTATTGCTTGAGTTTTTAAGTTTCTCGACTCGAGTTGGTTTTTATAAGTATCAGGTTTCTTTTTAAAAAAAAGGAAGTGTTCCAGGTTTTTAAACAAAGAACATAAGTTTCCAAATGTTTCAAAGTTTAAAAGCAAAGTAAAAACAAGTTTTAAAGTTATGGAAATAGTGAGTTTTTAAAGACAGATGTTTGACAGAGTTTTTAAAAATATATTTAAAGTACATAAGTCTTTAAGTGATATGGTAAATAAATTTTCAAGTAATTATTTAGTTAATTTATTAAACAACTTTGAAAAAGGTTTCCAAAGATTTTAAATGTTTAAATTGTTTTGAGTAAAGTATATATTTTTAATCACATTATTAGTTCATAATGATCTTCTAATGAAGTTTAATGGTGTCAATAAGTAATTAATATAAATAAAGAATTTATCCACAATTAGTAAAGGTTGAGATTAATTAAGAGTAATTAATTAGTAAAATAAATAAAGTTAATTACTTATTACAATTAAGGATAATTACGTAATGAAGTAATTAATGGATAGTTAATGAATGTAAGGTGAATCATTAACTAATGATTAAGTGATAATTAATCAATTAATGTAATTAATTCAAGTTAGTTAATTAGTTTAATTAATTTTTAAAAAAATCACTTAATGAAGATTAAATTGGTAATCAAAGGATAATTACTTAGTACGTAATTAGTGGATAATTAATGAATGTAATTGAAAGATCATTAACTAATAATTATGAGTTGATTTATTTAATGTAATTAAATTAAGATAATTGGTTTGTTAATTACTTAATTAATTTAAGGTTAAATTAAAAAAAGTAATTAAAGGTAATTAATTAAGGAGTAATTAATTATTGGAAGTAAGTAAAGGGATTAATTACTCAATGTAATTAATTAAGTTAATGTGATTAATTTAAGTTAATTAACTAGTTTAATTAATTAAAGATAATCACTTGATGATTGGTTAAGTATAATTACTTAATGTAATTAATAAGTGTAATTACTTAGTGTAAGTAATTAATGGGTAATTACTGGATGTAATTAATTAAAGAGGAATAACTTAATGGAAAGTAATTGAAGAATAATTTTTTAGTGGAAGTAATTAAGGATAAATTACATGGTGAAATTAATTAATTTTAGGAATTAATTAATTAATTTAAAGATAGTTAATGACTGAATATGATTAATTCAAGTTGAGTAATAAATGTGATTAATTAAAGTATAATTAATTAACTTAATTAATTAAGGATCAGTGTAATTAATTATAGTTAATTAATTTATGGAAGATATTAATTAAAGATCATTAATTAATGAGATAATTAAGGATTAATTAATTATTAAAGGATAATTAATTTGTGTAATTAATTAAATGCTAATTACTTAATGTAATTAAACAACAATTAATAAAGGATGATTAATTTAGATGAAATATTAAAGGATGATTAATTAATTGGTTTGAAATTAATTAATGGTTAAGTGGGCAGGATTTTTAGTATGGATATAATTAATTTAATTTATTTTAAATTAATTAGAGATAGTATAGCTAATTAATCTTTGCTTATGGATGATGGAATGATATGAATGCCTTGGATTATGTGATATCGCTAATATGTGATATGTTGATATGGGATGCTTTGGTTGAATTGTGATAATGTGGATTATCTATTTGTGATAATGTGAATTACCTATCTGTGTGAATATAGATAATAAATTGAATTGTTTAAACTTAAACAACTTGGACATTAAGATGGCGTTTTGGATTTCGATGAGACCGGGAACAGAGATCAAATCTGATATTCCAAACACCACATCGATCCAAATTAATCGTTAGGTCATGAAATCTCAAAGTGAAGATCGAGACGGAGTTTCAGAGTGCAAGGGTGATTGTCGTTAACTCTGAGGGTGATTCTAAAATGAGTGTTACGAGATAATGCTTCGGTTTCGTTCGAACCCGGAACGAACTTGTATGCATTGAATGCTTTTAGAACATCGTCAATGGAGGACGATGAGCATTCTAAGATAGATGTGTTCTATGAAGGTAATCGTAGCCTCAAGCCTCATCAACCGGGAATGGCTAAAACAGGGAGGTGCAGCAAGGCTAAGTGGGTAGCTCCCATGTAGGACGAGATTTTCCCATGTCTAGAGGTCCCTTTTGATTCAGCTATGTGGGCAGTTGGTCGCGGCAACTGCTGGGGTTGTCTTGTTGGGACTATTGAGTAAGGGATGGTTCTGGCCATGTGTTGCAGGGGATTTAGGGTGGATCCTCGGTACGGTGATCTAGGCCACGTACTGTGGCGGGTGGTACCCCAGTAGCCCTGCCATTGTATGAAATCCAAACTGCAATAAGTGCCATACGTTTTGATTGTGCCCAACTATGTTGGAACGTGAGATGTAAGTATTCCAGCTATTTCTGTATTTTACTTGAAAACCCTAGACCCTATTATAATATAACTAGACTTCCTATCAAATGTTTTGGTTATCGTAAGGTAAAAACTTTTCCGTGTTTATGTGTGGGAATCTTACGAGATACCTTTTGTCTTCAAAGGTTTTCAAAGTTAAGCAACTTTAACCCGTTTACTCACACCAGACCATATCTGACCCGGAATTTATTTTCCGTTTTATTAAACTCTTGGGTACTCGAAATTTTATGAGTAGCCAAGGTATTCAGGTTAGCTTTGACGAATTCTGGAGGAGATTTGGAGCAGGAGGCTTCGACGTATAGATATAATGGTTCCACTGTGTCTGTATCTCTATGATACCTTGAGTTGTATGATAGATAGGTGTTTATAACTGTCTAATTTGTGATGTATAAGCTGTGTATCTCTGATGTAAATGATAATATGTAATATCTTATGTAAATTAATATATTTTATTCGTTCCACTGAGAGATTCTGATATTGTTTAGTTCTTTCTTTTATCTTTTCTCCTTTTTATCCCTTTCTTAATAATGATGCGTCATTCTGTGGAATGAACGTCGAGTCATTACAAAGTGGTATCAGAGCGCTGGGTTGAGTAAATACCTAGGCTTTGAAGTGATTTCTTTCTTGAGAGAGCGTACTTGTAATTGATATATGTATGTATGTATGTATGTATGTATGTATGTATGTATGTATATAAATCTACCTAATCTGTTGGGTTACCTGTCTAGGTTTTCCAACATAAGTTCCAGAGGTAGGAGGGGTAATGGTGTGTTTAGAATGGCTACCACTAGTGGAAGAGGCCATATCTTGAGGTTGGAAGAGTGTCTGCCGAGGCTGTAGACTCAATACCGCCACGAGTGAGTTTTCCAGCTTGGTGTAAGGATTTCACCAATCTCTAAAGGAAACCTTTTAAGGTTCGGATTCCATCATTGAAGTGTAAGTTTAATCATGCTCGTGTGAGAGGATTTTCAGAAGTATGGATCTGTTGGTTGAGCAGAAGCAACTGATAGCATCTTGGCAACTTCAGGAAGGAGCAGCTGCGTGGTGAGATGCAGTGACCATGGATGTTTTCGAAGGTGTTTTCTTTTGGAGGAAGTTTTAAGGAGCAGTTGATACCTTCCACAGAGAAGACTCGACTATGTTAGCAGTTTTCTGGATCTCAAGCTAGGGAGTTTGTCTGTATTGGAGTATGAGACTAAGGTCTATGAGTTTCTTCGCTTCGGACATGGTCTCATTGTCACCCCCTTAAGAAGAATAAGTTTTTTGTGCTTGGTTTGAGGCCTGAGTTCTTGAGAAGATGTCCGCCCATCTCGAAGACTCTTTTGTAGAATTAGTAATATGATTTTGAGGATCGAGGAGCTTATGGATAAAGAAGTCTTTGGTTAGCTGTGGTAGCAGTGCAGCTTGGAGATGTTTTGTGTGCTATCAGAAAGATCGTCTGGCTAAGCAGTGTTATTAAGGTGGAGTTTGGAAGCAGCAGTGTGGACCCATTTCTTCGAAGATTCATAAGTCTTTGTGGTTTTACTATGAACATTCCGGGCAGATGGTGAAGGCTTGTCCATTTCTTCTGGAAGCTCAGCAGAGCAGGATAGTTGAAGGTGAACCATCGGTTTTCCTGGTAGATAAGGCATTCATGAAGGATTAACCTTGTTTCGAAAAGTTGTTCTAGTTTGTGAAGGGAGAAAAGTTTCTTTGAAATCTGAACTGGATAAAATCGCAAAAGTGACTTGCGATTAGTTTGGGAGTTCATCTTGAGTAATCTTTTGCTTGAGATTGAGGAATCTCAAGTAGAGTAGAAGCTATCAGAGTGATCATAGATTTTCTCGGATGTCCTCGAGGAGGTCAAAAGTTTGTCTGCATCTGGAGTTTGAGTTCCGTATCAACTTGGTTCTAGAAGCGATACCGATGGTTAGCCTGGTAGTAGGATGGTTCTTAGAGAGGGAAGAATTGGTGTTGCAGTTTAGAAATTTTTGGAAATGGATTGTTGGATCTAGTTTTCAAGTTTGGATTCTGCTGCAAGGTTGTGTGACTGAGTCGGACGGGTCACTAAGATTTTATGGATCTGATGAACCTGTCTCCAGGATATGTTGGATAAGTTTGTGCTCGTATTCATCGATGGCATTTTCCCTACTCCAGATCAGAGTTGCGCAGCGGAAGCGAGGTAGCGGTTGTTCTAGAGTAGAGTTTGTGTTTTTGGATTTTCGGAAGATCTTGGAAAGATCATCTTGTTGAGTTGGATCCGAAAATCGTCTTTTTCTTGGTCCAGATTTGTTTTGAGAAGCATCAGCAAAAGGTTGAGCTGATCAGGAAGAAGGAAGGCAGCTCAGGATCATCAGAAGAATTTTGTGGATAAGAGACGGAGAAATTTGGAATTTGAAGTTGGAGACTTCGTTGTTGTTAAGGTTTGGTAAGACTGGGAAGCTAGCTCCGGAATATATTGAATCTTTCCATGTGTTCGAGAGGATAAGTTCTTTGGTCTACAACATTGAATTGCCAGTTCGGATGGCTAGGATTCAAAGTATTTCACATATCTCTGAGGGAGTACGTGTATAACCATTATTGGTTTTGGAACCAGCTGTTTGGGAGGATTTGGAAGTTGAGCTGGACTTGAGTGTAATCTGATATCTTGTTCAGATTTGTAGATCGAGGTTAGAGGAAGCTATGGATCTGTATAGTGTATCTAGTTAAGGTTTTATTGAGCGAGTATCCTAGAGATTTGTACTTGGGAAACTCTTAATAGTATTAGGAAGGTCTATCCTGCTTTGTGTCAGGATAACTAGGTTTGTTTGTTTAAATAAATTGGTTGCTATGGCTATTAGAGTATGATTGATATGTATGCTTTGTTAAAAATTAAAACCTTTGTTGGATTATTGAATTATCTTTGCTTTTAAATTTCGAGAACGAAATTCTTTTAAGGGAGGAGGAATGTGATGACCCGAAATTTTGGGCAATATCAATTTAATAATCTTTATTAATAATTAAATTGGCCTGATAATTTTCTTTTATAATTTAAATTTAAATTGTTAAGTTTATTCTTTTCAAATCTAGATAAAAAAATATTTTCTATTTATAATGTATATTTATGTATATATGTTATAAATAGAAAGTCTTTGTTTTTAATAAAAGATATGATCTCAAATTATAATATATATGAATGTATATATTGTGATTTGAAGTTATTTAATAATATAATTTTCATAGTTGATATAAAAATCTATTCTAATTATAATATATATTTTTGTATATGTATTGTAAATAGAAAGGCTTGATTTGAATTTAATTAATAAAAAATGTTTTAAATTTTAATATATATTTTGTGATTTGGGAATTATATTAAATTCAATATAACACTTTTCAAAAAGCTATTTAAAGTTTATTATTATTTTCAAAACACTTAAAGTAAATATCTATTTATCTAAAAAGTATAATAGTTTTAGTTTGAATAAAAATTAATTAAAAGTTCATTTCTTCTGTTTCAAATATTCTTTCTTTTAAAAATTTAATATGAGACAATTTGGTTTGTAAATACATAAAAGCTAAAATAAAATCCACAAACATATAAACATATAATACATTAATTGATTCAAAGATAAGTAATTTATAAATAAACATTTCTATAAATTCACATTTTTGTGTATATATATAAAGATTTAAAAGCTTATTGATAAAAATATAAACATTATATACATTGAAATATAATACATAAATATATATATACACACACTTAAATAATTTAATAAAAAGAAAATTGTAAACACTTGTTAACATTTTAAGTTAGCTTTTAACATTTGTAACTTGAGATTGATGCAATAAAACAAGTGGCAACCTTATACTTTACCTTAAAATTAAACTATAAATTATGCAGTGTTAGGGAGAAATATGGTTTTCATTTCCATATCAAAATTGTCTCAACTTTTTTTCCTCTTCATCTTTTCAAAATTTAAATAAAGCCTGAAACCAAAAACAAACTGAAAACTTAAAGCAAATATTACTGGATCAGACAACAAGCTTAACACATTTCAAATTCAACTCAACAGTAAGTAATCAAATAAATCAACTAGACATCAAGCTATAGGAATCAACTCAAATGCAATCAAAAACATAGAAACAGTTCCAAATTTAAGCCTGAAGTACCTCTGCTTCACTGTTCTTATTTTTGGTGAGTATATATTTAAAAAAAATAGATTTAAAACTTGTGATTAACCGGGATGTATGTGATGATTTATGTAGTGATATAGTATGCAAATGTTTGAGAAGATGAATGCATGTATATAAGTATTTAATGCCTGTGTGTTGTTTGCATGTGTATATACATAGATAGGCTCTATTGTGTGTTTACAGGTTTTAATTCCTAAATAAATCCAATATCTCGTTACAAAATCATTATTAGCTTTTGATTTGCAAATGAAAAATGATTGAAATTTTGCAATATCGCTATTAAAAATAATTCCAGGAACTTATATTTAATATTTACCTCCAAAATTTCTAAATAACATTAATATATATATATATATATATATATTTGGTTCAAAAATTAATAAATTCAATTTCAGATTTAGATTGTATGATTAAATTTGCAGTAGAAAATCATGAATTTTAATATTAATATCATGATTTTTAGTTTGGTAGTCATTGGGATAATCTACATTGAATGGAATGGGTAACTTCGTCGATTGTCGGTGATTGACACGATATCGTGGGACGAGGTCGCTGTCGTGGGTAGCTTTTGGGGTAATGATCTGTAGGAAAATACTGGTGGAATTTATCATCAGCCGTGGAGGTCTTAGAATGGCGAAGTAGGGTTAAGTGGTGGGGTTTGGTTATCGGAGTTGTCGAGGCTTGTACATCGTTGACAAGGGACCGTAATCGATCGCGATAGTAGGAAACGGAGCTGGAAGTCGAGGCGGTGCTTCGATGAGATTGGTGAGTTTTCTAGTGGCATAGTTCGTCGGCTATTAAGGATTTTCCCATTGAGGTTTTTGCTCCAGTTTGATCGAGGAGCTTATTTTTGATTCGAAGGCGATTCTACTGATCTGCGTTCACGTGTGGGTTAGCGTGGGCATAGATGGCTTGTCAAAAGCCGCAGCGGTGGTCTTCGATGGCCGGAGTGACGGTGTACATGCACCACGTGCACGTTGTATCTGGAAGACGAATGAAGTTTGGAGAAGAAGCTTTGTCTTGGGTTGGTCATGAGATTTTTGCGATGTTGCCTCGAAGTCGTGAGCATCCCGGTGAGGTTCGTAGCAGGCTCGGGGAATTTGGGTTATTGCTCGAGTTTTTAAGTTTCTCGACTCGGGTTGGTTTTTATAAGTATCAGGTTTCTTTTTTTTTAAAAAAAAAGAGGAAGTGTTTCGGGTTTTCAAACAAAGAACTTTAGTTTACAAATGTTTAAAAGTTTAAAAGCAAAGTAAAAACAAGTTTTAAAGTTATGGAAATAGTGAGTTTTCAAAGATAAATGTTTAACAAAGTTTTTAAAAATTATTTAAAGTAGATAAGTCTTTAAGTGGTATGGTAAATAAATTTTCAAGTAATTATTTAATTAATTTATTAAACAACTTTGAAAAAGGTTTACAAAGATTTTAAATGTTTAAAATTTAATGTTTAAATTGTTTTGAGTAAAATATATATTTTTAATCACATTATTAGTTCATAATGTTCTTCTAATGAAGTTTAATGATGTAAATAAGTAATTAATATAAATAAAGAATTTATCCTTAGTTAGTAAAGGTTGAGATTAATTAAGAGTAATTAATTAGTAAAATAAATAAAGTTAATTACTTATTACAATTAAGGATAATTACTTAATGAAGTAATTAATGGATTGTTAATGAATGTAAGGTGAATCATTTACTAGTGATTAAGTGATAATTAATTAATTAATGTAATTAATTCAAGTTAGTTAATTAGTTTAATTAATTTTTAAAAAATCACTTAATGAAGGTTAAATTGATAATCAAAGGATAATTACTTAGTATGTAATTAGTGGATAATTAATGAATGCAATTTAAAGATCATTAACTAATAATTATGATTTGATTTATTTAATGTAATTAAATTAAGAAAATTGGTTTGTTAATGTAACGACCCGTAAATTTTCAATAATTAAATTTGGTTATTTTAATAAAAATTGAGTAATTAAATTTAGAAGAAACAAAAACTTTATAATTTAATATTGAAATGAACGCTGAAATGAAATATAGCAAGGGTAATTAAAACTAATTATTAGTAATTTGAATGAAATCCTAATAAATGAAGTAGTGAAAATGTTATACTTGGCTATAAATTGAACAAAATTGATGAATTAGTATAAAATTTATGATAGTTGGATAAGAACAGTGTTATAAAATCAATTTTGTGACTTAATATGGGAAGGAATAAAAATTTGTAATCCGTTAATGAATTTATAATAGGTATGAAATGTAAGAATGTTGATGTAAGCTAATAAATAACTACTTTAGCGCAATCCCAATTGATTAAAATAACTGTAAGGTCATAATTTGTTGTTTTTAGTAAATTTGGAAAATAAATTTCAATAAATGTAATAAAGTATTAGAAATGTATATTGTTTTCATAATATAATAGAAAGAAATGAAAACTTGTGACCTATGTATGGAATAATAACCAAAACAAGTGAAATAGTGTTAATGTATGTAAATTTGTAACAAATTGAATGGACTCCCATGTTAATTTGAAATTTATATATGTTACAACTTGGTTATGAATTCAATATAAGATAAGCAAGTCGAAATATTATAGTTTGTTTATAAATGAAATATAAGAAAACCAAATGTAAATATTGAATTAAGTAAGAAATAATACGGTGTTAATGAAAATTAATTAAAATTTGTGTTATATATGGAATTTTAACCTGTGTTGGTAAATAATAAACTCGTAAATGTAAGTAAAGGAAAATAAGTGACAATTAATATATGTTATTTATTGATTTAGCATGTTAAATAAAATTTGGAAATCAAATTGCAACTAAAGGAAATTAAGTAGTACGTTAATTGGAAATAAATTTTAATAAATGTTACATTAATGTGAAATGTAATAAAATGGTTAGGAGTTGTTAAATTTGGTATATTAAGATAATGAATGGAAAGAAAACAAGGTAACTAAGTTTATAGAATAGTAATGAACTTAATAAAAGATTTGAATTAAAAGAAATCAATCCATTGAAATCCAAATTATAATAAGTGTAATTATTGTAGCAATTGAAATTAAAGGTTATGCAATTTGAAATAAAGATAATATGTGAAAATTTATGTAATAGTTTTGAATCCAATGTTAAATCCATCTATTTGACAATAATGAATGGAATAATTATTGATTGATTTAATTAAATGGAGTTCTTGGGAATTTTATTTATAAATTCTGAATTCAATAAAGTGAGGTTAACACTGAAATTTGGTAAATTAATTAACTTTAAATTGACATCTAAATTTCTTAAATTAGTGTGAATGATTTGGAAATATAAAAATGATAAGAATTGTCAATTTTAGAATTTGAATTGGAAATTTGATTTAATTAATCAATTATTAATTTATTTATTTAATGTAAAATAGCCATTTTGGCCACTGACTCAGACTTCGATGAACGTAGTTTCATCGGATCCGTAACGGTGAATAATTGTAGGATTTCAAGTTTCGTAGCGATCTGACTTGTCGTTTGATCGTACGGACTCGAAACGCCTTGAAATCAATGAAATTGAAATCAATTGAAATCAATTTGAAATAAATTAATTTTTGCATAACTTCTTCATACGACGGAATTTGGACTTGAAACCTATTCCATTGCGTTTAAAATATTTTAAAACATCTATTTTGATATATGGGTTGACCCAATTTCGTTCCAGAGTCAGAACGGTCTTTTCGGGCCACTTTATCATTGAACGCGTATATCAAATCGGGTCCATCTATTCTATTTCAAATTTGTCTATAAATACCCTGTTATAAACCCTAGCCTTTCTATTTCTCATTTTCCTGCACATATAATTCAGATGTTCCTCCTCCTCAACGGCAGACAAAACAAAAATTCTCAATTCCAATTTCAAATAAAATCCAAAGCCAAAATTTCAAACTCTTCAAACCATATCATTTTTATATCGTTGGAAAGCTCTCGAAGAGAGCAAGTCAAAAATGGGATTCGTTTTCTGATCTAGGTTACGATGTGGCCAGAATTTGATGATCTATTTTTGGCCATTTATTCGAGCGCGATCATCCACGACGGATCGTCAAATCAATGTTACTTTTGGGTAGAGGGTAACGAGTGGAGGCCATCGGTGTAGGTAGTGTGGCGATTCAACGGTTAGATCGACCGGAATAATTGGATTAGGGTTTCATGAAGGGGCGGCGGCTGTGCATTTTTGGGCAAAGGTCGGCGATTGATCGAGTGCCGCGTGGCATGGGGGAAGCCGGGGAGGCGGCATGGCGATGTCAGGAGGGTGCGGCGTGGCGCGTGGCAGGTGTAGGCGCGAGATCGAATGGGTGAATGGCGGCGCTTTGTGCTTTCGAACGAGATGTTGTTTCGGCCTGATACTGTAGCGCATGAGATTGAAAGATGGTGACATGTACTTTTTTCCTTTCTTTTCTATTTTATTTGTTTTAAAACTTTAATCGTATAACTTCAAACTGATATAACTTCTGTGTGTGATATCTGTTTTGGGCGTGGTTTTCTCTGCTAGGTTCGTATTGGAATTCCGGATATTTTGGCGCTAGTTTGGACGAATTCTGAGGCTGTTCAATTTTTGGGTTTAAATTGGATTTAAATTCAAAAGGTCAGTGTTTTAACCCACTCACAACTTCTAATTTTTTTTAATGTTTGTTAAATTAATTTTTGATGTGATTAGAAATTAATTTATTGCTATTTGGTATATTTTTATCATCATTCCAGTTAAAATTGAATTTATTGAATTAAATTGGCATTCATTTATTATTGCATATAAACTGCCAGTTAAATTAATTTATCATTGAATATAAACTGCCGGTAATTGCTTGTTATTTATTTCTATTTTACATTGATGTTATTGTTTGAATTGGATGATGATTGCGATAAATGGTTGATGGTTGATATTGGGTGAATGGATGCTGTATTGTATGTTGTTATAGACTGCAAGTTGTTATGCATTTTATTTCATTCGAGATTGTGGTTTGAAATGATATATGACCTTATTTTTATTTTAAATTACGGATTGAAATGATAAATATCCGTATTACTTGACCATATGGTAGAAAATTTTATACAGACACTATGGTATATATATATAAATATTTTGAAATGATTTCTATGGTTTGGTAAAGAAATATATGGTTTTATGAGATATTGATTTGGCTAATTATATAAATATTTTTATATATAGTTAAATTTTTGGTTTAAGCTATGTATAAAATTGGGTTAAAGAATAAAATAAGTTAAATAAAAAGGTTTGATTTTATTAAGAATTATACGGTTAAGTAGCTGTATAAAAACTATTCTATATATAGTTACAATGGCTTAAATAAAACCGAGGTTGGAAGATAAATATGAAATTGGTGTGAATTAAATTATTTAAGAAATTTACTCGAATAAATTTGATTTGAAATTGAGATACATTTGAGATTTTATGAAATTGAATTTATTTAAGAATAAACCAACAGGGTTGATGTGAAATTTATCAAATTGGAAATTTTAAAAGGTATAAAAATTATAACTTGATTTTTGGGTCTAGGTGAATTAAATGATTATTTCAAGTATAATGAATTGAAGGCAATATCTAGTTACTTGTAATTTGAGTCTTATTTAAATGATAAGGGGTTTATTATGAAAAAATATTTCAAAACTAAATAATAGAAAATTTAATTGTTGAATCGAAATTATCAAATTTAGTTTTGAAATTTTGGAATAATTAAAGCCATGAAATATAGCGAAATTGAAATGTTTATCGAAACTAAAATGTTTCGAAGTTATGAATTTCACAGTATTATGTTTTAAAGGTGTTAAAATTTCAAACGTTTGGTTTCGAAGTGTAAAATTTGAAAGTGCTATGATTTTGAAAAGGGATATATTTGAAATAAAATGATATTATATTGATTTGAAATAAAAAGGATATCATATTGATTTGGTTTTAGAATGAAAATTATATCGTATTTATATGGTTTTGAAATTGATATTATATTCTGGTTTAAAAAGTATAAATTATCTTGAAATGATCGCGGTGTTAAAATAACGGTTGGTTGTTAAAGAGACCGGGATCGGAAGTTTTCATACCCTCTGCCAACTCCAAAAACCACTTTAACAACCGTGTACGCGGTGGAGATTCCAGAATGAAGTAGGATGGCGGCGACGTTCTATTAAGGTATATACGTGGACCCGACTTCATGAGTTGGCATAAGGTGGCTAAAGCAGGAGCGATTGACGGGCTAATGAGGTTGCTCCTTTGCTCGGACACATCCCTTCGATATTATACTCTGACTTTTGGATTGATTCGGTGGCCCTTTTATTTTTTGATTTGGGGGTGTGGCTCGAGGTGGGCGGTAGCTGCGCGTTACGCGTTACCACCGGCCCGGAAGCGTAATTGGTATATCTACCCTGGCATTGCCTAGTTGTGTCGTGTCACCTACCCTAGCGTGCCTTGTACGAGTTTGTTTTTCTCCCGTAGCCCATGGAGTATTTAGGGTAGTCTCCCGATCTGGAGATGCGCTGGCACTGGATGGACTACTTGGACTATTACGTGTTAAGGTGGAAAATGTAAAGCCTTAATGCTATTTAAAAGTTAGTTTATTTTATTAATAGAAATTATTATAATAGCGAAATATTACCACATAGTAAATAGTTTAACGGATCCTTAGGAGATGTGAATCCCGAGCATCTCTAAAGTTACTGCACTCACGTTAGACACTGGATAGGAGATGTCAAATTCCGTAAACTTCTCTGACGCCGTTCCACTCATATTATTTACTGTTGATTTAACTTACATAAGATCTTTTAGTTCTGACTCGATTGTTTTGTCTTTTCCTTTCGCTCGGGTCAGCCTGAGCATTTCAGGATTTTGAAGACCGTATTCTGGAGGGCGAAGACGAAGATTTATTATTATTTATTTTTGTAACGATCCAGAATTTTTATTAATTAAAAATTGAATATTTAATTAATTTTAAATATTAATAAGTGAAATTTATAAGTCGAATAAATTTTATTTCGAATAATTGGATTTAATTGAATAATTAAATCGATAATTTAATATGTTAAATTATGGAAATTATTGAAAATTGGGTTAAATATGATTGAAAATGATTTGTAAAATTTTATTTTATCATATTGAAGTTAGAATGATATTTTAGAACTTTTAAAATCGAATTAAAATTTTATTTGTGAAAATTGAATATTTTAATATTTAATCGACTAGTGAAATTAGTCAATTTTTGAACAGTCTCAGAATTGGACGAAACTAGTTCCATTGGATCCGTAATAGTTTTTTATTATCAGATTTCAATTTTCGTAGCAATCGGAGTTGTCGTTTGATCGTGGCAGCTCGAAACGCATCGAAATTGTTTTTAATATTAATTCGGCGAGTTAAAATAGCCATTTTTCAAAAAGTCTCAGAATTCGACGAAACCAGTTTCATCGGATCCATAATGTTATATGTTATATGGTTTCAAATTCGTGTCAATTGGATTTATCGTTTGTCCAGTGCAAGCTAAAACGCCTAGAAAATCGTTTAATCGGTTTAATTTTAAATCGAACGTTTATTGCCATAACTCACTAACGGAACGCGAGGTAAACCTATTTCATTGTGTCCGGAACGCGAGGTAAACCCTAGAAACGCTGGTCACCGTGCGTAAATCGGAGTCCGAAAATTCCGAAATGAATAGTGTTTCGTTCGATTTTCTATAAATAGACCTTAAATTCACAAATTTAATAAAAATAAAAACCCTAACCCTAAACCCTTTCAGCCGCCTCCATCTATAACCTATGGCCGAAATCATCTCATCTTCCTCCCTCAAATCCTCCAAATCCATCAACCAATTCAAGAATCCTTCAACATGAAACTTGTAAATCTCCTCGAGTACTTCATGTTCAACGGCCATGAGAGCGTATTTGTTAGTGAATATAAAACTGTTTTGTATTGTGTTGACTTATCGGTTGATTGTTTATAGATTCTGGTCGATGTAGTCTAGCTAACTATCGTAGATAGGGGTTTCTAAACTCTTAAACAAGATAAACCGACACGATATTGTTTTAAATTGGGTAAATGAAATAATTTTTCCTTGATTATATTTTATATATAAAGAAATAATTTTTCAGAATTATTAAAGTGTATATAAGTTGATTGTTTGGTTATTGAATAAGATGTTTGAATAATCTAAATAAAAGAATAATTGTATAAGCAAAAGAATTATAAGAATTAAATTATAATTAAAGTGATTTATAATTGTGAAATAAACTTATATATATATAAGAAGTGAAACTATATAAATATATTTATGAATATGAGTTGTAAAAAAAAATGAATTTAAAGTTAAAGGAAATATAACTTAAGAGATGTTGAATGAAGTTGATATTGGTATCAAAGTAAATTAATAAAGTTAAGTGATAGATATGAACTTGAGTTATATAAATGAAATTCAACTATAGAAATTGAATTGAATGAATGGATTAAATGTTAATCAATTGAATGTAAATTAATTGATATGGAATAATGGATATAAGTGTTAATTCATTAAAATCTAATGTTATTGAAAGTTGAAAGATTGAATGCAAATCAATTTAATTAAACCAATTGAAAGTAAAGGTGTTAAACCAAATTGAATGAATATAAGCAAAGAAATTTGGTTGTAACTGATATACATTGGTTGTTATATGATTGTTAGTTGATTGTATGTAATTCATTAAGTATTAATGAAATTGAAAGCTAAAGTAATTGGAATTCAATTGGAAGTTAAGTGAATCTTAAATAGAATTGAATTTGATTGGAAGTGAACCAACTTGAATATGAATTAGTGAATATAAACTAATTAAGAATGAATGTTAGTAAAAACATCCACTGTTAATAAATCAAATGTGATTAAATTTAAAACCCAATTCATTGAATATTAATGAGAATATGAATGAATATTTATTGGTTATGGATGTTAGTTGGTTGATGGTTGAATTTATTGCTTTTACTGCATTTGCTATGTTGGCATATATAGTTATTATGTTGCTATATGTTGTATATCGATACTATTGTCTATATGCATGATTCTCATATTATTTATTGAGTGTTTAGTAGGTGCGGATCGCGTTTGCTTCGCATTTGGAGCTCGCTTTCGTGCTATATTAGCCGTATATGCTCGCTAATAAAATATAAGGTACATATCTCGGATTAAATATCGTACTTTTACTCTTTTTCCCTGCGGGATGCCCCATTACTTGATGAGATGTATATTTGTGATATATATACTGTCATTTTTTTTCCGGATCGAACCGCGCAAAGGAGATTATGGCGAATTTTTCTGAAAATTTAAGGCGTTAGAAAAATTTGGGAAAAATTGGAAAATTTTGAAAACTATAATTTTGATTTGGAATTGAAAGTTAAACAATAGTAGTTTGTTTTTGAAAAGATAACTAAGTATGATTTGAAAACTTAGTAAAGTTATTGTAAGAAGTTTAACTACGGATTTTGGAAAGTTAATAGATTTTGTAACTTTTCTTACTTGGTAATTTCGAGGACGAAATTCTTTTAAGGGGGGAAGTATGTAACGACCCAGAATTTTTATTAATTAAAAATTGAATATTTAATTAATTTTAAATATTAATAAGTGAAATTTATAAGTCGAATAAATTTTATTTCGAATAATTGGATTTAATTGAATAATTAAATCGATAATTTAATACGTTAAATTATGGAAATAATTGAAAACTGGGTTAAATATGATTGAAAATGATTTTTAAAATTTTATTTTATCATATTGAAGTTAGAACGATATTTTAGAACTTTTAAAATCGAATTAAAAGTTTATTTGTGAAAATTGAATATTTTAATATTTAATCGACTAGTGAAATTAGTCAATTTTTGAACAGTCTTAGAATTGGACGAAACTAGTTCCATTGGATCCGTAATAGTTTGTTATTATCGGATTTCAATTTTCGTAGTAATCAGAGTTGTCATTCGACCGTGGCAACTCGAAACGCATCGAAATTGTTTTTAATATTAATTCGGCGAGTTAAAATAGCCATTTTTCAAAAAGTCTCGGAATTCGACGAAAACAGTTTCATGGGATCCGCAATGTGATATTATTGTATGGTTTCAAATTTTGTGTCAATTGGATTTATCGTTTGTCCGGTGCAAGCTAAAACGCCTAGAAAATCGTTTAATCGGTTTAATTTTAAATCGAACGTTTATTGCCATAACTCGCACAGATGACCGAATTAGCTTCCGAAACCTATTCCATTGTGTCCGGAATGCGGGGTAAACCCTAGAAACGCTGGCCACCGCACGTAAATCGGAGTCCGAAAATTCCAAAATGAATAGTGTTTCGTTCGATTTTCTATAAATAGACCTTAAATTCACAAATTTAATAAAAATAAAAACCCTAACCCTAAACCCTTTCAGCTGCCTCCATCTATAACCTTTGGCCGAAATCATCTCATCTTCCTCCCTCAAATCCTCCAAATCCATCAACCAATTCAAGAATCCTTCAACATGAAACTTGTAGATCTCCTCGAGTACTTCATGTTCAACGGTCATGATCGTTTCTGGTGTTATAAATCGACGGCAAATTGCATATAAAGGCCGCGTGTTCGTTCTCGAATTTCGTGCCATAGGCGCGACCGAGTGGGGCCGCAGCTTGGCCGTGGGTGGCTCTGGGGGAGGCGCACGTGGTGGAGCTCCTTGATCGTGTTCATGTTGCTCGTGAAAATCGAAAAAATTAACCCTAATTTTGTAAAGTGGGTTCGGCTATTCCTGTTCGCACATGAACGAGGAAGGAGAAGGGGGAGGGGTACGCACGGCTTGGATTTGCAGTGGAAGGATCATGCGGCTATGATTGAGTGAAGGTTAAAAATATAAATAATATTGTTGTAAATTTATAAATATAAAATCGTGAAACTTGTAAAATTCATAACTTTTTCATACGAGGTCGAAAACGCGCGAAACCAGTTGCGTTGGAATCGTATGGACGAGCACTATGCTATGGAATTGGATTGGAGTCGTTTGGAGTTAGTGAGAATTTCGGGTAAAATTAAACGTCCGTTTCATTTTATTCGAAATAAATCGCTAAAACGAAATTGAAATCAAGGTGAGAACTTCTCACTCAATCGAATCAGTTTCGATTTTAATTTTAAATAGTTATATTTAAAATATTTGAATGCATGTTTGAATGATGATTGTTATCTATTGATTGTTAAAATAGACATTATGCGCCGTTAGTAAGCGGATGTTATTTATTAAAAACATATACCGCGAATATTTCATAAACAGTGAAATTGGTATTATATATAATAGCAATATATATATATATTGGCATATGTATATATTGCAGTTATTGATTTCCCGCATTGTATAGCGGATGAGACCTTATTGCGCCGTCTATTAAGCGAATAACATTTTAAATCCCACATACCACGATATTTTCGTACTGGAATGGAATTGGTATTGTGCTAATGTTTATGGATGCAGGAAAACAGGTTGGAGGGATTCAACTGGATTCCTCAACAGTATTTATTTGATTTCAGATATTTTGATATTTGATGAATTATCATATCGATATATGATGTCGTTGTTGTCGTGATTGACTATTTGGTGTGTAGCATCATTGGACCAATTTTGGAATTTTAAAATGATTTTTAAAGTGATTTTTGAAAATATACTATATTTTTGGAATTGATTCATTTTAAATAAATAAACGATATAATTCTAATGTTATAAAAATTATGGTTTTTGAGAAATATAGTTAAAGGTTGATTTTTGAAAATATGAGGCTAGTGATTTTATAAAATAGTTTAATCGGGATTTTTGAATTTATTATAAAAAGTTGAAATATAGGATTTATAAAATTTGATTATTTTATAAATCAAAATGGTGAAATTATAAAGGAGGTTAAAGACGTTTTAAAAGAATAGTATAAATTGATTTATATAAAAGATTTATAAATTAAAGATATTGGAATTATAAAACGAGCTTTTATAAGTGTTAGAATGAATTGTGAATGAATTTCATAAATGAATGAAATTTATAGAATTATAAACGGTGAAGTTATAAATGGAATTTTATAAGCAGTAAGTTATAAAATTTGTAAAGTTATTTAAAATAATAGCTTTAGGTAAATAAATGAATCTTATAAGTTATAAGATTTATAATTTGGGAAGTTTAAAGGAACGATTTTGCAAACAAATAAATTATAAGCATTTAACTTATAATATGGACTTTCGGCATATAATTGAGTTATAAATCGAATAGGTTAATAAAGGAGATTTATAAAAGGAAGTCGTTATAAAACAAATAGAAATGGAATTTATAAACGTTGTTTTATAAATTCGCAAATGACTTATTTTGATAAATAAATTGTTGTAACTTATTTATGGAGTTATATTCACGTATTAGACAGTGAATAATCCTTTGAAATAAAATGAATAGAAATGATGAAATTGGTTAACGTAGTATATTCACGTTTTTGAATAGTGAATAATATGTGAAAGAAAATATTTTGGATGTGATGTTTTACGTAACATTCGTTTTGGCCCAAATAAATATGTTTAAGAGAATGATTTCCTTAATGAATGAAATATATACTTAATTTCGATTTAAGTATATTGAATATTTTCCAAGTGTAGAAAATAAAAAGATTGTGAATTACTTATTAAATAAGTATGGAAATGTTTTCCAATATAAAGTGAATATTTTGAGAATTTATCTTTTTGAAGATAAATTGAAAATGAATATTTGAAATCTATTGAAAATCGTATATCAGTAGATATTGTGAAATATAAATTTACTATGGAATTTATAAAAGAAAGTGGAATTCGTTTAAAAAATAAATATTGATTTATTTTTGAAGTATTGAAAACATATATCTTGTAAAGATATTTTGGAAAATAAATAATTTGGAAAATTATTTGGAATCTGGTGATGTGTGCATATCCATTGATAGTTCAATAACCAACTGTCAATATTTACATTTGAAAGGTATTTGTTGTGATTTGCTGAATTTGAATGCCACACTTATTTTTAAATTATTACGCTCGTTATTCGGATTACCCATTCCGTATAGTGATACGACGTAATGGATATCATTGATGACCGGGGTTGAAGACCCGATATTTGCGAGAGCGATGGGATGACCTGTCGATTGACTCTGCACCGAGTTGCTCCGGTATAGAGTTCTCCATATGTGATGGGGAATACGATCAGGATTGTGGATATCCGGATTGCAAGGACTTCTTTGTAAGTGCCTTCGGTTCTGTTCGAGCCCGGAATAGACTTGTATGGATTGTGTGTCTGACATTACAAATTGAGATATAAAGCTGATTTCTTTCAAATATATTTCTGTTGGTGGCGGAGAATTTATTCTTTTAGCTTAACACCCTTCTCTGAGACGTACGAGCTCAGAGGTTATGTAGTTGATGGTTATCAGTGATATATTCCCAATTTGGTAATGTGACATGCTGAATGTGGCTGTGAAATGATCATTGTGTTGATCATTTGTGATAGGATCATTTGTTTGATCGTTTGTCTTTGTGATCATTTCTATGATCATTTGTTGACCCAAAGCACAACTTTTGTATAAAGCGTGACTTTGTGGACGAGACTTCGTCGAGCCTCACACCCCGGAATGGTCAAAACAGGAAAGATGCGGCAAGGTTATGAGGGGTAGCTCCCTTTAGGGTATGTGCATTTCCTTCTAGAAAAGGGTGGTATCATGGTATGGAGCCCAGATACTTACTCATGTTGAAACACTTATTATTTGGTGTGATGTTGATTACGAGCGCTCGGTAAAAGGTCCCAAAGGACCGGGGGATGACATACTCGTGTCGGTAGTTACCCAGTTAGGGGTAACCCGGCCTTGTGTTTGCAGAGATCCGGTTTGGTTCTCGGGGACGTCCTTCCAAAGGCGTTCTCATGTGGCAATGGGAAGTTTCTTGGCCTGACCATTCGTTGGAAATCCAGAGAAACAATACGATCTTGTACGGTTTTAGTTGTATAACCTGCCATGTAATGTGGCGGTAACCTGCTATTGAACATGGTAGCTATAGTAGGCATAAGTGCGAAATGTCTATGCTGGCTAAGATTTATATCTTTATTTTCGAAATGAATTTTTCCTACACTATGCACTAGTAATAATATAAAATGTTTCTTTTTAATACGTATCAAGCATCTTTGACTATCATAAGGAGAAATCTCCTCCGATTCTGCATTTGCATGTGTGTGTGTGCGGGAGGCCTTATGGTAGTCTTATTTTTAAAAGAATTGCGAATTGACTTTAAAAATATTTCTCTATTTTGATTTTAAAGATAAATAAACTGTTTTGAGTTCTCACACCAGTCACATGACTGACTCGGAGTTTATTGTTTTCCTTCCTAAACTCTGGGTGCCCACCAATTTCCACACGGGCAGTCAAGAGTTAGGTTTATCAGGATATTATGGAATTCAGGAGTTGCTAGAGGCAAGATGGATGGCATGGCGTATTACTAGTATATAGTATTTTTTTTTCGCTGTTTGATGTTGTTTGTTGTTGTACACTCTGATGTAATGAAATGTAATGTAATGTAATGTAATAACTGATATAGTTCTTTGTTTAAAGATTATTCATTTATTATTATATGTTGTTCCGCTGCGATTGTGAGATTCTGATATTGTTCTGTTGTTTTCTTTCCGTTCTATTTTCTTTTCTCTCTATTTTCTATCTTTTTCTCTTCTTCTATCTTTTTCTTTTTCTTAAAACCCTAACTATTCGGTTTTTCGGCAACGAAAAATCGCGTACGTTACAATTTTAGTATTCCACTACACCATTTTATTCCGCTGCTTTGTTATCTATTATTCTCTGGTATGTGTAACTCTGATATGTATTGTATAAGTGTAATCAAATGTTTTGTAAACAGCTTCATGAACTGTATTTGATTATTATATTTTATCGTTCCGCTGCAAGATTCTGTTTTGTTTTGTTTCTTTCCCTACTTTTTCTTATTTACCCCACAACAATCCACCCTTCTGTATGGTTTAAGTCTGACGTGTTTGGTCTATCGTCGATTTAAAGCATACAAAAAGGCGGGATGTTACATCTGGTATCAGAGCTTTGATTTAGCGATAAACTTTAGCTTTGTGGGGTCTAACTCTTTATTAATAGGGTAGTAATACCCTATGGTGAGTCGCTGAGCGTATATATATAAGATAGCGTATTTGTTAGTGTTTTAAAAAGGTTTTATTATTGTGTTAATTTGTTTCATTTTGTATTTATAAATTCTGGTTGATGCATGGGACGCTATGACATCAATAGGGATTCCTAAACACTTAGTAGGACAGACCGACACAATATTTGTTTTGAGTATAGGTGAATGAAATAATTTTGCCTATTATAATTTCTATATATAAAATAATTTTTTTGTAAAGATATATATTTGGTTGTATTATATTGGTAGTTAGGTAATGAAATTTATAAATAATAGTTGAAATGAGATTGAAAACAAAATAAATGGAAATTGGGAATTTATAACTTAAGTTCCGGGATTTTGAAACTTTCTTTTGAATGATTTTGAAATATAATAATAATATTTTAGAAGTGTTTTCTGATATAAATATATCAATATAACTTGAAAGAATTGTTTTAAAGAAATTTTGAAAAGAAATAAGTTCTGTACTCGCCTCTCTGTCGTTTGAAAATAATTTCGGTGATGAGTGCACGCATCTTCACATTTATTTTCGAGTTTCGAAGTGGGAAGGCCACTGTAATAGTTTTACTACAGATTTATTTTGATAAACAAATATAAATTTTAAATTGTTTTAAATATAATTGGATATATAAATACATTTATCTATTATTTTAAAATGATTTGAGATTTAACCCGATATTTAGTTCTTAAGTTTCCATTGATTAATAGTTTTAATTATTGTACTGAATTGGAACGTAGGTAACCAATAAATGATACCTCTAAAGGAAATAAGAGATTTAATACTAAGTTATAAATTAACTAAAAAGAAATTTTAAATTTGTAACATATAAAACAAAGGATATTATTATTGAACATATAATTAATTAAAAGAATTGAGAAAAACTTGTATAACTTTCAATTACATTCTTAAAGGCATATATATAACTTACCAAAAGATATAAGAAGTTGAAATGTTAATAAGAAAATGTAATAGATATTATACATGTAATAAACTTGAGGTAATGAAAGTAATTAATGAAATTCTTTAATAAATAAGAATTTGGTGTTGTAGTAGTTATAAACTTAAGTATAATTGAAATACTACTAATTAAATATAATAGAAGGCAGGTATTGTAAGTAACAAATTTTAAACTTAAGTAAACAAGTTGAAGTTATTTCTAAAAAAAATTGTAAGAAACAAATGTAAATTAAAAAGATAAACCATTATATGAATGAAAAAGAGAAATCAAACAACAAATATATGAATGGAATTAATAAGGATAAACTTAATCTGTTGTTTGAAATTGTTGTTGTTTGTTTTGGTTTATGGTTGTTTGGGTAAGGATACTTTAAAATTGTTTAGATGAATGGATAATCTATTTAGCTTCATCTAAGACTATTGAGTAAATGGTGTGCTAAGTAGTTTATTTTCCATTCTGTGAAATTTAAAGTTTGAACCCGAACAACTATTTGTTTGATGATATGAGTAAATGATTGATTTGTGTTGATTTTTATGATGGTTATATGCCCTGTTGCAAATAGTTGTTGTCTGTATTGATTTGTTTGTTTATGGTTGAAACAACTTTAAACATTTCATTTTATATAATTATTAACTCTTTTCAGATTATATAAGTGAAATGCGGGTTATGGAAGCAATTGCTATTGCTTTTGGTTTCATAATATAAGCGTAAATTGCCCAACAAATAGGTACATTTTCGGATTACGGTTTATAGCATTATTATATTGTTGTTCCCGTGTTGGAATATATATTATTTTGGAAAATATATACCGAATATTATTATATTTGATGTTATATTTTATCCCGAGCCTCTCCATACAAAGGAGACTCTACCGAAATTTTTCCGTAAATTTTGGACTTAGAAAATATTTTATAAATGTTTCCAAACTTTATAAATTTAAGTATAAAAAGATTTAATAGTTATAAATTGGTATATTTTATTTAAATTAATTAATTTTGTAAAATTTATTTATTTATAAATTTAATGTTTAAGTAAGATATATTGATTTCCTAATTCTTCTTTTCCCTTTTTTTCCTTTTCGGGGACGAAAAGTTTTGAGTAGAGGAGAGTGTAACGATCCGTAAATTTTCAATAATTAAATTTGTTTATTTTAATAAAAATTGAGTAATTAAATTTAGAAGAAACAAAAACTTTATAATTTAATATTGAAATGAACGCTGAAATGAAATATAGCAAGGGTAATTAAAACTAATTATTTGTAATTTGAATAAAATCCTAATAAATGAAGTAGTGAAAGTGTTATACTTGGCTATAAATTGAACAAAATTGATGAATTACTATAAAATTTATGATAGTTGGATAAGAACAGTGTTATGTAATCAATTTTTTTAGTTAATATAGGAAGGAATAAAAATTTGTAATCCGTTAATGAATTTATAGCGGGTATGAAATGTAAGAATGTTGATGTAAGCTAATAAATAATTAATTTAGCGCAATCACAATTAATTGAAATAATTGTAAGGTCATAATTTGTTGTATTTAGTAAATTTGGAAAATAAATTTCAATAAATATAATAAAGTTTTAGAAATGTATATTGTTTTCATAAGATAATAGAAAGAAATGAAAACTTGTGACCTATGTATGTAATAATAACCAAAATAAGTGAAATAGTGTTAATGTAAGTAAATTTGTAACAAATTGAATGGACTCCCATGTTAATTTGAAATTTATATATGTTACAACTTGGTTTTGAATTCAATATAAGATAAGCGAGTGGAAATATTATAGTTTGTTTATAATTGAAATATAAGAAAAACAAATGTAAGTATTGAATTAATTAATGAAATAATACAGTGTTAATGACAATTAATTAAAATTTGTGTTATATACGGAATATTAAGCTATGTTGGTAAGTAATAAACTCATAAATGTAAGTAAAGGAAAATAGATGACAAGTAATATATGTTATTTATTAATTTAGCATGTTAAATAAAATTTGGAAATCAAATTGCAATTAAAGGAAATTAAGTAGTACGTTAATTGGAAATAAATTTTAATAAATGTTACATTAATGTGAAATGTAATACAATGGTTAGGACTTGTTAAATTTGGTATATTAAGGTAATGAATGGAAAGAAAACAAAGTAACTAAGTTTATAGAATAGTAATGAACTCAATAAAAGATTTGAATTGAAACAAATCATTCCATTGAAATTCAAATTATAATAAGTGTAATTATTGCAGCAATTGAAATTAAAGGTTATGCAATTTGAAATAAAGATAATATGAGAAAATTTATGTAATAGTTTTGAATCCAATGTTAAATCCATCTATTTAACAATAATGAATGGAATAATTATTGATTGATTTAATTAAATGGGATTCTTGGGAATTTTATTTATAAATTCGGAATTCAATAAAGTGAGGTTAACACTGAAATTTGATAAATTAATTAACTTTAAATCGACATCTAAATTTGTTAAATCAGTGTGAATGATTTGGAAATATAAAAATGATAAGAATTGTCAATAGAATTTGAATTGGAAATTTGATTTAATTAATCAATTATTAATTTATTCAATTAATGTAAAAATAGCCATTTTTGCCACTGACTCGGATTTCAACGAAACTAGTTTCATTGGATCAGTAACGGTGAATTATTGTAGAATTTCAAGTTTCGTAGAGATCAGACTTGTCGTTAGATCGTACCGACTCGAAACGCCTTGAAAGCAATGAAATTAAAATCAGTTGAAATCAATTTGAAATAAATTGATTTTTGCATAACTTCTTCATAAGATGGAATTTGGACTTGAAACCTGTTCCATCACGTTTAAAATATTTTAAAACATCTATTTTGATATATGGGTTGACCTAATTTCGTTCCGGAATCAGAATGGTCTTTTCTGGCCACTTTATCATTGAACGCGTACATCAAACCGGGTTCATCTATTCTATTTCAAATTTGTCTATAAATACCCTGTTATAATCCTTAGCCTTTCTATTTCTCATTTTTCTGTACGTACAATTCAGATGTTCCTCCTCCTTAATGGCAGACAAAACAAAAATTCCCAATTCCAATTCCAAATCAAATCCAAAGCCAAAATTTCAGACTCTTCAAACCATATCATATTTTATATCGTCGGAAAGCTCTCGAAGAGCGCAAGTCAAAAATGGGATTCGTTTTCTGATCTGGGCTACGATGTGGCCGGAATTTGATGATCTATTCTCGGCCATTCATTCGAGCGCGATCATCCACAACGGATCGTCGAATCTATGTTACTTTTGGGTAAAGGGGAACGAGTGGAGGCCATCGGTGTAGGTAGTGTGCGATTCAACGATTAGATCGACCGGAATAGTTGGATTAGGGTTTCATGAAGGGGCGTTGGCTGTGCATTTTGGGGCGAAGGTCGGCGATTGATCGAGTGCCGCGTGGCATGAGGGAAGCCGAGGAGGTGGTGCAGCGATGTCAAGAGGGTGCGGCGTGGCGCGCGGCGGGTGTAGGCGCGAGATCGAATGGGTGAACGGCGGTGCTTTATGCTTTCGAACGAGATGTTGTTTCGGCCTGGTACTATAGCGCGTGAGATTGAAAGTTGGCGACGTGTACTTTTTTCTTTCTTTTCTATTTTATTTTTTTTAAAACTTTAATCGTATAACTTCAAACTGATATAACTTCTGCGTAAGATATTCGTTTTGCGCGCGGTTTTCTCCGCTAGGTTCGTATTGGAATTCCGAAAATTTTGACGCTTGTTTGGACAAATTCTGAGGCTGTTCAATTTTTGGATTTAAATTGGATTTAAATTCAATTTAAATTCAAAAGGTGAGTATTTTAACCCACTCACAACTTCTATATTTTTTTATGTTTGTTAAATTAATTTTTGATGTGATTAGAAATTTATTTATTGCTATTTGGCATATTTTTATCATCATTCCAGTTAAAATTGAATTTATTGAATTGAATTGGCATTCAATTTATTATTGCATATAAACTGTCAGTTAAATTAATTTATTTTGAATATAAACTGCCGGTAATTACTTGTTATTTATTTCTATTTTATATTGATGTTATTGTTTGAATTTGATGATGATTGTGGTAAATGGTTGATGATTGATATTGGGTGAATGGATGTTGTGTTGTATGTTGTTATAGATTGTAAGTTGTTATGCATTTTATTTCATTCGAGATTGCGGTTTCAAATGATATATAACCATATTTTTATTTTAAACTACGGATTGAAATGATAAATATCTGTATTACTTGAACATAGGGTAGAAAATTTTATACAGACACCATGGTCTATATATATATAAATATTTTGAAATGATTTCTATGGTTTTGTAAAGAAATATATGGTTTTATGAGATATTGATTTGGATAATTTTATAAATATTTTTATATATAATTAAATTTTTGGTTTAAGCTATGTATAAAATTGTGTTAAAGAATAAAATAAGTTAAATAATAAGGTTGATTTTATTAAGAATAATATGGTTAAGTAGCTGTTTAAAAACTATTGTATATATAGTTATGATGGCTTAAATAAAACTGAGGTTGGAAGATACATATGAAATTGGTGTGAATTAAATTATTTAAGAATTTTACTCGAATAAATTTGATTTGAAATTGAGATAAAATTGAGATTTTATGAAATTGAATTTATTTAAGAATTAAACCAACAGGGTTGATGTGAAATTTATCAAATTGGAAATTTTAGAAGGTATAATTATTTTAACTTGATTTTTGGGTGTGTGTGAATTAAATGATTATTTCAAGTATAATGAATTGAAGGCAATATCTAGTTATTTGTAATTTGAATCTTATTTAAATGATAAGGGGTTTATTATGTAAAATATTTCAAAACTAAATAATAGAAAATTTAATTGTTGAATCGAAATTATCAAATTTAGTTTTGAAACTTTGGAATAGTTAAAGCCATGAAATATAGCAAAATTGAAAGTTTATCGAAACTGAAATGTTTCGAAGTTATGAATTTTATAGTATTATGTTTTAAAGGTGTTAAAATTTCAAATGTTTGGTTTTGAAGTGTTTTATTTGGAAGTGCTATGATTTTGAAAAGGGATATATTTGAAATAAAATGATATTATATTGATTTGAAATAAAAAGGATATCATATTGATTTGGTTTTAAAATGGAAATGATATCGTATTTATATGCTTTTGAATTTGATATTATATTCTGGTTTTAAAAGTATAAATTATTTTGAAATGACCGCGGTGTTATAATAATGGCTGATTGTTAAAGAGATCGAGATCGGAAGTTGCCATACTCTCTGCCAACTCCGAAAACCACTTTAACAACCGCGTACGCGGTGGAGATTCCAGAATGAAGTAAGATGGTGGCGACGTTCTATTAAGGTATATACGTGAACCCGACTCCCGTGAGTTGGCATAAGGTGGCTAAAACAGGAGCGATTGACGGGCTAATGAGATAACTCCTTTCATCGGACACATCCCTTCCATATTATACTCTGAATTTTGGATTGATTCGGTGGCTATTTTTGCTTTTTGATTTGGGGATGTTGCTCAAGATGGGTAGTAGCTACACGCTACGCGTTACCACCGGCCCAGAAGCCTAATTGGTATATCTACCCTGGCATTGTCTAGTTGTGCCATGTCACCTACCCTAGCACGCCTTGTATGAGTTTGTTTTTCTCCCGTAGCCCGTGGAGTATTTAGGGTAGTCTCCCGATGTGGAGATGCACTGATACTGGATGGACTACTGGGACTATTACGTGTTAAGGTGGAAAATGTAAAGCCTTAATGCTATTTAAAAGTAAGTTTATTTTATTGATAAACATTATTATAATAGCAGAATATTACTACATTGTAAATAGTTTAACGGATCCTTAGGAGATGCGAATCCCAAGCATCTCTTAAGTTACTGCACTCACGTTAGACACTGGATAGGAGATGTCAAATCCCGTAAACATCTATGACGCCGTTCCACTCATATAATTTACTGTTGATTTAACTTACATAAGATCTTTTAGTTCTGACTCGAGTGTTTTGTCTTTTCAATTCGCTCAGGTCAGCCTGAGCATTTCCGGATTTTGAAGACCGTATTCTAGAGGGCGAAGACGAAGATTTATTATTTTAGTATTGCACTACACCATTTATTCCGCTACATTTTTATCTATTATTCTCTGGTATGTGTAACTCTGATATGTATTGTATAAGTATAGTCAAATGTTTTGTAAACAGCTTCATGAAGTATATTTGATTATTATATTTTATCTTTCCGCTGCAAGATTCTGTTTTTTTTATTTCTTTCTCTGCTTTTTCTTATTTACCCCATAACAATCCGCCCTTCTGTATGGTTTAAGTTTGGCGTGTTTGGTTTATCGTCGATTTAAAGCATACAAAAAGGCGGGATGTTACAGTTAATTTCTTAACTAGTTAAAGGTTAAATTAAAACAAAGTAATTAAAGGTAATTAATTAAGGAGTAATTTATTATTGGAAATAAGTAAAGGGATTAATTACTCAATGTAATTAATTAAATTAATGTGATTAATTTAGGTTAATTAACTAGTTTAATTAATTAAAGATAATCACTTGATGATTGATTAAGTATAATTACTTAATGTAATTAATAAGTGTAATTACTTAATGTAAGTAATTAATGGATAATTACTGGATGTAATTAATTAAAGAGGAATTACTTAATGGAAAGTAATTGAAGAATAATTACTCAGTGGAAGTAATTAAGGATTAATTACTTAGTGTAATTAATTAAAGAATTAACTAATTTTAGGAATTAATTAATTAATGTAAGGATAGTTAATGATTGAATATGATTAATTAAGGTTGATTAATGAATATAATTAATTAAAGTATAATTAATTAACTTAATTAATTAAGGATCAATGTAATTAATTATAGTTAATTAATTTATGGAAGAAATTAATTAAAGATCATTAATTAATGAGATAATTAAGGATTAATTAATTATTAAAGGATAATTAGTTTGTGTAATTAATTAAAAGCTAATTACTTAATGTAATTAACGAAAAATTAATCAAGGATGATTAATTTAGATGAAAAATCAAAGGATGATTAATTAATTGGTTTGAAATTAATTAATGGTTAAGTAAGTAGGGTTTTTAGTAATGGATATAATTAATTTAATTTATTTTAAATTAATTAGAGATAGTGTGGCTAATTAATCTTTGCTTATGGATGATTGAATGATATTGAATGCCTTGGATTATGTGATATCCCTGATATGTGATATGTGCTGATATGGGATGCTTTGGTTGAATTGTGATAATGTGGATTATCTATTTGTGATAATGTGAATTATCTATTTGTGTGAATATAGATAATAAATTGTATTGTTTAAACTCGAACAACTTGGACATTAAGACGACGTTTTGGATTTCGATGAGACCGGGATCAGAGATCAAATCTGATTTTCCGAAAATCACATCGATCCAAATTAATCGTTAGATCGTGAAATCTCAAAGTGAAGATCGAGATGGAGTTTCAGAGTGCAAGGGTTATCGTCGTTAACTCTGAGGGTGATTCCAAAATGAGTGTAACGAGATAATGCTTTCGGTTTCGTTCGAACCTAGAACGAACTTGTATGGATTGAATGCTTTCAGAACATCGTCAATGGAGGATGATGAGCATTCTAAGATAGATTTGTTCTATAAAGGTAATCGTAGCCTCAAGCCTCATCAACTGGGAATGGCTAAAACAGGGGAGGTGCAACAAGGCTAAGTGGGTAGCACCCTAGTAGGACGAGATTTCCCCCTGTCTAGAGGTCTTTTTTAACTCGACTGTGTGGGAAGTTGGTCGCGGCAACTGCTGGGGTTGTCTTGTTTGGGACTATCAAGTAAGGGATGGTTCCGACCTTATATTGCGGGGGATTTAGGGTGGATCCTCGGTACGGTGATCTAGTCGACGTAATTAAAAATAGATTCGGGTCAAAAATTAATAAATTCAATTTCAGATTTAGATTGTATGATTAAATTTGTAGTAGAAAATCATGAATTCTAATATTAATATCATGATTTTTAGTTTGGTAGTCATTGGGATAATCTACATTAAACGGAATGGGTAACTTCGTCGATTGTCGGTGATTGACACGATATCGTGGGACGAGGTCGCTGTCATGGGTAGCTTTTAGGGTGATGATCTCTAGGAAAATACTGGTGGAATTTATCATTGGCCGTGGTGGTTTGAGAAGGGCGAAGTAGGGTTTAGTGGTGGGTTTTGGTTGTTGGAGTTGTCGAGGCTTGTTCATCTTTGACAAGGGACCGGAATCGATCGCGATAGAGGGAAGCAGAGCTAGAAGTCGAGGCGGTGCTTCGGTGAGATCGGTGCGTTTTCTCGTGACATAATTCTTCGACGATTAAGTATTTTCCGATTGAGGTTTTTTCTCCAATTTGATCGAGGAGCTTATTTCCGATTTGAAGGCGATTCAATTGATCTGGGTTCACGTGAGGGTCGGCATGGGTATAGATGGCTTGTCGAGAGCGGCAGCAGTGATCTCCGTGGTCGGAGTGACGGTGTACGTGCACCACGTGCACGCTGTATCTGGAAGACGAGTGGAGTTTGGGGAAGAATCTTTGTCTCGGGTTGGTCACGAGTTTTTTGCGATGTTGCCTCGAAGTCGTGAGCGTCCTGGTGAGGTTCGTAGCAGGCTCGGGGAATTTGGGTTATTGCTCGAGTTTTTAAGTTTCTCGACTCGGGTTGGTTTTGATAAGTATCAGGTTTATTTTAAAAAAAAGAGGAAGTGTTCTAGGTTTTTAAACAAAGAACTCGAGTTTACAAATGTATCAAAGTTTAAAAGCAAAGTAAAAACAAGTTTTAAAGTTATGGAAATAGTGATTTTTCAAAGATAAATGTTTAACAAAGTTTTTAAAAATATATTTAAAGTAGATAAGTCTTTAAGTGATATGGTAAATAAATTTTCAAGTAATTATTTAATTAATTTATTAAACAACTTTGAAAAAGGTTTCCAAAGATTTTAAATGTTTAAAATTTAATGTTTAAATTGCTTTGAGTAAAGTATATATTTTTAATCACATTATTAATTCATAATGTTCTTCTAATGAAGTTTAATGATGTAAATAAGTAATTAATATAAATAAAGAATTTATTCTCAGTTAGTAAAGGTTGAGATTAATTAAGAGTAATTAATTAGTAAAATAAATAAAGTTAATTACTTATTACAATTAAGGATAATTACTTAATGAAGTAATTAATGGATTGTTAATGAATGTAAGGTGAATCATTAACTAGTGATTAAGTGATAATTAATTAATTAATTAATGTAATTAATTCAAGTTAGTTAATTTGTTTAATTAATTTAAAAAAATCACTTAATGAAGGTTAAACTGATAATCAAAGGATAGTTACTTAGTATATAATTAGCGGATAATTAATGAATGTAATTTAAAGATCATTAACTAATAATTATGAGTTGAATTATTTAATGTAGTTAAATTAAGATAGTTGGTTTGTTAATTACTTAATTAATTAAATGTTAAATTAAAACTAAATAATTAAAGGTAATTAATTAAGGAGTAATTAATTATTGGAAGTAAGTAAAGGGATTAATTATTCAATGTAATTAATTAAGTTAATGTGATTAATTTAAGTTAATTAACCAGTTTAATTAATTAAAGATAATCATATAAATAATTAATGTAATTAATAAGTGTAATTACTTAGTGCAAGTAATTAATGGGTAATTACTGGATGTAATTAATTAAAGAGGAATTACTTAATGGAAAGTAACTGAAGAATAATTACTTAGTGGAAGTAATTAAGGATTAACTGCTTAGTGTAATTAATTAAAGAATTAATTAATTTTAGGAATTAATTAATTAATGTAAGGATAGTTAATGACTGAATATGATTAATTAAGGTTGATTAATGAATGTGATTAATTATAGTATAATTAATTAACTTAATTAATTAAGGATCAACGTAATTAATTATAGTTAATTAATTTATGGAAGAAACTAATTAAAGATCATTAATTAATGAGATAATTAAGGATTAATTAATTATTAAAGGATAATTAATTTGCATAATTAATTAAAAGCTAATTACTTAATGTAATTAAAGAATAATTAATCAATGATGATTAATTAAGATGAATAATTAAAGGATGATTAATTAATTGGTTTGAAATTAATTAATGGTTAAGTAAGTAGGATTTTTAGTAATGGATATAATTAATTTAATTTATTTTAAATTAATTAGAGATAGTGTGGCTAATTAATCTTTGCTTCTGGATGATTGAATGATATTGAATGCCTTGGATTATGTGATATCGCCGATATGTGATATGTGTTGATATGGGATGCTTTGGTTGAATTGTGATAATGTGGATTATCTATTTGTGATAATGTGAATTATCTATCTGCGTGAATATAGATAATAAACTGAATTGTTTAAACTTAAACAACTTGGACATTAAGATGGCGTTTTGGATTTCAATGAGACCGGGATCGGAGATCAAATTTGATTTTTCGAAAACCACATCGATTTAAATTAATCGTTATGTCATGAAATCTCAAAGTGAAGATCGAGATGGAGTTTCAGAGTGCAAGGGTTATTGTCGTTAACTCTGAGGGTGATTCCAAAATGACTGTAACGAGATAATGTCTTCGGTTTCGTTCGAATCCGGAACGAACTTGTATGGATTGAATGCTTTTAGAATACCGTCAATGGAGGACGATGAGCATTCTAAGATAAATGGGGTCTATAAAGGTAATCATAGCCTCAAGCCTCATCAACCGGCAATGGCTAAAATAGGGGAGGTGCAGCAAGGCTAAGTGGGTAGCACCCAAGTAGAATGAGATTTTCCCCTGTCTAGAGGTCTCTTTTTATTCGGCTTTGTAGGTAGCTGGTCGCGACAACTGTTGGGGTTGTCTTGTTCGGGACTATCCAGTAAGGGAAGGTTCCGGCCTTGTGTTGCAGGGGATTTTGGGTGGATCCTCGGTACGGTGATCTAGGCCACGTACTGTGACGGACGGTACCCCTGTAGCCTGCCATTGTATGGAATCCAATCTCCAATAAGTGCCGTACGTTTTGATTGTGCCCAATTATCTTGGAACATGAGATGTAAGCATTCCATCTATTTATGTATTTTACTTGAAAACCCTAGACCCTATTATAATATAACTGGACTTCCTATCAAATGTTTTGTTTATCGTAAGGTAAAAACTTTTCCATGTTTATGTGCGGGAAGTCTTACGAGATATCTTTTGTTTTCAAAGGTTTTCAAAGTTGAGCAACTTTAACCTGTTTACTCACACTGGACCCATGTTTGACCCGGAGTTTATTTTCTTTTTTATTAAACTCTTGGGTATTCAAATTTTTATGAGTAGCCAAGAGATTCTGGTTAGCTTTGACGAATTCTGGAAGAGATTTGGAGCAGGAGGATTCGGCGTATAGATATAATGGTTCCGCTGTGTCTGTTGTATGATAGACAGGTGTTTATAACTATCTAATTTGTGATGTATAAGCTGTATATCTCTGATGTATATGATACTATGTAATATCTTATGTGAATTGATATATTTTATTCATTCCGCTGAGAGATTCTAATATTGTTTATTTCTTTCTTTTTATCTTTTCTATCCCTTTCTTTCTTAATAATGATGCGTTATTCTATGTAATGAACGGCGGGTCATTACACACACTATGGTTCTTCATGGTGACTAACAGTTGTATTAGAAAATAACAGGTAACATCCTCACTTCAACGCTCACTATAGTTCTCCATGGTGACTAATAGTTGTACTTAGAAAATAACAGGCTACATCCTCATATTTGAACTCCGCATATGCAAAAGCCGCTATTTTTTCTTTAGAATGCACTAACTTCTTCATATTAACTCAAAATTAGGAAAAACTTCAACCAATGAACTTCTACCTTAATTACAGAAAATATGGTACACTCGGATACTTCATCTTGTGAACGCACATTGTAGTTCTCTATGGCGACTAACAGTTGTATTTAGAAAATAACAGTCTACATCCACGTATTTGAACTCCACCTATGTAGAAGCCGTTATTTTATATGTTCGTACTGCAATAACTTTTTCATACTAACTCGGAATCGGACAAAACTTTGACCAATGAACTCTCACCTAAATTACGGATAATATGGTACACTCAGATACTTTATCTTGTGAACGCATACTTTAGTTCTCCAGGGTGACTGACAGATGTACATAGAAAATTACAGGCTATATCCCCACTTCAACGCTCACTATAGTTCTTCATGGTGACTAATATTTGTACTTATAAAATAACAAGCTACATCCTCACGCAAAACTTTAATCGATGAATTCCCAGCTAAATTACGGACAATATGGTACACTCGAATAATTGTAAACGAACACTGTAGTTCTCCATCCGAACTAACAGTTTACTTAGAAAATAACATGCTACCACATCCCTATATTTGAACTCCGCTTAGTGTAGAAGCCATTATTTTTTTGTTCAGACTGCAATAACTTCTTCATACTAATTCGGAATCCGACGAGACTTTTATCCACTAATACCCATCTAAATTACGGCCAATATGGAACACTTGGATACTTCATCTTGTGAACGCACACTGTAATGCTTCATGGGGATCGACAATTATACTTAGAAAATAACAGGCTACCACATCCCATATTTATATTCCGCCTAGTGCAGAATCCGCTATTTTTTTGTTTAGATTACTTCGTCTTGTGAACGCACACTGTAGTTCTCCACGGTGACTAATATTTGTACTTAGAAAATAATAGGCTATATCCCCACTTCAACGCTCAATGTAGTTCTCCATGGTGACTAATAGTTGCACTTAGAGAATAGTGGACTACATCCTAATATTTGGTCTCCTCCAAGGTAGAAGCCAATATTTTTTTTCTTCGGACTACAATAACTTCTTCATATTAACTCAGAATCAGGCAAAACTTTGACCGATGAACTCCCACCTAAATTACAGGCAATATGGTACACTCGGATACTTCATCTTGTGAATGCGCACTGCAGTTCTCCATGGATACTGATACTTTACTCAGAAAAAACATGCTACCACATCTCCATATTTGAACTCCACCTAGTGCATACGCCGCTATTTTTTTGTTCAGACTGCAATAACTTCTTCGTACTAATTCGAAATGCAACGAAACTTCGGCTGATCAACTCCCACTTAAATTATGGACAATATGAAACATTCGGATACTTCATCTTTTGAACGCATATTGTAGTTCTCCATGGGGACTGACAGTTGTACTTAGAAAATAACAGGCTACTACATCTTCATATTTGAACTTCGCCTAGTGCAGAAGCTGCTATTTTTTGTTCAGACTGCAGTAACTTCTTCATACTTACTCGGATTCAGGCAAAACTTCAACCAATAAACTCCTACCTAAATTACAGGAAATATGTACACTCGGATACTTTATCTTGTGAACGTACACTGCAGTTCTCTATGGTAACTAACAGTTGTACTTTGAAAATAACAGGTTATATCCTTATATTTGAGTATTATTTCTCTATGAGATGTAAAAAGTTATATTTGAAATTTCAAAAAGACACTGAGTAAATCTATTCAATGAATATTCTTTATTAGTAGTAAACATAAAGATATTTCCATTGGACACTGGTGGCCTGATGGAACTGGTTAGATCTCAATGGATGACAAAGGTGACAACAACTTGAAAAATTGATGTTTGAATTGGGAATGCAAAAGATTCTAGTTTCCGAGAAAATATGATATTTTTAACATTTTATTTTCTTCATCTAATTCTCTTTTGAAGATTTTAGAATACACCTATGTTCTTTAATAGGATTGTCTTTTGCTATGTTTATGGCAACTTAAGTTATTTATTCGATCTTTGGTTGATTCTAATGCGCTTATCTAGGTTCTCCATTTCACAAAAGGAATGGCTTCTTTTACTTTAAAAGTATGAAAATTTTAAATTTGCGTTCAGTGCTAAAATGATTTTTTTTATCCTTTCCCGGCCATCCCCTTTTGTTATTATTCCGAAAGTCTTGCTTAGATTTTTATTTACTTGTTCTTATAACAACTTTTGTAACTTCCGAAACCATATCTTGTACAATAGTCCTAGTTTGAACATCGAGAACTTTGTGTAAGGGAGCAGTGCTTTGCTTCTGAATTCAGGTATTGAGTTACATACAATTAGACATTGCTAGTTTCAGAGTATTCTGTGTTGATTCTTATTGATAAATTTCAGTGTTGCTATTTGATAGTGAATATCAGGCACTATTTCTGAGAAAACGATGATTGCTCAACTAGAGAAGTATAGCTTAGGATGTATTTACACGTATCAAAACTAGATGGAAGATTTAAGTTATTTTTGGCCGGAATAGGATATCAAGTGCATTGCTTAGGATCTTTGACCACAAAATATCAATTTTTGTACCCATAAGTTATCACCTTATATTTATCTGCTACTTTCATTCTCTTCATTTAGGAGGTTATGCCAGATTTCAATTTAGAATTTATGGTTGTATAGTGACACAGATTTAGCAACGTTCTGATAGTTATGAATCTTTGAGCTCTAAATTGCATTTGAGCTCTAAATTGCATGACGCTTAAGATTTAGAAGGGACTAGCTTGAGCCTTAGAGCATCTCCAACAGTTTGGAGTGCGGAAATTCGATTTTCTGCACTCCAAAATGTTGGAGCCCTCATTTCTACAATAGAAATGAGGGCAGACGCCTGTTGAACGAGCGCATGGGCATCAGGCGCCTGTTCAACAGGCGCCCGCGTTTAAAATAACCGGGCGTCTATTGAACATGCGCCTGATGCCCAGGCGCCTGTTCAACAGGCGCCTGGTTAACGCGCCTATATCAGGCGGGTTTTCCCCCTCCCCACTCATTTTCCTCTCCTCCGTACTCTTTTCAGCAAATTCTTTTAACTCTGCTTTGCGTCCAAATGCCGCCCCGTCCGGTCAAAACTGGTAGACGCACCGTTCGATATACGACCGATGCCAATATCAAACCTGTTCATGTCCATCCTGATGCTACCATGACTCCAGACGATCTTCGATCTTTGCACGACTTGCCACCTACTGTTTCGCATCGACTTACTGCAGCTATAGCGACTCTACAGGTATACGGTTATTTATTTATTGCTTGATTATACGGTTATGTATAATAATTCTTTGTTTATTTTAACGGTTATACTAATCATATATTTAGGTTCGTCACGTAGCGATGCGAGGTAGTTGGTATAGGTGTATGTCTGAGTATTTTGATCAGTTACCGGAGCCGATTTTGGATAGGCTACATGCGTCACCTTTAGGTGAATTTCTTGCTTTACCTAGATTTGCACATGTAGATCGTTGTCTGGTAGAGGCCCTCACCGAGAGATGGTAGCCTAACACTCACACATTTTATTTCCCTGATTTTGAGCTAGGACTGACTCCTCTAGATTTTTATATGCTCACTGGCATAGAGGTTGGTAGACCCGACCGTCTCCCAGTTCCATTTGATAGTTCATTTGAGGAGTTCGAGTCATATTCAGCTTATTTACCGACTTTGGCCGATGAGGATGTTAGAGGAGGAGCTGTTACTCTTCCTTGTTTGCAGCGGTATATAGTAGAGTACATGGCTGTTGAGGATATGCACACTCCGGTTATTCGTGCCTTCATATTATACCTTTTTGGGTCTACATTTTTTAGTAACAATAAGGGCACTATTAGGCTTGGTTTTTTGGCTGGATTAGTTGATGTGGATGGACTACACATATATGATTACGAAACTGCTATTATTGGTTATTTGTACGTAGCATTAGATACTTATGCACTTCAGCAGATGTATGGATTTTGGTACATTCTGCCATTTTGGTACTACGAGTATACTGCCAATATGCACCCCCGACTAACTGTAGAGGCGAATGCCACACCTTATTTTTACTTTCCTAGATTGCATCGTTGGGGTCCTCCTATGCATTTGCCCCGTGCTGCACAAGGGGTGCACAATGAGCTGATGGAGGCTAGACATCAGATGGATATGAGGCGGCATGGTAACATTATCGTTCGTCCATGGGATCAGTACTTACAGTTCCTAGAGCCCGGTCCTGATCATCCACTCACATTTCAATTTTCCATGTCGCGACGCAGGATTTGCTTTCACATTCCTACATGTCCATTCGTATGGTATTTAGGGGAGCGGTGTTGGCTATAGTTGTATGGTATAGTTCGCATTCCATCTGATCCGCTACCATGGGATGATATGTATGATGATATTAGGGTTGGACCAGCTTATATTCTTGCGATGAGGGGTGCAGGGTGGGTAGATGGTGAGCCATTTACAGTTCTTGGGGACTTTGATTCATATTGGGCTCGAATAGCCCCACGTGCTTATGCGTTGCCTGATTATATTCGGGGTTTGAACTCCGATCAAATTGGTCCGCGTACCTCTTCCGGTAGAGTTCCACTACCACCTGCCACCTTTGAGCCTACATCATCTCAGTACACGCAGCCTCCTACTTTCGACCCCCCCCCCTCCACATTTGTTTAGAGCATATGATGTACATGGTCAGGTGGTGGAGTACCCCTTCCAGTATCCTGCAGATGACGATATTACGGTTGTACCATCCGCCGGATTGTATCAGCCTCATCAGGTTTGTATGAATTTTAACTGTTCTTTAATGTATAATTCGTTTATAACTTGTCATTATATTCTCCACCTATGTATAATTCTTTTTTGCACATATCAGTATTCTCAGTACATGGATTATGATAGACGGATGATTGCTGCATTTGAGCGTATGACGCTCGATTATACACAGATGATGTATCAGAGTTACCAGACTGCGATCCAGCAGCAGCAGACTCAGTATGATGCGCAGGTACAGGGTTACAGACCAAGATTTAGCAGCTTCAAGAGCAGCTCAATGCCGGACCTCAGCCTCACGACTTTGATGACGCCAACGATGACAGTGACGACGACAGTGGAGACGATGAGGAGATTGATAGCGGTTCCGATCACATAGACTGATGTGTTGCATTTAGATGTTTTAGACTGTGTTAGTATTTTTCACACCTCACATTAGTTGGTTGCATATTATGTTGGTAATGATGCTACTGTTATATCTGATTGTCTATATGTTATGGCATTGTGTCGATTATATTTTGTGTTGATTATTGCATTGTGTTGATGTTAATTTACGCTTGTTTATTATTAAGCGTATATGAAGTCAGAACGTTGAACAAATAAACACAGTTGTGTTTGTTTGTCAAAATTTTTATGGATGTTTGACACGTGGACGTTAATCTTATGCTTCATTTTTTTGATACGGATCACGACCTCTTTATTTAAGATAGTGTTATATCTAATGTCACAACATTTAAAAGTTCAATTAAATCAATCAATGTGTAACATAATATTTTCGGCTACAGAATTGACGCTGTTAGTAAATTTTTATATACAAACGGATCAAATGTGCGATGATGAAGATATAATGGCAACTCAGTTTTGGGACACTTTTGCTGAACTTTACAATAGCAATGTTGATGGTAGAAGTAGACGTACACTGGTGGAGTTGAGGACTGGTTATGGGAACTTCTGCAACGCCTGTACGCGGTATAGTACGGTTATCAATGAGTTTGTATTTGAAAATTTGTTTAAAACAATCCGTTCTACATTTGAAGGACGTTACTTTCTCAAATACCACAACACATTCATTGGACATGAGGCTTATATCATACGTCAAAATTGGCTAGAACGATTTGGATATCCATAATTAGAGTGTATTATTGTTGAATGTATTATTGTTTCTGTGTATGCATATTTATTATTGTCTTGTTTATGATTAATTTTAACTTTCTAATGCATTGTCAAATCAAAACACAGTGCTAATATTTATTATTGTCTCGTTTCATTTCCAAATCCACTAGGATTCGTTTGCTTTAGCTTGAACATCTGAGAATCGAACGTTTGCGTTTGGCGATTTATTTTTTCATAATGACCTTTGACTGAAGATAGCGTTCTTTTCCGATCGATGTTCTTACGATTGTAGCAATTAGTAACTTTGCCCCAAAAAGATTCACCACTTTGATCGGTCCCTCGAATAGGATCAACCGAGAGGGCACAGTAAATGTAGCAAAGATCGTAGTCTTCCGCAGGGCTCCAACTTGCATTTGCATTAGTTACTTCTCCCCCGAGCGGAACCGTAACGTCTTCTAAGTCGTAGTCTTCAAAAGTGGACCTTGCAGCAACGACGTCGAAATCGGAGTATATTTTCAAGTGAGAGTTATGGTAGAAAAAACTGTAATGGAGGAAGCAAATTGGTTGTGAAGGGAAGAAGAGGTGGGAGTTGTATTTGAAGAGAGAAAATGACCGTTGGAAAGGAGCCGTTGGGGGGGAGGGGGGAATAAGTGGGCGCCTGTTCAGGCGCCTGTTCAACAAGCGCCTGACCTCAGGCGCCTGTTTAACAGGCGCCTCGTCCTTTCCGGTATTCTCACACACTCCAGCCTACTTTCTGCACTATTGAGAATTCTCAACCCCTGTTGGAAGCTCCTTCGGGTGCAGATTTGATAATTCTGCACTTGTTGGAGATGCTCTTAGTCATACCTTGGGGGGTTGGTGGTTCAAATTAATCATGATCCAACTCATTTGTGGTTGTTGAATATACCTATATTACTCTCATCATTATTGCCATACCATACTTTCATTATGAATTCGAACATTATTATCACAGTACGCTTTCATCATAAATTGGAAAATTGTTGTCATAATCTTCGATACGGTTAGTTTCAAATGAATTTTGTATAAGACTTTCTTCGTTTACTTCTTGTAAATTCGAAGCACGGTTGCATATTTAAATGTATAAGGTAGAATTCTTTGTAAAACATACTTCATGGTTATGTCACTGGATATGGCAATGGCGCTTAAAATTTCTCCAATTGTAACTTAAGATTGTCAATCTCTATAACATGACGTGCAGTTAATGTGTTTTGCGGTTCTATAACGATTGAGTAGCTATGAAGGTGAAAAACGTTACAGTCGCAATACAGTGGGGATATAGCTGATGGTAAAAAGCGGATAAAATTGTAGATCATTATGGTGATTCTAACTTTATTTGTTTCAAAGAAGAACTAATTAAATCAAACTTTGTATCTCAATTTGCTAAAGTTGATAGTAAAAAGTTTGATTTAGCAGAGTGTAGTAAAAAATAGTGAGGCTTAAAACAAAACTACCGTTTAATAGCGCAAAATTGAAATAACATAACGATCCAAGAGCACTATGCCTTAAAGAAGAAAGTTTGTAGAGCTTCTAACTGCACAGATAATACGTAGGTCTGCATAAGTGTTAAACTTCAAACGTTAATCTCAACGACTTTGATAAACAAGGTATAGTGGCTTATGATTTCGGTAAAACAATAATGATGCGTCACTAGTTTACTTCAATGACAAACCGCCCATTATTTTCATTAGTGATAATGGTTTATGAAATTAATTAAGAAAAATTTGTGTTATTTAATGGTGCAAAATATAGAAGAACTTTCCTTCTACTATAGTAAAGAAAATAAATTCGTAATGTAGGAAAATTTATCTTAGCAGCTCTGTTACCAAGGTAGGAGTAAAAGAAGCAGTGTTTAGCACCACAAATGAAACTTCTCTAGAACCTGACTAGTTCAATTCATGTTTATTATATAAACATCTCTAGGTAGATCTGAGTAGCCAAATATTAGGGGTTTTATAAAATGTATTTGAGATACGGAAGGTTATAATAGAAATAAACCACGTATTTTTAACATCCCAAAATATAAAAACCCTACAACTTTGGCTGATTTTAGACCTATAGCTTGTTGTTCCTTTTTATGCAAGACTTTGGCAACGGTATTAGCTCCAGGTTAAAAACTGATCTGAAATAACTTATATCAAAGAAGCGGACAATATTCTAGAAAGAAGTATGATTGAAGAATAATATTAGCTCATGACAATATTAGATACTTTAATGTAAAGGGTAACAATAACACGTGTATTTACATGGCTTTAAAGAAGGCTTATGATACTGTATACAATGATCTCATTATACATACTAACATAAAACGCACATATATGCAAATAATATTCGAAGATATTTACTTTTGAATTAATAAAAAAATGAGTCAACGGATGTGTGTTGTAAATGTAAAAGTTTTGCTAGTCAAAACATATTTATTTCAAGTTGTTTTGTTCGTAGTAACGGTATCAAATAGGTAGTAAAATTTTATATTGATGGGTGGTCAGGAAAGATAGCAGTGAAAGTTGCAAATCGGTAAGGAGATTTCGTTGATGAATAGAGGTATTTTTAAAACATAAAAAAGACATCATATAAATCATGTTATTGAATTCTCCTTAGAGAAGAAGATAGAGATCATGAGAAAATAGAATCCCATCAAACATAATCAATGTTGTCAAAACCCTATTTGGCACACCAACTTTCTCTATAATGATCTAAGTTAACCTATTTGGTCTCTTTAGCAACAATAGGGGAACAAGGTCGAGGACATTAACTCATCCTACTTATTTGCTATTAGCGTGAAGTATTTCTCGATATTAATGGACATAAAAACAAGTTCAAGTAAAAGTTCCCCAACTGCCAAAAATGAGCCATTAATTGCCCACTTTATATATGTTAATGATTCGCTAGTGTTTATACATACAAACTAATGAGAAAGGTGCTCTAACAATGAATAATCATCAATTGGAAATAGGTTCTAGGTAGCAAATGAACATTTAAAAAATAATTTTTCAACAAACAATGCAACAGCAAACAAGACACGTTGAAAATACTTGGTGAAGGTGAGCTGTCCATTAAACATTTAGGGAGTCCTGTTTCTATCAGTCACATTATCATAATGGTAGCCTAATTGGTAATTTTTTACTATTTTGAAACTAGTGGTTAGGAAACCAAATTATTAAGATAAGTATGCACATTAGCATCATTCAAATCAGTCATGTACCATATAAGTGAAGGAAAATATATCAATGGAGGCGGAAGTAAAATTACATGGGATTTTGGTTTTTGTGTGTGTGAGGGGAGGGGGAGGGGGCGTACACACGAGGAAGAGGGTGGTTTGGAATGTATGTTTTAGGATTTCAATATACTTTAAGATTAATCAATCATGAAACTCTAGATCTAAATAGGTGATTCGTATTGATTTGATTGATAAGAAATCAGAGGAAAGTAAATGAATTAGCGAAAGCCATACATGAATTCATAGTTGCTGATTGGAAAAGTAAATTTGGTTTGGTTTTCCATATTGACACAAGCCCTAAATCTTATACTAGATCTAAATCCATAGTTGCTGCTTTCATAAACTGATTAAGAGAAAGAGATAGTCTAAAAGATAAGAGTGGGATCTGATCTTCCATATTGACATAAACCATATATCTGAATTATTTCCATAGAAAAGTTTAAAAGAATAATTAGAGCTTATGTACTTTGAGGACCATAACCCCTTACTTATAATGTTGGCATTTTCTAATTTGGTCTTTCAACAAATTAGAATTGCCCTAATATCTACACATTAATACCATGATAATTATACATGTAAGCCTTTAACTTTAATTCATTATTTGATCACTTTAATTAGGCTTTGCACCAAAATAGCATAACACGTTTTATTTTACATATGTATCCCACATGTTAGAATTTTCCAACAATCCCTCCTGAGTAATATATGTAATAACCTTACAAATGCATATAACTTTACGAGCTTCAAAATTTGTTATTTATAATATAAGGCATTTATGAAACAATCCCGTCCATTGACTATGCTAGCAAAGAATCAAAGTAGTTTTTGTTAATTTTAGCATAACTAAACCCATCAATAGTCACATATACAAACAGCATCAAACGACATAGATCAATCATGGATACGTAGCATGAAAATTACATAAGATGTGATCTATACGTGTCTATTTCTAACTGGTCCTACTTTCGAGATAAAAACCGTTTACTATTTAAGCAACATAGAGTGCAAACAAAACTTTATTACTTTATTTCTAATCAAAACAAGAACTTGATATATACATGTAACCAATGTATAGAGCGCCGTGTCATATGATAGTAACAATACAAACTCCCCCGATAAAATATTCTTACACAAAGGTTACACCAATTGAGCACGATGCTCATAAAAGACCTTGGATGGTAATCTTTTGTAAGCGGATCCACCACAATAGAGTTTTGTCACAATATGCTCTATGAATTACAATCTATTTTGCACTCTCCCTTTATTAGAAAATAATATGTTGTTATTGTCACAATATTACTTTTATGGTCTTTCGATTTCTATAATCAATGGTCCATAACTTCGTGACAAAATTTTGAAATTATTTTCCATCGTTGGATCCCCATAACAGAAAATAATACAGATGGCTATGAGTGTCTGTATGGCAACTTTCCTTTTATAGCTTTATCCAAAAAAATTTTTTTAACAACAATAATAATATTATTATTATCATTGGAAGAGGACCTTTTGTACTCTTGATATTCAAAATATTCAGATGGTAATGCCTTGTGATCTCCAACCAATCCGATCTTCTACCTTGAGCATCTAATCCTTTTTGTTCCTTAAAGATATCTCGTAACCATTGACCAACTTCCAATGTCAGTAAGATATCTACCAAATAATACATAGAATACCTATATGTATATGTTTTATCATGCAATTGACTCAACACCACAAATGTATAAAGAATCTTTTGCATTTCTTTAGCTTTAAGGATGTTCTTATATTATTTTATAAGACAACATTTGCTATTTTAGCAAAAGAGAACCAATTGATTCGTAGTTTGCGTATCAAACCCTTTTTTAAGCCTTATCTTCCTAGCCCTTTTGTGATAATCCAGAAACCACCCCATGAATAAGAATGGTGTATTTGAATCCCTAATACAAAAAGGGTACTTCATAGTGATTTTCTTAAGTTATTTCATCAATGTCTCCATTGAGAAACACGACTTTATATCCTTTCGATATTACTTAAAACCATCATTTATAATAAGGTTTAAAATAATTCTCAAGAGTCTTTCAGTAAAACCAAAGAGAAGGTCTTTTTAAAAATAAAACATTGTTTTCAATTTGCGTATAGTCTTTTCTATAATGAGCCTTATACCTTTCCACATTACCCACTTTATCCCTTTTTGTTTTGAATAGTTATTCATAACCAATGATCTTATTTCTTTAAGGTGATGAGAAAGATCTCAAACTTTGTTATCCTTATAGATTTACATTATATATTCATACCTAAAATCCAGATTTCAAATTAGTACCTTGTATGAATTGAATGCAAGTCCAAAGAATCATCTTTATTAATCCAATATTTATCTTTATGGTGGAATACTAAATTTGGAATAGAATTTCTTCCTGTTAAAGTGGATTTCCTTAGTGACCTTGCATTTTAAAGTCGTTGAATTTGTTTTCTTGAAACAGTAACCTTGACTTGAAGAAAATTTATTTAACATTGTCTTATTATGCATCCTAATTTACTTCTTGTTAATGAAATGAAAAAAAATCATATATATTTTCCAAAGAAGTAAGTGTTGTTGAATCAAAGATAATAATTTTCTTTAAAGACAATGATTCATATGAAAATTTTATTTAACATTGTCTTATTATGGTTCTTGATTTACTTCTTGTCAATGAAAGAAAACAAATCCTACACATTATCCGAAGAAGTAACTATAGTTGAATCAAAGATAATGATTCTCTTTAAAGACAACAATCCGTACTTTATTTCTCCCTCTAAACTGAACGTCCTCAAAAGCTGTTGCATTTCCCATCTTAATTTCGTTCCTTAATATTGGTTTATAAAACTTATAGCTTTTAGGTCGCTTATAATTTCAATAAAGTATTTGCTATCTTTAGTGCCTCAATCTAGAATTATGTAGTAAGCTAAAACAAATAATCATATAAATAACTAAATCAAAATTTGAGACTTTATTATAAAAGGTATTTAGCATAAGTAGATATATATAAGATATATTTTAAACATTAAGATCTTTAATTCCAATAATGTGTGGATTTATTCATAAATCAATCTTAATTTATCTAAATGATCAATAAAAACTTAATTTGTTCATATTAGAAATAGAAAACCAAAATCTGTCATGATAACATAACAAAAATATCAAATAAATCCAAACAATGTAATTGAAATCTCAATAATATCTTAAAAATATATAGCAAACTTTACTTCATATGTCTTTATATCTTATTAAAGAAACACTATATTTATATGTTATTTCTTTACTTCTAGATCATTAGCGACCTTTTTATCCTTATTTATACATTTATTTACAATGTGTGATAAATGAGTACTTTCCATCTTATCATGCTTCAATCTCTATTCTTTTTACCACAATATGAAATGAGCTTAATAAACGGTCATGTTTTCTTAAGTAAATTAATAATAATTTTAAAATGATTATACTGTGAATATAGAGAGTACCAAAAAATAGCTTGAGTGCCTTTAACTTTTGAAGTAATAATTTCCATATAGTACTCATTTATGTTCCCTTTACTTTGACTTTATGGAATCAAGCAATGTAAAATGTGCTTGTTTCTCCTTACATTTTGACAAAATGCTTTTCATCCCGATTAAATTACTTCTTAAAATTGGTTATCCCCACACATACTACATCCTTGAAAGCTTCTGAAATATTTTACTTTATGATATTTTGACTCTTGCTTCTTGAATTATCTCACCTCTGAATGTTCTTCATAACATTATAAGAGTGTTCAACGAAAATATGGGTGGGTGTGACTCTCATAATTGTAAGAGGTAGATCCATGAAGTTAAGTACAAACTACATGCTATCTTAATAATCCTTAAAGTTGGTGCCAAAAAAGATGAGAACATTAAATTTGGTACACTTTAGTAAAATTAGTTGAAAAATGAACAAAAATTAAGGATTGACCGTATATTCTCATATCCAAATATCAGCCAAAGTAAATTAAAATAATTGGTAAGTCTCTTCACAAGATACCTAACACAACATAAATATCAAGTTTTTGGGTAGTAATATTAAATGTTGGTTCTTCTTGTAATTTTAAAATATCACACCATGAGCTCAATTTGGATGTTATTTCCTCACTTCAAAATATCACACAATTTTTATTTGGGTTTCTATTTTACTTTTCCAGTTTAATTAGTTACACAACTTATTTTTCACATTTCCATCCATTCCATAATCGGGCACATTCACATTTTATTTTTATTCTTAACCTGAAATGATACATTTATTTATAGCCCAGGCGTATTTTGTTCAATTCATTTCAACTTTTATGAGCTATTCCAATTTATTTATTCCAAATCAATTTTTATTCGCATCCAATTTAATTCATTTAACAAATCTACTTTACTAATTTATTTCATTCAAATCACCATCAGATTAAATTCCAAAAATTTAATTTCTCCAACCTAATCTAGGTTAAATTTCATTTTAACCTTTTCACTTGTAATTTTAATTCCAAAATTCAATCTCCATATTTTTTCTCAAAATCATTCACCATTTATAAATTCATAACTTATCTCCTGATGATCTCTAAATTATTTAAATAAGGATTTCAGAAAGTAAGTGTTTGTACCAAAATTGGGCACAACACTCTTCGGAAGTTTTGAAGAGATAATAATGAAGGATATAAATTAAAAATGAGGATTATCTAACAAAAACTCCAAGCAACGAGAAAGTAAGTGCACAGACAAGCAATTTAGAGTGATTCGGCGTGTTGCCTAGGTCCACTATGAAGTTTTTACAGCTTTATTGATTCTCTTTCAACAATTACAAGCGAGTACAACAAACAACAGCAAGTTACGAAATTCGAATTCAGCAGCAATAGAATGATGCAGATCTCGATCCGGCGGAGTCTGGGCGCTTGAGAGTCAAAAGATCCCTCTTCTGTAGGCTTTGGGGCTCTATTTATAGGCGTAGGAGGCTGAGACTTCGCTCAAACTTTGGGAGATTCGCTCTGGCACGTGAGGGGACACACACGACCAATTCCAGAAAGTTTCGAGTCGATCCGTGATCGATACGAAATCATTTCGTATCGATCAGGATCATGTCCGATGGAGCTGAAATTTGGTGTGAACGTTCCATGGTTTGCGTGCAATCTTCACTGAACATTTCATTGCATTTCGACGGATAGATCTCTAGATATCCTCGATACAAAATAGAGCTTCTCGGTGGCTGTCCAGTTCGAATCGACCAATTCGAATCGATTCCTTCGAATCGATCACCTGCACGTGCTCTTGTGGTGATGTGGCGCGCATACCTCGCATCGATCCGTTCTTTACTCCGAGTTGACCGTGTCGACTCCATGAATTTCGCGTTGCTCGTATCGAAGAATAACACATCACCCATGCTTGTTGACTTGATCGACACGAATAAGTCTTTGCACATGGATTCGAACATGATAGAGACGAAGAGTAGCTGACTGATGGATTCGAACTAACACACTCTTATGGTTTCGAACAGTAGCTTCATGATGGTTTCGAACCAACGGAAGTGGATAGATACGAACAGGGCAGTTATTTCATGGATACGAAACAGTGACTTGCTGTCATTGATGGATATGAACTAAGGTCACCCGATGGATGCGAATTGCTCCGTTCAAATGGATTCGAATAGAGGCTTTTATGATGGATGTGAAGTAGATACTGGCCGATCGTTATGAGGCGTACTATCTGTTGATGGGTACTAAGTCCATCGATACGAACTCGATGGATTCAAACACTGCCAACTTGATCGATACGAACTCATGGGGATTGACCGATGCGAAGTGGGTGATGGATACGAACTGGATCGAGTCGAACTGTGGTTCACTGATGGATACGAAAACGAAGCTGTTTCCTCCAGATTGAATCGATCATAACTCGAGCATACGAACTCGGATTGACTTCAAATTTGGAATGCATGCTTCCCTGGCTGTGCTTGTCGTGTCATATCAATTGTAGCTCGATCCGGACTCGGACAGAACTCGTCGATATCCATAGCGAGTCTATGCATGCTCGACATCCAAGACGATTGATTTTAAGCTTGTAATCAGCTCTTTGATATCTCGGCCTTTCCAAAAGGTGGGATAACATTTGCCCCCCAAAGTACATCTTGTGAAAACTTGACGTGCTTTGAAACAGCTGCAATCTTTATTTGAACAGTCATTGCTCTTTTGTCGAAGGTCGTAACCTTGCGTTGCTATACCTGATTGCCGTATGATGGTGCTTAGCTGTTTGTAGTATTTGAATTTCGGTCCAGTGCGCTTGTGATGTTTTCACCTTCAAGTTGAGTTCGTATTATTTGCTGCGTCCAAAAATCTTGATCACGCGTCGTAATCGGTGAATGAGTTGTATTTTGGACATTGTATCACTTCGGTTAGTGATTAACACTTAAGCTCTTTTGCCCCTAGTTCTAGGGACCAGCATTTGTATTTCGGTGGTCAGTCGCACCTATTGCAAATCTTGAGCACATGTCCACACTCCGGGGACTTAGGATAATTCGTGATCGATAATCTGGTTCGCACTTTGGGAATTCGAGAGTTATCGATGTTTGTAACACGGTTTGCACTCCAGGAACTTTGACTTGGTATATGTACTCTAATTCACACTCTGGGAATTTGGAGTCAGCATTTACATTTCGGTTCGCACTCCAGGAACCTGGAATTGATGTTTATACTCCAACTAACGCTCTGGGAATTTGGAGTTAGCATTTATGTTTTGGTTCGCACTCCGGGAACCTGGAACTGATGTTTATACTCCAATTCACGCTCTGGGAATTTGGAGTTAGCATTTATGTTTTTGGTTCGCGCTACGGGAACCTGGAATTGATGTTTATACTCCAATTCGTGCTCTGGGAATTTAGAGTTAGCCGACAGATGGTCAGTCACATCTGTTTAGGCTTTTAGGAATTTGTTCACACTCTGGGAACGATGGATTTATCGGGATCGTGGATGGTCGGATCACATCCACCCCGAGTTAACAAGCGAGGTCGTTAGACGGACGGGTCCATCCTCCTCAAACTTGGTTAGGATACAGCCGAAGTTGTTAGGCAGACAGGTCCACCCTCTCCGGAACTGCATTTATATGTTTATACTCCAACTCACACTCTGGGAGTTTGGGGTTAGTGTTTATGCTCCGGTTCGCACTCTGGGAACCTAGAGTTGATGTTTATACTCCAGTTCGCACTCTGGAAACTTAGAGTTGGTGTTTATACTCTGGTTCGCACTCTGGGAACCTGGAGTTGATGGTTGTACTCCAATTCGCACTCTAGGAATTTGGAGCTGGTGCTTATACTCTGGTTCGCACTCTGGGAACCTAGAGTTGATGACTATACTGCAATTCACACTCTGGTAATTTGAAGTTGGCGTTTATACTTCGGTTCACACTCTGGGAACCTAGAGTTGATGATTATACTCCAATTCGCACTCTGGGAATTTGGAGTAGTTATAGGACTGTCGTGTGTCGGTCCAGTTCAGCCTTTGATGTGATGGCATGCCCCCGAGCTAAGGTTTCACTTAGCGAGTGGCCGGTCGTATCACAGTCACTCGCTATTTGAATAAATTCCATCGTGCGATAGAACTTAGCTCTCTGTGCATCGTGATGTTGTGCGTCATGTTCAATAAATCACAGCTCTGGCTCGAAGAGACGACATTTTATTACTGAAATGAAAAAACATGGCAAAGTCGGTTGCCTTATTACAAATTCAGATTTCGAAATGCGAAAACAAACTGCAAATAAAAGAATAAATCGGATAAATGAAGCCTGTCACATGTAGTAGCGACGGAGGCTTTCACTATTCCAAGCTCTTGGCAAAGTAAGACCGTCAACGGTCGACAACTTGAATGTGCCATCTCCGAGCTTTTGAGTGATCACATATGGCCCTTCCCAATTTGGCTTCATATGCGAGGGGACCAGATAAATTCTTTTCAGAACGACATCGCCAAGTTCGAAGGTCCGTGGTCGGATTTTGGCATTATATAATCGGGCGACTCGATTTTGATATGCGGCTGTCCTCAAATCAGCCTCTTCACATTTTTCATCCAGTAAGTCCAAAGATTCAGCGAGTAGTATGGCGTTAGTTTTCGGATCATAGTAAGTTACCCGATGAGATGGTACTTCCATTTCGACCGGGATAACAGCTTCTGAGCCGTAGGATAGAGAGAAGGGAGTGTGTCCGGTCGCGGACTTATGGGTCGTTCGGTAAGCCCATAAAGCCATAGGTAGTTCATCAACCCACTTGCCCCCAGCCTTTTCCAGTCGTTTTTCAGAATAGATTTAATAAATTTATTAACGGCTTCGACTTGGCCATTCGCCTAAGGGTGTGCAACTGCCGAGAATTTCTTATGGATGTGGAAACGTTGACAGAAATTTTTGAATTCAACGCTGTCGAATTGGGCTCCGTTATTAGTGATAATGGTATGCGGGAGACCAAACTGGCAGATGATATTGCGAACTACAAAGTTGATTACTTTTTTCGTTGTAATTGTCGCAAGTGGTTCAGCTTCTGCCCATTTAGTAAAGTAATCGACTGCGACGATGAGATATTTTGCTCCTCCTTTGGCAAGTGGTAGAGTACCGATGATATCAATGCCCCATATTGCAAACGGCCAGGGACTGACCATTTGGGTTATCTCAGTAGGTGGGGCCCTAGAAATTCGATCATGTATCTGACATTTATCACATTTTCTTGCATAATCTGATGCATCATGGTTCAGAGTTGGCCAAAAATATCCATATCGAAGTACTTTCTTGGCGAAGGCTTGCCCCCCAGTGTGATCACCACATTCTCCCTCATGCGCATCACATAACACCCTTTTGATTTCGTCGTGGGCGATGCATCGAAGGAGGGGAACGGAATATCCTCTTCTATACATGATCCCGTCCTGAATGGTAAACCGCGAGGCCTTCGGAAGAATCCGTCTCCTTTCACTCCTATGCTTGGGCAGTACCCTGTGCTCGATATAGTTTCGATAGGGGGTCATCCATGACTCTTTTTCGGGAGCAATTTCAAATGTAAAATCAGTTTCGATCTGATCAATGCTTGGAGAAGACAAAATTCCAACAGGAACGAGTCCCATTTGCTGCGCTTCACCCGTACTTGCTAACTTGGCTAATGAGTCAGCCTTCTGGTTGTGCTCACGGGGTATGCAGAAAATGGCGTAGTGATCGAATTGATCAATTACTTCTTTGACTTGAGCTAAATAGACCGCTAGTCTTCGATCCTTGGCTTGATATTCATCCCGAACTTGACATACGACTAGCCAAGAGTCGCGGTAAATTTCCATGGCAGTAATTCTCAGATCGCGGGCTAGCCTCAATCCAGCAAATAAAGCTTCATACTCAGCTTCATTGTTTGTCACATGGAACTCGAATTTCAGGGCATAGCATATGGATCGGCCCTCGGGGGTTTCAAGCACTACCCCAGCACCTGAGCACCGATCGTTGGATGCGCCATCAATATGCAGCTTCCAGATGTGTTCGGGAGATTTATCGGCCTCGGGTAAATCCTCCGGGACAGTGAATTCGGCAATAAAATCTATTAGGACTTGACCATGAATGGCTCTTCTCGGGGTATAGGTGATATCTAACTGACTCAATTCGATGTTCCACTTGAGCAACCTACCAGACGTTTCTTGCCGCGTGAGGACTTGTTGTAACGGCTGATCGGTGTACACAGCGATAGAGTGAGCCTGAAAATATGGACGGAGCTTCCTTGAGGCAATGACTAGGCAGTAAGCCAATTTCTCCAGCTTTGGATAGTTTCTCTCAGCTCCGGTCAACCGCTTGCTGACATAGTAGACTGGTTATTGCACTCGATCTTCCTCCCGAACTAGGGCTCTGATTGTGTTTTCCGATACCGCCAAGTAAAGATACAACTGCTCATGGTTGATGGGCTTCGATAAAATTGGCGGTGTGGAGAGATGTTGAACCAGTTCTTGGAATGTACCTTCGCACTCCGTAGTCCATTCGAAATTCAGCTTTCCTCTTCGGATCAGATCAAAGAAAGGGATGCATTTATCGGTAGACTTTGATATGAACCTGCTCAACGCCGCTATCTTCCCGTTGAGACTCTGAACCTGCTTTATGGTTCGTGGAGTTTGCAAGTTCCTGATTGCCCAAATCTTTTCTAGATTGGCTTCTATTCCTCGAGCGTTGACAATGAACCCAAGGAATTTTCCAGATGCGACTCCAAAGGGACACTTTAGCGGATTGAGCTTCATCCCGTACTTCCGAAGGATGTTAAACATTGACTCCAAATCTTTGAAGTGATTAGTGGAGAATCGTGATTTCACAAGCATGTCGTCTACATAAACTTCAATGGTCTTCCCAATCTGATTGGCGAACATCCGGTTGACTAGACGCTGGTAAGTCGTTCCGGCGTCTTTTAGTCCAAACGGCATGACTTTATAGCAGTAGAGTCCCAGATCGGTTACGAAGCTGGTATATTCTTGGTCAGGTACATGCATGGGTATTTGATTGTAGCCAGAATAAGCGTCCATGAAAGATAATAATTCGTGTCCAGCTGTCGAATCAACAAGCTGATCAATCCTGGGAAGTGGAAAACTATCTTTTGGGCAAGCTTTGTTTAGGTCTGAATAATCAACACATGTCCTCCATTTCCCATTCGGCTTTCGGAAAAGTACTGGATTGGACACCCACTCTGGGTATAAAGCATCTCGAATAAACTCGTTTGACTTGATCTTATCGACTTCTTCTTTAAGGGCGGCAGATCTCTCTGGATCCATACAATGCCTTTTCTGTTTGACCGGGATACACCTCGGGTCATATTCAGGGTGTGGCTTGCGATGTCCGACAAGATCCCACACATGTCAGAATGTGCCCAGGCGAACACGTCGATATTCGCCCGGAGAAATTCAATCAATTCCTACTGTGTCTCATGGCTCAACTGAGACCCAATTTTTAACATTCTAGCATCATCATCACCATTGCCATCGATCGGGACATCAATCGTCAGTTCAGTCGGGGAAGCTTGATTTTCTATGGATTCCTCCTTGTTCTTATTGTTTCTACAGTTAAGATCCCTTTGGAATTGGTTGTGGTGCCTGGGCCGAGGCCTAGGCACTAATTGTCAATTATTTGTAAAGCGGACGCAGAGAGATTCCTCTACGCCCTTTCCTTTCTCTCGTCGATGCGCCTCGCGCAGCTCTGGAACATAACAGGCTCTCCCAGCAGCCCGATCTCCTTGAATAAATACAATCACACGATCGGTGGGGAACTTCAAAGTTAAACACCACGGGGAAATTGCTGCCTTGAATTCAACGAGGGCCGGTTGGCCCAAAAATGCGTTATAGGGGGAATGAATGTCCAACACAACAAACTGCAACATCCGGGTTCTTTGGCACTCTCCAACTCCCAGCTCCACTGGCAGCTCCACTACTCCAGTGGGTATATTGGCACTTCCATCGAAGCCATGAATTCGAGATTGGCAAGGTTTGAAGTCCTTGGCTTCCATTTTCATCAAGTAGTAGGCTCTCTTGAATAGAATATTCACTGCACTCCCACTATCAACCAGGATCCTCTTCATCTAAGCATGACCAACCTGGACAGATATGACCAGTGGGTCAATGGTGGGGGCTTCGACCCTATCAGCATCTCGGTTTCTAAACACAATATCATCATTCATTGTTTTCTGTTGTTTGGCCGGAGCCCCTTCATCAAAATTACTACAACACTCGAAGTTCGCATGCTGGATAGAACTGGCATACGACTACATATTCCTCCAGCTCCGGCCTGCTGGATGGGGACCGCCGCTAATTGTATTTATAACTAATCTCCCGCCCGTACGAGCGGGTTCTTCCTATCTTTCTTGACTTTGCACATGATTTTGGGTTGACGGACCCGCACCTCCAGATTGCGGCGTCCGCACGAACTGATCTAACTTCCTCTCCCTGATCAACTTCTCAATGAGGTCTTGCAAATGTCTGCACTTATTGGTATTGTGGCCATAACTCTCATGGAATCTACAGAATTTTCCCGTTCGAATCTGTCTCTCTGACGACGGCTTTGGAGCGGGCTTCTTATACTGCATAGCATTGAAAGTCTGTAGATACACGTATTCTAGTGACGTATTCAACGGTGTATAGCTGTCAAACATTGGGGCCCTACGTCGCGGACCACAGTTTTGATCCCGTCTCTTACTCTGATTATCATTTCTTCTCAGCTGAGACTGCTTGTTCTGTATATTCAGCTGTACTTTCCCAGAACTCTCACTCGACTGTTTAACTACTACATTACTTTGAATCCCTTCACTACTGGGTCTCACGTCGTCCTGCTTCCTAGACTGTTTCGCGTCCTCACGCCTTAAGAATTGAGCGGCTTTGGAGTAGAAACAATCCAACGACGTGGGAGGCGTTTGCACAAAAAATGGGCAAACACCTCCAAGTCGTATGATTTAGTCGATTTTATGTTGTTCTCAATGATTTGGGTGATTTATGCAAATATGTAAAAAGCAGGGACTAAACTGTAAAAGACACACAGATTTATAGTGGTTCGGCCAGAATGTGCCTACGTCCACTTCATATGTTATTCCCTTTCGCTGTTCAGATTACAAGTACAAAGCTTTGATTACAAGTGTATGAAAGTTGTTTGAAAATTCTGTCCGTGCTTGAGCTCTCAAACTTGTCCGCCATTGTTGTACCCCTACCCCACTATATATAGAGTGAGGCTGGGGGTAGGGGTCCTGGATGTATATGGCTTCTGGTGGGCCTGGGCTGATGTAATCTGGCCTGGCATTGTTGATTTGGTAGTGCCTTGGTTCGGTAGTGGATGAGTTGGGATTTGGTTCGGTGGGACTTGGTCCGGTGGATTGGTTCGGTGGGACTTGGTCCGGTGATTGGTTCGGTAGTGAATGAGTTGGGATTTGGTTCGGTGGGACTTGGTCCGGTGGACTGGTTCGGTAGTGAATGAGTTGGGATTTGGTTCGGTGGGACTTGGTCCGGTGGAGATTGGTGAGTTAGGTGATAAAGGATAGAGTTTGGTTCAGCTAGGCTTAAGAGGCGGGTTGGCTCGGTAGTGAATGGTTCGGTGGTGGTGGAAACGCACCCAACACTTGCACCCAAAGTGGGGTATATGCCAGCATATGCCGCGCTTTGTTTTCTCCTTGTTCGGCCCAAGTGCCGAACCAATTGGTCCGGTCGTCTATGTTGGTCTATAAGTAGGGGCATCACGCCTCTGTTATTCCCTACCAGCCGAACCAAATTCTTGTCTTTGCCGAATCAAACGCATCAACGAACCAGACCTCAGCTGCCGGACCAGGTGAGGCCCTCTTCTGCCGAATGAAATTTCGCTTTGAACTACCCAATGAATCCGGGGAGTATGAGTGCCGAATGGCCCCTAGCCTCGAACTGCCAAATGAATTTGGGAAGTACGAGTGCCGAATGAACCTTCACCTCACACTACCAAATAAACTTGGGAGTATGAGTGCCGAATGGCCCCTAGCCTCGAACTGCCGAATGAATTTGGGAAGTACGAGTGCCGAATGGACTTTAGTCTTGAACTACCGATCGAGCTTTTATGTTTTGAATTATGAATGTATTCAGGCCGTATGTACTTGCTTGTTTATGTCTCCACACTCCTTGTTCTAATAATGTGTTTTCTCCTGTTGCAGATAATGTCTCATAAAGTAGAAACCCGTTACGACAAGAAGAAATCCAAAGACACAGGAGAGTCCCTCATAGTGCCCCCAGTTCGGGCAGAACGTCATAGACCAACCCCGAGATCGTTAGTAGACGGGTACGGTCCTCAAGAGCTCTTGAATTCACCGCCAGACTGCTTTCCCAGCTCCCTCAAATATGAGCAGCTTGATGTTATATCTCGCTCTTTCGGAATCGACAGAGCGCATATGTTGTTGCCGGGGGAAGGAGTGATGCCGTATAATCCCCCTGAAGGATATTTCGCTTATAGTAGGTATCACTGTATGTGCGGAGCCATCCCTCCGATCAATGCTTGGATAGTTAGCTTTATCACATATTTGAAGGTGGCCCCTTTCCAGCTTCAGCCCAACTCCTATGCCATCTTGGTGAGTCTGTTTATTATCTTCCAGAGAAAATATGGGCATCCCCCTTCCAACTGGGAGATCAGGTACTTGTACAACTTGAGAGGCTATAAGAAGGGGTCTCCATATATCAGCTTAGAATCGACCGTGTCTTTCAAGTCAGTCCTGGACTTATATTCAAAGTTTAGCATGTTCAAGAAGGAATGTTTCTTTGTCAGAGATGACTATGTTTCTTTCCACCATTTCACCTCTGGCTGTAAGTCGATTCTTACTTATAATTCCCATTCTGATTGTAATGCTCCTCCTTATGTGCTTTGTTTCTTGCTAGCGACAGGTGGCTTTGCGGTTGTAGAGAATGATCGTTTAGTTCGGATGGCTGGGGAAATAGAAGCCATTCCGGAAAAGGAGAGGGCAGCTTCTTATTTGATCAGGAATGCTACTCTTTTGGAGCACAACTTGATCCTGCCACGCTAATCTGTGGTCAAGCTAAGAGACACAGCTGAGGAGAGGGCCGCCAAAGCTAAAGGAGGGGCTACGGCGAAGAGCAGCAAAAGGAAACCCTTCTCGAAACATCCAATTGCCGGGGGGAAGAAACTCAAGAAGTCCGACGGTCCCTCCCCCAGCACATGTCCAGACATTCCGGAGGGGGAAGATGTAGAGGAGGAAAGAGGTGAGGATGAAGGAGGTGAGGAGGAGAGAGGAAGTGACGGAGAAGGTGATGGTGATGGTCATGGTGATGATGGTGGCGATGGACAGAGTGATAGTGGTGCTGGGGCTTTGTCTTCTGAGCAAGCAGGTGTGATCCAGGAGTGGACGGACGATGCTTTCCGTATAGCTTTCCAAGGGTTGGAGGAAGGATCGACTTTAGTGGAGAAGACTAAAAAAACTGACATGGCCGGGACCGACGCCGATTCATCTTCTAAGAGCGCTTCAACTAAGGCAACTCCTGCAATTCAAGGTGAATTTTTGACTCCTGCCGACTCCATTTATGATAAGGACTTAAGAATATTTTATGGTCAGCTCCCGTCCTGGAATGAGATCCAGGACTTATTGCAATATCCTACTCCTCCCCAGGGTTCGTATAACAAGAGCGTCTCTTTACTCTTCTTGACTTGACATATTTCTTGAATTATAGCTCAATGTATGCTTGTAACACTTGGTTTTTATCACAGAAGCAGGTAAGGTGGCCAAGACATCAGATGTTCGGCACCGTCTTGAACACTATAAACTTCTCAAGGCTTCTACTAAACCAAAGCCTCTGACTAACCGCCCTGAAGACGTAGTCGGCTACCGTCCTCTTCTTGGAGTTATCGAAGAGGACACCCAAAGGAAGAAGAGGAGTCGCTCCTTGCTTGAATCTTCACCTGGTCCTCAGCTTCCAACTCAGCCTCCCCAGGATACCACGTAGGAGAGTACTGGGTTTATACCTTCTCCGCATCCGTCTGAAAATCCTACCGTTACCCAGATAGATCATCCCGGTTTAGTTCGTAATCCGTTTGCGGGTCATCCGGACCTGGATCCGGGTTTTCGTGATGTTATCTTTGATGAGGCTACCGGTGAGCACCTTCTCCCTCGTAATCCTGTGGTAAGGGTACTCGATGAAGCTAAGTCCCTGGACCTTGATTTTCTTACCACTCGGGTTGTAACTTTGGGGGACGAAGCTAAGGCAAACATCGACCGGGTTGCTGAGGAAACCAGGAAGCTGATGGGGCATCATGCCCGACTGGTCAAGGCTGGGGAAGAAATCTGGAGCGCCAACATTCGACTGCGGTTAATGGCTTCCGACCAGGCCAAACAACTCGCTGATCAGGCCATCCAGATCTCTCAACATGAGGCCGCCTCTAGGCAATTAAAGAGAACTATGGAAGAGGCCAGCAGGGAAGAGTTGCGGAAAATGGAGGCTGCTTGTAAGGAACGGATTGATATGGCCATTGCAACGGTGGATGAGGTTCGGAAAGCGGATCTTGAGAGGGTACAGGAGTTATCTGGGAAGCTTGAAGCCGCAGAGCTTGCTCAAACCAAGCTGAAGGAGGAGATGGAGGCGTTGAGGAAATCCTTTCAGGCTAACTGCTCGTGATACCAATCGGAGAGGGATGCTGCCGTTGCAAAGCTGTTGGCTTCTGGGGACCGAATAAGGGAGTTCGAGGAGAACGAGAGGATAATGGATGAGATGCTTTAGGATGTGTACTTTCGCACTTGGAAACAGGGCAACTTATCCTGGATGGATGATTATCCCCGAGTCATGGCCAGGATTTACCTTAGGGCCCTGGAGGAGGCTAAGGCCGATGCGGATAAGGAGGGTGGCGTGGCCTTCAGAATGGACGTGGTCACGGCCCAGTTCACCAAGGAGGAGAAAGCGGCGATGAAGGAGGGTATGCGGCTGCTTACCGCTGAGGAGGTAGGTGTGCAATTAGAGGATGATGATCAAGGAGCAGATGTTGGTAAGTCTTCCCTTTTAGCTTTTTTCGTAAATTGATTGCTTATTTTTCGTGATTATTAATGGATTCTTTCCTGAATTGGACAGGCCGGACCCCTGGAGCACCAACTACTTCTGGTCAACATGCTGAGAGTTCCAATCCCGCAGTTAAGTAGATCTCGGGGGGCCAGTAGGATAGAGGTGAAGCTCTGATGCAGCCGACTCCCTGACTTGACCTGGACATCTTTTGGTTTACCTGGCATTGTTGTCTATGCTAGTCCTAAAACATTAATGTAACTTTTAGGCTGTAATTATGTTATTTGTAACGAACAACTTCATTTTTGGTATGTAATTTTTTAACTTAAGCTGGTTCTGGTATATTTAAATGCTCTCGTTATCTTGATGCGTTGCATAGGAAATATAGCCGTGCGCATGCCTGTGATTCAATCGTGTTTGATGCTAAGTTCTTGCTTAAAATATAATTTCATGTCTTGCAATGTTAGTGTGATGTGCGAATAAATTATAGCTACGTGTTTATATACAAAAGAAGAATGTACCGCCCTTCATGTTTTAGTCATAGACGGTTGCTTTGAGCGTCTTGTATGACTTAGCATGGAATGCAGCTGAGTGACCTATCATCCAGTTGTGAGTTCCTATTCCCATTAGCGAGCGTCTCCTATTTTGTGTCCTATACTTTAGGGATCATTATAGAGGATAGGAGGAAAGTTTTTAAAGAAAATAGAAATATAAGAAATAGTAAAACTTCCAATCACGGAAGGCCTGTGATGTGCTTAAGTTCATGGCAAACGGGTTTTGTAGTCACTTTCCCTAGCTTTGGGTCTTGGAGACATTTGTCACCCATCTTACGCCTCCGCGGGGAGTTGCTCTTTTTTACCATAGCCGCACTTAAGACACTCGGAGCCGAGATCGCGCACAGTAACTACCCGGGCCATTATGGCCCGTAATCGTGGGTATTATTCGATTTACCGTGGCCGGCTAGCGTGGGTGCCGATCGTCAACTGTGAACTACCCCTGGCTGGCCACACCTTATGTTGGGGCTTAAAGTAGGTTCACGGTTGCCGGCGAGCCTAACACCGTAATGAGCTGCCTCGGCTATAGTCGGCCTTCTCAGTGGCTTATAATCGGCTCATTACAGTTGGCTTTAAGGGTCGATCGCGAGCAATGAGTTAACCCGCAGCAGAGGGATGCTGGAGCAAAAGTGTCTCATTGGCGAGGGCAAAGATTCGTATAGTACCTGTTAGGTCATGTCCAGGTGAAGTCGCGTTGTGATGTGTCTTGAATGGAAGTGCCATTACACAGGATTTTGTTCAACAGAAAAGGATAAAGTTAACAAGCAGCCAAGATATAAATGAACAAGTTAAAAAAGAGACAAGTTTTTAAAGTGGTTCGACACGAAAATGCCTACGTCCACTGATTCTCTTTGTTAATTCACTTCATATGGGCAGTATAAGTTAAGAAAAGTATCAACGAAGGTGTTGGATGTTCCATGCCCTCTGGAACACCTCTCCGTCCACTGTTGACAAAATATAAGCTCCGTTGTGAAGATCTTTATGAATTACATAAGGTCTGTCCCATATTGGATCTAGTGCACCGGGGCGCGGGAAGATTCGCTTGAGGACAAGATCTCCTTCTTGTAAGCTACGATGCTTGACTTTGGAGTTGTATTGCGCTGCCACTTTTTGCTTGTGAGCTGCTTCTTTGAGCGTTGCATCGTTTCTTCTCTCTTCAATTAGATCCAAAGACATGTGAAGGAGTTCTTCGTTTTCTTCTGGGTTATAGTGGATCCTGCGGTGGGAAGATACTACAGTTTAAACTGGAAGCATGGCCTCCGATCCGTATGCCAAAGAGAAAGGAGTATGCCCCGTTGATGTTCTGAAAGATGTGCGGTAGGCCCAAAGTGCCGTAGGAAGTTCATCCACCCAATCGCCTTTTCGATTTTTCAAGCTTCTTTTTGATTAGAGTTTTGAGAATTTTGTTGACAACTTCGACTTGTCCGTTTGCCTGGGGGTAAGCCACAGATGAGAAGCTTTTGCGAATTCCGTGCTTTTGGCACCAGTCAGCAAACTCTTCGCTGTCAAACTGAAGACCATTGCCCGATATGATTTTGAGTGGAACCCATACCTGCATAGAACATTTTTGATCAAGAAGTTAATAACTTTTGCCGAAGATATTTTATTTAGAGGTTTTGCTTCCACCCATTTGGTGAAATAGTCAACTGCCACTATAGCATATTTGGCTCTGCCTCGGCCCACTGGCAGTTCGTCAATCAGGTCAATTCCCCATACTGCAAAGGGCCAAGGGCTGGTCATTTGAGTAATCTCATTTGTTGGTAGTCGAGAAATCTTGGCAAATTTCTGACATCTGTCACATTTTTTAACGAAGTCTAAGGAATCTTTGTTTAAGGCGGGCCATAAATATCCATATCGGAGTATTTTCTTTGCCAGAGTCTGTCCTCCAGTGTGATCTCCGCAGCTTCCTTGATGGATGTTGGATAAGATTTCCTTAGCTTCCCTTCCAATGACACACCTTAATAAGGGGTTAGAGAAGCCGCGCCGATAGAGGATGCCTTCTTATATTGTGTAGTGGGTAGCTTTTCTCAAGATTTTCCTGACTTCGTTACGCTCGCTGGGCAGTGTGCAATCTTGTAAGAATTTTCGGATGGGAGTCATCCAAGTTTCCTCTTCGATTGCAGCTATCAGATTCACTTGCTCGAAACTCGGGGTTAGTTGCTTTGAGACGGCTACTGTTTCGGAAATGGTACCGTCTTTCATGCTAGCTTGCTTTGCCAGCTCGTCGGCCTCTTCGTTCTCTTCTCGAGGGATGTGTTTGATTAAATAGTGATCCAATTGATCGAGTAGCAGCTTGGTCTTCTTTAGATATGCTATGAGTCATTCTCCTCGAGTCTGAAATTCTCCTAGTATTTAGTTTACAATAAGTTGAGAATCACTATGAAGACATAAAGAACTGACTCCAATCTCTAAGGTAAGTTCTAATCCAGCTATTACTGCTTCGTATTCTGCATCGTTGTTGGTGGCAGCGAATTCCAACCTTAGAGCATAGTGTAGCTTACTTCCTCTGGGAGTGATTATTACAACACCTGCCCCCGAGCCTTGTTCGTTTGAAGTTCCATCCACAAAGAGATTCCACTTAATGTCTTTTTCTATTTCAGATTGATCCTTACCTTCGTTGGTAGTGAATTCGGCAATGAAATTGGCCATGGCTTGTCCCTTGATGGAGGTGCGAGGATGGTAGGTGATATCATATTGACTCAGTTCAATGCACCATTTAAGTAGTCGTCCAGAAGTGTCGGGACGATGGAGTACCTGCCTTAGCGGTTGATCGGTTAGAACTTTGATGGAATGAGATTGGAAATAGTGTCGCAGTTTCCGTGACGTGATTAGTAAACAGTATGCTAGCTTCTCAAGTTTAGGATATCTGGCTTCTGCCCCTGTTAACTTCTTGCTTACAAAGTATACTGGTCGTTGCGCGCGGTTGTCTTCTCTCACCAAAGCGGCGCTTAGAGCATGAGATGACACAGCAAGGTATAGGCATAGCTCTTTGCCTTTGTTTGGAGTTGAGAGTACTAGTGGTCTCTGGAGGTGTTCGATTAGGTTAAGGAAGGCTGTTAAGCATTCGTCAGTCCATTCGAACTTTCCTTTGTCTTTCTTTAGAGCCTCGAAGAAGGGGACGCACTTGTCAGTTGCTTTAGAGATGAATCTGCTTAGGGCGGCCACCTTCCCATTCAGGCTTTGCATTTCTTTTCGAGTGGAAGGTATCCTGATATCTTTCAGGGCACGGACTTATTCGGGGCTTGCTTCAATTCGTCTGGCATGGACTATGAATCCCAAGAACTTTCCTGATGATACTCCGAACGAGCACTTTAGAGGATTCAGCTTCATTCCATGTTGGCGAAGTACGTGAAACATCTCGCTCAGGTGGCTTACGTGATCGTTGGATTTCCTCGATTTTACTAGCATGTCATCCACATAAACCTCCATAGTTCGTCCTATTAGTTCCGCAAACATCTTGTTGACGAGGCGCTGATAGGTAGCTCCGGCGTTTTTAAGTCCGAAAGGCATTACTCTATAGCAGTACAATCCCCGGTCAGTGATGAAACTAGTGTGGTCTTGATCGGGGGCGTGCATAGGAATTTGGTTATATCCTGAGTATGCATCCATAAAAGATAAGAGTTCGTGTCCGGCTGTGCTGTCCACAAGATGATCGATTCGAGGGAGTGGGAAGCAATCCTTCGGGCAAGCGTCATTTAAGTTGGAAAAGTCAATGCATGTTCGCCACTTCCCATTAGCCTTCTTTACTAGTACCGGGTTAGCGATCCACTCTGTGTAGATGGCTTCTCGTATGAAGTTGTTGGCCAGTAGGTTCTTTACTTCTTCATCGAGGGCTGCTGATCGTTCTGCCCCCATACTTCTATTTTTCTGCTTTACTAGCGCCTTGGTAGGATCGATGTTTAGTATGTGGCATGCCACGTCTGGGTAGATTCGAGTCATGTTAGCGTGCATCCATGCAAATACATCCAGGTTGTGGCGGAGAAAATCAATGAGTTGATCTCTCAATTCTGCTCTTAGTTGAGATCCGATTTTCAACAGTCTACTTGAGTCGTGTTTGTCTACAAATACAAACTCCATAGCCTCTGCAGGCTCGGCGGTGGCCTCCTCCTCTTTGTTCCTGGGGTCTAATTCATTGAAATGATCACTGGTATATCGAAGAGGAGGGGCTTTCTTTAGTTGATATGCTTCCAAGTTTTTCATGCAGAGAGGAGTCTCTGCATTCTTCCCTCTATCCTTCCAGCGATTATTGCGAAGTTCAGTTACATAGCAATCTCGAGCGGCGTCTTGATCTCCCTCTACCTCCCTTATTCCATTGTCTGTTGGAAATTTCATCTTCAGGCACCACGGGGCCAAGACAATTTGGAAGTCAGACAAGGCTGGTCTTCCTAAAAAGGCGTTATAGGCCGAGTGGTTATCTATCAGCACAAATGTTTGTTTCCGTACAACGGAGCGGGGGTGGCTTCCTATTTCAACAAAAAGGTCCAATAGCCCGAGGGGCATCTTTGCATCGCTAGTGAAACCGTGTAGTGGTTTGTTGCAGGGCGACACATCCTTCATTGACATCTTTATTCTGTCGAAAGCATGCTTGAATAGGATATTTACTGAGCTTCCAGTGTCTACTAGAATTCGAAAAACTTCGGCTGGGCCGAACCGGGCAGAGATGACAATAGGATCCATGTGAGGGTACTGCCTTACTTCCAGGTCACGCCTATTGAATGTAATGTCATCATTCTCTTTTCGCTTCAGGTGGCGTTCTTCCATAACAGAATTAACGTAGCCTTCATTGTTTCTAAGTGACTTTCTGTATCTTTCCATCTCTGCCCAGCTTCTATCGGCGATGTGCGGTCCTCCCGATATGGTATGGACCACTATCTTCTCATGACTGGGGCCGTCGGTGTTGCGATTTCCCCCTCCTGTTTTTGGAAGGGGTAGCCTTGGGTTCTCATTGGCAGGCTGGGGTCCTGTTCTGACCTTTTACATAGCGTTCCAGTCTCTTCCTTCTGATGTGTTCTTCAATTAAGTCCCGGAGATGATGGCATTCATTGGGTATCATGCCCATGAGACTCGTGGAAGCGGCAGAACTTTCCAGACTTAATTTCGTTATCTGATTCCTTCTTGTATGGAGGGCGTCTGTATTTAACTTCATCTTGGGTGGCCAGGAAGATGTTTTCGATTGTCTCATTCAAAGGAGTGTAAGTGTCAAACCTCGGTCCTGGCCAATATAGACGTTTTTCTCCCTTCTTGCCCCCAGCTTTGTCTCTAGAATCATTTCTTCAAACGTCCTTTGCTACAGCGGGTGTGTCGCCATGAGCTGCCTTGGTTTGTTGTCCTATCTGTCTTTCAGTGGCAGCGTCTTCAAGTCTCATATATCTTCCGGCTTCATGAGAGAAATCGGGTAAGATAGCTGGTTTTTCTTTTGTTAATCTTCTAGCAAACTTAGTATCCGGATGCACACCACTACAGTGGGCCATTAAGATAAGTTTCTCATCGGCATCTTGGACTGCGGCCGCTGCAGCATTAAATCGGGTTAGATATTGCTGCACTGTCTCTCCAGGCTTCTGTTTGATATTAGATAGGAAATAAGCGTCCTTGGGTTGTTCTATATGAATGCGGAATTGGCTGATGAAATTTTCTTTCAACATTTCCCATGAGCTGATGGATCCTTGGGTTAGGTGGCAGAACTAGGAGGTAGCTAGATCTGCCAAGAATAGTGGAAAGCATTTGCACAATACTCCTTCTGTGGCTCCACTCATGAGCATATGTTGTGTGTATCTCTGCAAGTGTACAACGGGGTCAGAGATTCCCTTGTAAGGTTCCATTGTTGGCATTTTCCATTCTCGGGGGTTGATGGCAATTTCGATATTGCTGGTGAAAGGGCTGGTTACCCTAGCGCCTATCCCTCAATCTCTTTGATCCCGTTGGACGCACTCTTTGAACAATCGCGCCATCCTTTCATCAGAATTTGGAGCATATAGAAATGAGTTTGGTTCTTCTCTGCGGGATTGATTCCGTCGAGATGATCTGTAGGGGTGGTATCGTCTATCACTCCTACTATTTTCCAGTGGCTGCCTCTGGTCTTCTGAGAGCACGCTAGGGTCAGCTACAGTTGGCCCTTGCCTTGATCTTCCCCTGCTGTGTTATGTTCTGAGCACTTTCTTGAGTACAACTTCGGGCTGGACTCTAGCTCGGCCCCGTTCATTGGTGTTCCATGGTTAGGTAGCATGACCGGCTCAGCCACAGTCGACCCTCGCCTGGTACCTCCCCCGTTGGGTTTGGTTCCAAGTGTTTCCTCGGGTCGGAGTTCGGGCTCGGCTCCTATCATTGCTGTTTCTGTTGTTAGCTTCTTCGAAGAAGAAAGATCTTTGTCGCCTCCCAGATCCTCCAGACTGGGACTCATCCCATGATTCAGTGTTGCGGTTGGATTCTTCAGCATCCCTTAAGCGTGACATGAGTTGGTCCACCAAGGCTTCTTGTTGGGATGTGAAGCGGTTAGTCACTTCATCCACAACCCTGTCTAGATCTACCCTAGTAATTGCTGTTGGTTGTTCCGTGGCAGGGGCTGTCGGATTTGCCTGATTTCCATTTCGTACTGCTGTTGAAACGAGACAGTTCTCTTGATCCGTGATCACTGGATCTGGAACGCTGCTAGTTGCGATGTTCTTTCCTTTGCTAACATCTTTCTTCTGCCTGGGAGGCATGTCTTCCAAGCAATGTGCGATGCTGTCGGGAAGAAGGTTAAGTGGGAGAAACAGAAGCTTCTAGCTCGATTTTTCAGTGAAAGCACCAAAAATGTTTGCACAAAAAATGGGCAAACACCTCCAAGTCTTACGATTTAGTCGATTTTATGTTGTTCTCAATGATTTGGGTGATTTATGCAAATATGTAAAATGCAGGGACTAAACTGTAAAAGACACACAGATTTAGTGGTTCGGCCTGAATCTGCCTACGTCCACTTCATATGTTATTCCCTTTTGCTGTTCAGATTACAAGTACAAAGCTTTGATTACAAGTGTATGAAAGTTGTTTGAAAGTTCTGTCCGTGCGTGATCTCTCAAACTTGTCCGCCATTGTTGTACCCCTACCCCTCTATTTATAGAGTGAGGCTGGGGGTAGGGGTCATGAATGTATATGGCTGCTGGTGGGCCTAGGCTGATGTAATCTGGCCTGGCATTATTGATTCGGTAGTGCCTTGGTTCGGCAGTGGATGAGTTGGGATTTGGTTCGGTGGGACTTGGTCCGGTGGATTGGTTCGGTGGGACTTGGTCCGGTGGACTGGTTCGGTAGTGAATGAGTTGGGATTTGGTTCGGTGGGACTTGGTCCGGTGGAGATTGGTGAGTTAGGTGATAAAGGATAGAGTTTGGTTCAGCTAGGCTTAGGAGGTGGGTTGGCTCGGTAGTGAATGGTTCGGTGGTGGTGGAAACGCACCCAAAAGGAGGTTTCCCAGCTAACCAATTCCCAAACTCAGAATCAGCGTTAATTCCGTTGGTTTGTGTCATTAGAATTGAAATTTCGTTGGGATTACTGATCTCTGCGCATACTGCATGGAACCTTTCTAAATAGCGTTTAAGTGTTTCCCCTGGTGCCTGGGTGACGCTGCATAGAGTGTTAACATCTTTAAGTCTAGAAACATGCATAAGAAACTGCTCAACAAACTTTGTAGCCAACTGGTCAAACGAAGAGATAGATCGTGGCGATAATCTTGTAAACCACATTGTTGCAATGCCCCCCAGAGAAATGGGAAAACTACGGCACTTTACTGCGTCATCAGACCTTGCCGCACTCATTGACCATTCATATTTCAAAATATGCTGATTGGGGTCCGAATTTCGTTCATAAATCGGTAATATCGGCATCCGGAATCGCCGAGGAGGTTCAGCATAAAGAATCTCGTCCGTGAAAGGGGTATGACTCCGAGAGATTCCCCAGTCGTCGTTGGTAAGACCCTGGCTTTCACGGATCATCCATCTAATCATTGTCGGAAGGTCTGGCATTGCAACGTTCTGTGCTCGTTGGGCCAAAGTGTAGTCGGGTTCCACATTGTGAGGTTGGACCGGGCACTGTCGACGGTCCACATCTCGCCTCCTAGGCTCAACATATTCTGGGATGTAAGATTCGGGAGTACATCCGTACTGATTTCCAGCATCAACTCCTATGTAAACTGCGGTAGCGGTAGGATGGTTATCTGTGGTGTACTAAGGGGCAGTCCCTCCCCTGGAAGAGGGCCCAGTGTGGAAGCTGGTTGATGGTCCAACCCTTAACTGCCCAACAGTCAATGTGGGCAGATGTCCTGTAGCTTGCGCGTAACCTTCGTCCGGTCGAGGACGGACGGATCTGCGGTTGTATCTAGACGAAGCAGAACTTTCTGTGGAGGAAAGAGAACCCTGGTCTCTTCTATGTCTTTTGCGCTTCTGGCGATTTAGCTGGTTTGTTAGCTCAGCATTCGCACGTAACTGTTCGGTTAGTTGCTGTTTGCGCCAAAATTGGCCACAAACCCTAATACCGTGAAAGCACCAGTGTATGAATACAACTCAACAATATTCAAACACAAATCACAGATCTCAGCAAATATCCCAAAAATGTTTGCACAAAAAATGAGCAAACACCTCCAAGTCGTATGATTTAGTTGATTTTATGTTGTTCGTAGTGATTTGGGTGGTTTATGTAAATACGTAAAAAGCAGGGACTAAACTGTAAAAGACACGCAGATTTATAGTGGTTCGGCCAGAATGTGCCTATGTCCACTTTATATGTTATTCTCCTTTTCCGATCAGATTACAAGTACAAAGCCTTTAGTACAAGTGTATGTAAGTTGTTTGAAAGTTCCTTCCGTGCTTGAGCTCTCAAACTTGTCTGCCATTGTTGTACCCCTGCCCCTCTATTTATAGAGTGAGGTTGGGGGCAGGGGTCAAGGATGTTTATAGCTGCTGGTGGGCCTGGGCTGAAGCAATTTGGCCTGGCAGAGTTGGTCCGGTCACGCCTTGGTTCGGCGGTGAGTAGAGTCTTGATATGCCTTGGTCCGGTAGCACGTTGGTCCGGTGATACCTAGGAGAAGGGTTGGTTCGGTGGTGCATAGGAAGTGGTGAGTAGGTTGATTCGGTGGCGAGTTGATGGAGCCTGGTTCGGCTATGCTTTGGACCGGCCTTGTTTGGAGAGGGTTTGGATCGGTAGTAGTGTGGTCCGGTGGAGGCTGGTTCGGCTAGGAGTTTGTTCGGTAGTGAGGGGAATTGGATGGTTCGGTAGGCACAGGGAGAAGGTTGGTTCGGCTAGGAGTTGCTTTGGGTTTGGTTCGGTAGGAAGTGGAGCAGGGAATGGTTCGACATGCCGTGGAGTGGCGTCTGGTCGGTAGTACCTTCTTCCTACCTTGCATCGATCATATCTCCTTCATACGAATCCCGATTAACCTGAAATTTGAAACATAGCCTCTCCTAATCCTTATCCTCATCTCTAATCAATTTCGTCCTGATCGGAGCTCAACCCCGATATCCAACATTCCTTGCCAATTTGTTGATATTCCAGTTTTGACCAAAAAATGGGATAACACTTTGCCCCCCAAAACATGTCTTGTGATAACTAGGCGTGTTTTGAATAGTTCCGAATCCAATATCCAAAGTCCATAGCCATATTGCTAGAGTATATCATCCTTGACTGCTCCGAGTCGATATCCAATTCCAAATCCTATAACCACAGCTTGAGCCAATTCCATGTCCATCCGAACTCGGCAACCGAATCCCAAACCATCCTTATCTAATAGCCAATAACCGAATCCAGGACCTCTCCGGGTCGATATCCAAATCCATAATCTCTCCGGGCTCTTGCCAAGTGCAATCTACACCTGACGGTCGTGATCCAGTGTCCCTGGATGTTAAGCTAGCCTCATCGTGTTCTTGTCGAGCGTAATCCACACTTGATGATCTTGGTCCAGTGTCCCTGGACGTTGAGCTAACCTCTCCGGGTTCTTGCCAAGTGTAATCCACACTTGACGACCTTGGTCCAGTGTCCCTGGACGTCGCACTAACCTCTCCGGGTTCTTGCCAAGCGTAATCCACACCTGACGACCTTGGCCCAGTGCCCCTGGGCGCTGTGCTAACCTCTTCGGGTTCTTGCCAAGCGTAATCCACACTTGACGACCTTGGTCCAGTGTCCCTGGACGCTGTAAAATGTCATGGCTTAAGTCCTAAGACGAATCCTGGTCTCTCCGGACCCTCGCCGAGCATAGTCCATACTCGACGACCTGAAAATAACAACTGATAATACAGGGCCTAAGTCCTAGGCCGAATCCTGGTCACTCCGGACCCTTGCCGAGCATAGTCCATACTCGACGACCTGAATGAGTCAATTTACCATGTTCGGGCAAAGCGACTCACCCCTTGCTAGGCATAATCCATACCCGACGACCGTTTATCAAAAATCAGATAAAAATCCAATCAAAATCCAATCCAAAACACACATCCAAAATCCAAATCCAAAATCCAAATCTGAAATCCAAATCCGAAACCAGAAAACCAGAAAATCCAAACCAGCATCCAAAACCAAAAACAATCATCCAAAGGAAAATCCAAATCAAAAAGCAAGAAAAACCGAGAGCTCAATCCAAGCTCCAAAACCGAAAACCAAAAAGAAAAACAGTGTCCAATCCAAAAGCAAAAGATAAATTTCACAAACCATAGCATTGCAGTTTATCATCATTCAGAGCATGCCTAGGGGCTATCTCCGTCCCCGTACATGTGTAAATGACTTGGTTGCTGGCCAATAGTTCGCTACTTATTTCATAATAACCTGGTCAATGGATGATCAACCGACCATCATTCCTGGGCCTCCCGCCATCGTAGCTTGAGGTAGACGGCGGTTGCTCCTGCCCCGCCGTTGCATTCCGAGGTCCAACATATTGTGGCAGCTGTCCATTCCTTACATGCTCCTCAATTATGTCCTTTAGGTGCCTGCAGCTGTTGGTGTCGTGTCCATCCAAATCATGGAAGAGACAGTGCCTTCCTGATGTTCTTTCCCGTTCTGTTGGTTCTCTCCTAGCCGGCCTCCGGTAGGGAAGGCGATTCCGAGTATCCAGGTATATCCGCTCCAGCGTCTCGTTCAATCCTGTCTATGTGGGAAACTTTGGATCCTTCCATTGCTTCCTAGCATTTCTAGAATCATCGTGCAACTTCCTTTTTCCTTTGTCTTTATCCAAACCTTTGCTGGATGGTCCTCCAACCTCAATTGCATTAACCTTTTTTAACTTTAAATCCGTACTCGCATCTTCTTGCCGAAGGAACCTTTATGCCTCGTGAAAGAATTCGTCGAGATCCCGTGGGGGATCTCATACCAGAGATACCTTGAAATCCGAGTTCTCCCTGACTCCTGATACTGCTGCCATTAAAACCATCGATGGATCAGGCCGATCCACCGAAGCAACTGCGGCACTGAATCGAGTTAGAAAGGCTCTAAGCGATTCATCGATCCTTTGCTTCACCGATGTTAATGTCATCACATTTTTCGGTCTCTTGACATGAACTCGAAACCGTCCCAAAAACCTTTCCACCAACTCCCTCCAAGTCCTGATAGATCCTTCTCCCAGCTGCCTAAACCACATCGCAGCTAAGTCCGTTAAGTACAAAGGGAAGCATCGAGCCATCACTTCCTCCGATGCCCCCCGCACCTCCATGTGTCTGGTGTACCTCATCAAGTGATCCGTAGGGTCTGCCTTGCCATCGTATACCTCCACGCTAGGTAGCTTGAACTTAGGTGGATTCTGAGCCATCCTTATTTCTCGAGCGAACGGACTCCTGTTCACTCCTTCCAAGTCTCCGTTGGTCAAACCACCCCGCACAGTCTTCCTGATTATATCTACCAATCCAGCGTTGTCTGTCGGGGATTGCCCCCGAGGGTATTCCGGTACATACTCTTCATGTGGCTCGCTAGCAGCAACGTCGGTTCTAGCCTGTTGAACTCCTTCCAAAGGTCCTCCTGTGTTGGATCCTGCGGGCCTGCCCCCAAGCCCTTGTTGATTTCCCTCTGGCTCTGTATCCTGTCCTCCGTTGGGTTCCATAACCCTAGCTCCTCCATTGGGTTCCATAACCCTAGCTCCTTGTCCTGCATCCACAGCCGTTGTAGTTGTTCCTAAGTTTGGGGTCCCTGCAGCTCTCATTTGCTCCAAGAAAGTCTTCATCATCTCTTGTTGACTCTTCAACAACCTCTCTTGCAGTGAATTTGTTATGGCTTCCATTTCTTCCCGGGTTATGTAGATCGAAGCCGATCCTTCCTCAGCTCCGAAGGATGCTTGTTGACTTCCTACCGGTTGGCTTCTCTCAGCCTTTTGCCTTCTACTATTTTGCCTAGTCATTATCTTCCAAATCCAAACTTCTATCCGATGTAGCGGGTGCTGGTTCCTCTCAATGAAAGCACCAAAATGTTTGCGCCAAAATTGGCCACAAACCCCAAATACCGTGAAAGCACCAGTGTATGAATACAACTCAACAATATTCAAACACAAATCACAGATCTCAGCAAATATCCCAAAAATGTTTGCACAAAAAATGAGCAAACACCTCCAAGTCGTATGATTTAGTTGATTTTATGTTGTTCGTAGTGATTTGGGTGGTTTATATAAATACGTAAAAAGAAGGGACTAAACTGTAAAAGACACGCAGATTTATAGTGGTTCGGCCAGAATGTGCCTACGTCCACTTTATATGTTATTCTCCTTTTCCGATCAGATTACAAGTACAAAGCCTTTAGTACAAGTGTATGTAAGTTGTTTGAAAGTTCCTTCCGTGCTTGAGCTCTCAAACTTGTCTGCAATTGTTGTACCCCTGTCCCTCTATTTATAGAGTGAGGTTGGGGGCAGGGGTTTAGGATGTTTATAGCTGCTGGTGGGCCTGGGCTGAAGCAATTTGGCCTGGCAGAGTTGGTCCGGTCGCGCCTTGGTTCGACGGTGAGTAGAGTCTTGATATGCCTTGGTCCGGTAGCACGTTGGTCCGGTGATACCTAGGAGAAGGGTTGGTTCGGTGGTGCATAGGAAGTGGTGAGTAGGTTGATTCTGTGGCGAGTTGATGGAGCCTGGTTCGGCTATGCTTTGGACCGGCCTTGTTTGGAGAGGGTTTGGATCGGTAGTAGTGTGGTCCGGTGGAGGCTGGTTCGGCTAGGAGTTTGTTCGGTAGTGAGGGGAATTGGATGGTTCGGTAGGCACAGGGAGAAGGTTGGTTCGGCTAGGAGTTGCTTTGGGTTTGGTTCGGTAGGAAGTGGAGCAGGGAATGGTTCGGCATGCCGTGGAGTGGCATCTGGTCGGTAGTACCTTCTTCCTACCTTGCATCGATCATATCTCCTTCATACGAACCCCGATTAACCTGAAATTTGAAACATAGCCTCTCCTAATCCTTATCCTCATCTTCAATCAATATCGTCCCGATCGGAGCTCAACCCGATATCCAACATTCCTTGCCAATTTGTTGATATTCCAGTTTTGACCAAAAAATGGGATAACAGTTGCTGACGGCTCTGCGTTAGCTCATGAAGCAGCAACTGGAACTCTTGCCTAGTAACTGGGCCTTGTGAATCTGAGGGTCCAGCTACATTTTGATTGGTTGGTGGAAATTGCGCGGGATTCTGCCTATCCCGTCCTTCTTGATCGCCAACATTAGAGGTGGTTCTTGCACTTACCATCTTGAACGGTGGACTCCTTTCTCTAGATTTTTGCAAATCTGAATAGAATGGAAGGAATCTGGACTTGAGATCTGGATCTCTCTTAGATTTATGCAATCCGGTATCGATGACAGATCCAATGAGCAGGAGAAAACTTGGGTTTTCTCAGTGAAAGCACCAAAGTGTATGTATCAAAATTGGGCACAACACTCTTCGGAAGTTTTTGAAGAGATAATAATGAAGAATATAAATTAAAAATGAGGATTATCTAACAAAAACTCCAAGCAACGAGAAAGTAAGTGCACATACAAGCAATTTAGAGTGGTTCGGCGTGTTGCCTACGTCCACTATGAAGTTTTTTGCAGCTTTATTGATTCTCTTTCAACAATTACAAGCGAGTACAGCAAACAACAGTAAGTTACAACTGGAAATTCGAATTCAACAGCAATAGAATGATGCAGATCTCGATCGGACGGAGTCTGGGCGCTTGAGAGTCAAAAGATCCCTCTTCTGTAGGCTCTAGGGCTCTATTTATAGGCGTAGGAGGCTGAGACTTCGCTAAAACTTCGGGAGATTCGCTTTGGCACATGAGGGGACCCGCACGACCAATTCTAGAAAGTTTCGAGTCGATCTGTGATCGATACGAAATCATTTCGTATCGATCAGGATCATGTCCGATGGAGCTGAAATTTGGTGTGAACGTTCCTTGGTTTGTGTGCAATCTTTACTGAAAATTTCATTGCATTTCGATGGATAGATCTCTAGATATCGTCGATACGAAATGGAGCTTCTCGATGACTATCCGGTTTGAATAGACCAATTCGAATCGATTCCTTCGAATCGATCACTTGCATGTGCTCTCGTGGTGATGTGGTGCACATACCTCGCATCGATCCGTTCTTTACTCCGAGTTGACCGTGTCGACTCCATGAATTTCGCCTTGCTCATATCGGAGAATAACATGTCACCCAGGCTTGTTGACTCGATCAACGCGAATAAGTCTTTACACATGGATTCGAACATGATGGAGACGAAGAGTAGCTGACTGATGGATTCAAACTAACACACTCTTATGGTTTCGAACAGTAGCTTCATGATGGTTTCGAACCAACGGAAGTGGATGGATACGAACAGGGCAGTTATTTCATGGATACGAAACAGTGACTTGCTGTCGTTGATGGATACGAACTAAGGTCACCCGATGGATACGAATTGCTCCGTTCAGATGGATTCGAATAGAGGCTTCTGTGATGGATGCGAAGTAGACACTGGCCGATCGTTACGAGGTGCACTATCTGTTGATGGGTACGAAGTCCATCGATACGAACTCGATGGATTCGAACACTGCCAACTTGATCGATACGAACTCATGGGGATTGATCGATGCGAAGTGGGTGATGGATACGAACTAGATCGAGTCGAACTGTGGTTCACTGATGGATACGAAAATGAGGTCGTTTCCTCCAGATTGAATCGATCATAACTCAAGCATACGAACTCGGATTGACTTGAAATTTGGAATGCAGTCTTCCCTGGCTGTGCTTGTCGTGTCATATCAATTGTAGCTCGATCCGGACTCGGACAGAACTCGTCGATATCCATAGCGAGCCTGTGCATGCTCGACATCCAGGACGATTGATTTTAAGCTTGTAATCAGCTCTTTGATATCTCGGACTTGCCAAAAGGCGGGATAGCATAACTTATCTCCTGATGATCTCTAAATTATTTAAATAATGATTTCAGAATTTTTAAAAACGTGGTATTTATTTCAAATCATTTTGAAATCAACACACACACACGCGCGCGCACACACACACACACACATATAACTCTTTGTTTCAAACAAACCATCCATTGGAAATTTTAAATTTTCACTTGGTTCCATTCCAAAACAATTTCCCTTTAGAATTTTTCAAAATAAACTAGCTTTCCTCAAAACAATCCAAAAACGACGATCATGGCAGCAATCCATCACTTACAAACTTGAAAATGAACACTGATGATGTCGCGATCATCATCGGAATTATTTTCCAACGACCGAAGTGATTTCAGTGCCACATCCTTTTAAAAATCCATTTAAAAACATATTTTTTTCTATTCAAAAATTCTTTCAAACATAATTTTACTATTATTTATCTTCAAATTACTTTGGAAAAACATTTCCGAAATCTCCAGGACTGTAATATTTTCAAACTCTGGTTTTTTATCAAGTTTTAGTTTTATTTACTTATATGATTCATTCTTATACCATTTTTAATTTTGGGTTTTAAGAAACCATTTCAAATTCTATAATCTTGTTTTTATAATATATTAATAATAACCAAACACACCGCTACAATAATTTTTAGAAAATTATTCCTTTAATATCAAAATATAATTTGGGTAAAATTATTTCATTTACCCGCTTCAAAACCATACTGCGTCAGTTTATCACATTTAAGCGTTTAGAAACTCCTATTAATTTAGTGGCATCCCATTATTCGATTAGAATTTATATACCACTCAATAGATTAATCAACACAATATAAAATAATTTTATATTCACTAACAAATATGCGTTCATATCTATTAATACGCTCATACTCATTCTAGAGTACAACTGACTCTATCTCTAATGAGAAATCCCCACCAGAGCCAAGGTTCTCTCTTAACCTTTAGCTCTAATACTAAATGTAAGGCCCGCAAATCCGTACCCCTTTGAGTCAACAATATTTCGCCTCAGCTCAACTCAAATTGGATGGAAATACGAATCTTCAGGGTAAGAAGAAGAAAGAGGTAGAAAAATTATAAATAACAACACAAAATCTCACAATTGCAGCGGAACAAATATAATACATAATGATAGATTTTATACAAAAGGATCTGTAACAGTTTATATACTTACAATCATCAGAGTATAGTCCTCAATACATCAAACGAGACAGTTAGATAACTTGTCCTTACACAGTGGGATATAAGTCAAGTATGGAAAATATGTCTGAAACTCCGCCGGCTAGTTTCTTGAGCTCCATTGCATTTAACCTGAATCTGTAATACTCGGTCTAACTTGAGCATTATAATAAAATAACACCCGAGTCAGTCTGGGAAACAGTTTGAGAAAGACACACTCAATTTGAATTATTAACCTTTTCAAAATCCTTTGAAAACAAAGGTATATCTTAAGGCCACGTCACAAATAAACACGATGAGTTTTTACCTTACTATAACCAAAACAATTTTTATCAAAATCATCCGATGTTATAATAGTGTCTATAGAAATTAAATAGAATATAGCTGAAATGCTTGCATCTCACGTTTTAGCATAGTTGGGCACGGTCAAAACCATATGGCGCTTATTGGAGAATGAATTTCATCGAATGATTGGGCTATTGAGGTACCGCCCATTATAGTACACCTCTAGAACAATGTACCGAGGACCACTCTGGGATCCCCTACTACACAAAACCGGCCTACCCCTAACTTGGATAGACTGAATAAGATTACCTTGCGGTTGGGATCAGAAACCGCCACACAGCCAAATAGAAAGGGACTCAAGATAGGGGTAACCTTACCCAACCTGGGTGCAACCCACTTAGCCTTACTGCATCTCCCCATCTTGAGTCATTCTCGGTTGATGAGGCTTAAGGCGACGATTACCTTTTAAAGAACACATTCACTTAGAATGCTCATCGTCCTACAATGACCATGTTCTGATTGCATTCGACCATACAAGTTGTCCTAGGTCTAGACAAACCGAATCACCATCTTCATCACCTTCACGGTATGCATTCGTTACGTTCAAACCTGATTGAAGTGGTTTTCGGATAATTAAATCTGATCCCAATCTCTTCGAAATGATTAACGTATTTGGCTAATATTAATAGTCGATTATTTAATTATCATAAAAGATCCATAAGCAATCATCTGGCCTTATTATAAATTTCCCAATATATTTTCCTTCAAAATATCTTTAAAAGATATATCTATCCCTTCAAACATTTGAAAACAACCGCAACACTTGGAAATATTTCCAAATTTCTATTTTCTATACTTAGGAAAATATTACCAGTCTTATTTTCCAAAAATCCTTTCAATATTAATGTTTCAGGAAATTATTCCATAACTTTTTCCCAAAATCTCCAGAATCACAAATAGATTTCCTCTCCTCAAATCATATTCTTTTATAAGTCCCTTTTTCGAATCTCGAGGGAGTTTATAAAATAATCTTTTATCCAAATTTCTTTAGACTATATATATATAATAAGTATTTAAAAGATTAACAATTAATTTTTAAATATGTTCAAGTAATTATTAAAATATCAAAAAAAACACTTTCATAACATTAATAACTCTAAAAAAATTTCAAACCTAATTTTAAAAGTTAGAACTTACTAAAATAAATACTTCATATTTAAAAATCTACTTAACTAGTATTTAAATCTTAACTAGTTTAAAAATTCCATAGTTTTAAAATAATAAAATTTACCTTTTTAAACAATCTCGCCTTTTATAATTTTAAAATATATTTTTAAAATCTCAGTAGCCAATTTTAGTTTATAAATTTCTCTCGATTTCACAACAATCCGATTCATTGTCGATTCCCTAACCATTCTCATTTCAAAAATAGAATTTTCCATTTTTCTCAACCTCGTTTCCATATTCTAATAAAAATTACTCATATGAATTTATATTCCCAATTATCATCTAATATCAGATTTCTTCATTGCAAATATCATTTATAAATTTTATAAACCCATTTGGTTTTACCTGTTTATAAAAATAAATCTATTTATAAAAATCCATTATATAAATTTTGGTTCTTATAAATTTTATTAATACTTCCAATCTATTTTCAATATGATTTCAACTTCATTTTATATTCCCAGAATATCACTTATAAATTCTTTTATATAATTCATTTTAAAAATCTTCATTTACTAATTCACAATAGTTAAGTATACCCAAATCAACTATATTTTTCTAAATCAACTTCTTTAAAATAACTCAAATTGCTATATATATATATATGTTTTATTTTTCAAATTCACTTCAAATTTAAAAAAATAGTTATAGTATTTAAATTATCAAAATTCAGGCCAGTGTTACAATAGCATCCAATAATTCAATCACTAGAATAATCTATAGTATATTATTCTACATGAATCATATATCACTATATATGAAAAATAAATTATAAATTTGAGGAATCCAGTTGGATCCCTCCAACCTATTTCCCTGCATCCACAGATGTTAATACAATATAAAATAAATACCAATCCCACTTTGAGGGGGATATCGTGGTATATAGGGTCATCCGCTATTATGCAGGGAGCATAGGGTCTCATCTGCTATAGTATGCGGGAATATCAGTCCAAATACTAGTATATATACTATATATATCATTCAACAGCCAATAAATAATAAATCAACCAGGCATTCAATAATTTATTTTTAACCGTTTTAAATAAATAGCAGTAATCCAAATGAGTGAGATTTAACTCACCTTCGATTTTATTTTGCAACCCATTCCAAAAAAAAATCATTGCGTAGAATTTGCAACTGCGAATCCTACCCGACTGATTTCATTTGATTGAACCTCGTATAATTTTTTTTTAAATTATATAAATTAATGATTACCAATCTTGCTAAAATAAATTAACTAATTGTTTGATTTTTAAGCTAATTACCTATTCACGAATTTCGAAATTCGGACCATAGCAACAACTACTGGCACATGTCCATCATGCCTTCTGACTTCTACTCTAACATTAACACTATCACCTACATCTTCATGACTGAAGACCTCAAGTTGGAGATTGAGTCTACGATGAGAGGCATGTGTATCGGTTATCTTGAATAAGAAAATGATCAAAATGTTTGAATGCATACACATCTCCCTTTAACTCAACTTCGGTCTCTACAACAATGAGGTGTGGGTGATACATTAATGCCTAAACTATCATCCCCTTTGCTAAAACTCGATAGCAAAGCCGACCGTTCCCCCTTCGACCAGACAACCTATAGAGAACACCTCGCCAGAAATCAACATCACCAAGTATGCGTTGCGCGTTCGCCGTTGGTCGCGCCCACGCCGTCGTTGCTCCCCTTACTCAACCGCGAGCGTTGGATGTCGTTCGCGAGTTATAAGATACTTCCGTCTCTCCAGTCGCACGCATACACCATTTTTCCTCCCTTTCCGCTCGCTCTTCTATGACCAGAATTCGATCGTGGTTATGTCGCGTTCGTTTTTTTATTATTGACTTCGCGAATTCGTTTGTCTTTTGATTTTTTATCCCCTGATTTCGACTTGTGCTGTCAATAAAAAGAGTAAAATAAAGTAGTTGCTTACTTGAAAAGGGAAGTATGGCGTGTTTTAGAAGCTTGACCTTGACGTCAAAGCGGCTGATTAGAATGGAATACTATATATATATATATCTGTGTGTGTGTATGAATTCCTAAAATATCCAGATATTTTTGCTCAAACCCCTATCGAGGCATGGTGCTAGGAATTTGAAAATTTATACCCATATTCCGAACGCAATGGAAAAGGTTTTGAGCCCTAATTCGATCGTATGGAAAAGATAGGTATTTGGACCCAATTATTATATTGAGTTTTCGATATAAATTTCAATACTTTTATATACCGTATAGCCAAACGATAATTTCAAACGCTACGAAATTTGAATTCCGAAAATAATACATTATTATGGATCCAATGGAACTGGTTTCAGTGAATTCCGAGCCTGTGCCTCGGATGGCTATTTTTAAATGTCAATTTGAACAAATTATTTTTAAAATTGAATAGATCACTTTTAAGTCCAATTTTAGAACGTGTACCATCTTCGATATTATTTATATAATTTTTATAAGCCTTTAAATAATTTTTTGGGCTTAAAACTCAAGATACAACAATTTAACCAATATTCAATTATACAATTCAATAATTAAATTATTCAATAAATCGCTACATTTAAATTCTGAATTTATTTAATAAAAACCCGAATTTTCATATTCAAAATCAACCTGTATTTGAAATTCAATATTTAAAATCATTTAAATATTCCAAATCAAACTTCGAAAAATACGGCTTGTTACAGACATTGACAATAAATTCAAGTAAAATAACAATCTTCCTTTGGGTCGATTTGTTGTTCATTTGTAAAACCTTATATTTGTCACATATTTATCATCACACATGTGTAAGTTATTCGGCCAAATATTAGTCTTCCTTTGGGCCAACTAACATCCGTATGAATAAACACACACAGATATCAAACATTTTCATGAATAACTAAAATAAGAGAGGTCACTTTAGTGAGATATTATTTCAATTAGCTCGATTGGAATGTAGGACAATTAGTTTGCAAAGAGACACAAAAAATATATTTGAATTTATTTTTTAGTGTTTGTATAATATTTCGAGTGCTCTAAAACATTCCCAAAGTAATTTATGTCTATATCACACATGAAAATCTCAAAATTATAACTGTAATGCAACTTGTTTTAAACATAGCTGTCATAATCTTTACTTTAAGTATGTGGTTGCATTCATGACATTTCCTACATAATTATGATACAAGGCATCATAAATAAATCACATAACAAATGTCATGGATGAATGCCAGAATTAAATGCCACATAAAATTGTACATAAATGACATTGCAAATGTCATACTAAATAACATGAATGAATATGGTAGCGATGATGTATATCTGAACCATAATATAGCTATGCAGAATGCTACTATATCACTTTATCTTCGATTTATTATTTGAATACTTAGTTAAGGTCAGTAACCGTGCATTTTGGCAAATTATGAAAACTACCGCTCCTTTTATTTTATAATAACCTAAGCATGAAAGCGAAATATGTTTTCAACGAGCATGAGTTATACATATATAATAAATGTATCTATCAAACATAAATGCATCAAATAATAAACCGTATGTCATTTCTTATTTCAAATACAAACATATTGCATAATTAAATTTATTACAATTGACACATTTATTGCATTATGAAAATAAATAAATAAATTTATTACCATAACAACCACATTTAATGCATTTATAACAAAAATAAATGCAATTGACCATTATGTGGTCCAAAATGTAAATTACTTTCGCGTAAAATTTATTTCAATCATAAAATAAACATAAACAATTTAAAGGAGCAAACTTCAATTCTAATTTTAAGAAATAACAAAAATACCTTTTATACATATATATCTAGATTATTTAATCAAAAGTTTATTAAGGTAAAATAATAATAGAACCGAATTTATACTTCTTGCACGAATGGTTCTAAATTATATATCTATCCGTACCACTTATAAACATTAAAGAAAAAAGCTGTATATATCAGATCTAAAGTATTCCTTACTTGAAATTCACAATGTATTTATAAAATATACAATAATAAACATGTGAATTTTTTAATCAAGATAAGTTGTTTCCAAAATTTAGATTCTTTCCCAAAAAATATTGATTTAAAAATTCTATTTTATTTCATAAATAATATACAGATAATTTAGATCTATATTTCTACACCAAAACAGTTTCGTAAATCAGCATTTTAATTGATAATATATAAAAATATATGCTGACCCAAATCCAAAATCATCATAAAAAAAGTCACTGGTACATAGATGAAGCAGATCTAAAACTTAAGTGGAAGTTAATGAATTCTAAATGAAGTTTAATTCATAACTTACTCATAATAAAAAACCATAAAAATTTCCCAACAAAATCACTGATGGATGGCTTCGATACAACTTGTTTGGATTTCGATAGAGTATTGATTAATTATGAAACCCTAGATCTGAACAAATGATCCATATTGATTTGATTGAGAACAAATCAATGAAAAGTAAACGAATTAATGGAAGCCATACCTAAATTCATAGTTGCCGATTGGAAAAGTAATTTTGGTTTGATTTTTCATATTGACACAAGCCCTAGATCTTACATTAGATCTGAATCCATAGTTGCTGCTTTCATGAATTGATTAAGAGAAAGATATAGTCTAAAAGATAATTGTTGAATCTGATCTTCCTGACATAAACCCTAGATCTGAATTATTTCCATAGAATAGATTAGAAAAATAACTATGGCTTATGTAATTTGAGGACCATAACTCCTTATTTATAATGTTGGCATTTTCTAGTTTGGCCTTTCAACAATTTAGAATCGACCCAGTATCTACGTATTAATACCATGATAATTATAGCTATAAGCCTTTTAACTTTAATTCATAATATGATCATTTTAATTAGACTTTACACCAAAATAGCACAACATATTTTATTTACATATATGGTCCACATGTTGGAATTTTCCAACGGGGTATTATTGGGTTGAATAAATATAACCTTGTGTTTGAAGTGGTTATGAAGCACTATCACAAAAAGCTCACTATGGTCTAAATGGATGCTACATAGGTATGTTAGACATGAAAACATGTTCACTACAAAAGAATTACAGATTCACTATGCTAATTTGGCATCAGGGGGAAATATTTTACCTATGCCATACACACACCTGCTAGCATGTTGGAAAACAAAGTGTTTTAAATATATTTTCTATGTTCTCCCTGCACCAGTCATTGTTAGTTTCCCTACACCAATTTCCCTATGTTTTTCCTAACCGAGTACCCTATGTCTTCCCTATGTCGATTACTTTGTGCCTTTCCCATATTAGTTTCCATACCATTCCCTATGCCAACTTACCTACGCTTTCCCGACTCTTTTCATATTTCTCTTTAAAACCAAAAAAACGATTCTCCTTATGCATTCTCTACGTCTTGCTTCCTTATGCCAAGAATTTTTTCGTTGAATTCTACTACATTTGTCACCATCCAACAAAAATTACAACAAAATCCAATATAAGTCATACCGACTATATCAAATAGGCAATGTTACCATTATATGTACCAAATGAGCATAAAAAATATAAATAACAAATAATCATCATAAATATATAGATCAGTGCATATCAAGTTCAAATCTATAACAACCCACAATTCTATACCCTTTAAGTTGATAATAAACCACATATGTCCAACTCAATTTGAACGAAAAATGGATAGTTATGCGGTAAATAAAATAAAGACATAGAACAGAGTAGAAAACAGAATCTCACACGAATGAAATAACATATACTATTCCAACATATAATATTTACAGTAGAAAATTTTAAATAAATTTATCAGAATTTAACTTAACATTAACATGGACAGTTATAAATATTTGTCCTTACAAATTCAGAATTCAATAGTACATGAATGTGGTGGAAATGGATAACAATCTTCATAAGAATCTTCTAGCTCCATGCTCCAAGCTCTTTTAAAATGCTCCAAAACTAAACTTGACTATTAGGCTTTCCGAAAACAAAAGGCACCTAGAGTTTAAGGAAAAAGAAATAAACTCCAGATGAATCATGGAACCGGTGTGAGAAACTCAAAATATGAGTGTTTGGAGAACAAAGGGTATCTCATAAGACCATGCCACACATAAACACGGAACAGTTTTTACCTTATGATAAACAAATCATTGCTATGTAAAATCCAGTGATATTATTTTTAATGACATTCTTTTGAAAACCTTTCAAATAAACATACATAATCTTAGCCAAAATTATTACATTATTGAATTCCAGCATAATAGGTTTACAACTGAAACCGAAGGCACTTATTGGAAATTTGGATTTCCAAGTGAATAGCGAGGTAAGGAACTACCTCCCGTACAGTACATCTCTAGAAGGATGCACCAAAGATCGACATCTTCGAAACCTCTGCGAATTAGAAAGATGATATCATACCCTAATGGTAGTGAACCACTTATTCCTAAAGCAACCCCTGTTTCACAATTCCCCAGGCATGAGGCTCGAGGTAACGTTTATCTTTCTTAGAACTATTTAAATTAAAGTGCCACATTATCATTTCCAACAACACACTTTTGATTTCCACAAAAGTACAACCTTTGAGCTCATACGTCTCGGAGAAGGGTGTTATATATAAGAGGGGTTACCTCCTACACCATCGAACATATGTATGTTTGCAGAGATCAATGCACTAAGATCATAGAAATTCAAAGTCAGTTATTCATCCATACAAGTTGTCCAGAAACATGAAAAACCAAAGGCACTTTCCTGCCACATCCTATTGGTCACTACCTCAAAGATTAGTAGTGAGTAGTCCTTGCATATGAAGATCCTAGAACGAAAGGACTGCTGCTGCTTATTTATCTCGGGAGCTACTCTGAAATTATCAACAAGCAGTCCTTCCGTTATAAAGATCCCCGCATTCAACTTCATCGTCTTTAACAATGTTCTCACTTTCAAACTCATAAATTGGTTCGAAGTGGTTTACGGATAAGAATGGTCCAAATCCAACCCCGATTCCTTCGAACCAATTATCGATCAAAAGATGCTTAAGTAAATAGGTGATTATCATTTGATTGATTACTTTTCACTTTATCAAAATTATCTTTAAGATATATATATCCTTAAAACATTTCTTTTCAGTATACACAGAATCATTGAACCTCATCTATCAAATCATTGTTTAACTAAAACCTTTTTAAATCTAGGGGTAATTCCAAATCATTTCATCCTTTAATTAGGAAACTATCTCTAAATCATTTATTTAAATTTAAGAAAGATTTCTTGTTTCCAAATCATAACTTTTCAATGGTAAAAAACAATATTATTTAAGACATCGTTTACTGTAAGCCCAAAACAATTAATATTAAATATAGGAATTAAACTATTTCCAAATAATTTATTTAAATCTTAACAAAAGATTTCTTATTTCCAATACATATCTTTTTAATAAGTTAAAACCATGTTATCTAAGATGGTAAATCCAAATTAGTTAGTATTCAAGTAAAGCAGATCAATAGAAATTATACTAATTTTACTCAACATCAATTCCATATTCAACCTTTACTTTCCGTCAAATAATGGTGAAATCACCTTTTGAATTCACACGGATAGTAAAGGTTCCCTCCTTGGAAGATGATACCAAGTATAAGAATATCATCCCTATACAATCCATCTTGTATTAAATTTATAAAACATTAGACCTTTTATGCTTGCCTCGTTTCCGACATTTCAGCCTTATCTATTCCTGCTCAGGGAAAAAGGCCAAGTGAGCTAGTGAGTGGTTGCTCCTGAATATCTCCTTAGTTTAAGCATCTTACATCTGGATCACACGAATAGAAAAATCCATTCTACTCATCAGCTTCTAGAGCCAAGATTAAATCACTTGATTATAACAACTTTCTTTAAATCATTTATTTAAATTATTTCAAATAAATTATATAACCTTCAAATCATCTTTAAAATCATTAATTATTTATTTTAAAACATTTATAAAAGATTTTGAAAATAATACATAAGTTTAAAATCATATTTCAAAAGTTATTAAAAGTGGTAAATAATGTGCTGTGAATAGTGCTGCGAATAGTGTTTTTAAGCTTATTTGATCAAAAAAAATCGTCGACCATTTAGAAATCCATTTTTTGTAACTCAAAACTCTTTCAAAATATTTTAAAAGATTTGTAGAACCTATCCCTATTTTTTAAAAATTAAAAATACTACTTTTAAAGATGTTGTCGCTTTGGTTCTGTACTGCCAAAGCGCAGCTATTATGAAAACTTGTTTTGCTCATATTTCAAAACAATCATTTTATTTTTTTGAAATCTATGATTGTAGGATTTCAAAAAATTCTTATTACAAAGAATTTCGACTCCAAATCCATCATATAAATGGATTTAATTTTCCACGGCGCGAAATCGCGAACTGTCGTACGCGACGCGCCTATTTTTAATACATTTTCATAACGTTTCAAAACTTCATGAAATTTGATTTTAGTGTTTACAAAGCATTTATAAATTTTTTTAAAACCATTTTAAAGAGTTTTAACAATCTCTTATATACCATTTCATTTATTAAAGGAAAGTAATTACCTTTGTGATATTCGACGTGTATTAAACGTGACTTGTTTCAATATCACAATAAACATATAATCAACATCCAAACTTGATTAACGAACATAGTAAACAACCATAACAATAATATCGCATCATCATATTACATATATAGTATCTCACCTTTATTGGATATCTGTAACGACCTGGAAAATTTTAACAATTTTAATTGATTCTATAACGTATTTAATTGAATATTTGTGAAATCTTATAATAATTGAATTTTTAAATAAAATGTTTATATATTTAGAATACGTATATTTAAATATAGCAGATTGTAAATTTTCAAATAATTTTATGGAAGTTTATTTAATTGAGAAAACGTGCTGTCCAATTCAAGCTATTAATTGCTTTAATTGATTTCTGAATCAGTGCGTAACAGTTTCTTTTTACTACCGTTGAAGATTTCTATTGCTTAATACTTTTCCAATTCAGGTAGACTTTTCCATTCGTAACCATTAATAAATTTGAGATCATCGACCTTGCTTTTATTATTCCTTGTAGTTTCGTGCACTGACTTTACCTTTCCCACTACCCATAATTTTCTCTATACGTTTTTTTTTGCAATTGAAGCGTATATTTATATTTATGGTGGTGCGTTTATTCTAGTCTCTCTTTATTTTTGTTTTTAACGCTTGAAAGAATCTCAAATCATCAAGCTAGTAGCATCCGTTCCTTCCCTCGCTTTCATAAGGCCTATAATATATAAACCACTTGCTTATAGATCCGAACACAACTTTGTCATCAAATTTAATGTGCCTTCCTCTCCCTATTATTTCGGTTCCAACCTTCCTAGTAAATGGCTTTAATAAATTTTGGCTAAATCATAGCTACGGACTTTTCAAATTTCTTTCATTTTATATTTATTTCCAATTCCTTCATTTGCTTCAAAATTTTTGAACGTGCCTAATCATCTCAGCATGTATATATAGTGTAAGCCTACCTTTCCTTAGAAAGTTATTGCTCACAAAATTTCCTGATTTCTTTCCTTTTATCCATTTTTATATCCTTGACTTTCAAAACTCATTTTGTGTTGTACAAACAAACAAAAATTTATTGCTTTAAGTGTATAGCTAAATCAACTATTGACCATTACAATTACTTTTATTTTTATATTCATTTCAATTTATTACTTAATAACGTTTTGATGAATCAATGGACAGCTTTACGTTTCTTTTGCTTTTGAAAACTTTATATTTATAGTGTACGTTCTTTTGCATTTCAAAAATTTGAAACATGCTGCCCGATTTTAAGCCATTAATTGTTTTAATTATTTTTCTTAATTGACATATAACCGTTGCTTTTTATTATTCCTGGATTTACATCCATACTTTAATCTCTGCTGTTCCATTTATTTCATTTGAAATCTAAATTTATTTACCATTCATTTATACGCCTCTTTCTCTTCCTCTTTTTACGTTATTTCCCTGCTTGCAAGATCTGTTGCCATTCCCGTATTTATTTCTTTCCTTTTTGAAATTTAAAACGTTTATGTTTTACATTTATTTATTTCTAAACCATCCATTGCCTTTCCTTTAAATCAATCCATTCTCTTCTTATTTGTTTTAATTTATTTCCTCTTTTCACCAACACTCAATCTTTATACATATTCGTTTTAATTCATTTTCTCTATTCATGTGCATTCAATCTTTATACATATTTGTTTTAATTTATTTTCTCTTTTCACCAGCATTCAATGTTTATATACATATTTGTTTCATTTTATTTCCTCTGTTCACCGGCATTTAATCTTTATATATTTGTTTTAATTTATTTCCTCTTTCTTTTCTTTTTTTTTTCTCCTTAAATTATAGGAATAAATTCCTAAATTTCCTCTAGCCATTACTATCTTTATTTCTTGCCACTTTAAACAAAATTTCTTTCCACTCTATCAATGTGAGGCTTCTCTTATAAATACAAATCACTCGTACATACCCAACTCCATATCAATAGATCTTCATCTCCTCTCTTGCGTGTGAAGCTTCTTCTGTAGGTAAATGGCTGCACTAATTTTTTTTTTCTTATTTCTTTTCTTTTTCTTCTTCTTTTTCCTCCTTTTCTTTTGTTTTCTTATTGTTTATATTGCTTTTGCTTTTCCTTTATTTTAAGCATAACATGCTTCAAGTATATATTTTACATTATAAGTATGTTTATATAGTGCAGCGCAAGTATACATTAAATATAAAGTTATAAACATTTGCATTTGTTCTATGGTTAGTTTTATATGAGTATTTATTGAAATTTGTTTAGTATGACTTTTGAATATACATTGGGTTATTTCATACTGTTTATATATAATATAAGATGTTTAGCAGTCTGCATATATGTTACAGCATGTAAGATTTTTATAAAAAAAAAGGTGTTAATTTTATATTGTATTGTTTATAAAAAGGTGTTAATTTTATAATATATATTGTGGGACAGTATACATTTATAAACATATTAATATACAGTAAGTTATAAAACATAAGTTTGATATATAGGTAGAGTTTGCATGGGTTTAAATTTCCTTCTGTTGTTTAAAATATAGTTGTAGAGTTATAAAATTTTGGGGAGAATATATAGTATAATATATTTTAAGTTAGTTTGTGTGTCTGTCCAGAGATGAATTATTATACAAATACAGTTTTATAAGATCTAAGATTTGTTGTTTTAGAATGTAAGTTTATACTAGTGATTATATGGGTTAAAATTTGACATTGATATTTTTAAGATGATAAAGAAAGTTTAATGTAAGTGTTAACATGTAAGAAATGCCTGAAGCCTGTTTTAATATTAAAGAAAGTACTGGAATTTAAATTGTTAAATTAAGTTGGAGCTGTGCTCTCGCCCTTCTCTTTCTTATAAATATTTTGCAAAAGGTAAATTTATATCAAGTATAAGGTGTGTAGTGTTTCAACAAATTAAGAAAAGTCGATATTGGTCTTAACAATAATAATGTGGAATGTTGACTTAAATGTTGATTTTAAATATGATTATAAAAAATTTATGTTAATATTGGTTTTAAACATAGTTTTGCAGTTTTCTATTATTTGCGTTTGTTTGAAAACGTATGTATGTATATGTAATTTTAATGCATTTCAAAACTAATATTGGTTAAGAGAGTAGTATAATAGAATAATATTTTTATTTCATTTCGGTCTACATAAAGCAGTTTCTGATCTATTTTCATCGATCTCTATTTATCAGTTGTCCATCGTATTCGTGCCAATCTTGCTTCACTTTGAAAATTTTGTTTGGATTTGTTCGATGTCTAGATCGTGATCCAGCGTAGCTCAATTCTTTGTCCAATCTATCTAGCCTCGAAAGGTGAGCAATCACTCACGATTAACATTCTTTTATTCATTAAATTTGATTTCAATTGAAACGACAATTGAAATATGCTGCTGTAGTTATTTAAATTTGTTATATATGCTATTATCTGTAACTGTTCACCTGCGGGATATGACACCATATCCTGTTGTTTATATTATATTATTATTGATGATATATGCTTGTTATTTTATTGTATTATCTGTTATCACTCTGCAAGTTCCCTGTAGTTTAGAAATCACTATGGGTTGAAATGATACATACCCGAACGGACTTTAGAATAGGAGAAAATCGTTATGGGTTGAAATGATAAACCCAAGCGATTTTCATTTAATTGAATTTGGGATTACGGGTTGAAATGATATCCGCCCGTATATATTTAGTGTACGGATTGAAATGATAAATATCCGTAGCACTAGACTATACGATAGGAAATATATACAGACACCGTTGGTCCATATAAATATTCTGAAAATAATTTTTATAATTTTGGAAAAAATTATATGGTTTAAATAATATTGATTCTTAAGATATTATATAAATGGAAATTTTATATATAGATTTAGTCGTAATATTTGATTTAAATTAGATTAATTTAATACGGATAATATGGTTGAGTATTTACGTAAATCTATATTTCAAATAGATTTTCTTGTAATAAATTGAATAATTAAGATTGAGATATAAATTTTGGTTTATTAAAAATAGTATTTAAATGAGGATTTATTTAATTAAATCAATTTGAAATTTTTGAATGGGAAATTTAAAGGTATGATTTTATTACTGGATTTTTGATTTATGTGATTTAATGAATATTTCACGTTTAAATAAATTAAAGAAAATATTGAGTAAAATGTAATTTAAGGTTACTTAAATGATATTGTATCTAATGAGGGAGTATTTCAAGACTAAATAATAATGAGGTTAAATCGAGATCTATAGGAAACTGTTAAATTGAACATTTAAATACTAAAGCATTGAACTATATTGGAATTTAAATGGTTTATTTTGAGATTCGGATCTGTATTTGAAATCAATATAGTTGAATTTGTTATTTAGAAACTAAATTGAATTAAAATGAAAATTTAGGTTGAACTAAATTTGAATTTATTATTTAGAAAACTAAATTGAATAAAAATTTAGTTTGAAACGTTGAATACTTAAAGTCTTGAAATATATTGAAATATAAAGGGGTATTTTGTGATTACAAATCCGAATTTGAGATCGATAAAATTGAAGTGGTTATTTTTGGAATTGAGTTGAATTAAAATTGAAAATACTCTACTGTATAAATTATTTAATATATGTAAATACTATTTTGGGAAATATAGAGATATTTGAAGTGAAATGATATTTGGTTTTGAAGTATAAATTAAGCTGAAATGACCACGGTGTATAGTGTATATTTCTACCTTGTAGATAGTTCCATGGACCCTTAGAGGATGGTTATCCCAAACATCCTTTAAGTTACTTGTATTTCAGTTGATATTTCATTTGAGTTGGATTTATTGATATAAGAATGTTAATCCTGACTCGAGTGTTTTGTGTTTTGATTTACGCTCGGGTCAGACTGAGTGATACAGCATTTGAGACTCACCTTCGAAGTTGGAGCTTTGCTTGAAGATCCAGCTATCTATTCCTTCATTCATCCAGTTGATTGGTTCAGAGAAGTCATCTGTTGCATTGGAGACTTCACTGCATTTGAACCATTCGATTGTATTTTATTTCTAACTCTGAGGTATATAGTAGCTTCATAAACTACTATTCTTTATCTATTCCGTTGCATTATATTACTCTGTGATCTGTGATTGATTTATTTACTGTATATTTTAAGTTTTGCCAAATTTTATTAACAATTCGGTATTTTGAATTATTCAAGTCGGACATATACGGTTTTATTGTCGATTTGAATGGTCCGAAATAGCGGGTCGTTACAGTTGGTATCAGAGCTTTGGCTCTAGGCAAAACTTAGCATATATGGTAAATTTATTTACAGAATCACTTTCGTTCGAGTTGAATCTCTTCCTTTTTGACTCAATTTCCTTTGAGTTTTGGAATGTCCCTCGGTTCCGAAATTCATTCTTGTCTCTTCCTATTTATATTCGTTTGATTCTGGAGTATCCCATAACTCCACCGAATGTTTTGTAAAGGGGGTGAAAACACCTTTACAATTGACATCGATTCACCGAAGATTTTTGTATCCTCGGTTTACGATGCTGCTATATCTTGATATGCCGAATTCCATCTCTGGCAATCGAATGTCGATTTGTTTTAGAATTCCGCATCGATCATATCCCTGAAGTCACGGTTGACCCGGTTAAGGTCGCCCGCGATTTATAGAAGTATATCCATCTTCTATTTTGTAATTTAATTATCTCATCTTTGATCGAGTCTATCTTCGAATCAGAATTCTATTGATTGGAGTTCCTCTAATTCAAATCTCTATCTTTGTTTTGAAATCCAGTCTTAAAATTATTCTTTGAAAATCGAGTATATTTGCATTTTTGAAATTGTTTTATATATCGAAATTATTATTTTGATAATTATGATTTTATTCTATATAAAAAGTGAAAATGTTTTTGATAAGGATTATATACCTATATATAAAATGAATAAGAAATGTTATTCTATATATAAAAGTTTTGAAAGGATTGGAAATTTCGAAAATTTATAAGAAAGTGATTCATATAAAAATGATTTATAACTGAAGGGTTAAATTTGAAATTCGAGAATTGAATTCCGATATTTTGAAATTGGTTTTAAGATTTTGGGAAAATATATAAAAATAATACGATTTAAAAGTATTTTTCCGAATAAGAAATGTTTCAAATGGGTTCAAATGAATTCCAATAATTTTGAAGAAATTTCAAAGAAGTTTTCAAGAAAATAGAAGTCCAGAACTCACTTATGTCGCTGGAGAATAATTTCGGTGATGAGTGCACGCATCATCGACATTGATTTTCGAGTTTCAGAGTGGGGGAGAGGCCACTTTAATAGCTTCGCTATGCGAGTGATTTTGTAAAACCGTTTTTGATTTCAAATTCCGAAGTATAATTTGATATTTTCGAAAGATATATGTATATATTTGAAACAATTTAAAATGAGACCGGTGTTCAGTCCTCGAGTTTCGGATTTAATAATTGGTTTATTGATTTATTGTTGATTTTCAACTGTTGAATTGAAAATTTGATTTCCCTAACTATTTTGAATGTTCGAACACTTCCAAATCGAGATTAAATTTTCAAAGCTAAGAAATTTCGAGGAGTATAAAATGTTTGATAAAGAATATAAATTTGGTTTTGAAATGTTTTGAAAAAAAAATATGATTTTGAATAATGGTTTTCAGAAAGGTAAATTGGATATTTCAAATAGAAATAGATAGTTTAAAAGTTTTAAAGGGATACTTATAAATTTGGAAACTATTTTTAGTATAATTAATTTTGAGAAAATATTTGGTTTTGAAATTTAATTGAAATTAAAACCAGTACTTATATGGTGATTTTGGAAATGAATTTGTTTGACTTGAATTATTTTAATTTGGAAACTGGGATTATTTTCTAAACCTATTATTATGGGAACTTTGAAATTGAGATATTTAATTTGGAAGAAAATTTGGTGAAATCATATATGATTTTGAAACTGATATTGAAATGATTTGAAATTTGAGAACCTTATATTATTAAGCACTTGATTTGGGAGTGGTCGAACCTATATAAAATGGATTGTATAAGTATGAAGTTGATTTGAAATCTATTTATTTGAAAGGTACTCAATTTGGAAAGAGATTTTATATAATCGAAGTCTATATAAGTATGATTTGATCTACTATTGATTTGGAAAGTATTCGATTTGGGAAAAATGAAATCCTATATATATGGACTTTATATAAGTACGATATTTGAAAGTGATTTGAAAAGGTACTATATGATATATATTTTCGAAGTAAAGATATGGAAAGTGCCTTCTGCTTGATATCCGCTTTGTGGCCACATCGTGGATTCATTCTATCGATATTATTCTCTCTGATTTTTGGTTTTCCAGATGTAATACTCGAATGTTCCCACCGTGGCGTAACTCATGGTTTTTTTTCTCTCGTGAATGCATAGCGCAATTGCCTGGCTGAGTCTTGCCTAGGGGTACGGATTGTTTCCTGGGGGATCCAGGCGTAACCATTGTGTATCCTGCAATCTGTGTAGGTCGCGAATAGTAGCGCAAGTGCCTGGCTGAGTCTTGGCTAGGGGTACGGATTGTTTCCTGGGGGATCCAGGCGTAACCATTGTGTATCCTGCACTCTACTAGTCATCATGGTGTAACTCGCAGGGCTGAGAAAGCTTACAGATATGGATTGTTTCCTGGGAGACCCAGGCGTAACCATTGTGTATCTGCGAACCATGGTCGGACAAAGGTTTTGGTTTGGTTGTTTGTTTGGATTGTACTTTCCATATCTGTTTTTAAAACGGTTTTTCAAGTATTTTCATTGGGTGTTGAAACAGGTCTACTAAGTACTTGAAGAACTCTAGCTTTGCGCCTGATCAACCCATGGACAGAGTCTGCAAGAACGAGGATAAACTTGTTAAAACATCGAGTCATAAAAGTATTTTCGAAAGAAAAATTGGTTTCGATATAAAAGTATTTTATTTATAAAGGTATTTTATTATAAAATTATTTTCAACAAAGAAATTTTGTATTAATATTTGAAATTTAAATTCTTATGGTTTGAAATAAATTATTCGTGCCCGATTCTATTCTTTTGAATCTACCTCATCTGCTCAGCTTTATTTTTCACCTATGTTCCGTTTTCGGAATCTACCTTCCTTTCCTTTTTGAATAAATCTTTTAAATATTGCTTATTTGTATACTACATTGTTTTATATAAAATTTTAGTGTTATAAATATTTTTGAAGTTATAAATTAAATAAAACATCTTTAAAGAAAATGATTATTAATTTATTGATAATATTTGAAAGGTATCTTGAGATAAATTAAAAATTTCATAAATTTTGGATTTAATATTTTCAATAGTCTCTGTAAATAGAAGTAATAATGTAAATAATTGTTTGCAAAGGAGTTTGAGAAGTATTAAATACTAAAGAAAATTTAATTTCAAATGAAATTTTCAAATAAATAATTTAAATAAAATTTATATAGTTTTAAAATTTATTGTTTATCTTGGCTTTCAATCTATTTTTTTTCTGGTTGTTTTATTCTCCTACCTCCTTCCTTTTCGGGGACGAAAAGTTTTGAGTGGGGGAGAGTGTAACGACCCGGAAAATTTTAACAATTTTAATTGATTCTATAACGTATTTAATTGAATATTTGTGAAATCTTATAATAATTGAATTTTTAAATAAAATGTTTATATATTTAGAATACGTATATTTAAATATAGCAGATTGTAAATTTTCAAATAATTTTATGGAAGTTTATTTAATTGAGAAAAAGTGCTGTCCAATTCAAGCTATTAATTGCTTTAATTGATTTCTGAATCAGTGCGTAACGGTTTCTTTTTACTACCGTTGAAGATTTCTATTGCTTAATACTTTTCCAATTCAGGTAGACTTTTCCATTCGTAACCATTAATAAATTTGAGATCATCGACCTTGCTTTTATTATTCCTTGTAGTTTCGTGCACTGACTTTACCTTTCCCACTACCCATAATTTTCTCTATACGTTTCTTTTGCAATTGAAGCGTATATTTATATTTATGGTGGTGCGTTTATTCTGGTCTCTCTTTATTTTTGTTTTTAACGCTTGAAAGAATCTCAAATCATCAAGCTAGTAGCATCCGTTCCTTCCCTCGCTTTCATAAGGCCTATAATATATAAACCACTTGCTTATAGATCCGAACACAACTTTGTCATCAAATTTAATGTGCCTTCCTCTCCCTATTATTTCGGTTCCAACCTTCCTAGTAAATGGCTTTAATAAATTTTGGCTAAATCATAGCTACGGACTTTTCAAATTTCTTTCATTTTATATTTATTTCCAATTCCTTCATTTGCTTCAAAATTTTTGAACGTGCCTAATCATCTCAGCATGTATATATAATGTAAGCCTACCTTTTCTTAGAAAGCTATTGCTCACAAAATTTCCTGATTTCTTTCCTTTTATACATTTTTATATCCTTGACTTTCAAAACTCATTTTGTGTTGTACAAACAAACAAAAATTTATTGCTTTAAGTGTATAGCTAAATCAACTATTGACCATTACAATTACTTTTATTTTTATATTCATTTCAATTTATTACTTAATAACGTTTTGATGAATCAATGGACAGCTTTACGTTTCTTTTGCTTTTGAAAACTTTATATTTATAGTGTACGTTCTTTTGCATTTCAAAAATTTGAAACATGCTGCCCCATTTAAGCCATTAATTGTTTTAATTATTTTTCTTAATCGATATATAATCGTTGCTTTTTATTATTCCTGGATTTACATCCATACTTTAATCTCTGCTATTCCATTTATTTCATTTGAAATCTAAATTTATTTACCATTCATTTATACGCCTCTTTCTCTTCCTCTTTTTATGTTATTTCCCTGCTTGCAAGATCTGTTGCCATTCCCGTATTTATTTCTTTCCTTTTTGAAATTTAAAACGTATACGTTTTACATTTGTTTATTTCTAAACCATCCATTGCCTTTCCTTTAAATCAGTCCATTCTCTTCTTATTTGTTTTAATTTATTTCCTCTTTTCACCAACACTCAATCTTTATACATATTTGTTTTAATTCATTTTCTCTATTCATGTGCATTCAATCTTTGTACATATTTGTTTTAATTTTTTTTCTCCTTAAATTATAGGAATAAATTCCTAAATTTCCTCTAGCCATTACTATCTTTATTTCTTTCCACTTTAAACAAAATTTCTTTCCACTCTATCAATGTGAGGCTTCTCTTATAAATACAAATCACTCGTACATACCTTGCTCCGTATCAATAGATCTTCATCTCCTCTCTTGCGTGTGAAGCTTCTTCTGTAGGTAAATGGCTGCACTAATTTTTTTTTTCTTACTTCTTTTCTTTTTCTTATTCTTTTTCCTCCTTTTCTTTTGTTTTCTTATTGTTTATATTGCTTTTGCTTTTGCTTTTCCTTTATTTTAAGCATAACATGCTTCAAGTATATATTTTACATTATAAGTATGTTTATATAGTGCAACGCAAGTATACATTAAATATAAAGTTATAAACATTTGCATTTGTTCTATGGTTAGTTTTATATGAGTATTTATTGAAATTTGTTTAGTATGACTTTTGAATATACATTGGGTTATTTCATACTGTTTATATATAATATAAGATGTTTAGCAGTCTGCATATATGTTACAACATGTAAGATTTTTATAAAAAGAAAAAAGAAAGGTGTTAATTTTATATTGTATTGTTTATAAAAAGGTGTTAATTTTATAATATATATATTGTGGGACAGTATACATTTATAAACATATTAATATACAGTAAGTTATAAAACATAAGTTTGATATATAGGTAGAGTTTGCATGGGTTTAAATTTCCTTCTGTTGTTTAAAATATAGTTGTAGAGTTATAAAATTTTGGGGAGAATATATAGTATAATATATTTTAAGTTAGTTTGTGTGTCTGTCCAGAGATGAATTATTATACAAATACAGTTTTATAAGATCTAAGATTTGTTGTTTTAAAATGTAAGTTTATACTAGTGATTATATGGGTTAAAATTTGATATTGATATTTTTAAGATGATAAAGAAAGTTTAATGTAAGTGTTAACATGTAAGAAATGCCTGAAGCCTGTTTTAATATTAAAGAAAGTACTGGAATTTAAATTGTTAAATTAAGTTGGAGCTGTGCTCTCGCCCTTCTCTTTCTTATAAATATTTTGCAAAAGGTAAATTTATATCAAGTATAAGGTGTGTAGTGTTTCAACAAATTAAGAAAAGTCGATATTGGTCTTAACAATAATAATGTGGAATGTTGACTTAAATGTTGATTTAAATATGATTATAAAAAATTTATGTTAATATTGGTTTTAAACATAGTTTTGCAGTTTCTGATCTAATATTGGTTAAGAGAGTAGCATAATAGAATAATATTTGTATTTCATTTCGGTCTACATAAAGCAGTTTCTGATCTATTTTCATCGATCTCTATTTATCAGTTGTCCATCGTATTCGTGCCAATCTTGCTTCCCTTTGAAAATTTTGTTTGGATTTGTTCGATGTCTAGATCGTGATCCAGCGTAGCTCAATTCTTTGTCCAATCTATCTAGCCTCGAAAGGTGAGCAATCACTCACGATTAACATTCTTTTATTCATTAAATTTGATTTCAATTGAAACGACAATTGAAATATGTTGCTGTAGTTATTTAAATTTGTTATATATGCTATTATCTGTAACTGTTCACCTGCGGGATATGACACCATATCCTGTTGTTTATATTATATTGTTATTGATGATATATGCTTGTTATTTTATTGTATTATCTGTTATCACTCTGCAAGTTCCCTGTAGTTTAGAAATCACTATGGGTTGAAATGATACATACCCGAACAGACTTTAGAATAGGAGAAAATCGTTATGGGTTGAAATGATAAACCCAAGCGATTTTCATTTAATTGAATTTGGGATTACAGGTTGAAATGATATCCGCCCGTATATATTTAGTGTACGGATTGAAATGATAAATATTCGTAGCACTAGACTATATGATAGGAAATATATACAGACACCGTTGGTCCATATAGATATTCTGAAAATAATTTTTATAATTTTGGAAAAAATTATATGGTTTAAATAATATTGATTCTTAAGATATTATATAAATGGAAATTTTATATATAGATTTAGTCGTAATATTTGATTTAAATTAGATTAATTTAATACGGATAATATGGTTGAGTATTTATGTAAATCTATATTTCAAATAGATTTTTTTGTAATAAATTGAATAATTAAGATTGAGAGATAAATTTTGGTTTATTAAAAATAGTATTTAAATGAGGATTTATTTAATTAAATCAATTTGAAGTTTTTGAATGGGAAATTTAAAGGTATGATTTTATAACTGGATTTTTGATTTATGTGATTTAATGAATATTTCACGTTTAAATAAATTAAAGAAAATATTGAGTAAAATGTAATTTAAGGTTACTTAAATGATATTGTATCTAATGAGGGAGTATTTCAAGACTAAATAATAATGAGGTTAAATCGAGATCTATAGGAAACTGTTAAATTGAACATTTAAATACTAAAGCTTTGAACTATATTGGAATTTAAATGGTTTATTTTGAGATTCAAATCTGTATTTGTAATCAATATAGTTGAATTTGTTATTTAGAAACTAAATTGAATTAAAATGAAAATTTAGGTTGAACTAAATTTGAATTTATTATTTAGAAAACTAAATTGAATAAAAATTTAGTTTGAAACGTTGAATACTTAAAGTCTTGAAATATATTGAAATATAAAGGGGAATTTTGTGATTACAAATCCGAATTTGAGATCGATAAAATTGAAGTGGTTATTTTTGGAATTGAGTTGAATTAAAATTGAAAATACTTTACTGTATAAATTATTTAATATATGTAAATACTATTTTGGGAAATATAGAGATATTTGAAGTGAAATGATATTTGGTTTTGAAGTATAAATTAAGCTGAAATGACCACGGTGTATAGTATATATTTCTACCTTGTAGATAGTTCCATGGACCCTTAGAGGATGGTTATCCCAAACATCCTTTAAGTTACTTGTATTTCAGTTGATATTTCATTTGAGTTGGATTTATTGATATAAGAATGTTAATCCTGACTCGAGTGTTTTGTGTTTTGCTTTACGCTCGGGTCAGACTGAGTGATACAGCATTTGAGACTCACCTTCGAAGTTGGAGCTTTGCTTGAAGATCCAGCTATCTATTCCTTCATTCATCCAGTTGATTGGTTCAGAGATGTCATCTGTTGCATTGGAGACTTCACTGCATTTGAACCATTCAGTTGTATTTTATTTCTAACTCTGAGGTATACAGTAGCTTCATAAACTACTATTCTTTCTCTATTCCTCTGCATTATATTACTCTGTGATCTGTGATTGATTTATTTACTGTATATTTTAAGTTTTTCCAAATTTTATTAACAATTCGGTATTTTGAATTATTCAAGTCGGACATATACAGTTTTATTATCGATTTGAATGGTCCAAAATAGCAGGTCGTTACAATATCAAACTTAGGAAAACAGACTATAGCTTCGCTACGGCTGAATCTACGCTTATGGAGTCAAGCCCGGGACCTTTGGAAAGCCACGACTTAAGCAAGCAAGTGGAGATGGGATTGGCCTTGGTGATGAAGGGTGGTGTCCGTGAGTTTGTAAGGTGGAGAAGAGGCGATTACATTTAATTTTGAAGTGGATTGACATGGTACATATATATGTATATATTTTACCTTATTTTGGAATACCATAGCTTTGCTACTATTTTTGAAGGCATGGAAGCCATTAAAGAAGAACTCTTGGAGCTTTAAGAAGGAGGAGGAAGAAGGGAATGGTGTGAATGTAGGTGGGTATTAATAAAAAAAATTGCACCAAAAATAGCATGATATTTTCTCCTTACCATTCCACTAAAAATAAGCATGCTTGCATCACCATTCCACCTCATCTCTTGCCACGAATTCTATCCCCCATGTGTGTGTACCCTGTGACAGTACTTAGTGTTAAGAATTTAACTTTAGTTTGACTTAAGGGTTAAGTTTGAAGGAAAATATCTTGGATATTTTGTAATGTATGTTTGTATGTATTTATGTATGTATATGTTTAAATGTGTAAGTATATTTGTATGTATATATGTGTTCTACGTGAACAAGTGATATAAACAAGGTTGCAATAACTTTGAACAACTTTCGTTCATTAAACCGTTGAAAATCAGGAAGCCGATTCCCGTTCACATTTTCATTTATAACTTAATTTACATATAAATGTTAACAAAATTTGAATACTAATTTCTTATCATCTTCAATTAATTAAAAAGATCATTTTTGTAACTATAAAACCATATAAATTAATATTAAATAATTGTTTACAAAAGGTGTTGTTATATCGATAAAGCGATACAAATTTTCATATATTTTCAAATCAAGTATATATCTTTATAAAACTGTTATAAATGATTTATTATCACTTCATAACTAATTAAAATGAATTATTATAATTTACAAATAATTATAATAATTATTAAATTATTAAATCTAAATTTAAATTTATAAATCAATTATTAAATACGATGCCATTATTGATGATGTCATTAATACATTCTATTTTTCAAAAATAAAATAAATAATTTTATTTCGTATTCTTATTTAAATGGATAAATAAGTGTATGTATCCAGCTCCGTGCACGACTTCCGATAACTATAGAGCTATTTATTGATAAAATGGTTTTCGGTCATTTTATCAATATTTTTCCATAACATATACTTTTGTAAATATTTATTCAAAATAAGATTATCATTATTATATATTGTTCAAAAAATTATAGTTTATGTTTGAAAAAATTATACTTGAATATTTTGAAATTAAATATAATTTATCAAAGTGATAAATTTTGCGGATCGTTACAGACTTCCCCCTTAAAAGAATTTCGTCCGCGAAATTACGATGCAAAATCGAAAGGCGTTTGCCCAAAATATTTATTTTTAAACTTACACCCTTATAATGTATATAGATTATCCGTATGGAATATCTGATTTGATTTACTATTTGAATCTACAGTTTCACTTTTGAACTTGTGTTGATCCTTTGATTCTCTAGTGTGGTTTTTTCATTAATCGTTAAACGTAACTTGTTTTTGTTTGTTAAACCTCGTGCGAATAAATTATATGACGCATAAGACTTCGATTTTTATTAAAATAAATTTCTTAATTCTTAGCAATTAATGATTTATTACCTCGTCATTTCTCTGCCTCCCCTGCTCCGAACTCCACTAGACCGCCTACATCCACTCCTCCTTCAGTCGAGCAATCCTCTAATTGACCACCCACGGCTCCAAATGCAGCTATCCCCTCCCTCAGTTCAGTCGCGACCATCACTGGTCCTTGCCCGTGTCACCTCCTGAGCTCGACCAACACCTCAACATCGCCCTTGCTTGCACCAGTCCCCCTACACATGCACGCGATCAAGAACAGTGCGATGCTAACACCCTAGTTGCGCATGATGCTTGCATCTCCATCCACATGAGTAAAACCCCTCGTCGTCCCTTCCAAGTGTCGCTCCATGATCGAAACCCGTGAGCGACACCCCCTTACGTCGCGTTCTCGCAAGCTACTTCCAAACCATCGCCCTCCAGGTCCATGCGACCACGACTTCTTCCTCCAACAACTAAGCCGCCGCTGCCCTCCTATGCTACGGCCCACCATCATGCATCGCTTATGTCGACCACGACTAATCACATATGCTTGCGATAGAACCCTCGCCTCCACCCACTCGTGCTCGAGTCAATTGGCGATGAGCCTCCTCCCTTGCCCTTCAACTTAATCGAATTCGACATTCATTTATTTTACTTTCCCTCCTTTTTACGATTTGTACAGAGCTCTGATGTATTTGTTTAAAGTGAAAAGGCGGAAATACATTCGTGATTTAAAAGAACGAAGGCGGCTATCGTACAGAAGAACTCTCGCATATAGACTAGGAAGCTTCGATTTGACTTTGATTTAATTTAATATTTATCCATTTAAAATATTCCATATTATATTTTAGGAAACTTTGAACTCCTATTTAGGCATGCCGTCTAGCGTTTCTAATGTTGTACAACTATTACAAACGCAATGGAACATGTTCCGAGTTCTAATTCGATCGTATGTGGAAGATAGCTTTTTTTTAAATCGACAATTTAAATTAAATTCGATTTAAATTATTCCAGGCATTTTCAGACCGTACGACCAACCGGTAAGCCCAAACGATATGAAATTTGAAATTCTATAATAATACACTATTACGGATCTAATGGAATTGGTTTGCCCCGTATCGCTATTTTAACGCGCCGACTAAATTGACAATTTTCAAAAATTAAAAAAATCGCTTGAAATACCAATTTTAAAAACTTTCTAACTCAATTATAATTCCAAATCCAATTTTTAAAATTATTTAAATATTCAAAATCAAATGACAAAAAATCCGGGTTGTTACACTCTTTCCCCCTTAAAAGGCAGGAAGATGTTCCAAACTCATTAACTTAACAAAACCCACTTATTTAAAACCTAATATTTCACTTTTCTAATCTTTTATTTCCAACCAAACAATTAGTTCAATTCTAATTCTAAATCCTTTATTCAAATTATAATTCGAAATCAAATTGTCGTTAACAAAAAAGTTTCAAAATTTTCAAAAAAATTTAAAACATCCTAAATTTCCAATTTTTTTTTGCAGATTCTTCTTTGTAAGAGAGCCTTTTGCAATATGACAAGAGAGATAAATATATATACATCGACCCACACGGTCAGAAAACAAAACTGTTATTTCATGCTATTCTGTTATTTTCATCAGTTTATCACACTGCAAGTTCCCTTTAGATTAGAATCACTATGGGTTGAAATGATACATACCCGAACGGACTTTAGAATAGGAGAAAATTATTATGGGCTGAAATGATAGGCCTGAATGATTTTCAATTATTTTCTTTTACTTGGGATTGCGGGTTTGAAATGATCAAACCCGGGTTTTCTTTGTAAATTACGGGTTGAAATGATATATTACCCGTATCACTTTACCTAGGCTAGAAAATGAAATACAGACCCGTTGTTAAAATATGGTTTTCTAAATTTTTTTAGAAATGTAAATATTATAATATTTCGATTTAAATTTGATTAAAAATGATTTGTGTAAAGCATTATTGATTTTCTGAAAATTTATAAGTGAAATAAATAAATGGTAAAGTTAGAAAATCTGAAATGTAAGTTATTTTGGAAATTTGAATTTGGTGATAAATGGAATTTAAATTAAATATGAAAATATGATAAATTTATGATATTTTGAATTATGAATTTAAAATGATTTTATAATATATTAATGATTTTTGAATAAAGTTAAAATGTGAAATGAATGAGTTTTTAGGTTGAAATTTGGAAATATAACTAAAATTGGAAATTTGTGAATTTGGCTTAAAAGTGAATTTTAAGTTAAGTAAATAAAAATGAAATTAAGTTATATTTGAAAATTTTAGACTTAAATGTTAAGTTAAATTTAATTTAATGAATTTAAAATTTAATGTTGGAATTTTATAAATGAATTATTATTAAATTTTGATTTTTGAATGGAGATTTAACTTTATAAAATCATGAATATAAGGGTATTTGAATGACTGTTTTAAAAGTGAAATTATATGATTTTATAAGCTAAAAATGATTTAAATAAAAATATAATTGTTTGTGAAATTATATTGAATACTTGAAGTTAATTAACTGCATTTCTGGAATGCTATTAATTCTAATGTAAATGATAATACAGCATTTGTAAATGCTGTAGTTGATAATAATGAACCAAATGGCTAAGTTTAATTAAAGGTTATTATAGCATTTTTGTAAATGCTATAATTGTTGAATTTAACTAAGTTTTATTTGAAACTAATGTAACCCTATTACAGCATTTTTAAATGCTATCTTTTGTTAAATTGAACTGTTTTGAATGTAACTTTCCGTAGCAATTTCTAAATGCTGCGAAAGTTGAATTTTCATCTGTTTTAATAAATTAAGTGAATAAATGAATTTTTGAAAGACTAAAATTTTGGAAATTTAATAATTTAATTATTAAATACAATAACTTCATTTTATGATTTAAAATGAAGTAATTTGTTTCGAAATATAAACTATTTTGAAATGTGTTTTGTAATGGTATTTAAATTAAATAAAAATGAATGTAGTTTGGAAGATAAGGTATTTTGAATGATATTGAATTTTGAAATGATATTTGATTTTGAAGTATAAAATACCATTTTGAAATTTTAACCATGGGATGTATTTAATTTATAGTTTAACTGATTCTTAAAGGATGGGTGATCCCAAGCATCCTTTAAGTTATTGTGCATTTCTACTACAGTTCACTTGAGTTGGTTTACATTATATAAGTATATATTGTCCTGACTCGAGTGTTTTGTGTTTTACTTTACGCTCGGGTCAGCCTGAGTATTTACAACTTAGCTTTGGATTTCTTTTCTGGAGCTAGGAATCGCTGGAGATTCTGCTTGTCTAGTTATCTATTTCCTTTCAGTTTTCGTTGTTCTATTTCAGCTCTGGTATTTATAAACTTCTATGTATTTGAGATTTCTATTGTATATGTTTCAGACTAATATTATGTATTATGTTTTGAGAGTTTGTTATAGTAGCTTCATGAACTACTATGGTATTTTTATTTCCGCTGCGAGTTATTCTGATATTTCTGTGTCTGTGATTCTGTGATTGTATTTCATTTGCTCCAAATTTATTTACAACGCGGTATTTTGAGCGATTCAAGTCCGACATGTGCGGATGCAAATGGCTGAAAATATCGGGCTGTTACAGTTGGTATCAGAGCTTTGGTTTTAGGCAAACCTTAGCATGCAGAGCAAAAACTCATTAGAGATAGGGTAGAAATACACTAGAATGGGTGAAATCAATCACAGAATCCTTTCTTTGTGAGAGAACGTATTTTCGAAGTATAAAATGATTTCCAAATGATTTTTAAAGGATTTTCAAAGATATTTTGGTATAAAAGTGTTCTTATTTCGAAATCAAGATTTTCTAAACTTCATTTCTTCGGTATCCACCTTGTTAGAAATCTCTTGGTTAAGATTCTTATCGACTAGGATTCCTTGAACTTTGGAACACTCCCACTTGTTCTGGAATCCAGTCTTGTTTTCCCCATTTCTTCCTTTTAATTTTGGAGCATTCCGTAACTCTACTTTAGAATGACCTCTCTAAAGGGCGGTGATTCCGTAAATCTTTGAATGATTTGTAAAGGGGTGAAACTCCTTTACAATTGGCATTGATTCACTGAAGATTTTTGTATCCTCGGATGTCGATGCTATCTATCTCCTACTCTACCCGGATTCTATCTCTGGCGATCGAAGGTCGATTTGCCCTAGATTTTCGTATTGATTATATTCCTAAAGTCTCGGTTGACCAGTTAAGTTCACCCGCGATTTATATAGGCTTATCTATCCTCTATTTGGTAATTAAATTATCTCATCTTCGTTTGAGTTTATCTTCGAACTAGAATTCTATTTGATTAGAGTTCCTCTAATTTTGAATTTTTGTTTGTTTGAAATCCTTCCTTGAATCATCCTTTGGAAATTTGTGTTTGGTTGTATTTTGAAATTGTGCATACATCGAAATTATTAAGGATGGCCATATTTTTATATATAAAAGTAAAATGTTTTCGATAAAGATTTTATATCTTTTAAAAAAATGAAAATCTGAATCTTTGAAAGGATTTCAAATTTTGAAATTTATAAGAATTTAAATTTATATAATATGATTTATAACTGAAGGGTTTTGAATTTTGAATTTCGAGGAATCGAATTTTGGTGTTTTGAAATCGGTTTTAAGATTTTGGAAAATATATAATAATAATATGATTTAAAGATATATATATATATTTTTTTTTCAAATAAGAAATGTTTCAAATGTATTCGAATGAATTTCAATGATTTCGAAGGAATTTCAAAGAAGTCTTTCAAAGTTAATTGAAGTCCAGAACTCACTTATGTCGCTGGAAAATAATTTCGGTGATGAATGCATGCATTATCGACATTGATTTTCGAGTTTCTAAGTGAGGGAGAGGCCACTCTAGTAGCTTTGCTATGCGAGTGATTTTGTGAAACCAATTTTGATTTCAGATTTTGAAGTATGGTTTGATATTCGAAAGATAGATCTGTATATATATTTGAAAAGATTTAAAGTAAGCCGGTGTTCAGTTCTCGAGTTTCAGATTTTGAAACCTAACTTTTGAAATTGATTTACTGATTTAGTGTTGATTTTCAACTCTTGGATTGAAAATATGACTTCTTCGACTATTTTAAGATTCGAGCACTTCCAAATCAAGGTTAATTTTTCAAAGCTAATTTTTTTTTGAAAGGTATAAGGTATTTGATAAAGAATATAAGTTTAGTTTGTATGTTTCAAGTATGAAATAATATGATTTTTATAAGTTGAAACTGTTTTGTTAAGTAAATAAATAAGACTATTTTGAATTATACTAATATGAAATTTAGTTTTGAAATGTTTTGGATAAAAATTAGTCTTCAAATGTTTGAGAAAATTTGGTTTTAAATTTTTTAACTTAGTAACATCTTTATGAAACTATTTATTTAACAAGTTGGAATAGATACATAAGTTGTACGTATGCTGTTTTATTTGCATAATTAATCTGATCCAAGTTTGAGTACACAAATTCGAGGTGAATTACACCATTTCGTGTTAGGATTTTTCATTTGATTCTTGATGGCGAATATTTGATACGGATTTTTGGCTTGATTCTAGAATTCTCTATCATAGTATACGACTATGCAAGGAGACTGATGGCTTCTAGTCGAGAAACTATATCGAAGTCCTCATTAGGGAAGTCGAATGGACAATACTAGTTCGAAAGCGAACTTGTGTGATCGAGCGAGCGGTCGAAATGTAATGTTGCGAAATGATGACATATGTACATCTTATATCCTAATATCATTGGTATACTTGACGCTGAAATTGAAAGTTGTTGGGTTGGATATCTTTGTAATTTAATTGGAATTTTTCTTTTATGAAAAACCACTATCAAATTTAAAACCATTTTTCAAAACCATTTTTCTTTTTCTTAAACTAACTGTTTTATTCTATTTTTCATAAAAACTATTTTATATACAAAACTATTCCTAATTAAAAATCTTTAGTAAGCAAAGATGTTCAATCCCATATGGCTTTTCATGCAGCGATTTTTTTTTTTTTTTTTGAAAATTTTGATCCTTGTACAAGATAAACTTTATGTAAGTAATAATGAAGTAAAATTTGAGATATACGAAATTATAAAATTTAGTCTTGAAATATGGTATATTTAAGCCTTGAAATATATTTAAGACTGAATAGTTTATTTTGTGGATCAAATCTATAAAAAAATATTAAGTGAATTGAACTGATGGTTTGAATTGAATTAAAATTTGAAAATTTTAGATTTAAGTTTAATTGAATAAATTTGTGAAATGCAAAGGATCAAGGGAATGTTTTATGATTTCAAATGTATGATTTTCAAAGTAGAATGATTTCAAGTATTTTGGTTTCGAAAGATTTATTACTTTGAAAGTATTATGATTTTGAAGTGAATACATGTTTGAAATGGAATGAATTTATTTGACCTAAATTTTGTTGATTTGGAAATTTGGATTATTTTCTAAACCTGTTGTTTTAAGAAATTTTGAAACTGAATATGTATAACTTGAAAGAAATGATTTGGTGGAAATATATATGATTTTTAAACTGAAATACTATTGAAATGAATTAAAATTTAGAACCTGTTTTATTTAATACTTGATTTGGGAGCTATCGAACTTATATAAAAAATTTGTATAAGTAAACCACTGATTTGAGAACTGTTGATTTGAAAGGGTACTCAATTTTGAAAAATGAAATCTTATATAATCAAAATTTATATAAGTGTGATTTGATATACTATTATTTTGGAAAGTATTTGATTTGAAATGAAATCTTATATATATGGACTTTATATAAGTATGATATTTGAAAGTGATTTTGAAAGATACTATATGATACATATTTTTGAAGTAAAGATATGGAAAGTGCCTTCTGCTTGATATCCGCTTTGTGGCCACACTGTGGATTCATTCTATCGATATTATTCTCTCTCTTTGATTTAGGTTTTCCGGATATGATACTCGAGTGTCCATCGAATTCCACGGCGATCCCCGTGGTCTTATGATCGCGACTACATAGCGCAACTGCCTGGCTGAGTCTTGCCTAAGGGTTCGGATTGTTTCCTGGGGGATCCAGGCGTAACCATTGTGTATCCTGCAATCTGTGTAGGTCGCGAATAGTAGCGCAAGTGCCTGGCTGAGTCTTGCCTGGGGGTACGGATTGTTTCCTGGGGGATCCAGGCGTAACCATTGTGTATCCTGCATTCTACTCGTCATCATGGCGTAACTCGCAGGGCTGAGAAAGCTTACGGATACGGATTGTTTCTTGGGGGATCCAAGCGTAACCATTGTGTATCTGCGATCCATGGTTAGACAACTATTTCAGTTTGGTTGATTTGTTTGGATTATACTTTCCATATCTGTTTTTAAAAGTGTTTTCATTATTTTCACTGGGTGTTGAAACAAGTCTACTAAGTACTTGGAGAATTCTAGCTTTGCGCCTGATCAACGCATAGCCAGAGTCTGTAGGAACGAAAGTAAACTTGTTAAGACATCAAGTTATAAAAGTATTTTGATAAAAGCATCTTGATAAAGTACTGTATAAAGAATATTTTGATCAGTTATTTTCCCTTCTAAAAATTTAAAATGTTTTAAATATTGTTTACCTTGAACCATCAGAGTTGAATCAAATGACTATTCATCATATTATAAAATGTTTTAAATGGTATAAAATTTTAATTGAAATGTATAATGGTTTAATCAATGGTTCATCCTTGTCTTTCAACCTGCTTTCCCTTCCTAGCTACCTTTTCCCTACCATCTTTCGAGGATGTCTTCCAACCTATTGTTCTTTCTTGTTGTTTTTCCGCTTCCTTCCTTTTCGAGGACGAAAAGATTTGAGTGGAGGAGAGTGTAACAACTCTAGATTTTTCATATATTTTAATATTTGACTTTTTTTATTTTGAAATTATTTTAAACTTATTTTATTTCAAACATTTCATTTTTAAATATAAGTGTTGATTATTATGTGAATTATAATTTCAAACCGGTATAAATTGGATATTTTACTAAAAGATGAATTTCTTTTCAAATCGGTCAAATCTTGACTTTTAAATTTCAAATTTAAATATTTAAATTCTTAAATTTTATATTTTATTATGAAAATAGATTTAATAACTTGAATAAGGCTTTTCTTTTCATTGAAAACGGATTTAAATTGTAAAAGTTATGTACATTTCAATTTTGGGTATAATTTGTTTTATTTCGCAATTTTGTCTATTTAAATTTTTTTGAAATAATATTTTCTTTGCTATATTTTATTTTAATATGTGTTAATATGTTACTTTATATATATTTTGTCTTTTAATATTTTTTAAAGTGATAACAAATTTTTTTCAAAATTTACTGTATTTATTTTCTATTTTTAAAAGGCCGTTTTTTTATTTTTCTGCTATTTTCTTCATTTAAATTATACTTAATTAAAATTTATATATTTATTTTGTGAATGAATTTTTATTTTATGTTCTTATCTCTATTTATAAATATTTTTCATGTACATAAAAAAAAAATTTCCAAAGCCATTGCATTTATTTTCAAATTTTCTAAACTAGTTTTCATTTTCTGTGCTATTTTCCTAATTTAATCATATATAATTAATATTTATTTATTTATATTTTATTTATTTGTGATATTTTCGTATTTTAACTGAATTTATATATATATTTCAGTTATTTAAATTTGCAAAAATAATAAGGAAATTTGAAGAGTTTTGAAACCTTTCACTTGCCTTTGACTTTTCACCTCCTTACCTTTTCATTTTTCCAACCACCACTTGCCATCAATTTGTGCCGACCTTATCTTTTCTTCAGTTGCATCACATTTCTCATTTTTCATGTAAAAATAAAGTTTCTCATCTTAAAAGTTCAGCCTCCATCTGCTGAAGCAAAGTTTGGTAAATTTTCTTCTTCTTTCTACTCAAACTTTCTTGTTTTTCTTATCTCTTTGCACTTGCCTTCACCTTTATAGCTCAGCCCTCACTCCTCCTTCACCATGGACTCCTCCACCACCACCACATCAGGCTGCCATCCCCTCCTTCCCACTGATCAAGCCATGGCCATGCACTAAAGTTGATTAGATCCACACAAATTTGAGCAAAACTTCACCTAATCATACATAGCCGACCACCAAAGCACTTCACCACTCAAACCACCAACTTGGCCGCCCCATACACCCCATCTCCAGCGCCTACATGACCTGACACCACTGCCACACTATCCTCCTGACCCCACCAGGTCTGGCCATGCCTAGAATTGCATAGGGCCGAGCTTGTAGTTGCATAAAAACCATGTTTGTTGCCTTAGCTTGTAGTTTCATGTGTCACAACATTTGCACCATCATCTTCCATGCTATAGCCACCTTATTGACCTAAGACCAGATCCAAACTCTCACTTTAGCCATGTATTCTAACCTATGGCTGAGCCTAGGGATGGTTGAAGGCAAGTGCAAGTGATTTGGTGACTTGTTGTGCATGTATCTTTTGTGCTGTTTAAAATTGTGTTAAGTGTTTATTCATGTATATTTGCATTGTTTTGTCTCATGTATTCAAGGCAATTAGCCTTGGCTCTCCCACTCTCAAATCATTGTTGTGTTATCGTGCTTTTGAAGTTCCTTGTTTGTGCATTTGGTTGTCATCTCCATCTTATACAGGTGAGTAAATCTCACCAGACTAATATGTACTTATATAGTGATAAACTGACATCACCTGAATCTGTAAATGCATATCATCCTGTTATAACTGCTATATTATATTCATATGAAGTTAACACATATATTTACACTTGTTATACCATATTTTACTGTTATTTCATGCTATTCTGTTATTTTCATCAGTTTATCACACTGCAAGTTCCCTTTAGATTAGAATCACTATGGGTTGAAATGATACATACCCGAACGGACTTTAGAATAGGAGAAAATCATTATGGGCTGAAATGATAGGCCTGAATGATTTTCAATTATTTTCTTTTACTTGGGATTGCGGGTTTGAAATGATCAAACCCGGGTTTTCTTTGTAAATTACGGGTTGAAATGATATATTACCCGTATCACTTTACCTAGGCTAGAAAATGAAATACAGACCCGTTGTTAAAATATTTTTTTCTAAATTTTTTTAATTTTTTTAGAAATGTAAATATTATAATATTTTGATTTAAATTTGATTAAAAATGATTTTTGTAAAGCATTATTGATTTTCTGAAAATTTATAAGTGAAATAAATAAATGGTAAAGTTAGAAAATCTGAAATGTAAGTTATTTTGGAAATTTGAATTTGGTGATAAATGGAATTTAAATTAAATATGAAAATATGATAAATTTATGATATTTTGAATTATGAATTTAAAATGATTTTATAATATATTAATGATTTTTGAATAAAGTTAAAATGTGAAATGAATGAGTATTTAGGTTGAAATTTGGAAATATAACTAAAATTGGAAATTTGTGAATTTGGCTTAAAAGTGAATTTTAAGTTAAGTAAATAAAAATGAAATTAAGTTATATTTGAAAATTTTAAACTTAAATGTTAAGTTAAATTTAATTTAATGAATTTAAAATTTAATGTTGGAATTTTATAAGTGAATTATTATTAAATTTTGATTTTTGAATGGAGATTTAACTTTATAAAATCATGAATATAAGGGTATTTGAATGACTGTTTTAAAAGTGAAATTATATGATTTTATAAGCTAAAAATGATTTAAATAAAAATATAATTGTTTGTGAAATTATATTGAATACTTGAAGTTAATTAACTGCATTTCTGAAATGCTATTAATTCTAATGTAAATGATAATACAGCATTTGTAAATGTTGTAGTTGATAATAATGAACCAAATGGCTAAGTTTAATTAAAGGTTATTATAGCATTTTTATAAATGCTATAATTGTTGAATTTAACTAAGTTTTATTTGAAACTAATGTAACCCTATTACAGCATTTTTAAATGCTATCTTTTGTTAAATTGAACTGTTTTGAATGTAACTTTCCGTAGCAATTTCTAAATGCTGCGAAACTTGAATTTTCATCTGTTTTAATAAATTAAGTGAATAAATGAATTTCTGAAAGACTAAAATTTTGGAAATTTAATAATTTAATTATTAAATATAATAACTTCATTTTATGATTTAAAATGAAGTAATTTGTTTCGAAATATAAACTATTTTGAAATGTGTTTTGTAATGGTATTTAAATTAAATAAAAATGAATGTAGTTTGGAAGATAAGATATTTCGAATGATATTGAATTTTGAAATGATATTTGATTTTGAAGTATAAAATACCATTTTGAAATTTTAACCACGGGATGTATTTAATTTATAGTTTAACCGATTCTTAAAGGATGGGTGATCCCAAGCATCCTTTATGTTATTGTGCATTTCTACTACAGTTCACTTGAGTTGGTTTACATTATATAAGTATATATTGTCCTGACTCGAGTGTTTTGTGTTTTACTTTACGCTCGGGTCAGCCTGAGTATTTACAGCTTAGCTTTGGATTTCTTTTCTGGAGCTAGGAATCGCTGGAGATTCTGCTTGTCTAGTTATCTATTTCCTTTCAGTTTTCGTTGTTCTATTTCAGCTCTGGTATTTATAAACTTCTATGTATTTGAGATTTCTATTGTATATGTTTCAGACTAATATTATATATTATGTTTTGAGAGTTTGTTATAGTAGCTTCATCAACTACTACGGTATTTTTATTTCCGCTGCGAGTTATTCTGATATTTCTGTGTCTGCGATTCTGTGATTGTATTTCATTTGCTCCAAATTTATTTACAACGCGGTATTTTGAGCAATTCAAGTCCGACATGTGCGGATGCAAATGGCTGAAAATATCGGGCTGTTACATAATTTAATTAGTTCATTAGCTTAATCCACTACAAATTTTTAATTCCATACCCAAATTCATTCTCGGCTTCATTTAAACAACATCCATGGCCAAACTCAATTTATTTACTCTTAAATTGAATTTATTTATAACTCAAGTCATTACTATTCCCATCCATTTCTATTTTATTCGACCATGTTTCCAATTTTATTTAATTCGCTTATAATTAAGTCGACTTTTATTTATAACTTAAGCTCCAATTTCAATATTCACTTTTAATCCACAGTCTAATTTTATTCACCCAAGCTGTTCCATTTTTGTATTCAATTAACTAATTAGTTCACTTCCATTTTATAATTTCATATCTGATTTTACTTCAAAAATCACTTCATTCAATTTTCTTGAGTTCAAATTCTTTTTATAATTTAAGTTTGGATTTTATTTCTTCACATTAAAATATCACACCATTTTTATTTTGGTTATTTTATATCACTATTCAATTTTATAAGTTATACAACTTATTTTTCATGTTTCCATCAATTTTTATACTCGAGTATGTACACATTTTATTTTTAACTCGAGGTTACACATCTATTTATAAGCTAACTGTATTTTTATTCCATTAATTTCAAATTTTATAAGCTATTCAAATTTATTTATTCACAATTCCAATTTTCACTTAAATTTTATTTCATTCAAAATTTATACGATATGGCTATATAATAATTTCACAGCTCAAAATTTATGTTTACTTCAATTCGATATTATTTCGAATCCAATCCAATTTTATAACTTATAGTTATATGGTCACTTTACAATTCACATTTACATATTTAATTCAATTCAATATTTTTCAAATCCAGTTCATTTTTTTTTAAATTTCAATTCCTTTTAACCAACATTTCAAAACCATATTCGAGTTGTTCATACTTAAACTAATTTCACTCCAAACAAATTTATTTTTAATTCATTCAATTTAATCAAGTAAGAATTTCAAATCTTTCCGCACTTCCCTACTTATATTTACTTGTTCCATTCACCTATACATTTATATGCACTTATATTTAGTTAACTACATCACATTCTATTAATTTCATTCTATTTATTATAATACTTCATTAATTTATTTACTTTAACTTTTGCTTAAGTTAAATTCCAATTCCTACAAATATTCTTTTACAAATCCAATTTATTTAACTTATACATGTTAAATACTAATTTCATCTTGAAGTTCACATTTTCCAAGTTTAATATCAAAACTTATTCTCTTCTGATTGCACATCTCATTTAATTGGAAATTTCAAAATTCAACACCCGGTTTTTATTTCAAATTATTTTGAAATATTACTATATATATAAATATGTAATTCTGTTTTACAAACCATTTCCTTCAAATTTCAAAAATCAACTTGATTTTTATCTAAAACATTTCCCTTAGAATTTCCAACCAGTACCCATTTACCAAACACAAATCTCCACATCAAATCACAATGGTAGCAATCCGTCACATAGAAACTCAGAAGTGAATAATGGTGATGCTGCAATCATCACTAGAATTATTTTCAGCGAATGAAGTGAGTTCAGTGCCATATCTCTTCCAAAATTCATTTTAAAACAATTTTTCTATTCAAAAATATCTCCAAATAATAATATTATTACTCATTTCAAAATACTTTGGAAAACATTTCCAAAATCTCCAGGATTTAATTTTTCCAATTTGTAGTTTGAATCAATTTTCAGTTTTTACTCATTTGTGTTATTCATGCATATATAATTAAATTTTGGTTTTTATAGACCATTTCTAATTTTATATCCTTATTTTGATTATATACTAATATCAAGCAAACACTCCAAATATACCATAACAATTATTTGAAAATTATTCCTTTCATATCAAAATATAGTTTGGGTAAAGTTATTTCATATACCCGTTTCAAAACAACATTGTATCAGTTTATCGTGTTTATAAACTCCTATCGATTTAGCGGCGTCCCACTACTCGACCAGAATTTATATGCCACTCAATAGATAAAACAACATAATATAAAACAATTTATTTTCATTAACAACTACACGCTCGTATCTATTAATACACTCAACTCATTCTTGGTTACTGCTGACGCTATCTCTAGTAAGTAATCCCTACCTAAGCCAATGGGCTCTCTTATCCTTCAGCTCTGATACCAAATGTAAAGGTCTGTATCCCTGTACCCTTTGAGTCGACCATAATTCACATTAGTTCAACTCAAATTGAATGGAAATACGTATCTTTAGGGGTGAAGAAGAAAAGGTAGAAGAAGAAACATGAAACAAAATATAGAATCTCGCAATCGCAACGGTACAAAATATAATATATAATAACAGATTTTAAATACAAGAACTGTACTGTTAATATACATACCATTACTATAGTATAGTATACAACCATCAATCTAGACAGTTTTATAACTTGTCTTCACACGGCGGAAATATAAATCTAGTACGGGAATACGACTTTATCATCCAGCTTGTCACCTGAGCTCCGTAGCATCCTATCTTGAATTTGTAATACTCAGTCAGACCTGAGCATTATAATAAAATAATACTTGAGTTTTTCTGGAAAACCAGCGCGAGAAAACACACTCAATTTTAATAATTAAAATTATCAAACCCTTTGAAAAACAAACGTATCTCGTTAGACCGCGTCACACATAAACACGATGGGTTTTTTCCTTACGGTAACCATAACATTTTATAGAAAATCCAGTGATATTATAATAGTGTCTAAGTACAAATACTTATTCAAATAGCCAAAATTGTTACATTAATTAAATTCTAGCATACTAGGTTCTACAAACAAAATCGTAAAAGCTCGTATTGGAGAATGGATCGCATACAATGACTGGACTAATGGGGTACCGCCCATCACAGTACACCACTAAAAAATGTACCGAGGACCTCGCCAGGATCCTCTGCAACACAAGACCGGCCTACACCTAACCTAGGTAGACTGAATATGTTATCACCCCGGGTGTTTCTACCCGTAAAAATCGAGCGCTCCCTTTTCATGCACAACCATATCCATAATTTATATATATTTTCGAAGATATCTAGAAAAGTGATAACATGTCCTAGTTGGGTGTGACCCACTTAGCATTGCTGCATCTCCTCTATTTTAGTCATTCCCAGTTGATGAGGCTTGAGGCTATGCTTACCGATCAAGAACAATTTCACTTAGAATGCTCATCATCCTCCAATGACGATGTTCTGATAGCATTCATCCGTACAAGTTGTCTTGGGTCTGGACAAACCGAATCACTATCTTTACTATCTTCACGATATCCATTCGTAACTTTCCAACTGGATCGAAGTGGTTTTTGGATAATTAAATCCGATTTCAGTCACTTCGAAACGATTAACGAAATTGGTCAATATTCGATAGTCGGCTATTTAACTATCAATAAACATCCATAAGCAGTCACCAGGCCCATATTATAATTTTCCAAATTTTATTTTCAAATATTTTTATAAGATATATATTCAAATCCCTTCCAAAATTTTAACGTTTGAGAACACTTAATTACTTACCCATATCAGGATATTTCAAACCATCTCTAATTTCAACACTTAGAAAAATATTTAAAAATATATTTTTCTAACCCCTTACTTTTCAACACTTAGGAAAGTTCTATTTTATTTCACTTTTCTCAAAATCTCTCACAAATTTCATTGCAAATTCCTTAACTCGTTATAACGAATTCTAAAAGTGTTAGGGTTTCTTGATTAATTTCCTTTAATATTTCGGAAGTCAAATACCCTTGTCTATAATTTCAATTTCCCCTTTCTTTACTTCTTTTATGAATTCTATCTCTTTTTTCGATGTTCACTGTTATTTAACTACTTTTGAAATTTCCCTACATTTTCTCAAATTCCATTTTTGAGAATTCTCATATAAATCCCATCTACTAAATAAACTCCATTTCCAAGTCTTGATAAAATAAATTTAAATCATTAAAAAAATATACATATAAAATAAGTATTTTCAAGAATAATAATTTACTTTTAAAACATGTTCAAGCAATTATTTAAAATATCAAACACTTTTGAATAAAACATTAATAACCCATTTCGAATCCCTCTTTAATTAAAACTAATCGATTTACAAAGCTTATTATAAAAATTAGAATTTAATTCCATTTAATATTAGATATTTGATGTAACAACCTTGTTTTATTACCGTCGTAATAAAAATTTAAAATAGAAATTTAAAATAAAAATAGTGCAAATCATTTTGCAAAGTCAGTGCATACTTCAATTTGTTACACATTAAAATGTAATGCAAAGCAAATGTTGATCACTTGCAGTCACACATTAAAGTTTATGAAGCCATTTGAACACTTCGTTTAATGTCACTTATTTATAAAACTAAAGTTTGAAGTGAAAAGTTGAAACATTTTGCCATTTGCTGTCACCAATTTCAAAAGCGAATAAGTGAATACTTTTGCCTTGCTGTTAACAATATTTATAAAGCAACATAAACATTTTGTGCCATCATTATTTTATTTGCAGTGAGTCCTTTTCTTACTTTATGCACATTTCCTTTAATGCCAATGTACCAAGCCAGCACTTCATTTTGACTTATACACATATTTGAGAGAAAAGTAGCACTGCATCACTTCTTTTTGTTCCATCATTTTTTCCAGTAGCTTTGAAAACTTATTAATGGCAGCTCCAAAATTCTTGCTACCTTGAATCTTTGGTGCTAACCGATTTTTGAAGCAAATTGAAGTGAGTGAAAACACTCACATTTCTAATTTATTCTTTGCTTCAATTTTTGCGTATATGAAAATAGCATTTCAAGGCATTTCATTTTTAGACAAAAAGAATAATGTTTTGAAACATTTCAATTTATACTTTATTAGTGTGTCAGCATAAAGTTGTAATGCCAAGTTTGTGTTTTGGTTTCGTTCTGTATGTGTAAAGTGTTCAGATCATATTTTGTTTTTGCATTTATACGTACTTGCTAAAATGTGTTGTGCACATCATGATATCATTTTTCATGCATGCGAAAATTTCTAGCCCAGACTATTATATTTCACTCATGCATGATGTATAACCGGGTCCAGGTCATTATATAGGTTTTCTAAACCTATACGTGTATGTTGCATTACACAAAATAGTGTCCAGGTCTTTTCTTAGTACATGCGTGCAAAAAATTTATTGTCCAGGCAACATTTTTGCATGCATTGGTGGTGTACTGTGCGTGTGTTACATTTCCATGCCCAGGTTACATGCATGCGTGTGGATATTAAACGTGAGTGCCATGAAAAACACTAGAGCTTGGGCCAAGTTTACAGGTTGCATGTTTGTTCCAAGTCATGGCAATTTGCGTTATATCCATGCGTGCAAAGAAACTATGCCTAGATTTTTATGTTCTTGCGTGCGTGAATTGAAGGCCAAGACATCAATATTGTATCTTGCGTGCATGTATCATAGTAGTCTACATGTATAGTGTTGCGTGATAATTGGTATACTTGCTTTGAAAATGTGTCCAAGCATTAAAATTAAATAGTTACGTGAGCCAGGTTACTTTATATTTACGTGTAGATTTGTTAGGAATTTTTTTTAATGCATTATTTGTATAAAAAGTTGTAGTACATGTGCATTTGTTCAAGCATTTTAAATCGCCTATTTCATTCGAGTGTGCACGTGTATATTGAGGCATTGCAATATTTTTGATGAAAATATAGTGGTGCAGTCCACAATTTAATTTGCGTTGAACCGGTGTTACTTTTTAAAACGTATTTTTTTGCCGTTATTTTCATAACAGAATTTTTACGCCGGTATTATATTTTTGAAGCGTGTTGTTTTGATGACATTTTTGACGAATAAAAATTACTCTTGTTTTGACTTCAGTAACCGTCAATTTTAAAGTGAATTTTTAAGCGGCTATCCCGTAACGCTGATTTGGTATCCGTTTTTACCGTATTTTGTGAAGCGCAATTTCCTCGTCGAAATCGCTATAGTTGTTGCTGTTTTAATCACGTGTTTTAAATATCGTTTTAAAATAAAATTGTTTTCAAAAAATTAACAGTTTGCGCTTTCAAAAGAACAAGGAAGTGATTTAAACGCTTTAGCAAAATTAAGGACTATGAACCCTTACTTTTACTGATTCGCTTAATTCCGGACTTGTCCGTTTGAGAACGTAAATTTTATTTATATAAAATACACAATTTTGCACTTTCAAAGAAACGATGAAGAGATTTAAACGACTTAGCAAAAGTGCGGAATATGGAACCATGCTTTTAATAATTCGGTTAATTCCATACTCGTTGATTGAAATATTTGTTGCGGATTTGTTGTTTGATGATTTTAATGATTTGTTAGGCTTTCGAGCCACTATGATGGACCGTCGGGTCAATTACCGGTACTAGACCTTCTGGTCATATGTTGGACCTTTGGGTCATTTTTTGGGCGCCAAAAATTATGATGACTGTACTTGGTAGGCTTCGGCCATATGTTGATGCACGTGTGGCGTAACATAGACTCGCCATATGCTGGGATCGATCCACTTTTATGCTGATTTTCTAGTTATTTATTTTTGATTTCTAGATTTTGTGAATTGCTGTTTTGAATTCAATTATGAATTTGAAAGTTGATGTTGATGGAGTTTAATGAGATTTCTTTATTTAAACTATGTTGATTAATTATGTTATATAGTCTCATTCGAGACTATGATTATTTTGCTTTGATGTTGATTATGATGCATTCACTTCTAAGTTTAAATTAGACTGATCCATTTATTATTTTCTTTTAAATAATACTCGGGTCAGACCAGGTTATTTCAGAATAATCGCTAACTCTATTGCCGTTTCAGCTTTTGGGATTTCACATCATCTTTTGTCTAGACTTCGAGGTGTACTTTTGGTGTATTGACTATCGTCTCATGTTTGTTGATATCTATATGTATGTACATTTGGTTCATGTGAACTGTCGATTGTTATAGCATGTATCCAGACTTATCTTCCGCTATATATCTGATATTTCTGTTCTGATGTGATTATACTTATCAGTGTTATTGTTATTATGAGTTGTTCTGAATTTTTCTTTAGCCGCCGTAGTTTCGTTATAGATTTGGATTGAATTCATATCTTTGGGAGTAATTTATACAACTCCTATCGATGCAATCAACACTTGTCTAAGGCATAACTTACGGATGGTCGCTTCTAACAAGCCTTATTCTTCACAATAGCAGACGTTATTCCTTATAATAAACTTTGTTATTGTGAGCATAAAGGCGGGGCCTCACAGCTGGGTATCAGAGCTGAAATTCAGAATAAATTATAATAAGCATAGAACAGAAGCAGAATGGAACATGCGTTACAACTATTCGAGGGTTTTATTCGTGCCTTTCTAATCTATTCTTTCCACTTTAACATGTGGAGTATGTCAAGGAATAAATCTCATATTCCGTAGTATTCCATTTGTTAAATTTCTTATCAATTTTGTGTTGTTTAACTAATCCTTATCTTGGAAGAGGTAGAGGGAAGCGTTCTTCTACAGGCCCGTCTAGTGGTTCTCATCCGCACGGAATCTATATGTCAGCTGATCAGTTTATGGAGCTATTTCAGGGCACTCAGCCTTCTGTTGCTACTTCCGCAGCTCCTACTCATAAGTCTGCCTTCGCCTGCATGTGTAGTGACTATTCCTACCTTGGAGGCAAGCCTTTCAAGGGATCGGAAAGTGTATTGGAGGTTCAGACTTGGTTGCGCGCTTGTGAGCGCATATTTTCTCGGATGGATCTTTTTGATCATCATCGCGTTCTCGTGGCATCTAGTATGTTGCAAGAGCATGCGCTTGATTGATATGAGCTTTTTATTGCGGAAGTTGATGAGTCCTCTCTCTCATGGATTCAGTTTAAGGAACGTTTCGTACTTAAGTTCGTTCGTGAATCAGAAAAGGATAATCTTGCTGTAGTTTCCTTGAGTTGAAGCAAGTAAAGTCCTCTGTTTCTGATTATGTTGCATCTTTCGAGGGCTTGTTCAAATACAGAGTTGAGTTCATTAACACTCCGCATAAGAAGAATCTTCGTTTTGTCGATGGTTTGAAGAAGTATTTGAAGAAAGTTCTTTTGCTTCATCTTAAGCTTCCTTTTGAGGAGCTTGTTGATTCAGCTCTTTGCCTTGAAGCTGTTGAAAAGGAACGTGATAGTTGTGATGAGGTTGAGGTTTCTAAGAACCCCAATAAGAAGAGGTTTCCATTTCATAGGCCTAATTCTTCTTCCAACAAGAAGAAGAAGAAGCAAGCTACCTCTAGTTCTCAGCCTAGTAGTGCACCTTCTATTCAGAGGGCGTGCTATAATTGTGGTTCTTTGGATCATTTTCTCAGTAGCTGTCCTAAGCCTTGCATTTGTCGTTATTGCAAGAAAGAGGGTCATTGGGTTTCTGATTGTCCTAATGCTCCTAAGTGTTTCAAATCTGGAAAGCTTAATGTTGCTAAAGCTTCTGGTGATTCTTCTAAGCCCAAGGTATTACTCCTTCTGTTTTGAAAGTTTTTATTTATTCCATGGCTGTTCTATTAGAGTTCTTTTCGATATGGGTGCAACGCATTCATTCGTGTCAAAGGAGCTTGTTGATGTAATTCCTTTGGATGTTGTTAGTCTTCGCGACCCTTTGAGGATTGTGAATCCTATTGGTGGATCCTCTACTCTTGGTTTGTTATGTGTTGATGTTGAGATTATTCTATGTGGTTTTTCCTTTCATGCGAATCTGCGTGTTATGGATCATCTTGGTTTTGATATGATTTTGGGTATGGATTGGCTCGTCCGTTATGAAGTTCAAATCCTATGTCCCGAAAGAACTTTATATCTCAAGCATCCTGATGCTATCGAGCAGTTATCTATTATATTTCGATGCATGGATCATACTTTGAATGCTCTCATTTCTTCCTTTGAATTGGAGGATGTCATAGCTAATATTTCGGTTGTTTGTGATTTTTCTGATGTTTTCGAGCCTATTTCATGTTTGCCGTCGAAGAGGGTAATTGAGTTCCGTATTGATCTTATCTCTGGTGCTCATCCTGTCAGCCGTCCTCCCACGAGGATGTCGGCTAAGAAAAATGAGGAACTCAAGCAACAATTAACTGAGTTGGAAGCCAAGCATTTTATTCGTTCTAGCTCGTCTCCTTGGGGCGTCACCGTTGTCTTTGTTAAGAAGCCAGATGGTACTCTTAGGCTTTGCATTAATTATCGCAAGCTTAACGAGCTCACTATCAAAAATAGGTATCCATTACCTAGGATCGACGACATGTTCGATCAATTAAGTGGCGCTAAGCTCTTCTCCCAACTCGATCTTGCTTCCAGTTTTCATCAGTTATGAGTTGCGGAAGATAGCATTCCTCTTACCACATTCCATACTCGTTATGGTTCTTACGAGTGGCTTGTTATACTATTCGGTTTGACAAACGCTCCAGCGTATTTTGTAGATCTTATGAATCAGATATTCTGGGAATATCTCGATAGGTTCATCTTGGTTTTCATTGATGATATTCTTATTTATATCAAATCTGAAGCCGATCATATTTAGCATTTGGAGATTGTTTTAAGCACTCTTCATCAGCATTAGCTTTATGCCAAATTCTCCAAGTGTCACTTCTGGGAGAATAAGGTGAAGTTTCTTGGTCACATTGTTTCTTCTATGGTATTTCTGTCGATCCTTCCAAGATCGAATCCATTCAAAATTGGAAGAGGCCCGAGACCGTTACTGAGATCCGTAGTTTTCTTGGATTGGCGGGTTATTGTCGCCGTTTCATTAAGGTCTTTTCTCGTATTGCCTTATCACTTACCACTCTTATGAGAAAAGTTGTTCCTTTTATTTGGTCTGATAAGTGTGAGACTTCTTTCATGAAGTTAAAAGATCTCCTTACTCATGCTCCTATCTTTTTGGTTCCCGAAGAGAATCATGATCTTGTTATTTATACTGATGCCAGTGGTTATGGACTCGGTGATGTTCTCATGTAAAAGGATAGAGTAGTTGCCTATGCTTCTAGACAACTAAAGCCTAACGAGATTTGTTACGCTACCTATGATTTGGAGTTAGCCGCTATAGTCTTTGCTCTAAAGATTTGGCAACATTATTTATTGGACGAGCGTTTTGTTCTCTTCACTGATCACAAATCTCTGAAGTATCTATTTACTCGGAAAGAACTTAATATGAGACAACCGCGTTGGCTCGAATTTCTTGCTTCATATGATTTTGATATTCTGTATACCCCTGGTAAGGGTAATCGAGTTGCTGATGCTCTTAGTCGCAAGCAGCAAGTTTTTGTTTCCATGATGCTAGCAGAGTGGAATATGTTGGAAGCTTTATCTCTTTGTGATATTAGAGACCGTCCTTCAGTTTCTGATTCTCCCGTGCTTTTATTTAGCATGGAAGCTCGTCCTAGTTTGTTGGATCGTGTTGCCGATGCCCAAAAACAAGATCCAGATCTCTCTTATCTTATTCAGAGTAGTAAATGGGAATCCCGAAGTGATGATATAAAGGATTTCGATATTGATATTCATGGTTGTATTCGGAAGAAGGGAAGGTTGATTGTGCCTAATGTTTCTAATCTTAGAAATGACATTCTTGAGGACTATCATCGTTCTCAGTATACTATTCATCCGGGTAATGGTAAGATATATGCTGTTATAAAACGCTTATACTTTTGGGAAGGTATGAAGCGTGATGTTGCAAGTTATGTGATTCGTTGCATGACTTGTCAACTTAATAAAGCAGAACACCAACGTCCCAGTGGTCTTTTGCAGCCTTTTGAGATTCCATTATGAAAATAGGATCAAATTTCTATGGACTTCATTGATGGTCTACCTCGTTCAAGGTCGGGCCATACTAGTATTTGGGTGTTTGTTGACAGATTGACCAAATCAGCCCATTTTATTACTATCAAGTCCAATCGGACTGCTCCTTTGTTGGCTAAGCTTTTTATTAAAGAAGACGTTCGACTTCATGGTGTGCCTAGTTCTATTGTTAGTGACAGAGATTTTCTTTTTACTAGTGGTTTCTGGCAGAGCCTTCAGAAAGCTTTGGGCACTAAACTCAATCTCAGTACAACTTATTATCCACAGTCTGATGGTCAGACTGAAAGGGTGAATCAAGTCTTAGAAGATCTCCTTCGGGCTTGTATTCCTGATTTTGGTGGTAGTTGGGAAGATCACTTATCTCTTATTGAATTTTCTTATAATAACAGTTTCCAATCTAGTATCGGTATGGCTCCTTTCGAAGCCCTTTACGGAAGACCGTGTCGATCACCATCTTATTGGTTGGAATCCGAGGAAAAGTTAGTTATCGGCCCCGATTATATTCGTGAATCTTCTGAGAAGATTGATATTATTAGACGGAGAATGAAAGAGACTCAGAGTGGGTAGAAATCTTATGCCGATCATCGTAGGAAGCCTTTGGAATTTTCTGTTGGCGATCTTGTATTCATTCGTGTTTCTCCGATGAAGGGTGTGGTGCATTTTAGTAGCTTCGGGAAATTGGCTCCTCGATATATTGGACCATTTCCAATTACAGAATGCATTGGCCCTGTTGCTTATCGTATGTCGCTACCTATCAAGTTTTCGAGAATTCATGATGTATTTCATGTATCACAGCTTCGTCGATGCCTTCGAGATTCAGATTCTATTATGGATCCTCATGTGTTGCAAGATCTTGAGATCTCACCCGACTTATCTATGGTGCAAAATCCTATCCATGTGCTAGCTTCGGAGGTTAAACGCCTTCAGAATAAAGAAGTCCCGCTTGTGAAAATTCAATAGTCCGCAAACCCCAAAGATTGCACTTGGGAAACCAAAAAATTCATCGAGCGTTCTTATCCCGGTTTTCTCTCCTCTTCGGGTGGGGGTGATAATTCTTTATCCATCTTTTCTATTTTTTAAATCTTTGTTGTGATGAATAATTTGTGTTATAAACAACTTCTAGTATGAAAATTGCGGGGACACAATTTTTGTAGAATGGAGTTTGTAACAACCCTGTTTTATTACCGTCATAATAAAAATTCAAAATAGAAATTTAAAATAATAATAGTGCAAATCATTTTGCAAAGTCAGTGCATACTTCAATTTGTTAGACGTTGAAATGTAATGCAAAGCGAATGTTGATCATTTGCTGTCACACACTAAAGTTTATGAAGCCAATGTGAACACTTCGTTTGCTGTCACTTATTTATAAAACTAAAGTTTGAAGTGCAAAGTTGAAACATTTTGCCATTTGCTATCACCAATTTCAGTAGCAAATAAGTGAATACTTTTGCCTTGCTGTTAACAATATTTATAAAGCAACATAAACATTTTATGCCATCATTATGTTATTTGCAGTGAGTCCTTTTCTTACTCTATGCACGTTTCCTTTAATGCCAATGTACCAAGCCAGCACTTCATTTTGACTTATTTACATACTTGAGAGAAAAGTAGCACTGCATCACTTCTTTTTGTTCCATCATTTTTTCTAGTAGCTTTGAAAACTTATTAATGGCAGCTCCAAAATTCTTGCTTCCTTGAATCTTTGGTGCTAACTGATTGTCGAAGCAAATTAAGGTGAGTGAAAACACTCATATTTCTAATTTATTCTTTGCTTCAGTATTTGCGTGCATGAAAATAGCATTTCCAGGCATTTCATTTTTGGGCAAAAAGAATAATATTTTGAAACATTTCAATTTATACTTTATTAGCGTGTCAGCATAAAGTTGTAATGCCAAGTTTGTGTTTTGGTTTCGTTCTGTATGTGTAAAGTGTTCAGATCATTTTTTTTTTTTGCATTTATACGTACGTGCTAAAATGCATTGTTCACATCATGATATCATTTTTCATGCGTGCGAAAATTTCTAGCCCAGACCATCATATTTCACTCATGCATGATGTATAACCGGGTCCAGGTCATTATATAGGTTTTCTAAACCTATACGTGTATGTTGCATTACACAAAATAGTGTCCAGGTCTTTTCTTAGTACATGCGTGCAAAAATTTTATTGTCCATGCAACATTTTTGCATGCATTGGTGGTGTACTATGCGTGTATTACATTTCCATGTCCAGGTTACATGCATGCGTGTGGATATTAAACGTGAGTGCCATGAAAAACACTAGAGCTTAGGCCAAGTTTACAATTTGCATGTTTGTTCCAAGTCACGACAATTTTCGTTTTAATCCATGCGTGTAAAGAAACTATGCCTAGATTTTTATGTTCCTGCGTGCATGAATTGAAGGCCAAGACATCAATATTGTATCTTGCGTGCATGTATCATAGTAGTCTGCATGTATCAGTGTTGCATGATAATTGGTATACTTGCTTTGAAAATGTGTCCAAGCATTAAAATTAAATAGTTACGTGAGCCAGGTCACTTAATATTTACGTGTAGCTTTGTTAGGAGATTGTTTTAATGCATTATTTGTATAAAAAGTTGTAGTACACGTGCATTTGTTCAAGCATTTTAAATCACCTATTTCATTCGAGTGTGCACGTGTATATTGAGGCAGTGCAATATTTTTGATGAAAATATAGTGGTGCAGTCCACTATTTAATTTGGGTTGAACCGGTGTTACGTTTTAAAACGTATTTTGTTGCCGTTATTTTTATAATGGAATTTTTACGCCGGTATTATATTTTTGAAGCGTGTTGTTTTGATGAATAAAAATTACTGTTGTTTTGACTTCAGTAACCGTCAATTTTAAAGTGAATTTTAAAGCGGCTATCCCGCAACTCTGATTTGGTATCCGGTTTTACGGTATTTTGTGAAGCGCAATTTTCCCATCGAAATTGCTATAGTTGTTGCTGTTTTAACACGTGTTTTAAAAATAGTTTTAAAATAAAATTGTTTCCAAAATTTTTACAGTTTGCGCTTTCAAAAGAATGAGGAATCGATTTAACCGCTTCAGCAAAATTAAGGACTATGAACCCTTACTTTTACTGATTCGCTTAATTTCGGACATGTCCGTTTGAGAACGTAAATTTTATTTATACAAAATACATTGCACTTTCAAGGAAACAATGAAGAGGTTTAAACAATTTAGCAAAAGTGTGGAATATGGAACCACGCTTTTACTAATTCGTTTAATTCCAGACTCGTTAATTGAAATATTTGTTGTGGATTTGTTGTTTGATGATTTTGATGATTTGTTGGGCTTTCGGGCCACTATGATGGATCTTCGGGTCAATTATCGGTACTAGACCTTCGGGTCATATGTTAGACCTTCGGGTCATTTATTGGGCACCAAACAATATGATGACAGTACTTGGTAGGCTTCGGCCATATGTTGATGCACGTGCGGCGTAGCTTAGACTCACCATATGCTGGGATCGATCCACTTTTATGTTGATGTTCTAGTTATCTATTTTCGATTTCTAGATTTTGTGAATTGCTGTTTTGAATTCAATTATGAATTTGAAAGTTGATTTTGATGGAGTTTAATGAGATTTCTTCATTTAAACTATGTTGATTAATTATGTTGTATAGTCTCATCGAGAATATGATTATTTTGCTTTGATGTTGTTTACGATGCATTCACTTCTGAGTTTAAATTAGAATGATCCGTTTATTATTTTCTTTTAAATAATACTCGGGTCAGGCTGGGTTATTTCAGGATAATCGCTATCTCTGATTCTGTTGCCGCTTCAGCTTTTGGGATTTCACATCATCATTTGTCTAGACTTCGAGGTGTACTTTTGGTGTATTGACAATCATCTCATGTATGTTGATATCTATGTATATGTACATTTGGTTCATGTGAACTATCGATTGTTGTAGCATGTATCCAGACTTATCTTCCGCTATATATATGATATTTCTGTTCTGATGTGATTATGCTTATCAGTGTTACTATGAGTTATTCTGAATTTTTCTTTAGCCGCCGTAGATTCGTTTTAGATTTGGATTGAATTCATATCTTTGGGAGTAATTTACACAACTCCTATCGATGCACCAATACTCGTCTAAGGCATAACATATGGATGGTTGCTTCTAACAAGCCTTATTCTTCGCAATAGCAGAAGTTATTCCTTATAATAACCTTTGTCATTGTGAGCATAGAGGTGGGGCGTCACATTTGAAAAATTCATTTTCCAAGTATTATGTAACGTTCCTGTTTTTAAATCAATTTCAAATTAGAAATCAATTTAATTTTTGAATTAAATTGATTTTTTCCAAAATTAAATAAATTATTTGTTTGTTTGTTCATTTATAAATACAAATTAATTGTATATTAATTTTGAAGTTTGAAATTTAAAAATAAAAGTTTTGAATATATATTGGATTTGGAAAAAATCTGTAATTTAATATTAGAAAATTTTGTTTTGTAGTTATAATGATTTGAAAATTTTATTTTGAATTGATATAAGTATAATTTGCTTAAGCTAATAAAAAGTTTAAAATACTTTTTCTTTATACTCGAATAAATTAGTTTGTACATATTCAAATTTGTCTTGGGTTTGAAAACATTACATTTTAAAATTTGTTATATATATGTGAAAGAAAATGGATTTTATTTAAATTGAAAATATAAATAGGAATTTAATATAAAGTTATATTTAAATATTATAAACATGAAGATTTAAAATGTTTAAAATATAATGCATATGTAAAGAACATGTTTATAAAAACATGATTTATAAATAAATTAACATAAGGGTTTAAAATGTAAACAAATTAAAGTTTAACAAGGATCTAAACGTACATTCTAAATAAATTAAATGAAATTGGGGTTTAAACATAATTTAGTCACAAAAGACATTTGTAACATGATTAAACAAGTAAAGTACAAGTGTTAATATACAAAAAACAAGTGGCAAAATATTATTCTTCTTTTAATTTGAATTATAAATACACACTGATTAATAAAGAAAAATGGTTACCTCATTTTAGTTCAAAAAAATTTCTTTCAGTTTTTTAAAACTTCAAACTTGAGAAACAAATCAGAAATTAAATCTGAAACCAGAGTATTACAAAATCAAAACTCAGATTTGAAGCAAGGTAGAAATCAAAAGTCTGAAAATAGTTCAAAGCAAAACAGATTCAACACCAAAAGTAAAATCAGAGCAAATTCAAAAGTTTTGAGATCAAAAGTAAAACCTAAGAAAACAAAAAGCAAAAACTATCTCAATGTTTAAAAATTAAATCTGTAATCAAACAGAGCAAGGTTCAAAAATCAAAACTGGAATCAATTTAATTTCAAACCTGGAAAGGCAAAATCTGTAACGACCCAGAATTTTTAGAAATTAAACTTTGAATATTTAATTAATTTTAAACATTAATAAGTGAATTTATAAGTCAAATAAATTTTTATTTGAATTATTGGATTTAATTGAATAATTAAATCGATAATTTAATATGTTAAATTATGGAAATAATTGAAAATAGGGTTAAATATGATTGAAAATAATTTGTAAAATTTTATTTTATCATATGGGAGTTAGAACAATATTTTAGAACTTTTAAAATCGAATTAAAAGTTAATTTGTGAAAATTGAATATTTTAATATTAAAATCGACTAGTAAAAATAGTCAATTTTTGAACAGTCTCAGAATTGAACGAAACTAGTTCCATTGGATCCGTAATAGTTAGTTATTACCGGATTTCAAATTTCGTGTCAATCGGAGTTATCGTTTGATCGTGGCAGCTCGAAACGCATCGATTTATTTTTAATTTAAATTTGGCGAGTCAAAATAGCCATTTTTCAAAAAGTCTCGGATTTCGACGAAACCAGTTTCATCAGATCCGTAATGTGATATTATTGTAAGGTTTCAAATTTCATGTCAATTGGATTTACGGTTTGTCCTGTACGAATTAAAACGCCTAGAAATCGACTTAAATCGGTTTAATTCAAATTGAGCGTTTATAGCCATAACTCACACATACTTCCGAATTAGCTTCCGAAACTTGTTCCATTGTGTCCGGAACGCGGGATAAACCCTAGAAACGCTGGTTACGGCACGTAAATCGGAGTTCGGAATTTCCGGGATGAATAGTGTCGTTCGTTCTCTTATAAATAGCCCCCCCCATTTAAAAAAAAAAAAGAAAAAAAAGAAAACCTAGGTCAAACTAAACTGCAGCCGCCACTACCCATGAACGGCCAGTATTTCTTCTTCTTCCCCCTCTCAGATCTCGAAATCCATTCACTTTTATCACAAACTCCAAACTAAGAAATCGTAGAGCACATCAAGTACTCCATATCCAACGGTGGAGATCGTCTGAAGTGCTTCGGATTGGCGACAAATCTCGCCCAAAGGCCTGGAGTTCGGCCTCGAACCACGTGCTACAGGGACAACCGAGTCCTTTATGGTTTGGGCCGAGTGTTGAGGGGGATATGGCGCTTCAATGGTGAGGAGATGATCGAATATAGATGAGAGATGGTGGTGCGGCGATTAACCCTAATATCTATATATGGGTTCGGCCCCATTGCGTGTTGCCTGGAGATGCATACGAGAGAGGGGGGGGGGGGGGAGACGCAGTGCACGGCTGTGATTGCTTGGCCTGGGATCTGACGGTGATGATTGTGGTGGTTTATAAATTTTAATTATGTTGTGGCAGTTATATATAAATCGTGTACAAACTTCAATAATTCATAACTTTTTCATACGAGGTCGAAAAAATGCAAACTCAGTTGCGTTGGAATCGTATGGACGAGCACTACGCGATGGAGTTGGTTTGGAGTCGTTTGGAGTTAGTGAGAATTTTGGGTAAAATTAAACGCGTGTTTAATTTTATTCGAAATAAAAGCTAAAAAGGAAATTAAAATCAAGGTGAGAACTTCTCACTCAATCGAATCAGTTTCGATTTTATTTTAAATAGTTAGATTTAAAATATTTGAATGCATTTTTGAATGTTGATTGATATCTATTGATTGTTAAAATAGACATTATGCGCCGTTAGTAAGCGGATGTTATTTAATAAAAACATATACCGCGAATATTTCATAAACAGTGAAATTGGTATTATATATAATATCAATATATATATATTGGCATATGTATATATTGCAGTTGTTGATTCCCCGCATTTTTTAGCGGATGAGACCCTATTGCGCCGTTATTAAGCGGATAATATTTAATAAGAACATATACCGCGATAATTTCGTACTGGAGCGAAATTGGTATTGTGCTAATGTTTTTGGATGCAGGAAAACAGGTTGGAGGGATCCAACTGGATTCCTCAACAGTTTTTATTTGATTTCAGATATTTTGATATTTGATGGATTTTCATATTGATATATGATATCGTTGTTGTCGTGATTGACTATTTGGTGTGTAGCATCATTGGACCCAAATTTTGGGATTTTAAAATGATTATAAAGTGATTTTTGAAAATATACTATATTTTTAGAATTGATCCATTTTAAATAAATAAACGTTATAATTTTAAAAGTTATAAAAATATGGTTTTTGTGAAATATAGTTAAAAGCTGATTTTTGAGAAATATGGATTAATGATTTTTTTTAAAATAGTTTAAATTGAGATTTTGGAATTTATTGTGAAAAGTTTAAATATAGGATTTATAAAATTTGATTATTTTATAAATCAAGAGAATGGGAAATTATAAAGGAATTTAAAGATGTTTTTAAAGAATAATATAAATTGATTTATATTAAGAGATTTATAAATGGACATTTACAAATTGAAATATAGACATTATAAAACGAGTTTTTATAAGTGTTTGAATAAAGTGAAGATGAATTTAGTAAATGAATGAAATTTACAGGATTATAAACAGTGAAGTTATAAATGGAATTTTATAAACAGTAGGTTTATAAAATTTATAAAGTTATTGAAAGAATGAATTTTGGATAAATAATTGAATCTTATAAGATATAAGATTTATAATTATGAAGTTCAAAGAACGATTTTGTAAAATAATCGTTTTATAAGTAATTAACTTATAATATGAACGTTTTGTTTATAATTGAGTTATAAACTGGAATAGGTTAATAAAAGAATTTATAAAAAGGAAGTTTTTATAAATAAATAGAAATGGAATTTATAAACGTTGTTTTATAAATTCGAAATGACTTATTTTGATAAGTAAATTGTTGAAACTTATTAATGGAGTTATATTCACATTTTTGACTGTGAATAATCCTTTGAATTAAAATGAATAAAAGGATGAAATTGTTAACGTAGTATATTCACGTTTTTGAATAGTGAATAATATGTTAAAGAAATTGTTTTGAATGTGATATTGAAATTGAATTAAAATGATCTGACGATGTTTTAAAACGTGTTGAGATTCGAAACCATAGATTTCAACATTGATTGTTGAAATAGACGTTTTCGAGAAATAGAAGGAGATGATGGACTATAACACTGTTGTTATAGTAAATAATTTCCGAAAGGAAATGTTTTGTATAGTATTGGGATTTATATATCTATTTAATTTCGAATCCCTATACTAGTGATTTTGGGTTGTTGTAACGATGTTTTACGCAACATTCGTTTTGGCCCAAATAAATATGTTTAAGTGAATGATTTCCTTAAAGAATGAAATATATACTAAATTTCGATTTAGGTATATTGAATATTTTCTAAGTGTTGAAAATAAATAAAATTTGTGAATTACTTATTAAATAAGTATGGAATTGTTTTCCAATGTGAAATGAAACGTTTGAGAATTTATCTTTTTGAAGATAAATTGAAATGAATTATTGAAATCGAATATTCATAGATATTTTGGATTATAAATTCACTAAGGAATTTATAAAAGAAAGTGAAATTGGTTTAAAAATAAATATTGATTTATTTTTGAAGTGTGGAAAATTATATATCTAGTGAAGATATTTTGGAAAATAAATAATTTGGAAAATTATTTGGAAACTGGTGATGTGTGCATATCAATTGATAGTTCAATAACCGACTATCAATATTCCCCTTTGAATGGGTAATTGATGTGATTTGTTTGAATGTGAATGCTACACTTATTTTTGAATAAGCGCTCACTATTCGGGTTAACCGGGAAAGGACCATGGGGTCGTATAACCCATTCCGAATATGTGATACGTCGTTGTGAATTGCATTTGAAGATCGGTGTTGAAGACCCGGTATTTGCGAGAGCGATAGGATGACCTGTCGATTTACTCTGCACCGAGTAGCTACGGTATTGAGTTCTCCATATGTGATGGTGAATCCAATCAGGATTGTGAATATCCGGATTGCAAGGACTTCTTTGTAAGTGCCTTCGGTTTTGTTCGATCCTGGAACAAACTTGTATGGATTGTATGTCTGACGTTACAAGTTGAGATATAAAGCCGATTTCTTTCAAATATATTTCTGTTGGTGGCGAAGAATTTATTCTTAGCTTAACATCCTTCTCTGAGACGTACGAGCTCAGAGGTTATATAGTTGAAGTTATCAGCGATATATTCCCAATTTGGTAATGTGATATGCTGAGTGATGCTGAAATGATCATTGTGTTGATTATTGTGATAGGATCGTTTATTTGATCGTCTATCTTGGTGATCATTGTGTTGATCATTTGTTGACCTAAAGCATGACTTTTGTATAAAGTATGTTTTTGTGGACGTGACTTCGTCGAACCTCACACCCCGGAAATGGTCAAAACAGGAAAGATGCGGCAATGTTATGAGGGGTAGCACCCTTTAGGGTATGTACGTTTCCTTCTGGATAGAGGTGGTATCATGGTATGGAGCCCAGATATTTAACCTATGTGGTTACTACGAATTTATTACTTTGTGGTTGTTGGTTTTCGGGATCCCGTGAGAAAGGTCGTTTACGATCGGGGAATGGCGTGCTCATGTCAGTAGTTACCCAGTTAGGGGTAACCCGGCCTTGTGTTGGCAGAGTTCCGGTTTGGTTCTCGGGGATGTCTTTCCAGAGGCATTCTCATGTGGCAATGGGAAGTTCCTTGGCCTGACCATTTGTTGGAAATCCAAAGAAACAATACGAAACTTGTACGGTTTTAGTTGTAGAACCTGCTATGGAATGTGGCGGTAACCTGCTATTGAACATAGTTAGCTATAGTAGGCATACGATAATGGTCGTATGTTGGCTAAGATTTATATTCTACTTTCTAAATGAATTTTTCCTACACTATGCACTAATAATAATATGAAATGTTCTTTTAAATGCGTATCAAGCATCTTTGACTATCATAAGGAGAAATCTCCTCCGATTCTGCGTTTGCATTGTGTGTGTGTGCGGGAGGCCTTATGGTAGTCTCATTTTTAAAAGCATTGCGAATTAACTTTAAAAATATTCCTCTATTTTGATTTTAAAGATAAATAAACTGTTTTGAGTTCTCACACCAGTCACATGACTGACTTGGAGTTTATTGTTTTCCTTCCTAAACTCTGGGTGCCCACCAATTTCCACACGGGCAGTTAAGAGTTAGGTTTATCAGGATATTCTGGATATTCTTGAGTTGCTGGAGGCAAGCTGGATGGCATGGCGTATTACTTATATAGTATTTCTTTTTCCGCTGCACTATTTGTTGTTGTTGTTGTACACTCTGATGATATGATGTAATGTAATGTATAAAATGTAATAACTGATATAGTTCTTTGTTTAAAGATTATTCATTTATTATTATATGTTGTTCCGCTGCGAATTGTGAGATTCTGATGTTGTTCTGTTGTTTTCTGTTCCGTCCTATTTTTCTTTCCTCTTTCTCTTCTATTTTAAAATGTTCTATCTTCTTTTCTGTTTTCTATTCTCTCTAATTCCTATTTTCTATTTCCTTCTTCTCTATCTTCTTTCTACCTTCTTTTCTACTTTTTCTTTTCTTTTTCTTAAAACCCCTAAGGGTTCGTATTTTCGTTTCATCTTGAATTAAACAAAGGAGATTAGTGTCTATTCAAGGAGTACGGACTTACCGGTCTTTACAGTTGGTATCAAAGCTTATGGTTAAGCGACAACCATGGTTCTGTTGGGTATTATTCATTAGAGATAGAGTCAGTAGTACTCTAGAATGAATTTGAGTGTAATAATAGCTATGAGAGCGTATTTGTTAGTGAATATAAAAATTGTTTTATATTGTGTTGACTTAACGGTTGATTATTTATAGATTCCAGTCGATGTAGTCTAGCTAACTATCGTAGATAGGAGTTTCTAAACTCTTAAACAAGATAAATCGACATAATATTGTTTTAAATTAGGTAAATGAAATAATTTTACCTTGAGTATATTTTGTATATGAAGGAATAATTTTTCAGAATTATTAAAGTGTATATAAGTTGATTGTTTAGATGTTTGAATAATCTAAATAAAGGAATAATTGTATAAGCAAACAATTATAAGAACTAAATTATAATTAAAGTGATTTACAATTGTGAATAAACTTATATATATGAGAAGTGAAACTATGTGAATATATTTGTGAATATGAGTAGTAAATAAAAAATGAATTTAAAGTTAAATGGAAATTTACTTTAGAAATGGAAATATAACTTAAATTATGTTGAATGAAGTTGATATTAGTATCAAAGAAAAATAATAAAGTTAAGAGATAAATGTGAACTTGAGTTATATAAATGAAATTCAACTTTTGTAATAGAATTGAATGAATGGATTGACTGTTAATCAATTGAATGTGAATTAAATTGATATGGAATAATGAATATAAGTGTTAATTCATTAAAATCTAATGTTATTGAGAAGTTGAAAGTTTGAATGAAAATCAATCAATTAAACCAAACTGAATGAATATAAGCAAAAGAATTTGGTTGTAATTAATATACATTGATTGTTATATGGTTGTTAGTTGATTGATTGAATATAATTCATTAAGTATTAATGAAAGTGAATTAGTGAAATTTAAAGCTATGTAATTGAATTCAAATTAGAAGTAAATAAATTTGAATAGAATTAAAATTGATTTGGTAGTGAACCAACTTGAATATGAATTAGTAAGTGATAACTAATTGAATTGAGAATGAATGTTGATAAAAATCCAATGTAAATGAATCACATATGATTTAAATTAAAAACCTATTTCATTGTATATGATGAGAATATGAATGAATATATATTGCTTTTGTTTCATTTGCTATGTTGACATATATAGTTATTATGTTGCTATATGTCGTATATTGATACTATTTCCATATATGCATGATTCTCATGTTGTTTGTTGAGTAATTAGTAGGTGCGGATCGCGTTTGCTTCGCATTTGGAGCTCGCTTTTGCGCTATATTAGCCGTATACGCTTGCTAATAAAATATAAGGTACATATCTCGGATTACATACCGTACTTTTACACTTTTTTCCCTTCGGGATGCCTCATTACTTGATGAGATGTATATTAGTGATATATATACTGTCATTTTTTTTCGGATCGAGCCGCGCAAAGGAGACTATGGCGAATTTTTTCGAAAATTTAAGGCGTTAGAAAAAATTTGAGAAAATGGGAAAATTTTGAAAACTTAAACTTTGATTTGGAATTGAAAGTTAAACAATAGTAGTTATTTTTGAAAAGATAACTAAGTATGATTTGAAAACTTAGTAAAGTTATTGTAAGAAGTTTAATTATGAATTTTGGGAAAATTAATAGATTCTGTAACTTTTCTTACTAGTAATTTCGAGGACGAAATTCTTTTAAGTGGGGAAGATTGTAACGACCCAGAATTTTTAGAAATTAAACTTTGAATATTTAATTAATTTTAAACATTAATAAGTGAATTTATAAGTCAAATAAATTTTTATTTGAATTATTGGATTTAATTGAATAATTAAATCGATAATTTAATATGTTAAATTATGGAAATAATTGAAAATAGGGTTAAATATGATTGAAAATAATTTGTAAAATTTTATTTTATCATATGGGAGTTAGAACAATATTTTAGAACTTTTAAAATCGAATTAAAAGTTAATTTGTGAAAATTGAATATTTTAATATTAAAATCGACTAGTAAAAATAGTCAATTTTTGAACAGTCTCAGAATTGAACGAAACCAGTTCCATTGGATCCGTAATAGTTAGTTATTATCGGATTTCAAAGTTCGTGTCAATCGGAGTTATCGTTTGATCGTGGCAGCTCGAAACGCATCGATTTATTTTTAATTTAAATTTGGCGAGTCAAAATAGCCATTTTTCAAAAAGTCTCAGATTTCGACGAAACTAGTTTCATCGGATCCGTAATGTGATATTATTGTAAGGTTTCAAATTTCAAGTCAATTGGATTTACGGTTTGTCCTGTACGAATTAAAACGCCTAGAAATCGACTTAAATCGGTTTAATTCAAATTGAGCGTTTATAGCCATAACTCGCACATACTTCCGAATTAGCTTCCGAAACCTATTCCATTGTGTCCGGAACGCGGGATAAACCTTAGAAACGCTGGTTATGGCGCGTAAATCGGAGTTCGGAATTTCCGGGATGAATAGTGTCGTTCGTTCTCTTATAAATAGCCCCCCCCCCATTTAAAAAAAAGAAAGAAAAAAAAAAAAGAAAACCTAGGTCAAACTAAACTGCAGCCGCCACTACCCATGAACGGCCAGTATTTCTTCTTCTTCCCCCTCTCAGATCTCGAAATCCATTCACTTTTATCACAAACTCCAAACTAAGAAATCGTAGAACACATCAAGTACTCCATATCCAACGGTGGAGATCGTCTGAAGTGCTTCGGATTGGCGAAAAATCTCACCCAAAGGCCTGGAGTTCGGCCTCGAACCACGTGCTACAGGGACAACTGAGTCCTTTATGGTTTGGGCCGAGTGTTGAGGGGGATATGGCGCTTCAATGGTGAGGAGATGATCGAATATAGATGAGAGATGGTGGTGCGGCGATTAACCCTAATATCTATATATGGGTTCGGCCCCATTGCGTGTTGCCTGGAGATGGATACGAGAGAGGGGGGAGACACAGTGCACGGCTGTGATTGCTTGGCCTGGGATCTGACGGTGATGATTGTGGTGGTTTATAAATTTTAATTATGTTGTGATAGTTATATAAAAATCGTGTACAAACTTCAATAATTCATAACTTTTTCATACGAGGTCGAAAAAATGCAAACTCAGTTGCGTTGGAATCGTATGGACGAGCACTACGCGATGGAGTTTGTTTGGAGTCGTTTGGAGTTAGTGAGAATTTTGGGTAAAATTAAACGCGTGTTTAATTTTATTCGAAATAAAAGCTAAAAAGGAAATTAAAATCAAGGTGAGAACTTCTCACTCAATCGAATCAGTTTCGATTTTATTTTAAATAGTTAGATTTAAAATATTTGAATGCATGTTTGAATGTTGATTGATATCTATTGATTGTTAAAATAGACATTATGCGCCGTTAGTGAGCAGATGTTATTTAATAAAAACATATACCGTGAATATTTCATAAACAGTGAAATTGGTATTATATATAATATCAATATATATATATTGGCATATGTATATATTGCAGTTGTTGATTCCCCGCATTTTTTAGCGGATGAGACCCTATTGCGCCGTTATTAAGCGGATAATATTTAATAAGAACATATACCGCGATAATTTCGTACTGGAGCGAAATTGGTATTGTGCTAATGTTTTTGGATGCAGGAAAACAGGTTGGAGGGATCCAACTGGATTCCTCAACAGTTTTTATTTGATTTCAGATATTTTGATATTTGATGGATTTTCATATTGATATATGATATCGTTGTTGTCGTGATTGACTATTTGGTGTGTAGCATCATTGGACCCAAATTTTGGGATTTTAAAATGATTATAAAGTGATTTTTGAAAATATACTATATTTTTAGAATTGATCCATTTTAAATAAATAAACGTTATAATTTTAAAAGTAATAAAATTATGGTTTTTGTGAAATATAGTTAAAAGCTGATTTTTGAGAAATATGGATTAATGATTTTTTTTAAAATAGTTTAAATTGAGATTTTAGAATTTATTGTGAAAAGTTTAAATATAGGATTTATAAAATTTGATTATTTTATAAATCAAGAGAATGGGAAATTATAAAGGAATTTAAAGATGTTTTTAAAGAATAATATAAATTGATTTATACTAAGAGATTTATAAATGGACATTTACAAATTGAAATATAGACATTATAAAACGAGTTTTTATAAGTGTTTGAATAAAGTGAAGATGAATTTAGTAAATGAATGAAATTTACAGGATTATAAACAGTGAAGTTATAAATGGAATTTTATAAACAGTAGGTTTATAAAATTTATAAAGTTATTGAAAGAATGAATTTTGGATAAATAATTGAATCTTATAAGATATAAGATTTATAATTATGAAGTTCAAAGAACGATTTTGTAAAATAATCGTTTTATAAGTAATTAACTTATAATATGAACGTTTTGTTTATAATTGAGTTATAAACTGGAATAGGTTAATAAAAGAATTTATAAAAAGGAAGTTTTTATAAATAAATAGAAATGGAATTTATAAACGTCGTTTTATAAATTCGAAATGACTTATTTTGATAAGTAAATTGTTGAAACTTATTAATGGAGTTATATTCACATTTTTGACTGTGAATAATCCTTTGAATTAAAATGAATAAAAGGATGAAATTGTTAACGTAGTATATTCACGTTTTTGAATAGTGAATAAGATGTTAAAGAAATTGTTTTGAATGTGATATTGAAATTGAATTAAAACGATCTAACGATGTTTTAAAATGTGTTGAGATTCGAAACCATAGATTTCAACATTGATTGTTGAAATAGACGTTTTCGAGAAATAGAAGGAGATGATGGACTATAACACTGTTGTTATAGTAAATAATTTCCGAAAGGAAATGTTTTGTATAGTATTGGGATTTATATATCTATTTAATTTCGAATCCCTATACTAGTGATTTTGGGTTGTTGTAACGATGTTTTACGCAACATTCGTTTTGGCCCAAATAAATATGTTTAAGTGAATGATTTCCTTAAAGAATGAAATATATACTAAATTTCGATTTAGGTATATTGAATATTTTCTAAGTGTTGAAAATAAATAAAATTTGTGAATTACTTATTAAATAAGTATGGAATTGTTTTCCAATGTGAAATGAAACATTTGAGAATTTATCCTTTTGAAGATAAATTGAAATGAATTATTGAAATCGAATATTCATAGATATTTTGGATTATAAATTCACTAAGGAATTTATAAAAGAAAGTGAAATTGGTTTAAAAATAAATATTGATTTATTTTTGAAGTGTGGAAAATTATATATCTAGTGAAGATATTTTGGAAAATAAATAATTTGGAAAATTATTTGGAAACTGTTGATGTGTGCATATCAATTGATAGTTCAATAACCGACTATCAATATTCCCCTTTGAATGGGTAATTGATGTGATTTGTTTGAATGTGAATGCTACACTTATTTTTGAATAAGCGCTCACTATTCGGGTTAACCGGGAAAGGACCATGGGGTCGTATAACCCATTCCGAATATGTGATACGTCGTTGTGAATTGCATTTGAAGATCGGTGTTGAAGACCCGGTATTTGCGAGAGCGATAGGATGACCTGTCGATTTACTCTGCACCGAGTAGCTACGGTATTGAGTTCTCCATATGTGATGGTGAATCTGATCAGGATTGTGAATATCCGGATTGCAAGGACTTCTTTGTAAGTGCCTTCGGTTTTGTTCGATCCCGGAACAAACTTGTATGGATTGTATGTCTGACGTTACAAGTTGAGATATAAAGCCGATTTCTTTCAAATATATTTCTGTTGGTGGCGAAGAATTTATTCTTAGCTTAACATCCTTCTCTGAGACGTACGAGCTCAGAGGTTATATAGTTGAAGTTATCAGCGATATATTCCCAATCTGGTAATGTGATATGCTGAGTGATGCTGAAATGATCATTGTGTTGATTATTGTGATAGGATCGTTTATTTGATCGTCTATCTTGGTGATCATTGTGTTGATCATTTGTTGACCCAAAGCATGACTTTTGTATAAAGTATGTTTTTGTGGACGTGACTTCGTCGAACCTCACACCCCGGAAATGGTCAAAACAGGAAAGATGCGGCAAGGTTATGAGGGGTAGCACCCTTTAGGGTATGTATGTTTCCTTCTGGATAGAGGTGGTATCATGGTATGGAGCCCAGATATTTAACCTATGTGGTTACTACGAATTTATTACTTTGTGGTTGTTGGTTTTCGGGATCCCGTGAGAAAGGTCGTTTACGATCGGGGAATGGCATGCTCGTGTCAGTAGTTACCCAGTTAGGGGTAACCCGGCCTTGTGTTGGCAGAGTTCCGGTTTGGTTCTCGGGGATGTCTTTCCAGAGGCATTCTCATGTGGCAATGGGAAGTTCCTTGGCCTGACCATTTGTTGGAAATCCAAAGAAACAATACGAAACTTGTACGGTTTTAGTTGTAGAACCTGCATGGAATGTGGCGGTAACCTGCTATTGAACATAGTTAGCTATAGTAGGCATACGATAATGGTCGTATGTTGGCTAAGATTTATATTCTACTTTCGAAATGAATTTTTCCTACACTATGCACTAATAATAATATGAAATGTTCTTTTAAATGCGTATCAAGCATCTTTGACTATCATAAGGAGAAATCTCCTCCGATTCTGCGTTTGCATTGTGTGTGTGTGCGGGAGGCCTTATGGTAGTCTCATTTTTAAAAGCATTGCGAATTAACTTTAAAAATATTCCTCTATTTTGATTTTAAAGATAAATAAACATTTTTGAGTTCTCGCACCAGTCACATGACTGACTTGGAGTTTATTGTTTTCCTTCCTAAACTCTGGATGCCCACCAATTTCCACACGGGCAGTTAAGAGTTAGGTTTATCAGGATATTCTGGATATTCTTGAGTTGCTGGAGGCAAGCTGGATGGCATGGCGTATTACTTATATAGTATTTCTTTTTCCGCTGCACTATTTGTTGTTGTTGTTGTACACTCTGATGATATGATGTAATGTAATGTATAAAATGTAATAACTGATATAGTTCTTTGTTTAAAGATTATTCATTTATTATTATATGTTGTTCCGCTGCGAATTGTGAGATTCTGATGTTGTTCTGTTGTTTTCTGTTCCGTCCTATTTTTCTTTCCTCTTTCTCTTCTATTTTAAAATGTTCTATCTTCTTTTCTGTTTTCTATTCTCTCTAATTCCTATTTTCTATTTCCTTCTTCTCTATCTTCTTTCTACCTTCTTTTCTACTTTTTCTTTTCTTTTTCTTAAAACCCCTAAGGGTTCGTATTTTCGTTCATCTTGAATTAAACAAAGGAGATTAGTGTCTATTCAAGGAGTACGGACTTACGGGTCTTTACAAAATCAAAAGCAAGATAATTCAATAAGTAAAAGATCAATCTGAATCAAAACATGCAAGTAAATTCAAGCTGTTTTTTCAAGTCTCAACTACATCAAGATCTAGTTCAATCAAAATGCTAAATTCCAGATTTTCAAACTGGAAAGCACCCCAGGTTCTCTGTTCTTCCTAAACATTAAGGTGAACAAACTACTTTGTTAAAGCTTAAAATCTAATTGAATCTTGCAAGCATGCTGATGTGAAATTTCTGGTATGAAGGTGGATATGCTTGTATGTATATAAATTTAGGTGTGCATTTTTGATTTACAAACTATGCTAGCCTCTGTTTGATTACAGGCTTTCAAACCCAGTTCATAAAGCAAAACCTCCTTCTCGAATTTATTTTAGGGCTTAGGTTCTGAATGAAACATATTTGTCTGATCAAGATATAGCTCTTAAAAATACTTTTAAGAAGAAATGAATTGGGTATTATCAAGGAATTTAAATATACAGTAATCAATAAACATGATAAATTTGAATCTCAAAATTAATTGATTCATATACATTATCGGGTTCATTGGAAAATTCATGATTTTTAAAATAAAATTCAAGATTTTTAATTCACTAAATCATGACAAAATGTGAGATGAACAGAATCGAAATTTTCACCAAACTCCGACGATCTGTGAAGTATTGACTCTCGTGATTGAAGTTGAAACTTACTGGGAGGTCAGAGAGTTTAGGAAAATTATTCAATGAAATTCGGAATCATCATAGATGGCGATCATGGTCGATCTAGGGTTCAAACCCAATTTTTGGTTGTTCTTCTTCTTGAGGCAACTGTGTCGAAAATATGGGATCGGTATGCACCGGGTTAGGTTGAAACGTAGCGTGGATCGTTAATGAAGAGGTGGATGAGATAGTAAGAATTTTAATGGTCTAGATGATCGGTACGAGGCGATTTAGCTTGGGTTGCAGGCGGAGTCGAGCCACTCGACTTGGATTCCGATCAAATCTTACGATACAGGGTGTTGGAGATGATCAGTGAGATTGTCGCCGTTGTGTCGATGACCTCGATGTTGGTCAGGGGTGATCTGATCACCTGTGCATGTGCACGAGGTGTCAGAGGTGACTGGGTTGTTCGGGTATGGGGAAGAGAGGAGTAACCCGAAGTCGTACTTGGGAATATTTGGACCAGGCTCGAGTTTTCTATCGAGTCATTTCACTGGGTGATGGGATTTTTTAAAATTTTCATAGTAAAACAGTGGTTTCGGGTTTACTCAGGAAGAGCTCGAGAAAATTTGCATTTTGCTTTGGGATAGACTCGAGTTGTCTTGGGTTTTAAAATTTTATAAGTTAAATTTAAAATAAAATAAGTTTTTAATCAAATTTTAATTAAATCAAGTTGTAAACCTTTTCTGATTCATTCTTGAAGAATAATAAATGTTTTAATTTAGTTTTGGGATTAGGATTAAAGTAAATTATTTTTAAAATTAATTAAGTTTAAGCTTGATTAAGAAATTAATCTAAAACAAGATGATGTTTAAAATTTGTTGTTTGATTTTAAAGCCTTAAGTTAATTTATGATTAATTTTTTTTTAGATTTAAGATTTAAAGATTGAATGTTTTTTTTAAAGTTAATTGATGAACAATTACCTTGTGTAATTAAAATTAAGTTAATCACTTTGTCAATTTATTTAAAAGCAAATTACTTTGTGTAATTAAGTTAAAGCTATTTTTCTTTGTGAAATTTATTTGAGGCTAATTAATTATTGTAATTAAAGGGTAATTAATCACTTAAAGATAATTACTTAATTTAAAATAATTGATTAATGATTAAAGTGGATTAATCAAGTGATTAAAGAATAATTAATTTATGGATGATTAATCTATGTGATAAATTAATTAAGCTAATTAATTTGAGGATAATTAATTAATATGATAAATCAATTAAGATAATTAATTCGGGGATAATTAATTAATGAAGATTAATTAATGATAAGTAATTAAAGAGTAATTAATTACTTAAGGATAATCACTCATTGTAATTAATAAAGGATAATTACTTAATTAAGTGTAATTAATTGATGATTAAGGTTGATTAATTAAGTAATTAAAGGACAATTACTCGAAGTAATTAATTTGTGATTAAGGATAATCGCTTATTGTTATTAATTAAGGGTAATTAATTAATGGTAATTAATTAAAGGCTAATTAAGTAATGTGATTAATTAAATGATTAATTATTAAATAAAGGTTAATTCTTTTATTAAAGGATAATTGATTAAATGGGTTGTAGTTAATTAATGTTAATTAATCTAGATTAGTGATTAATCTGGTTTCAATTAATCAGATGAATAATTAATCTTACTTATGGATGTTTGAATTGTATGAACAGTTGTAAATAGTTTGTTATCTCTACTGTGTGATGTTGTGTGATATGAATTGTTTTAATTCAACCTGTGATGAATGTAATTTATTTTATCGGTGATAAATGTATACTATTTATCTGTTAATCTGTGAATTGAAGATAAACGTTATAGGATTATACCGCTTATCAATATTGATATGCTTAAATCCGTGATAATTGATGATGTTGCACTATTGTGTGAAACTCCTGGACTCACCATACACACACAAATATGGATTTCATGAGGAAATCGGTTAAGTCACAGACTTTTGAAATGGTTTTAAAGTTGAATTCTGAATTCAAAGAGTTTTGGAAATGGAATTGGGTTGAAAAGCATTTGAAAAGGTGTTTTAAAGATGAAAGTTGTTTTGAATAACTTAATAAAGTTTGGAATTTAAATAACATGATTTGAGTTCGAATTTAATATTTGAAATTGAATTCTATAATTAGAAATTATGTTTAAAAAGGTTATATAAGTTATAAATATGTTTATATGAGTTTTAAACCATTGTAAAAGTATTGTTTATGGAAATTTAAATTTAACCCAAGATTTAAGGGATTTAACTCATGCAAATGTAATAAGATTTTTCTGAAACGAAAACTATTTTTCTTCAAATAATAATAGCTTTCATTTAAAAAAAGGACTTCCAATTTGTAATTTCAAGTTGAAATAGAATTGAAATTGTTTTGAAAGCTACGAATAAATCTTTGTGAAAAATGGTTGAACTTTTTTTTGAAACTGAAGTGGATTTTGAATGGTGTATCTTTTGTATAAAACATTTGAAATGGGAATTGTTTTGAAAATTATGAATGAATCTTTGGAAAGGGTTTTGAAAGCTATAAATTGAGTCTTTGATTTAATGATTGGATGAGTTAATCCAATTTGAAAGGGAAATTGTTTAAATATGGAGAATAAATCTTTGTGAAAGATTGGTGAACTTTGTGAAATGAATCTTGTTGTTTAAAAGATTAGAAATGGTAATTTTTTTAAACCATTTGAAAGGAAGGCTTTGGGTTTTAAAGTTGTGATTTAATTGAAATTCCAATATCTATATGCTTAAAAAGAAAATTGCGTGGTCGTTATTCGGTTTGCCGGGAGAAGACCTTTGTGTCATATAGCCCATTCCGAATAATGATACGACGTTATGGATTGCATTTGAAGACCGACGGTGAAGACCGAATATTTTCGAAAGTGAAAGGGTAACTCGTCGAATGTCTCTGCACCGACTGGTCTCCGGTATAGAGATTTGATCATCCTTTGTGATGGGAAGTCCGGACGTGATTAGTGAATATCCGGATTTGCAAGGGATTCTTTGTGAAGTGCCTTCGGTTCTGTTCGAATCCGGAACAGACTTGTATGGATGTGTGTCTGGCATTGCACTTTGAGATGTAAAGCTGGTTTCTATTAAATACATTTCTGTTTGGTGGCAGAGATTTTGTTCTCTTAGCTTAACACCCTTCTTTGAGACGTACGAGCTCAGAGGTTATGTAGTTGATGGTTACTAGTCATATATTCCCAATTTGGTAATGTGGCATACGAAGTGCTGCTGATCATTTGTTCATCGAAGCATGACATTTTGAAAAGGTGTAGCTTTGTGAACGAGACTGCATCAGGACCTCAGACCCCGGAAATGGTCGAAACAGGAAAGATGCGGCAAGGTTACGAGGGTCGCGCCCTTTAGGGTGTGTCATTCCCTTCTGGAAAAGGGTGGTGTCACGGTATGGAGCCTAGATACTTAACTCCTGTGGTAACTGCAAATCTATTACTTTGTGATTGCTTTGTGGTTGTTGGTGTAGAGTTACCTCGGATAAAGGTCGCAAACGACCGGGGGATGGCATGCTCGAGTAGTGGTTACCTAGTTACAGAGGTAACCCGACCTTGTGTTGGCAGAGATCCGGGTAGGTTCTTGGGACGTCCCTCCAGAGGCGTACCCATGTGGCAGTAGGAAGTTCCTTAGTCTGACCATTTGTTGGAAATCCAATCTCCAATACGCGTCTTGTACGGTTTTAGTTGTATAACCTACCATTTACTTATGGTGGCACCTCAATGTTTAGATGGTAGCTATAGTAGGCATACAATAATGGTTGTATACTGGCTAAGATTAATATTGTACTTTCGATAGGTTTTCTGCACTATGCACTAATAATAATATCAAATGGCTTTCGCGTATCAAGCATATTTGACTATCATAAGGAGAAATCTCCTCCAATTCTGCTTTTGCATTGTGTGTGCCGTGGGAGGCCTTATGGTAGTTTCATTTTCCAAAAAGCATTGCGAATTTCAATCTTAAATTCTTTTGCCGATTGTTTTAAAGATAAACTATTTTTGTTTGCTCATACCAGTTTCATGACTGACTCGGAGTTTATTGTTCCCTGTCTAAACTCTTGGTGCCCACAATTTTCCATACGGGTAGTCTAGAGTTGGATTTTTCAGATAGTCGAATAGTAAGTGTAGATTTGATAGCATTCAATCCCTGGATGTTGGCGATCGCATTTGGATCGAGTTGCTTCACTTAAGCGATGATGGTAGCTCGAGCTTTTAGTCTAAGCTATCTTCGGTTTGGAGCTTTGGAGCATTTGAGATGGAGTTGCAGATATTGGAGTTCTCACTTGGTGGTTCAAGTTCAAGTTATTTATTCCGCTGTAGCATTGTATTTGATCTCTGATATGTATTTGAGATCATTGTTGTATATCATTGGATATTGTATCATTGGAGTTATATGATATATTCGTTCTTTCTTCCGCTGTGTTGTTATACTTAATGTGTTATAAGCTCTGGCGAGCCAGATTCGGCATTTGAATCTGTGGCATTCGAGTACAAGTGAAGTACGGATGCCGATTTTCGAAGGTCGCGTCGGGACCGTTACATATTCCAATGCTAACTAGTTTTAAATTACATAGTTAAATAAATAAATTTCCCTTTTTTAAACCAAAACTTAACTTCTTAAATAAATATATATTTAAAATCCCAAGAACCAATTCAACTTAAAAATCCTCAAGAATTACCACACATTGATCCCATTCCGATATTCTAACCATCCTCACTTTTCAAAAATAGAACTCGCTATTTTTCCCAAAAATCTATTTTTCGTATCTCCATATAAATTCACCCTATGAAATTATATTCCAATTTATCAATGATATCATTTCCCTATTTACAAAATATCGTTTATAAATTTACAAACTCCCCTGGTTTTACTTGTTTTTAAAAATTAATCTTATTTATAAAATTTTATTTTATAAATCCATTTCCTCCCAAATTCCATTTATTTTACAAATCTGTTTTTAATATCGATTTCCACTTCTTTCCCATAAATCCAGAATACCACTTAAAATTTCACTGTTAAAAATCCTTTACATAGCTTATTTTTAAAATCTCTAATTAGAATATTTTACACATAGTTAAGTCTAATTCCAAATCAAAATTTTATTTTATCCAAATCAATCTCTTTTAAATAACCAAATTTCTATATAATATTTTTATATTCAAAATCTCATTTAATTCCTTCAAAATTTATTTCTGGTATCTAAAATACCAAAATTAGGTCAGTGCTCCTATAATATCCAATAATTTAAATCACAACAACGCTCTATAACAAATTATACTAACACATCATATATCATTAAATATGAAACTAAAATCACATTTTTGAGGAATCTAGTTAGATCTCTCCATCTTATTTCCTTACATCCACAAATGTTAGTACAACATATACTAACACTACTTCGAGGGGCATATCACGGTATATACGGTCATCCGCTATTATGCAGGACGCATAGGGTCCCATCCACTCCAATATGCGGGGAAAAATATCCGACTACTAATATATACTACTATATATATGATATACCATCCAATGGATAATAATAATCATAAATTCATCCAATCATTCGATAAATGATTTTAACATTTTAAAATTAACAGCAGTAATCCAAATGAGTGAGATTTTACTTATCTTGATTTTTAGTTTACCGAATATCTAGATTTTTTTTAAATTTTCTAAAATTCGAGCTGGCTCCGAAATCCTAATCCAATTTTTGTTGCGTAGTATTCAATAGCATAAGCACAAAGCAACTTGTTTTTGTTCATTTGAACCTCATACGAATAAATTATACGACATATAAAACTTCGATTTTTATTGAAATAAATTTCTTAATTCTTAGTAATTAACAATTTATTACCTCATCATTTTTCCGCCTCCTCTACTCCGGACTCCACAAGACTGCCTACATCCATTCCTCCTTCAATCCAGCAATCCTTTAATCAACCACCCACGACTCCAAATGCAACTATCCGCTCTTCCACTTCAGTCGCGACCATCAACGGAACTTGCCTGTGTCACTTCCCGAGCTCGACCAACACCTCGACATCGCCCTTGTTTGCGCCAGTCCCCCTACACGCGCACACGATCAAGAATAGTGCGATGCCCTCATTGCCTACGACACTTGCCTTTCCATGCACACAAGTAAAACCCCTCTCCGCCCCTTCTGGGCATCGCTCCATGATCGAAAACCACGAGCGACCACTCCCTTATATTGCATGCTCATGAGCGACTTCCAAACCATCACCCACTAGGTCCACGCAATCATGACTTCCTCCTTCACCGGCTAAGCCATCGTCGCCCTCCTATGCTATTTCCCATCATCATGCGTTTCCTACCCCGCCATGAACAATCACGCATGCTTGCGACAAAGCCCTCGCCTCCACCCGCTCATGCTCGAGTCCATTGGCGACGAGCCTCCTCCCTTTCTGTTCGACTTAATCAAATTCGGCTTCAACATTTATTTATTTTTACTTTCCCTCCTCTTCTTTTTTTTCCGATTTGTATATAGCTTCGATTTATTTATTTAAAGAGAAAGGGGGAAAGACATTTATGATTTAAAAGAACGAAGGCAGCTACTGTATAGGAAAATTATCGCATATAGACTAGGCAGTTTCGATTTGACGTTGATTTAATTTCATATTTATGCATTAAAAATATTCCATATTATATTTAGGGAAACTTCAAACTCATATTTAGGCGTGTCTCCTAGCGTTTCTAACGTCATACCGCTATCCTGGTCGCAATGGAACAGGTTTCGAGTTCTAATTCGATCGTATGTGGAAGATAGCATTTTTTAAAATCGACAATTTAAATTAAATAATATTTAAATTGTTCCAGGCGTTTTCAGATTGTACGACCAACCGGTAAACCCAAACGCAATGAAATTTGAAATTCGATAATAATACACTATTCCTAATCCAATGGAACATGTTTCTTTAATTTTCGAGACTGTACCTCGGATCGCTATTTTAACGCGTCGATTAAATTGACGATTTTCAAAAATTCTTAAAAATCACTTGAAGTACTAGTTTTAAGATTAACTCAATTATAATTCCAAATCCAATATTTAAAACCTTTTAAATATTCAAAATCAAGCGATGAAAAATCCGAATCGTTGCAATAAATCACATCTATAAATTTTATTTACTCAAAACATTTCACAAATTTTTATCTTTTATGTTTTCAAAATTTCTTAGTCCTGAGTTAGGTGTGATTCGAAAATTTCTAACTGTTCAAAATCACAGAAATTCCATTTTATTTTATCAATTAGTGATCCAAATTATCTTTGGTTTTGCACTTTTATAAAGATATTTATAATTACTAATCAATTTATCAATTGATGATTCACATTATCTTTTAACTTATATTCTTTTATAGATCGATTAACTTTAACTTGATACCAAGGAACGGAGTACTAACAATAGTATTATATATCCCCTTAATTAGAAGGGTAATACTTAAGAGAAGTGTCTACCATCTAAACATACCTCCTGCCCATATTTAGTTACTTCTGAGCCACTCGAACTAGTCATCGTAAGATACTTCTTTTCAATTCCTTTATTTGAAAACTTGATTTATATATTCATTTCTTAGAACCATCTTATCTTTTACATTTTTAGGCTCATAAAGTTATTTATCTTAAATAAATTTCTTGACTTTAAACCAATATTATTACCAAACACCAGATATTTAAATCATGAAACTAAATTCACTAGGTGTTCGTGTTTTTTAAATCAAATAATCAGTCAATCAATGATAATAACTGAATAATAATATTCCCTTAATTGCAAACTGCCACACTATAAATTAGTATACATTTTCAAATGCTATTTCTTTATATATAAAATGTCATCTTAGGTAAAATTATTTTATTGACCTAAATTTTTCAAAACAAATTCATTTTTAACATTAACAAATACGTGTTCATATATAATACTCTCAACTCATTCAAGGGTGTCACTTCTAATGAGTTATCATCCTAGGGTATTGCTAACCCTATCTCTGATGAGACACACCCTAACTATGCTCAAATGTTTGCTTAACCTTAGTTCAGATACCAACTGTAATGATCCACAATTCCATTATATTTTAAGCTGACAATAAACCACACATGTCCAACTCAATTTGACCGAAAAGGTGGATAGTTATGGGGAAATGAAAATAAAGACATAAAAAGTAGAAAGCAGAATATCACATGAATGGAGTTACATATATTATTTCAAAATATAATCTTTACAGTGGAAAATTTTAAATACATTTATCAGAGTTTAAGTTAATATTAGCATGGACAGTTATATATCTGTCCTTACAAATGCGGAATATAACAGTATGGGAGGGTGGTGGAAATGGATAACAATCTTTAGAAGAATCTTCTAGCTCCATGCTCTGAGCTCTTTCAAAATGCTCCAAACTAAACCTGACTACTAGGCTGCCTGAAAAAATAGGACACCTAATGTAACGACCCAGAAATTTCGATCTCGAAAATTCCAGATAGTTAGTAAAGAAAGAAAGAGATAGAAGAAAAAGCAGAAAAGAACACAGATTCTCACATTCACAGTGGATCAAAATATAATATCACATAAAACAACAGTTTACAAAGGAAAAAATATATCAGTTGATTACATTTTAAAACATCAGTAACCGTATTTACACAATCACTGGACAGTTAAAATAACTTGTCCCAGATAAATAACAATATATACCACAGCGGATAAACACTCTATACGTTCCTGTCTTCCAGCTCTCCTCCTGAGCTCCAGAACGTCCTTACCTGCAAATCTGTAATACTCGGTCTGACCCGAGCATTACATCAAAGTAACAGCCGGGTCAGGCTGGAAACCAGCGTAAGTAAACCCATCTAACATGAAACACAAAAGCATACAACTTATATAAACCTGGGGTACTTGTATCAATTTCAAATTCACAAATTGTTTTAGACATCACTTATTTCATCCTTCAATTTCTTGAAAGTTTTGCAAATTCACAAATTTACAAGTTTACCTTTAGAGATAGTTAAGATTTACAATTCATACAATTATTTAAACCCGAGTAACTTGACCATACATTCATATCAAAATATTATTACTTAAATTAAATGTCCAAGTTTACATTACAATTCCATCCCAGCCTATTCATTCCAAATTCAAATTCCATAAAGTTTTTCTTTAGTGGATTACAAATAGAAGTGGGTTCGGGTATTTACTGATACCCGACCCCGGTCTCTTCGAATCCAATATCATTATTCAAGTCAAATTATTAAGTTTAAACAATTATAATTTATATTCATGATATCATATCCACACAATGGTTCATCTCAGATAAATAATCCATAATAACACAGTTCAACCAAAATATCTCATATCACAAAAGCATCACAAATCTCACATCAGAGATATCAATAATCTAGGACACCCAATAACTTTTAATCCTTTTTTAAGCGAGATTGCTTAATCACACAATTTATAATTAATTTTAAAATAAAATTTTAAATTAAATCAATTACTTCAAATCACCTTTAAATCCCACTTCCTATCATTAATTACAAATCAATTAATCAGTTATCCCTAAATTATCATTTTTAATTGCATTAAGTAATTAACCCCTAATTTAATATACAAATTAATTAATTTACATTGATCCTTAATAAATCACTCAAATTAATTATTCTATATTCACCTATATTGATTTATTATCCTCTAATTAATCACATTCATTGATTAACTAACTTTTTAACTTAAGTTCTTAATTAAATCAATCCTTTAATTAATTACACTTAGTAATTAATTTTTTATTACTTCTATAAGAAATTTCCTCTTATTATATTATTAAATCATCCTATGATTACTTAAGTTATTAATTTTTCCTAGTAACTTCATCAAATAATCATAGTTAAATTAATTACACCGGGTAAATATCCTAATACATACTTACTCCAATCAACAAATTTAATTTTCAAAACTTTGTCTTTTAAGGTATTAAAAGCTAATAACTGGGAAATATTTGAACATACATAAATGGGCCGTAGCCTAAACCTAAAATCTACATACCTCTACACTGTTACTCTCCCCCCCCCCCCCCCCCACAAATTCTACTTCCAGACAATCATCTACCCAAATCTACCTAAAATCCGAAGCCTTGAACCCAAACGTGATCATCTCCGATCAACTCGAAACCCATACCCTCAAACATCAGCAACTTAACAAACATCATCTAAAACAACCCCTCCTTCTCGCCTATCCCAATACAACAACGCCAAGCATCATGTGCACATGGTGCACGTGTACAAACTCTTTGATAATCGTTCCGACCCGGCGATCCCCTGAGTCGACGACTCTCCTTCCGCTAGTCGCCATCGCCGCCATGACGTAACTCCGAACTCACTACTTCGAAATCACGCACTTCAGTTGGAACTTGCGGGAAAACCCAAAACAAATCCATCGAAACTGCTCTTAACTCCCTTCACCAATCGGCGCAACCTATCCACCAATCGGAAGCTTAACTCCGATACTTCCTTCCAGCCAAACTTCGAAGGACTCGGTTGCGTCCACATTCCCCAGTTCAATCGCATTCGCCAACCTCCTGAAACCATCCCAAAACCCTACATTCCGCTCAATCAACCAAACCAAACCCAAAATCAACATTCCGCCTCGGTGGATGCCTTCACAACAACCACCATCTCCCACCAGAATAGGCCGCGACTCCTCACTTCGACCAAATCGATGGAAATAAATTTTTGAACGGAAAACTTTTATCCACTAATTGCTTGAGATATACAATACTAAAAATTATAATTTTTCCTCTAAAATTCACATTTCCACACAAGGATCAAGACTGCATGTTCGAATCCTAAAATTAAAAACATTTATTTTCCCTTAAAATCGGGTTGTTTACTGTAAACTGGAACCCTGTTGAACCTCACAGCATAATTTTCTCCCAAACTATTTTTAACCAATACTATAGTGGAAAATGAATATAATCCTTAGTTTACATCAAAACAATCTAGGTGGAGAGATACATATATTTTTGATGCTGGAATGAACTAAATATTTTCAACAGGGGAAACAGACCTGCACACAAATTCCAGATAATATCTCTATTTATTTTTCTTAAAAATATTTGTAAACCTTAGTTCAGCTTAAAAACAATCGTACTTTGTTTAGGTTCCCTAGCCTAATGGAGATTAGAGTAAGAAGAACTGGAATTCTAATCTAAGTTTAATTCTCTGAACCTGAAACAGAGATGAACTTATGTATACCCAAACATCCACACAACATTCATTCATATAAACATGATTTCAGGAACTAAAACAAACAGGCATCACAATCTTGCTCAAAACATTTATCATTTATATCAAAAAAAAATTAAGTTTTAGTTTACTCACAGACTATTTTAACAGAGGAGCAAAGATGATCTGAAACTGGAAGTTGCTTCCTTGAAACTTGAAATTGAAATTTGAATTGTTGTCTACACAGTTGAAAGCTTTTAAAAACAATTCAGGAAGTGGTTTGATAACTGAACAACAGGCTTGAGTTTGAATTGTTAAGTTTTTAGTTTGAAAAACTTGAAAGAATTTGATTATGGTTTTGAATTTTCTTTGATTGTTTTCAGGTTGGATTCTTTGTTTAAAATTGATGGTAAAAGAGAAATGAGGAAAGAGTAGAAAATGTATATATTTACTTTTATCTTTCAATTATTATTTAAAAACAAAACCAAATTTATGACACTTGTTAAATTTCTTACAAATGTCATTTACACTTTATAATTAGTTTACATTTGTTATATTGAAAGTACTTATGTTTACATTAAAAATTTTGCAAATAAAAATGTCTTTAGTTGATTTAAGTATTATATTAACATATGTTTAAATGTTTTATATTTGAAATACATATATAATTTCAAACTACTTTTATTTATATATAAAGCTTCAAAAGGAAATATATAATTCTTTTATTTAATTCTTATTTTAACTATTATACTTTTTAGATAATAAATATTTATACATATAATTCATATTACATACATTTCCTTATATATATAATTATATTATTATTATTTCATTTATTTTTAAAGATTTTTGAAAGATTTTTAAATTAATTTTCCTAATTAATGAATATGATTGTAAATTAATAAAGCCTTTTCCAAATTTATATATAAAATTTTAAATTCAAATTTAACACAAATATATATATAGATATGAATAATATCAAATTTATCTGTTAAAATTCTTGTCTCATAGATTACACTCATTAACTTATGTTTTTATACAATTTTTAAATTATATTTTCTAATTATAAAGAAAATGTTTTACACCCGATATACATTAAATAAATTACCTATATATATTATTTTAAAATCCGAATTATTTTACTAAGGTATTCATTTAGATTTTAAATTCAAGTTTCTAATTCAGACTCAGATTCAAATTCAAATTTGGATTACAACCCATTATTTATATAAATCAATATTAATTCAAATTTAAAATCAACTCTAAAAAATATATATTAAACAAACACAAATTCAATATATAAATTTTAAGTAATTATACTAGGATATTACCAATATTTATCCAGATATTAAAATCCCATTTTTATTATATTTTCAAATTCATTTACACATCCAGATATCCTAATTACCAGAATTTATCTGTTCAACTGAATAAATCCAGTAAATTATCCAATTGTCAAATGCCAAAAATCCGGGTTATCACACCTAGAGTTTAAGGGAAAGGAAATAAACTCCAAGTCAGTCTTTGTGAGAAACTCAAAACACGAGTATTTAGAAAACAAAGAGTATCTCATAAAACCATGTCGCACATAAACACGGAACGGATTTTTATCTTATGATAACAATATCATTTCTACGTAAAATTCAGTGATTATTTTTAATAACATCCTTTTGAAAACCTTTCAAATAAACATACATAATCTTAATCATTACATTATTAAATTCCAACATAATAGGTTTACAACTAAAACCAAAGGCACTTATTGGAGATTTGGATTTCCAAGTGAATAGCGAGGTAAGGAACTACCTCCTGTACAGTATATCTCTAGAGGGATGCACCAAGGATCGACATCTTTGAAACCTCTATGAATTAAGCCCGACCTACCCACAGACCCATATGGTGGCGGATAGCACCGATTATGTTATCACCTCGGTCGTTCCCGGCCTCTCCGAATGTCTCATAACATACACCTTATAATTTAAACCCGACGTTACAGTGGGTAGAAATAAATAAATCTAGAAGGTGATATCATACCCTAATGGTAGCGAACCACTTAGCCCTAACGTAACCCATGTTACACATTTCTCCGGGTGTAAGGCTCGAGGTAACTACGACCTAAGAAAACAAATAGAGATGGGCTCGGCCATGGTGATGGAGGGTGGTGGCCGTGAGTGTGGAAGGTGGGGGAGGAGGTGATTGCACTTAGTTTTGAAGTGGATTGACATTGCATATACATATGTATATATTTTACTTTATTTTGGAATATTTTGTCATAGCCTTGCTAATATTTTTTTGAAGACATGGAAACCATTAAAGAAGAGCTCTTAGAGCTTTAAGAAGAAGGAGGAAGAAGAGAATTGTGTGAATGAATGTGTGAATGTAGGTGAGTATTTATAAGAAAAATTTGCACCAAAAATATCATGATATTTTCTCCTTGTACCTAAGCATGCTTACATCACCATTCCACCGCATCTCTAGTCATGAATTCCACCCCTCAATGTGTGTATACCCATGTGCTTGTAGTTAGTGTGTAAGAGTTTGACTAAAATGTTAAGATTTTAGGAAAATTCTTGGATATTTTGTAATGTGTGTGTGTGTATTTAATGTATAAGTATACTTGTATGTATATATGTGTTCATATGCATGTTAGGGTGTGTATATTATATATGTGCACAAGTGATATAAACAAGGTTGCAACAAATTTGAACAACTTTCGTTTGTTAAATAGTTGAAAATTGAGAAGCCAATTCTCGATCACATTTTCATTTATAATTAATTTACATATAAATGCAAACAAAATTTGAAAACTAATTTCTTATCATTTTATTTTAATTAAAATGATCTCTTCTGAATTATAAAACCAACTAAATTAATATTAAATAATTGTTTATAAAAAATGTTGTTATATGATAAAGCGATACGAATTTTCGTAAATTCTCAATTTCAAATCAAGTATATATTTTTATAAGACTACATTATATATGATTTATTATATCACTTCGTACTAATTAAAATGAATTATTATCATTTAAAAACAATTATTTGAATAGTTATAATAATTATTAAATCATTAAATCTCAATACAAATTCATAAATCAATTATTAAATACGATGTCATTATTGATGATGTCATGAATATATTTTATTTCCCAAAAAAATTTTCAAAAAAAAAAAATTATTTCATATTCTTGTTTAAATGGATAAATAAATGTATGTATACAGCTCCGTGTGCGACTTCTGATAATTATAAAGCTATTTATTGATAAAATAATTTTCGGTCATTTTATCGATATTTTTTCAAAGTATATATTTTTGTAAATATTTATTCAAAATAAGATTACGATTATTATTTATTGTTCAAAACATTCATAGTTTATGTTTGAAAATCCTATATTTGAATATTTAAAAAAAAATACAATTTATTAAAGTGATAAATTATGTGGGTCGTTACAAAATTACAATAAATTCGCTACAAATGTATGTTAACTACATCATTTCTAACACAAATCATAAAATACAATAGCTACATCAGTTCCAATATAGTTTCTTCATCAAGTTCAAACCATAGTAGAATCTACATGACAAAACATAATACCAAACGTACAGGCAGAACAAGAATAACTCACGTAGTAAGTCTAGTCCCCTTTCCCCGCTATGTCCCAACTCCTAAAAGCTCCTGTGCAGAACTCTTTCGCATGGAGCATAAATCCTCAAATAGCTTGTTCAGTTTCTTCGTTTATCTTTTATTAAAAATTAAAAAAAATTGTCATCTTTATATTATAGATTACAATTTTCACAAGTCCAAAATAATTTTATTTTCTTACAAGGCACAATGCTTAAGGATCAATTCAATTCAAACGGTACGGGGTTAGACTAGGCTGCATACTCGTAAAACTTCATAATCTACCAATATCAGTTTGGCCATAGCTACTAAAATTACATGTAAGCAAGCCTAATAAGAATAATAGTTCTAGCATTCTCATCGCTGCCATTACTGACCAAGGACCTCAAAGCCAATTCATAAGCAGTAAAAATAGCCCATTGACAACAAAAGTCCTAGTAACAGCAGTACCCAAACCTCTCCAAAACACAGAGCACCCTTCCTCAATGGCACTTTCACAAATTCAATCAACTATCCCTTTGTACTTCGTATCAACAGTCTGTGCCTGAAGCCTGGACTTAACCACATCCAAAGGGTGGCAACATACTCCAGCTAAACCCCCTGCTCAAAGCAGGTCTTTGGGTTTTCACAGGCATACTCGTAACTCCAGAAATAAACACCGTGAGCTGGGGCATCACGGAGGGTGGTGATTGCCTTGGGTTTTCATTTATACAATTTATGGGAAAACCATGCTCTGGTCTAAGCAGCACATTTGAATTCATTATGTGTGATGTCAACAAAAAAGAAGTTACCTGAACTCATATATGTAACCATGCACAAAAAATGATAATCTGGATAATTGTATCTCATGATTGACGGACAGAATATGGTTTATGTCAACAAAAAAGAAGTTTCCTGAACTCATATATATAACCATGTACAAAAAATGATAATCTGGATAATTTTATCTCATGATTGGCGGACAGAATATGGTTTGCCTAAGTAGACCTAGATAGTAATGTAGTTATGATAAATTCGTTGACCTATCAATGTTTCAAATGAAATCAAATTGATAAATGCCTGCCAAAGTCGGTTGACCAATTAATATTTTAAACGACGTCAAAATGTTTCTAAATTCAGTATCTTAAATGAAATCAAATTACTTATAACCACCATGTTGTATGGTTAGTATACAGTACTAAATGCATGTGTAATGTCTGCTACTTGAAATTAGATATGTATCTTTGAGACAAGCATATGACTACTGGCAGGATCAACCAGGTAGTACCATCAAACAAACTATTACTGATTTAATGAGCCATTCGCAGTTTCACAGTCTGAATTTGTTAATACTTACACATGCATGGCTTAATCTTTGAGACAAGCATATGACTACTGGCAGGATCAACCAGGTAGTACCATCAAACAAACTATAACTGATTTAATGAGCCATTCGCAGTTTCACAGTCTGAATTTGTTAATACTTACACATGCATGGCTTAATCTTTGAGACAAGCATGGCTTAATCTTTAATACTTACATATTTGTATTTGCAAGCTAGCTACATATTAATATAAGCATGGATACGCCAACAGGGTTGGCGCAGTTGGTTGATAGTTCGGACTGCGTGATCGAAGGTCACGAGCTCGAGCCCCGAAACTGACAACCCTGTAACAAGTACCCGAAGTATGTGTTTGGCAGGCACATATTTCCCTAGAGTTTACAAGCGAAGCTTGGTTCTCTAGGTAATTCAAAAAAAATAATATAAGCATGGATACACAGTCATCAAGAATCAAATGACCAGATTTGGACCAGTTAAGGATGAAACTTTGAATATGCTTTCTACTGTTACTCCTAGAATGAAAATGATTCTTTTTTCTCCCTTTCTTTTTTAAGTCAAGTTTAAACAAACAAAAACTACTCTCGAAATTCCCCTTAACCCCCCGTTCCCCGTATCATAGCCCAATGAATGTACATGAGGAATAAAGAAGTACTCTTCAAATTTTATTATCGTGTGAACTAAAATGACTTATGGAATGTAAAAATCTCGATATGTCTGTAACTTGTCAATACTGAGGCAAATTTGACAAACATTATATCAAATGAATATTCATGTTCGTTTCTTAACAGAAACAAACGTTTGTATAACAATCACATACAATACCTGACAAACGGTGCCAAATGATAATCTAAGGTCATCAAAATTTTCTTATTTTATTTCAAATGGATCAACTATTAACAGATTATTAATCAACCACTAACCAATTATTGATAAGTTATTAATCATTTATATTAATCAATTAGTAATCGGTTTCTAATCACTTATACTATCGTTTTTGGCAACGTGAAATTATTTTCTTTCACAAATAATATGCAAATATTTCGCAAAATGATAGGATCATATCAATATAAAAAATGAATCAACTACTAATTATATCATATCAATATCAATCAATGAATTAAATTTTTACCAAATAAGTGTGTTGAAGAAAGCAAACAACATCTGCGGTGCTCTCTAAGGAATAGGAAAATTGTTTGAACTACGTCGATATTTACAAAAATTAAAATAAAAAAAATTGCTTACAACCATTCAAATTCACTAAATCATTAATCACTAATCACGTATATAATTTATATACACACATACACACACATTGTTAAATTTATACAATAATTACTACTTCAAAATATAAAAATAATAATTCATGAACTACGAATATTGCTTAACAAATAATTATTGAATTAAAGGGGAGAAAGATATGTTAAAACCATGATTAATGGTCTTTTGATGATTTTGATTATAACAATTATACATCAATGCTACTATTGAGTTTCTCAAGGTATTAAAGATCAATAAGTAGTCACAACATAAAAAGAAAAATATAGAGCCATTGGACGCACAAATGTCAATATATCTACCTAAAAGATACACACACATACATACATATGAACAAATATCAAAATTTGAGAAAACAAGGTTATGGAGTGGAGTATAAACATTCAAGAATATATAATGGAGTTAACAAATCTAAGTAGAGAGAAAACAAAACACTCGAACGGACCAGAGAGCTAAAAATAAAGTATGTCATTTTATTGAGTCCTTATTGACTCCTATAATTTAGATTTGTTAAAATCCCACAAATAATCTTCAAATCACTCCAAACTTCTTCAAAACATCTAATTTATCATCTTACATCTCCACTAATTTATATGGAATTTTTCAGAGTTTTTAAATAGCACTTTTATATAAAAACGCAAGAAGTTTTTGTAAATAATATTTAAAAATATTAAATTAAAATTTTTGACCTTAAATCTTGTGTGCATATTCGTTACATCTTCTAGTTTACTGTGAAATTTTTCTTTTTAAATTCTGACATTCCAATAAAATGTTATGCAATTTTAGTTGGCTGGACTGGTAATGGACTGTCAATTCTAAAATGTTGAAAAGTTATTTCAGATTAATCTGAAATGGTAAGAAAGTGTTCCGGACCGATGTGTCCACTCAAATTTTGAACTATTGCGACTTTCCAACGGTTGCATCTTCTTTAAAGTGATTTTTTGAAGGATTTTACTTCTTTTCATGGTATCCTATCAACAATATATTAGTTACTTTGATCAAATATTGTTTTTTCTCTAAAATTTCTCTTTAACTATAATTCTATGAAATTCAACTATTAGATTGATTATTTTCAATCGCATCCCTTATAATCGATCTAATATTAATCCTAGCGTCTGCATATCCACTAAAATATCATTTGTAAGGGTTATACAAGTATTGTAGTATAGTATGACAAGTCAGTGTATTGAGATACTGAATATTGTCAAAGAAGTTTGTATTCTACTTTGTTGTGAATGTCCGACCAGCCGGCAAAAGGGAAGTCATGTTGCGGAGTCCTCAGGTGGTCTATGTTGAAGTCATGTTCGGCTGTTCAGGCGGTGTATGTAAACTTGTTCCTCTGGATGAAGTGAGAGTATTGGTAGTGAAATTCCTAAGAGGTGTTTAGAGACTGGATGTAGGAGGGTGCTCTGAACCAATATAAAATTAGCTGTATGATCCATTCTACTATTTCCCCTGCATTTACATTGTTTATTACTATTGGCTATCTTCGATCTTGTGCATAGCGACTAACAAGATGTAACGACCCGATTTTTCGACTTTTGAAAATCGACATTATTACGTCACTGTATCAAATACCGAACAATCAAACGCCGAAAAACCGAACCATTAGGTTTTAAGAAGAAAGCGGCAGAAGAAGAAGAACAGAAACAATAACATAATCTCACATTTCGCAGCGGAACAAATATAATACATAAATAAATATCTTTAAACAGTATCACTATATCAGTTATTACATTACATTATCAGAGTGTACTACAACAAACAGCCGAAAGAAATATTACATATATAGTGATACGCCTCGCCATCTAGTTCCAACTCCTGATTCTCACAGCAACTTCTTGACTTTGCTCCTGAATAACTGTTAACTGACTCTAGGCTACCAGTGTGGAAAATTATGGGCACCTAGAGTTTAGAAAAGGAACAATAAACTCCAGGTCAGTCGTGGGACTGGCGTGAGATCTTAAAAACTGTTATTTTCACAAAGAAAATAAAAAGAAATCTGCTATGCTTTTGGAAAATGAAACTACCATAAGTCCTCCCGCCACACACACAATGCAAATGCAGAATTGGAGGAGATTTCTCCTTATGATAGTCAAACATGCTTGATACGCAAAATCATTTGATATTATTATTAGTGCATAGTGCAGAAAATATTTCGAAAATATAATATTATTCTTAGCCAGCATAGGTACCATTTTATTATGCCTGCTATAGGTACCTCCTGAGGAGGTAGGTTATACAATTGCAATCGTAAGGGGCTCGTATTGTTTCTTTGGATTTCCAACAAATGGTCAGGTTAAGAAACTTCCTACACCGAAATGGGTACGCCTCTGGAAGGACGCCCCCGAGAACCCAACCGAATCTCTGCTGACACAAGGCCGAGTTACCACACTCTTCTGGGTGCAATGAAACTATAACTTGACAACTCCACATAAAAAAAGTATGCCATCCCCAATCGTTGCAGACCTTTATCCGAGGATCCTCAACCACAAAGCAACAACCACAAAGTATAATAATTTGCAGCATCAACATAGGTGAAATATCTAGGCTCCATACCATGATATCACCTCTTATCCAGAAGAAAATGGACATACCCTAGGGGCGCGATCCCTAAAAAACCTTGTCGCAACATTTCTGTTTCGACCATTTCCGGGTTGTGAGGCTCGACGAAGTTTCGTCCACAAAGCTACGCTTTGCACAAAAGCCATGCTTCGATCAACAAATGATCAGCAGCACTTCGTATGCCACATTACCAAATTGGGAATGTGTCACTAGTATCCATCAACTACATAACCTCTGAGCTCGTACGTCTCAGAGAAGGGTGTTAAGCTAAGAGAATAAATTCTCTACCACCAACATAAATGTATTTGATAAAAACCAGCTTTACATCTCAATTTGTAACATCAGATACACTTCCATACAAGTCTGTTCCGGGTTCGAACAGAACCAAAGGCACTTTCGAAGAAGCCCTTGCAATCCGGGTATTCACAATCCCGATCGGATTTTCCATCACTTAGGGAATCTCCATACCATAGCTACTCAGTGCAGAGACAATCGATAGGTCATCCTATCATTCTCGCAATACCCGGTCTTCACCACCGGTCTTCAAATGCAATCCCATTTCTTCGTATCATTATTCGGAATGGGTTTTATGACACAAAGGTCCTCTCCCGGCTAATCCGAATAACGAGCGCTTATTTTTTTAAAATGAGTGTTCATTTAGATTTCAACAAATCACAACAGTTTCCATATTGATCTTTTAAATAAAATATTCATCACAGTCACAAAGGTTCGATGTGGTTTTCGGATATCTACTTGGAATCCGACCCCCGGTCGCATCGAAATTCAAATGTCATTCAAAGGCAAATATTGATAGTTTGTATTCTACTATCAATCAATATTCACAACAATAGCTGGATCTCAAATAATTTTTCCCTAGTTATTTATTTTCAAAATATCTTTGCAAGATATATTTTCACACTTCAACCATTTGAAAACAAATTTCAAATCACTTTTCACTCGTGGAATAAAATTCCCGATATTATTTATTTCCACTGAAAGTCTGCCGAGTTAAAATACTTCAAATAATTCAAATCACTTGTCTAATATATATATATATATATATATATATATATATACTTATACTTGGAAACCTTTAAATAAAACTATTTTAAAACATTTGTTTAAATATTAGTTATGAAAATATTATATCAGTATTTCATATAAAACTTCAAGTCCAAATTAACTTTTAAACAAAGTTAGTAGATCGGGTATAATTATTTAAATAACCATTTTATAAAACAAATATCAATTTAAATCTTTAAATAATCACTTCTATAATTAAATTAAAATATATATTTACTTTAAAGATTTTCAAAATAACCCAAATAAATAATTTCTCCAAAATAATCTTTCCTTAAAACCATCTTCACAACTTCAATTTATATTTATAAACTACATTGAAAAACATTCTCGGCTTTCCAAGGAAAGTACAACTTCCATTCTAAAATGGTTCATTTAAATTAATTTATAAATCCTTCTGGATTTACTTTAAATTTACGTTCCAAATCCGTAAATTCCTTTCCACACTTTTTAAAAATAACTCAATGTTTATTTTTAAAACAAAATTTCCTTTCCTTTACAAATTCTCATTGTGAATTTAGATTTCCAAATATCCATTTATGTACGATTTTTTCAAATCGATTCCCAAATAATCACTTCTCATTGTGAAGTCTCGTCCACAAAGCTACGCTTTGCACAAAAGCCATGCTTCGATCAACAAATGATCAGCAGCACTTCATATGCCACATTACCAAATTGGGAATGTATCACTTGTATCCATCAACTACATAAAAACCAGCATTACATCTCAATTTGTAACGTCAGACACACTTCCATACAAGTCTGTTCCAGGTTCGAACAGAACCGAAGGCACTTTCGAAGAAGCCCTTGCAATCCGGGTATTCACAATCCCGATCGGATTTCCCATCACTTAGGGAATCTCCATACCATAGCTACTCAGTGCAGAGACAACCGATAGGTCATCCTATCATTCTCGCAATACCCGGTCTTCACCACCGGTCTTCAAATACAATCCCATTTCTTCGTATCATTATTCGGAATGGGTTTTATGAAACAAAGGTCCTCTCCCGGCTAATCCGAATAACGAGCGCTTATTTTTAAAAATGAGTGTTCATTTAGATTTCAACAAATCACAACAGTTTCCACATTGATCTTTTAAATAAAAGATTCATCACAATCACAAAGGTTTGATGTGGTTTTCGGATATCTACTTGGAATCCGACCCCCGGTCGCATCGAAATTCAAATGTCATTCAAAGGCAAATATTGATAGTTTGTATTCTACTATCAATCAATATTCACAACAATTACCGGATCTCAAATAATTTTTCCCTAGTTATTTATTTTCAAAATATCTTTGCAAGATATATTTTCACACTTCAACCATTTGAAAACAAATTTCAAATCACTTTTCACTCGTGGAATAAAATTCCCGATATTATTTATTTCCACTGAAAGTCTGCCAAGTTAAAATACTTTAAATAATTCAAATCACTTGTCTGAAATATATATATACATATATATATATACTTGGAAACCTTTAAATAAAACTATTTTAAAACATTTGTTTAAATATTAGTTACGAAAATATTATATCAGTATTTAATATAAAACTTCAAGTCCAAATTAACTTTTAAACAAAGTTAGTAGATCGGGTATAATTATTTAAATAACCATTTTATAAAACAAATATCAATTTAAATCTTTAAATAATCACTTCTATAATTAAATTAAAATATATCTTTACTTTAAAGATTTTCAAAATAACCCAAGTAAATAATTTCTCCAAAATAATCTTTCCTTAAAACCATCTTCACAACTTCAATTTATATTTATAAACTACATTGAAAAACATTCTCGGCTTTCCACGGAAAGTACGCCTTCCATTCTAAAATGGTTCATTTAAATTAATTTATAAATCCTTCTGGATTTACTTTAAATTTATGTTCCAAATCCGTAAATTCCTTTCCACGCTTTTTAAAAATAACTCAATGTTTAATTTTAAAACAAAGTTTCCTTTCCTTTACAAATTCTCATTGTAAATTTAGATTTCTAAATATCCATTTATGTACGATTTTTTCAAATCGATTCCCAAATATTCACTTTCAACACCAAATCAATTTCTAATTGATTTCAAAAATCATTTCAAACACCAAATCAAATTTCCATATTGATTTCACAAATTTGTTTCAAACACTCACATCAATTTCCAAATGGATTTCCCAAATTTATCATCTTTTAAAATAAATCCCTTTATTTTTTTTCCAAACTATTTAAAATCCATATTTTAAATAAATCCTTCAACTATCAACAATATTAATCAAAACCCATTTATAAAAATCTTTCCCCATATTTTGGAATTTATTCAATAGGATTTCACTACATATTTTTTCTACTTAAATTCGAAAATCCTATTTTACTTATTTCTGGTATCTTACGACACCAAAAATATATTCGGCTAAATTTTAGCCTACAATGATTCCAATTACAATATAATCACACAGAGATTATAAATAATTTAACACACAACAAATGAAATAAATTCAATTATTTGAGGAATCCAGTTGGATCCCTCCAACTTGTTTCCCTGCATCCACAGACGTTAGCACAATAATTAAATACCAATTCCACTTCGAGGTGGAATATCGCGGTATATGGAATTTATAAAATATCATCCGCTATTATGCGGCGCAATAGGGTCTATTTAAATACAACTGATAATAAATTATCATCCAAGCACACAATCAACAATTAAATTTAACTATCATAATTCAATCATCAATCAATAACTGAAATTTTAAATTATTTAATTTGAGTGAGAAGATCTCACCTTTTACAATGCATGCAATCCATTTTCATTCTGGCTTGATTTCTTTTAGGTTTTGACCTGTACTCGAACTAATCCTCCCCCTTCCCTTCAATGCTCTGGTTCCGACGTTGCCATCGCTCGAATTCTTGATCACTAAAGCCTCTAGCCTTCGCTCGCCTCCAGTTCGTTGCCAATGACACACCCCTCATTCGCGAGGTCCAACTTCGAACTGGCCTTACACCATCAAATCGCTTGCCTCGCTATGCCCTAGTCGCCGATTTCCTTGACTTCCCATCACCTCGCACTTGAACTCGAATTCCCTGAATGAGATCACGACCCAAATCATGATGCCACTGATGCTCCCCCAGGGTCGCCGCCATCCCTGCTTGGATTGAAGTTGAGCCGACCAAAGCTTTGAATTTGTTTCGCGATTTGAATCCCTTTCTTCTTTTTTTCTTTCTCCACGAAATCGAGTGATTCGATTTCGTTCGAATTTTGCTTAGGGAATTTATTTGGGTTCTTTCGTTTGAACGAAAAGAAAATGAAAGAGGGACGCCATTTGATTTCGAACGAACTAATTAGAGGAGGGAGGAGAGGGAAATTTCTCGTGGATTGAAATTAAAATAGATCTCGATTTCTTTCGATTTTATTTAGTTTGGACGAAAATCGTAAACGAAGAAGCTCGGCTGTAAATATTGAAGAGAGGAAGCGTATATAGGAAGGTAGGGTTTGATTGATTTTTTTATATATAATTTTATATTCAAAATATCTCGTATAACCTAACTCCAAATCCTGAACTCTTATCGAGGCGTGCCGTCAGGCGTTTATAAGGTTTTATCCGCATTCCGAACACAATGAAACGTGTTTTGGAGGCTAATTCGGTCATATGCGCAAGTTACGGAAGTAACCGATCAATTTTAAATTAAATCGATTAAAACAGTTTCTATGCGTTTTGAGCTGCCTGGGTTAAACGACAACTCTGATTGCTACGAAAATTGAAATCCGATAATAATACAATATTATGGATCCAATGGAACTAGTTTCGTCGAATTCCGAGATTGTGCCTCGGAAGGCTATTTTTAAATATCGATTTAAACAATAAAATTTCAAAACTTAACAAACTATTTCCAAATTCAATTCTGAAGCTTCCATTATCTTCAGTATTATCAATATGAATTTTACAAGCCTTTGAAATATTTTTAATCAGCTTAAAACTGAAGATTCAAATTTTTCTACCCAACTTTGATAAATTAAATTTAATAATTTAATTGCCAAATCCATAGTTATATTTGAAATTCAAGTTAAAATAACCTCCACATATTTAAAATCGATTAAATAATTCATTTCAAATGGTAAAAATTTTCGGATCGTCACATCCTTCCCCCCTTAAAAGAATTTCGTCCCAAAATTACGAGTTAGGAAGGATGATCCTTTACATGTTTAGTATTTTCCCAAACCAAATAGTTTTATCAACTTTCCAAAACAAATCCTTCATTTAAGACCCATCATTAATTCAACTAACTTCCCAAATAAGTTCCATACAACATTGTTTTCTCTATAATTCAAATTTAAATTTAAATTCAAAATTTGAAACTTTCAAAATTTCCTCAAAATTTTTCTAACTCCCTAAATTTTCGAAAAATTTCTCCAGCATCTCCTTTGCGTGGCTAGCTCGGTACGACTACAAAATGGCACCATAGGCCCTCAGATTGCAAAAAGAAAACAAAAAGCCAAGTGGCTAGACAAGAAAATCACCAAATTTCATATAGAATTTTAAATACATACCTTTTTGTCGAGCAATTCAAATTTATCTTCAGGAATCAAAACCAATTTTTCCTTTCTCTTTATAATACCTGTATATCCTGGTAGTCATAATATCCATTCATAGCCTTTAAAAATAATTTTATACATTTTCTTACAGAAGTTTTCATATCTACTTCTATTCAATTATTTTTCCCATTACCATATGAATTCAATTTATTTTTAACTCTGAATATTGAATTTTATCTTTCAATTTTAACTGATTCATATTATTATTTTAAATTGGTTTCATTCACTAATTTACTTCAATTTCAAATTTGAAGTCGTTTGTCATTAACAAAAAAAATTTCAAAAGTTTTCTAACTCCCAAAATTTTCGGAAGATTTTGACAGAGTCATACGGAGGAGCTTTTGCAATTTGACAAAAGATATAAATATATATACATCGACCCACCCGGTCGGAAAAAACAAAAACAGTTCATATTTTCTATTTTTATTGCGTAGGCGTACCTTATTTAGCATTTTTTAAGCAAACGGCTTATTTAATTAGCATTTTGCGCAATCAAATCCAGCCCAACGACTTTCCTATACCTGTATTTACTTAATTTAAACACATAAGTGACATATATAAGAAATTCATTTACATTTCACTCATTTTTGATAATAAACACATAGTTTTGATAAGCAATGCACTCAAATTAATTCCCATAAGAAATTTATAAGGTTTCAATACAAATTTAATTACTTACAACTACATTCCATATCATTTCTATTCAATTCAAGCAATTTACAATTAACTTTCTTTCATTCCATTCATTTTTTTTAACCGAAACGAACTCATATCCATTTCAATTGATTCAAAAATCAATTTTATTGGCTTTCATTAACTCATAGAATTTTATGCAATCACGTTTGTGTCAAACGACAACCATTTCTATGCAAATTCGACGATATTCACTAAACAGAATATCCAATCTAGTTTATAACTAATTTAAATTGATACAAACTTAATTTACTCTTTATTCCATTTATTTTCAATTGATTCTGTTCAATTTATTTTGCATTCCATATTCACATTCATTTTTAATTTTAAACAAACCCATATTATTCCAATTGATTAAAAATTCAATTTTATTCACCTCTGTTAATATATTTACTTTCGTTTACAATTATTGAATTTCGATTCATTTCAAATCGTATTCAATTTCGTCATTCCTTTAATTAGTCTTATTTACTAATTTTATTTCAATATTTCACTTTGTTTAGTACAAACCAAATTCAATTCCAATTCTAGTTCTACTTACTTACAAATTCGAAATGAATTTCAAAATTCAATTCATTTTTTTTCATTGACATTCAAATTCACCTCATATTAATTCAATAGTTCATTGTCAATATTTATGCTTGCATTTTTAGTTCTAATCCATTCATTTGTTTAATGAATTTATCTACAAATCTTTGGTTATACCATTATTTCTTATTACATTTCCATACAATAATGATGATAATTCAATATCACCACCTCCTAACAATTAAGCAACCATATACCATAAAATTCACAGAAAATCATTTCTTTTATATACGAAAATAGTTTTGGGTAAAATTATCTCATTTACCCTATTTTAAAACAATACTGTGTCGGTTTATCTTGTTTAAGAGTTTAGAAACCCCTATCGAAACAGTTGGCCAAACTGCACCGACCAGAATCTATAAACAATCAATTGATAAGTCAACACAATACAAAACAATTTTATATTCACTAAAAAATACGCGCTCATATCTATTATTACACTCAAACTCATTCTAGGGTACTGCTGACTCTATCTCTAATGACAAACACCCAACAGAGCCAAGGTTGTCGCTTAACCAATTGCTCTGATACCACTTTGTAATGACCCGATTTTTCGACTTTCGAAAATCGACATTATTACGTCCACTGTATCAAATGCCGAACAATCAAACGCCGGAAAACCGAACCATTAGGGTTTAAGAAGAAAGAGGTAGAAGAAGAAGAACGAAAACAATAATAGAATCTCACATTTCGCAGCGGAACAAATATAATACATAAATAAATATCCTTAAACAGAATCACTATATCGGTTATTACATTACATCACATTACATTATCAGAGTGTACAACAACAAACAGCGGAAAGAAATATTACATATATAGTGATACGCCTCGCCATCTAGTTCCAACTCCTGATTCTCACAGCAACTTCTTGACTTTGCTCCCGAATAACTGCTAACCAGACTTTAGGCTGCCCGTGTGGAAAATTATGGGCACCCAGAGTTTAGAAAGGGAACAATAATCTCCAGGTCAGTCGTGGGACTGGTGTGTGATCTTAAAAACAGTTATTTTCACAAAGAAAATAAAAAGAAATCCGCTATACTTTTGGAAAATGAAACTACCGTAAGGCCTCCCGCCACACACACAATGCAAACGCAGAATTGGATGAGATTTCTCCTTATGATAGTCAAACATGCTTGATACGCAAAATCATTTGATATTATTATTAGTGCATAGTGTAGAAAATATTTCGAAAATATAATATTAATCTTAGCCAGCATAGGTACCATTATATTATGCCTGCTATAGCTACCTCCTTAGGAGGCAGGTTATACAATTGCAATCGTAAGGGGTTCGTATTATTTCTTTGGATTTCCAACAAATGGTCAGGCTAAGGAACTTCCTACACTGAAATGGCTACACCTTTGGAAGGACGCCCTCGAGAACCTAACCGGATCTCTGCTGACACAAGGCCGAGTTACCACACGCTTCTGGGTGCAATGAAGCTGTAACTTGATAACTCCACACAAAAAAAAGTATGCCATCCCCGGTCGTTACAGACCTTTATCCGAGGATCCTCAACCACAAAGCAACAACCACAAAGTATAATAATTTGCAGCATCAACATAGGTGAAATATCTAGGCTCCATACCATGATATCACCTCTTATCCAGAAGAAAATGGACATACCCTAGGGGCGCGATCCCTAAAAAACCTTGCCGCAACATTCCTGTTTCGACCATTTCCGAGTTGTGAGGCTCGACGAAGTCTCGTCCACAAAGCTACGCTTTCCACAAAAGCCATGCTTCGATCAACAAATGATCAGCAGCACTTCGTATGCCACATTACCAAATTGGGAATGTATCACTAGTAACCATCAACTACATAACCTAAGAGCTCGTATGTCTCAGAGAAGGGTGTTAAGCTAAGAGAATAAATTCTCCGCCTCCAACAGAAATGTATTTGATAAAAACCAGCTTTACATCTCAATTTGTAACGTCAGACACACTTCCATACAAGTCTGTTGCGGGTTCGAACAGAACCGAAGGCACTTTCGAAGAAGCCCTTGCAATCCGGGTATTCACAATCCCGATCGGATTTCCCATCACTTAGGGAATCTCTATACCGTAGCTACTCAGTGCAGAGACAAGCGATAAGTCATCCTTTCATTCTCGCAATACCCGGTCTTCACCACCGGTCTTCAAATGCAATCCCATTTCGTCGTATCATTATTCAGAATGGGTTTTATGACACAAAGGTCCTCTCCCAGCTAATCCGAATAATGAGCGCTTATTTTTAAAAATAAGTGTTCATTTAGATTTCAAAAAATCACAACAGTTTCTACATTGATCTTTTAAATAAAAGATTCATCACAATCACAAAGGTTCGATGTGGTTTTCGGATATCCATTTGGAATCCGACCCCCGGTCGCATCGAAATTCAAATGCCATTCAAAGGAAAATATTGATAGTCGGTTATTTAACTATCAATCAACATTCACAACAATTACAGGATGTCAAATAATTTTTCCCCAGTTATTTATGTTCAAAATATCTTTGCAAGATATATTTTCACACTTCAACCATTTGAAAACAAATTTCAAATCACTTTTCACTCACAGAATAAAATTCTCGATGTTATTTATTTCCACTGAAAGTCTGCCGAGTTAAAATACTTTAAATAATTCAAATCACTTGTCCGAAATATATATATACTTGGAAACCTTTAAATAAAACTATTTTAAAACATTTGTTTAAATATTAGTTATGAAAATATTATATCAGTATTTCATATAAAACTTCATGTCCAAATTAACTTTTAAATATAGTTAGTAGATCGGGTATAATTATTTAAATAACCATTTTCTAAAACAAATATCAATTTAAATCTTTAAATAATCACTTATATAATTAAATTAAAATATATCTTTACTTTAAAGATTTTCAAAATAACCTAAGTAAATAATTTCTCCAAAATAATCTTTCCTTAAAACCATATTCACAACTTCAATTTATATTTATAAACTATATTGAAAAACATTCTCGGCTTTCCAGGGAAAGTACACCTTCCATTCTAAAATGGTTCATTTAAATTAATTTATAAATCCTTCTGGATTCACTTTAAATTTACGTTCCAAATCCGTAAATTCCTTTCCACCCTTTTAAAAAATAACTCAATGTTTATTTTTAAAACAAAATTTCCTTTCCTTTATAAATTCCCATTGTGAATTTAGATTTTCAAATATCCATTTATATACGATTTTTTCAAATCGATTCCCAAATATTCACTTTCAACACCTAATCAATTTCTAATTGATTTCAAAAATCATTTCAAACACCAAATCAAATTTCCATATTGATTTCACAAATTTGTTTCAAACACCCACATCATTTTCTCAATGGATTTCCCAAATTTATCATCTTTTAAAATAAGTCCCTTTATTTTTTTCAAACTATTTAAAATCCGTATTTTAAATAAATCCTTCAACTATCAACAATATTACTCAAAATCCATTTATAAAAATCTTTCCCCATATTTTGGAATTTATTCAATAGGATTTCACTACATATTTTTTCTACTTAAATTCGAAAATCCTATTTTACTTATTTCTGGTATCTTACGACACCAAAAATATATTCGGCTAAATTTTAGCCTACAATGATTCCAATTACAATATAATCACACAGAGATTATAAATAATTTAACACACAACAAATGAAATAAATTCAATTATTTGAGGAATCCAGTTGGATCCCTCCAACTTGTTTCCCTGCATCCACAGACGTTAGCACAATAATTAAATACCGATTCCACTTCGAGGTGGAATATCGCGATATATGGGATTTATAAAATATCATCCGCTATTATGCGGCGCAATAGGGTCTATTTAAATACAACTGATAATAAATTATCATCCAAGCACACAATCAACAATTAAATTTAACTATCACAATTCAATCATCAATCAATAACTGAAATTTTAAATTATTTAATTTGAGTGAGAAGATCTCACCTTTTATAATGCATGCAATCCATTTTCATTATGGTTTGATTTCTTTTAGGTTTTGACCTGTACTCGAACTAATCCTCCCCCTTTCCTTCAATGCTCTGGTGCCGATTTTGCCTTCGCTCACCTCCAGTTCTCTGCCAATGACACTCCCCTCATTCACGAGGTCCAACTTCGAACTGGCCGTACACCATCAACTCGCTTGCCTCGCTATGCCCTAGTCACCGATTTCCTTGACTTCCCATCGCCTCACGCTTGAACTCGAATTCCCTAAACGAGATCGCGACCCAAATCGTGATGCCACCAATGCTCCCCCTAGGTCGCCGCCATCCCTGCTTGGATTGAAGTCGAGCCGACCGAAGCTTTGAATTTGTTTCGCGATTTGAATCCCTTTCTTCTTCTTTTTCTTTCTCCACAAAATCGAGTGATTCGATTTCGTTCGAATTTTACTTAGGGAATTTATTTGGGTTCTTTCGTTTGAATGAAAAGAAAATGAAAGAGGGACGCCATTTGATTTCGAACGAACTAATTAGAGGAGGGAGGGGAGGGAAATTTCTCGTGGATTGAAATTAAAATAGATCTCGATTTCTTAAATTTTAGTTTGGACGAAAATCATAAACGAAGAAGCTCCGCTGTAAATATTGAAGAGAGGAAGCGTATAGAGGAAGGTAGGGTTTGATTGATTTTTTTTTATAATTTTATATTCAAAATATCTCGTATAACCTAACTCGAAATCTCGAACTCCTATCGAAGCATGCTGCCAGGCGTTTATAAGGTTTTATCCGTATTCCGAACACAATGAAACGTGTTTCGGAGGCTAATTCGATCATATGCGCAAGTTATAGAAATAACCGATCAATTTTAAATTAAATCGATTAAAACAGTTTCTATGCGTTTTGAGCTGCAAGGGTTAAATGACAACTCTGATTGGTACGAAAATTGAAATCCGATAATAATACAATATTACGGATCCAATGGAACTAGTTTCATCGAATTCCGAGTCCGTGCCTCAGAAGGCTATTTTTAAATATCGATTTGAACAATAAAATTTCAAAACTTAACAAACTATCACCAAATTCAATTCTGAAGCTTCCATTATCTTTATTATTATCAATATGAATTTTACAAGCCTTTGAAATATTTTTAATCTGCTTAAAACTGAAGATTCAATTTTTTTTACCCAACTTCGGTAAATTAAATTTAATAATTTAATTGCCAAATCCATAGCTATATTTGAAATTCAAGTTAAAATAACTTCCAAATATTTAAAATCGATTAAATAATTCATTTCAAATGTTAAAAATTTCTGGGTCGTCACACATGATATATCAATACTGTTTAAAAGTTATTATTGTTAAATTTCAGTTTAAATTCAAATTTAAAAGTTATACTTTAATGTTAAAGTGTAAAGTTACATATATAATTTAGTTTCAGTTTTATTTTTGAAAGTTGTTCTAATTTAATTTAAATTTAAATGTAAATATAAAAGTTATATGATTAAATTTCAATTTTAATACACACACAAATTCACACATACAACTATTTGGATTTTAATTCAAGTGTAAATTTCCCTACGATGGAGTAATGAGAGATATATACAAGATATATCAATACTGTTTAAAAGTTATTATTATTAAATTTCGATTTAAATTCAAATTTAAAAGTTATACTTTAATTTTATATTAGAAAGTTATATATAAAATTTAGTTTCAACTTTATTTTTAAAATTTATTCTAATTTAAATGTAAATGTGAGTATAAAATTTATAAGATTAAATTTCAATTTTAACACACGCATATGCATATAGACAAACACATTGTACACAAACATATATAAGTTTCCCTACGTCATCCCTACGATAGAGTAATGATATATATCATTTACATTGTGTAATGATATGTGTGTATGTGTGTGTGTGTATATATATATATTCGAGTGTAAATTTCCCTATGTCATCCCTACAGTAGAGTAATGAGAGGCGTAGGGAAATTAGTATGATGTAGGGAAGGCCTAGGGAATTCCTTACACCTTCTCTATGCCTTCTATTTTGTGATGAGGGTGCTATGTTTACCTATGTGATGTTGGGAAAAATGAAAAATATAGTTAAGCTTTAGGGAAAATTCCCTATGCTATAACACGATGTAGGGAAGATGAGAAAATTTTTCTATGTTTTACCTACCTATACCTTGACGCTTTGCTTACGCCGCGCCTACGTCGCCGTAGGGAAGCTGTAGAGAAATCGATAATGGAAAATCAGCCTTTCTTTGATACTGATTGAATATGCAAATAAAGAATCCTTTTTATGGTACTTTAAAAAAAATGCTAAGAATAAAGGAACATGTGATAAAAATCTTTGGTAGGCCGGAAATAGCTAATGGGTGTAACATAAATTTTTGGTTTAGTTCATGGTTAGCCTCTAATAATCTCACCAACAAATTGGGAAGAGTGCCATTATAATGCCTAAGAGGAGAGAATTTGAAGGCTAACAGTATCAAAATTAAAGAGGAGTGGAATGCGGAGGTGATATAACAAATAAGGAGTATAAGTATGGATATAAAACAAATCAGATTACGTGAAACCGAGGCAAATGATTTCTGGTTCTGTAATGCTGCAAATGATGGTTCTTTCATACTACAAGAACTATGGGATAAAATCCAAGTACGTGATAATAAAGTGAATTATTATAATATATATGGCAAAATAATTTTATGCCTATTTATAGCCTCAACTCAAAAAAATTCCACCGAAGATAAACTGTTTGGATGTCTCACATTGTGTATGTGTAACGGATGCATATTGGAACGAAGAATAATACAACATCGTAAAAAATAATGGAGGTGAAGTGATATATATATATATATATATATATATATGAGTTTTGTTGCATGTGATAATGGATTTTTTTGTTCAAAGGTGTTAACCAAACTTTATGTTTCCCTCATTGAAGGATGTGTGGACGGATCCAGGAACTACAATACAAACTTCAACAACAAGGCATGATTAGCTCAACTGTTGCATGAACATTTAAATTACTTGTGTTCTATGGAATGAGCTAGATGAGAACATAACATTTGTTCTTTGCATACCAATACATCAACTATATTTGGAAATGTGTTCATACTCGCTAAGAGACCTACAATATCAGTTGATTCCATTCGAGAATCACAAAATGACTTAAATCATATTAGCACAAAATTTACTAGCAAAGCCAAGAGTTACAGATCTAGCAAAAATCAGCATAGCTTACATGGGGTGGTGCATTTGGTCAGAAATAAATAGTAGAATTTTCTCTCAATCATCAATAGAAAAACGGTTACTATGTGAAAAGTTAAATAGAAACACTAGAATACTCATGGAAATATCTCATTAAAGACAACATAACTGAAAGGGAGAAATAAATATTGGAGTTCTAGGAAATAACCAGTTCTGGAGATTTTACCTCACCAGACCAGATCCCACCATGACCATAACTGCGTACCATCTACAAACACACACTCTTGTAGGGGTGAAAATCATTTCGACATTACAGTGGATTCGATTACACATAAGATATAATTTGGAGTTAGGTCGAGTGCAAGTGTTAGTTTCTGTAAAATTTGCCATTAACTTTCAAAAAATAAGAAGGTGACATTTGTTAACGGATTTTGCCTTTACCCTAAACATAAGAACTAAGAAGGTGTTATTTCCCATAGGGGTGAGCAAAATTCAGTTAAAACTGAATTAACCAACTACCGGTTTATTTCGAACGGTTCGATTTTGAAAAAATGATTTTAATTCGGTTTGTAAAATAATTATTTTTGGTGGTTTAATCGAATTAACCAAATTTTTATTGTATTATCAATTTTACGACATCATAGCACTTTAGATAATTGGTTTAATGATAAAATACAAAGCTACCTATTAAAAATAGGTCAAATTTTATCTATTTTATAATTAGTATAACCACATAACGGTGAGAACCGACCATTAAATTAGATAATTTCATTAAAAATTAATTAATTTAATTTTTCATCAATTTTATTTAAATATCAAGTAATAATATATTGAAAAAAAAGTCTAAAATTAAAGAGATTTAAATAGACATCCACGGAGAAAACAAAACAGATAGCATTGGAAAGATTAAAGGAGACAAGTTCCTTGATTTTTTGGATTTCATACAATTTAGTTTTGCAAGTCTACGGTAGACAAACCTTCTTAACACTTGGTTTGATAAACATAAAAAATACTAAATGAATTCTCTCCAAACATAAATTTTTGTTTTCCATTGAAGGAATCAACCATTTGAGTACTAACATATCTTTCTAGTTTGGTTAAATCGATTACCAAATGAATTAACCGAAATTAATTCGGTTTCGTTCAATTATGAATTTTTTCGGTTCCAATTCAGTTTGAATTTTTTTATCTCAAAACCGACCGAATGTTTACTCCTAATTTCACGTCCGTGTAGATTGGAATTTCAGTGGCCCAATATGTATAAATTATATCATTAGTTTTCCATATAATATGTGGACTTAGTATGACTATGTTTGTAAAGATGAAATGGTCCTCTATAGCAAGGACCTAATCATGTAGTTTTGGAATTTCGGTTCCATTTCAGAAATTCTCTTTTAAATTTGGTGTGGTATTGTGTTAATTAAAATACCTTTTTATATAAATAATTTAAAATTTATTCAAATTAAACTAAAATAAACTTTGTATAAATTTTAGGCAAAACATTTTATAATAATAACTTAATGCTTAATGCAAATTATTATACATTAGTTAATCTACAACCGTTTTTATTTTCAGTCCATAATTCCTGAATAAAAGGAATTCCGACCTACCGGCCAGAATCGTGAACAATGCTATATGTTTATATACACACATACACATACATATACATATGCGTGTGTGTAAGTGTGCATGTGTATATTCAAAAAGTCAAAGTTCTTATGAATGTCATTAAATATTGCTGAAATGTAGTTCTCAAAATTCATAAAACAACGGTCAAACTCATCGTAATCTGGATTGAAGCGAAGAAGATACGACATTTGTGAGTTTTGAAATGCGCATATGTTTTTTCTCTAGGTCATTATGATCGTAACCCGAGCTATGTTGGATTGGTACCCTAGTCGACTATAAGTACACCTTATTTTGACCCCGGGCAAGCCACGAGAAAGCTGCATCTCCGCTGATCCAACTTATTGATCAGACCAAACTAACATAAACTAATCCATAAAGTTAGTCAGAGAACTTCCCTAATCAAAACACTTAGCAAAATATTTTTCTAAATGTAAATATGTCTGACTCAATGGATGTTTAGGGCTAGACTACATCTAACCTGATCCATGACTCTGGTCAGTAGGATAGTCCTAGAGCATTTTTCGGGTAAATCTTTGGCAGACACGAAGCTTTCTTTGGGTATAGCTAAGATCGACTCAAACTCGGCTAATTTTAATCGATTCAACCAGTGATTCTCTAATGCTATTTCGATTTTCTCAAAATTCCAGTTTCTTTTTGCACACTTGTATTAGTTCCTTGCATATTCATCAACCTATACTTCTTTCAATACTTAGCCAAAATTCTAACTGTCTTCTATGCTAGTGTTTTTCCAAACGTCTCGTGCATAATTCTCAAACCCTAACATTGAATCTCTATTTGTAAATTTGCATTGCTCCATCTCTTGAAAATGTTTTTAAAACACCGAACAATCATTCAGGAAACATACATACACACACAGATGTATATGTGTTTTTGTGTGTGTATATCCAATATTATATACTTATATCAACTAATTATCTTGGTTTAAGGGGTAAATCAATTTGAAACAATAATAAATAAATAAATCTACATCATTTCATCTAATTCTGAATTATAAAGATAGCATATAATTACCAATTAATTCAATGATCATTCCGATTAATTCCTAGATTATAGACATTGGCTAATGTTAGACTCGTTATAAATATGTTTTCTTTTCCTAAAATATAATTTTTAATAACACAACTCATACACACGCACATACACACACATATGTATGTATGTGTGTGTGTGTAAACATAACTCAAAATAGGAATGGAATTGAAAACATGAAATTGAAAGGTAGTTACCAACATCATGATTACCATGTTAAAGACTGTCTGCACGATCCCTGATAAAGAAATAATAGTCTTTGAAGTCGCTGCATTTCTCATAGAGATCCACCACTAATTGGTAGCCGTTGCTAACTTCAAAAAACAGGAAGGAGGAATCTTTGCCTCGATGCTTAATGTAATCACAAATCCTGTGACATAGGCTTCCTATCGAATCATCTTAGAAATAACATAAAAAGCATAAAAGGATGGAAATTGTTAACACCAAAAGTTGGCACAAACACCCACTAGACTGAATCTAGGGAAATAAAGTGACAATTAAACTTAAAGCAGAAGGAAAACAAGTAGAAAACAAGAAGACACAAATTTATAGTGGTTCAACATTGATTGCCTACATCCACTTTGAATGAATTGCTTTATTAATCACTTGGAATTCTAAGTATATGGGGATCGAATCAGAATAGATCCTTGATTACAATGGAGTAGAAGTAAAACAGCAGCATAAAAGATCCCTAAAATAAACAATGAACTCTATATTTATAGGGGTAGATGACCGAATATCTTCTTGAAATTTCATCGATGGGATCTCAAGATGTAGACGAGATCACCCAAAAAATTTCACGGCCCAATTTCCATATATAGGGGATCAATCTAAATGGATACGTAGCATCACACGATCGCTATGGTGGGTCCTCCTCCATGCTAGCTTCTTAGTTCCAAAATTGTTGCATAGTTGCCTTCATGGTTTTAGAGATATTGATTGATTCTCGTCGAGTTGAATTGCTGGTTTAAGTTGTTCGTAGCCAAAGTGTACGATTTAATGGCCTACCTAGAGGAATGGATAAGTATCAATCTCATTCTTAGGGAAGGCACTAATCCATACTTAGAATATACCGAAGAGTCTCTCTTGATCTTGCATGATCGTTGCTTCATATCATTGTCCGTGCTTGATCTCTAGACTCCATGATCATCCCTATGGGCTACTTGTCTTGTCTATCATCTAGTCTAACTTGTACAATAGTTTGGATATAACCGGGTCAAAAGTCTGGATAACACTTGCCTACCAAAGTACATCTTGTTTCAAACATGATGTCTTTTGAATCGAGGCAAGTTAGAGTCACTGAAAAGGATTCCATTTAGCTTCCTGAACAAGCGTTGTCCTTCTATCGAGTTGACTTTCCAAAGAGTTGTATCTCTCTCTGTTTGTTATGATGCTTGGTCGGTATTATTTAGTATAAATCTTGAGTGTAATACTCAGTCTTATCTATGCTCGATTCCATTGAGCTTGTCGATCAAGTTATTAGGTTTCGGTCACCTAAATTGGTCTTTTGTCTCAGGAGTTCTCAGGTAGTAGTTCAATTTCCGTCGATTCAAAAAAACAAACGTCAAGTGTGCACACGGGCTCGTATGTTCATGCACACAATACTGTCATTGACTCCCAAATGCTCTCACATGCTCAAGGGTCATTGCCAATTTCATGTAGTTCAAATACAATTACATTGCTATTATTATTATATATTTTTATTAGTAAGGGATTGGTATAAGTCCCTAGATGAGAGATCAAATCTGATCCCTCTACCTATGTGGAATTAGCCAGTTCGTGGCTATGTATTGATATGAACGTATCGTTCCCCTTTTGTCTGTAAACACTACTGCATTGGGCTTTTGAGAGCGGGCCGCTATCATCTTGAACTAACACTTAGTTTCACCATCTCCACTTTACTTCATTCATTTTACAGCCGAACCAATCCCATCTTCTTTTCTAGTGTCCGCCGTTAGTGAACTTAGGCTCGAGCAATTCAAAAATCTCCTTAACATTTCATCGATAGCTCGATTATCACCCTACTCTACACCTCGCATCTCCTCATATTTCACCAAATCCTAACTAACTCCACTGATTTTACACTAAATTGTATGCATTCGAACCCTTGATTTGTTTCAAAGTCGAGTTCCTTTCCTTCGATCAAGCCTTGTTTCCATATATAGGTGGGTCTACAATTTAGTTTGTATGCGATTTGGTAATGTGTCGATATGATTAGGATTATTCATGTGGGTGGATGTGGTGTATGAATTTGGTAATGATTTGGAGGAGATGAAGTGGAGTGGTTGAAACTGCTGGGTTCGATTGTGGCATTGGATCGGTTAGGATGCGAAGTATGGGTTCGACTATTGTATTGGATATGAAATGAAGTGTCAAAGTCTAGGGAATCTATTCATGGGTTGGCATAGAGCATTTCGTTCAATTGGGATCGGTGGTGATATAGTGGAGATGAGATGGTTTTGTGATGAAGGAGGGATCAGTTGGTATGGGGATCAGTTCAGCCGTGTTGGAGTTCGAAATTGACTAAGTTAATGGCGCCTATGCTAGGGATCATTCGCGATCCCTTGCCTATGGAGGACTTAGGCATTTTTAGCTTGGAACACTAGAACCCAAACACATGCATGAATGAACCCGAACCCGAACCTTTGGAGCATGAGCATGTAGAACCAACTTGGACATGAACACTTACATATTTGAAGTTAGACTTGAACTTAAATACTTGGACCTTGAACATATTTAGATGCTCATATGTACACGAATGCAAATACCGGACTTCAACATGCCAATAACTAATCCTTGAGCTTATATAAAATCCATAACCATAGATGTGAAAACTAGTTGGAACGGTCAGCGATGACGGTCACTCCGATTGAATCTCAGAGTCTCGTCATAGCTGTCATTTTAATTTTGAATTTTTTATCATTGCAATACACAACACTACACTAGTTTACACTTTACATGAGGGAACATGTTCTATTTTCCTATCAACAACTGTCTACTAAGTTTGATAGCTATGGGTTCCAAATGCTTGGAGTGTTTTGCTGCTATGGCTACTGAACAGACTGATTCACACGGCGATTTTGATGCTAAGTCAAGCTCCAAAAAAATATCTACTTGGCAAACTTCGAGCAATCAATCAGAACAACCTAAAAGTTCTCACCATGTGCCTGAAATTCCTGTGAATCTAGAAGCAGAGGATGAACAGGCTCCTGACACTTTAGAAGATGCTATATTTTTAGAAGATCCGAAAGACTTTGTGGCTTCAAGAGTCGATGAGGCTTCTCTCCATAGACTTTGCATCGAACTGGGATCCCGTATGAGGATGTACGAGTCCCATCTCGTAATGATAGAGCTCACTCACCTTCGGAAGGATATACTGCCTGTAACGGGTACATGTGCTGGGCAGGATGCGTCCCGCCTTTTAATCCATTCTTCGAAATATGCTTCATTATTTGAGACTTGTTCCAATCTAGTTGCATCCAAAAAGCTATGCATTCTTGCATTGCACTTATATGATAATTCTCAAGTTTTTATATCATGAACCGACTCCGGAGGATATTAGATTCACTTTCAATTTCACGCAATGAAAGGGTAGCCTCTCATATACTTTTCTGGAGTCAATCAGTAATTTCTAGGTCATAACTGGCGCTTGGAACAAGCTAAGTGCTTTTAAGAATGAATGGTTTTCTTGCGCTGCCTACCTGGTTTCACAGGATGATGGCTAGAAGGACGTAAATGTCGTCTCAAACTTATTATCTGGTGCTTTTATCTAAGTCATACCTTGAACTAAGTAGTTCTTTAAATCTTGTAGGTAGCTACCCATGTCCCAACTGTTACAAGTATTCAGAGGCAGTCTCCAAGCTTAGGAATACATTGCTGAAAGATAGAGATGTTAGATCCCTTATTACTGATAAGCATCCTTTACCTTCGGATTTTTAGAAGAGAGTTATAGCACCGGTTAATAAGGAATGCTGATGAGGATGTGAGAGGAAGAAGAGGTGCTGCTCGATAGGGATGTAGCAAAGTTAATCCGATCTTGCCCCCAATCGAGGAGGCTTAAGATGATTTTGAAGAAGGCGACATCAGGGGCGATGCTAACAAGACTGGCCATGACGATGCAAGTTCAAACCATGATCTTGTTGTCAGCTCCTCCCAAGACACATAGCTCCCCGCCTCAAAGAAGAGAAAGAAAGTGGCTCGTTTACAAGCTTCACAAAGGGCAAGTCGCCAAGCAACCCAAGCCAACCACCACTATCACAACTCAATCTACATCTTTGCCTCTAAAAAGTTTATACGAGGATTGTTGAACATCCCGATACTAGAGGACATCAGGAGTTTATATTTTGCTAACATGAGTCTCGGAGGGTCGGATTCTCTTATCTAACTTGGTGCTGGCATTCCTCCCACTAGCATGAGAGAGATCGCTCCGACTAGCAAAGATCCAATACCTGGTCCGTCGAGGGGACACTAGGACACTCACGGTCGCGTGCACTACACCACATGACACCTATCCATCTTTAATTCTAATGATGTTGATACATCTTAATTTTATTTGTAGGTTCCATAGGTTGCACTCGCAACTACAATTACCTGAAAAAGTCATCATACTCTCTGCCGTGTTTTTTCAGGTCCAGTCACGATCCGGACTCTGGTTGACCATTTGGATAGGAAAGAGAAGGCCACGACAGAAGGGAGCACCCGGACAGAAGTCTTCAATCCAAGGACTTGTCATCCAGACACAAGTCAAAGTCTCCGTCTTCTCATCATAAGGGTGCCGATCCCCCACCCCACTGTCTATAGTAGTAGCAAGTCATTACCTCGTGTCCCTACTTCGGCTACACCACTCGAGCTACATTCAGGCTCCTTCGTCATTTGGCGATCTTTTGCACATCATATTAGTGCATGGAGTCTTGATTCATCTTCTCGTAGGCATGGCAAACAGTCCCTCTTAGCTCCAACTACTCTCGATGCCATTGGTATAAATGATGGCTGAGCTCAAGGCCACATTTCCTAAGTTATGTTTTGATGAGTTCAAATTTGTTCTTACTTTGCATCTGATTCCTCTAGAGGCCAAGGACACTGTGCTCTCTTATGTCAATTATGTCTACATCCAGCATGGTATAATTCAACATATAGCTGAGAGGATTTTTGAAGTGTCGATGGAAAGAAAGTATGATATCGATCGCTTAACTCTAAAAGCTATTCATGATAAAGACATCATCAAACACTTGGATGAGGAAATCAAGGAGTTGAACTTGAAGCTGGCTGATGCTGAGAAGAGAGCTAGTGGGTCTTCTAAAGTAGTTGAGTGTTTGATTAAACTACATCAAACAGAAATGGACGATGTTGTTTATTGCAGTGGCACTTTAGCACTTGAAAAGGATGTTCTACAAAAGGAGATGGACACCTTGAAAAAAGACAACGATTCCTTGGCTCTTCGCATTCAACAGCTTGAAAGGGGAAAATAAGAGAAGCTTGAGGCTCAATTAGAGTCTCAAGGAAATTGCGAGGAAACCATCGAGGCTCACCTGACTAAGATAGAGGTCAATAAATAACTCAAGCAAATAGAGCCCTCAACTAAGAAGCTAGGGAGGGGCAGAGATAAAAGACAATTTTGATCCTCTATTGATATACTACAATGCAAATATCCTTATAAACTGCAACCTTCGCTTCCTTAGAGAGGGATATCCCGAGTTGCTAGTCGAAGCTTGGGATTACATTGTAGACTTTCAGAAGAAGTCATTTGATAGCACTGAGGTTGATGAGGAGCAACTTATGCGAGAAATTTTATGCGATGAAGAGCCAAATGATCTCAAGGCTGCTTGGCTCAATTTACTTTGTAATTCGACAACAATCGAGAAGGGGAAAGATAGTGGTGAAGCCTCCAAGTCTGGCTCTCAAGACCCTTTCAAAAGTCAGGAAACTAGTGCCTCAACTTCTCACGCCCTTGAAAAGGAGATAGGATATGATCCAGATCACCATGAAATCTCAAGTCTTTTGTGCTATCACTGATTCTTGAAAGAGGCACTTTAGCTTCGACCGAAGGCCAATCTTACAAAGGTATATCTCTCACCTCCCCGACATTCGAGAATGTTTACATCTTGTACACGAAAGTCAAGGGCTTTCTCGCTGAATCTTGCGAAATTGCAGGTCTGTTTGCATCTACACATGTTCCTGGTGGTGAAGGCATCCTAAGACAGCAAGCACTGTTCACAGACTCTATAGCAATTGCCACATCACACACGGTCCCAACCGTCCAACCCACTAAGACTCTCGACCCGGATGCTGAAGTCATAGAAGCTTTGAATGGAGAAAAGACTAATGATCAATAGGTCCAGGATGAAACAGATGATGTCATAGTGACTCAAGCCTTTAAGCATATGGAAAAACACAACTTGAAGGAGCACATAGAGAAGGAAGAGCTAGACAAGAAAGTCAAGAGGGAGCGTGCCAAAAGTAGATGTCATTCCACTCCAAATCATATTACCTAGCAGCATCGTCCATGAAAAATCGACCCTTCCGTATCCCAGAGTGAGACTGCTTCTATTTCTATCTCTAAAAGCATTTCACCTAAGGGTGGAAATGGTGGAGGAAGATTGAAGTGGAGACGCAAGGGTGAGAGCACAAGTGAGTCTACCCTAAAGAAGCCCAAGAAGGATAAGAAATAGCTATCGACTTGGCTTGCGTCATGTATAGCTAGGTAGATGGTTACTTTTTGTTGGCCAGGATTGTGTGGATACGGACCCGCTTTTGGTTTCCAGCCTTAGAAGTAAATCTGTACCTAGCTTTCCAAGCTTTTTGCTTATGAATAAAAACTTCTTTCGTTTTGGTTTATTTTTTATGTGAATTCATTTAAGTGTTCAAACTATTATGTTTTTCATTCAATGTACTTCTAATTTGTCTCTCGTTGTTTAAGTTGCCATGTCATTCAGTCTCTCGTTACTTCGGGTGTCGATCCGATAAATATATCTCAAGGCTTCTTCTCTGTCATGGCCTTAAGTTGCATTAAATACTTGGCATAAGCCATGGCATTATGTTGTTGTGTTCAGTGGTTAAGTAATTATACTCCTGCCACTAATCTCGGGTTGGTGGAGTTAATCTATGGACGGTCGCATTCCATCCATTACAAATTTATGCTCCACCTGTCGGGTTCAGGTCAGAGTCGACAAGCTAGTGGTCGAATCACACTCATTCATTTGTTTATACTCTTTTCTGCACTCTGGGGATTAGAGTTAGTCGATGTGCGATTAGTCATACCCGATTAATGTTTTTACTCCAGCCTACACTCCCGGGGCTGGAGTTATTGTGATAAATGGTTGAATCACATTTTTCTCAATTAATTCCTTTGCTCCCAAGTAAAGGGACAAAGTTAAAGAGTGGTTAGTTGTACCATGCCCACTTCTACTTTATATTTCTCCTACCTAATCTTGGGTTGGAAATTAGCTAATGGATGGCCGGGTCACATTCGCTTTATGTTTATACTCAGTCAGTTGGATTGTAGGTGAGAATCAATGGATGAACGATCGAATCACGTTTATTTTTGGTTAATTCGATTATGGACATGAGAACTTGGTTAACGTCAATACCCAAGTACTCGTTGATTTATATTTAGGCAAATGTAGATGTAAGTTGGTCACATATCAGAACCGTCATACTATGCATAAGCTTTTCACAAATATGGAAAATACTTCAAGTTCTAATGCCAACTGAAAGAGAAAGCAACAAAGTCTGTCTTATTACTTGGCTTCAAACTGAAATGAAAAGAAAATTCTAAATGGAATCTAAATGAATGAAGCAAAATCAAATGAAATTGCATCATAAATGTTCACTATTCCACCTCTAGGGAGTGTAATGCCATTGACAGTCGTTAGCTTCAAAGTTTCATCTGTAAGCTTCTGATTGATGACATACGGTCCTTCCCATCTTCGGACCTATGTTGGTAGGGCTAGGAAAAACGCATTTCAGAACAAGATTGGCAATTTCGAAGGATCTACCTTGGACTTTAACATTATAGTACCGGGCGACTCGGTGTCCATATGTAGCTGCCCTCAAGTCAGCTTCTTCGCATTTCCAATCCACCATATCTAGAGATTCCAAAAGGAATCTTTATTTGTTCTAGGGTCATAGTAAGTCACTCGATGAGAAGGGACCTCATGTTCTATATGAATCACAGCTTTAGAGCCATAGGCAAGGGCAAATAGCATATGGCTAGTCGTGGACTTATGGGTGGTTCTGTACACCTATAGTGCTAATAGGAGTTCATCAACCCACTTTCCTCTAGCCTTTTCGGAATGCTTCCTTTGAATGGAATTTATGATTTTATTAAAATCTTTGACCTTTCCATTTTCTCGAGGGTGAGCAACTATTGCAAATCTTTTCTTAATACGATGCCATGGGCAAAAGTCTTGAATTAAACACTCTTGAACTGGGCCCTGTTGTCAGTTAAGATTGTTCAAGAAAGACCAAAATGACAGATAATGTTTCGAACAACAAAGTTGATTACTATCTTCATAGTGATCACGACCAAAGGTTGAGCTTCGGCCTATTTAGTAAAGTAATGGACTGCTACGATGGAGTACTTCGTGCCACCTTTCGAAATCGACGAGGAGCCAATGAGTCAATACCCCAAGTAGCGAGCGGTCATGGATTGACCGTTTGATTAATCTCTGTCGGTGGGGCTCTCATAATCTTTGCGAATGCCTGGCAGTTGTCATATCGTCTATCATAATCACATGCATCTCGATTGACAGTTGGCCAGTAATAACCATAGCAAAGTAAATTCTTCACTAAGATTTTCCCCCGATGTGATTGCCACATTCTCCTTCATGGATTTATCCTAATACTCGCCTGATATCATCATTGACAATACATCGAAGCGGGGGCAGAAAAACAATTTATGTACACGACTCCTTTCTTAAGGATGTATCGTAAAGCTTTACAAAGGACATGTCATTTTTTGTTTCTCCATGTAGGAAGGATTCCCATTGCAAATAATCTTTTATTGGAGTCTTCCATGACTCTGTCTCGAGCTCCATCTCCATGATCAAATAAATCTCCATCTAGTCAATGCTCAGAGCATTAAGTACTACAACGAGGACCAGATTCATTTGCTGTGCATTCTCGGAACTAGCCAGTTTGGCCAGTGAGTCGGCTTTCTCATTAAGTTCTCTAGGGATGTGTGTGATAGTGTAATGTTTAAGATTGATTAATATCTCTTGGACCCGGTTGTGGTAAGGAGCAAGTCGTGCTCCCTTGGCCTGATATTCTTCTCTGACTTAGCGCACGACTTGTAGGGAATCATAGGAAATTTGCAAAACCTGTACTCCCAACTCCTTAGCAAGTTTGAGCCCGACGATCAGGGCCTCATATTCAGCTTCGTTATTTGTTGCAGGGAAGTCGAGTTTAAGGGTATAGTATATCGAGCGTTCCTAAGTAGTGGGTAGTAAGACTCCGATGTCAAAGTATCACTCGCTAGATGCTTCATCCATGTACATTTTCATGGCAGGTTTTTACTGCTCTTAGGAGAGTCATCATGTGCAGTGAATTCTACTATGAAGTCAGCCAACATTGATTCCTGAATGGCTCTCCATGGGAGATAAGTGATATCGAACTGGCTCAATTCGACTTTCCATTTTAGTAACCTTCCAAACATCTCAATCGTTGTAGGACCTATCATAATGGCTGGTCAGTGGAGTCATTGATGGGGTGAGCCTGAAAATAAGGGCGGAGCTTCCTTGATGCAATCAACAAGTAGTATGCTAGCTTCTCTAATTTTGGATAATTTCTTTTAATGCCTATAAATTACTTGCTAACATAGTATACTGGCCTTTGCATTCGATTCACTTCGCATAGCAGCGCAGCACTTATGGCATGTACCGACACTGCTAAATAGATGTACAACTCTTCATGATCCAATGGCTTGGATAAGATAGAGGTGTCTCTCTAAATGGTGTATCATAGCCTAAAACACATCGACACAATCCTGCGTCCATGCAAAGTTCCTCTTCCCCTTCTGATCAAGTCGAAGAAGGGAATGCACTAATCAGTGGCTCTAAAGATGAACCGACTCAGGGCAGCGACCTTCCTATTTAGGCTTTGCACCTGCTTAATCATCTTTGTTGTTTGGATAACTCTTATCAGTCGAATCTTCTAGGTATTGGCCTCAGTTCCATGAGAGTTAATGATGAAACCCAAGAACTTCCATGACACAAAGCCGGAAGAGCATTTTAAGGGGTTGAGTTTCATTCCATATGTTTGGAGAACACTAAACATTTCCGTCAAATCATCGATGTGGTCGCTCAATTGTCTTGACTTCATAATCATATCATCTAAATATACTTCCATTGATTGTTCGATCTGACTGCTAAGCATCCAGTTGACCAGTCTTTGATAAGTAGCTCCAACGTTCTTTAGTCCAAAGGCATCACAATGTCGCAATATAGCCCCAGATCGGTAATGAAGCTAGTATGTTCCTGGTCTGGACGTGCATTGGGATCTGGTTGTATCTAGAGTATGCATCCATAAATGAAAGGAGTTCATGTCCAATAGTCAAGTGTACTAGCTGGTCGATCCTTAAAGTGGAAATCTATCTTTCGAGCATGCTTTGTTCAAGCCTGAATACTCAATGCACGTCCTTTACTTTCCATTATCCTTTCTCACAAGTATAGGATTAGATACCCATTTCGGATAGAGGGCATCATGGATAAACCCATTATTCTTGAATTTATCAACCTCCTCCTTAAGCACAATAAATCTTTTTGGATCCATGTTATGTGGTTTTTGTTTCACTTGGACATGCCTTGAGTCGATATTCAATGCATGGCTCATAATGATCGACGAGATCCCACACATGTCAAAATGGGTCCAAACGAATACATTAAGATCCGCTCAAAGAAAGCCAGCTAATTCCTTCATCATCGTTGCACCGGGCTACGATCTGATCTTCAAGGCTGATGTTGGGTCATCATGGCTGACCGTGATGTCGATCATCAGCTCAACGTGTGCAGCCTTGGGTTCTTTGGGTTCCTCTTCCCCATCTCTTGGATCTATGTCGTTATGGAATCGATTGTGGTGCCTGAGCCAAGGCTCGGATGCAGATGGCTAAGCTTTGTTAGTTTTGATGCAGAGAGGAGTCTCTACATCCTTTCCCTTTTCCTTTCACTAAGCATCACTCAACTTAGCAACATAGAAGGCACGACCAGCCGCCTGATCTCCATGAATAATTCCCATCCCGCTCTTTTTCGGGAATTTAAGTGCTAAGTACAAAGGGGCAATAGTTGCATTGAATTCACCAAGGGTCAGTTGGCCCAAGAAAACATTGTACGAAGAGTTCACATCCATCACAACAAACGGCAACAACCGCACTCTCCGACGGTTATCATTTCCCAACACTACCGGTAGCTTGACGTAGCCTACCGCTTTAGTAGTAATACCGTTGAAGCCATGAATACGGGCTTTAAATGGCTTTAAATCTTTGTCCTCCAGTAACATCTGGTCGTGGGCGTTCTTAAAAAGGACATTAACTGAACTTTTGCAGTCAATCAGAATCATTGTTATCCAGGCGGGGCCGATCATGGCTGAGATCACCATTGGGTCTATTTGTAGGGACCTTCACCCTATCTGCATCTCTACTTCGAAACATGATATCGTAAATCATAGTTCTCTACTGCTTTGCTGGAGCACCGTCCTATGTGTTCGAGCAGCATTCAATATTAACATGTCTAATAACGTTCACATAATGCTCTATTTCATTCCAGTTTTTATCGGTCGACTGTGGTCCTCCAACAATGGTGTTAATAACTAATCTTCCTCCCATCCATCTAGATTCCTCAGTGCTAGACAAAGCTTGCCCTCTGTTGGGGTTGGATGTCCCATGCCCATCATCCTATTTGGCTTTAACAAACTGTTGTAACTTTCTTCCTCGAATCACCTTTTCAATGACATCGTAAAGGTGAGGGAACACGTTTGTAGTGTGACCGTAACATTCATGGAATCTACAGTACTTCTTGTCTGTCTCTGCTTCTTTGTCGGTTCCTTCAGAGGTGGTTTTCTGTACTGCATAGTGTTATAAGTCAATATATAAATGGTCTCTAATGACGTATTCAACAGCTTATATGTGTCAAACATCGAGATCATCGGCTTCCCTCTCCCAAAATCCTACCTTCGATCGTGGTTTATATTACTGCCCCTCTTTTGCACGTTTGCCTTGTTCGGAACATTAACTTCGACCTTCTCAGAACTCCATCCTGATTGCTTCACTGTCACATTACTTGTACTCCATCGACACTCGAGCCTACAATATATCATTTGCTTATCCACTTTGCCTCCTCCTTCGTCATGTACTGAGCTGCTTTTGCAAAGAAACGCTCTAACATAGAAGGAGGCTTGCCTAACCAATTGCCAAAATCAGAATCAGGGTCGACTCTCCTAGTCGATGCCATTAATATTGCATCATCATTTGGATTAATGACTTGTGTAATAGCTGTATTAAACCTTTTCAGGTAATCTTTCAACGACTTCCTCGATCCCTGGATCGTGTTAGAGAGGAACATGACGTCTTTGGGGCGAGTCGAGTGCATACAGAACTACTCCATAAACTTCCTTACCAACTCATCAAATGAAGAAATTGACCATGGTGGTAGTTTGGTGAACCATATGTTGCCTTGGCTCAACATGCTCTTGATGTTCCTCCTGAGCAACAGTCCTATCATTGTCTCTCAGTTGAGGTTTATTCATATTTGCCTATGCTCCGGTGCTTTGATCGGCCATCGTGCATCCAGTTCCTCCACCAGCTTGATGGATCCCCCTAGATTGGAGGGTTCGGTGCCGATCCCCTTGGAGGTTTCGGTAATGATTCGTGCAGTATAGCGGTAGTCAATGGCATAGTTCCCTCTCGTGGTTCCAACTTCATATGCATCCGTCTTGCACTATCTGCTCTTATGATAGTCATTAGATGAAGAGGAGTTCTTTGACCCAGAGTATGGACAGGGCTCCCTCCTTGCCTTGCCATGTTGGTCTTTCAACTGGTTCACAAGGTCAATATTGGCCGTGAGATTGAACTGCTAATGGCTATCAAGCAGTTCCTTTATAAGGCCTTCATAGTTGGCTTTGGTGTTGTAATTAGGAGGATTTAAGGCATCAGCAGTCGTCGGTTGTACATTCTGGTCAATCTACTGAATGTTGGTATCTTCATTATCTTTAATAGTATGGCAAGTAATAGACTTTACTTTGGCTATGGATAATAGCTTTCTTTTAGATCTTCTTCAATTTTGAATTAAAACTGAAACTTGTTGGCAGAAATCTGATCTAACTAACAGATATGACACTAGTAGATGATGAGATCCAATCAAGATGAGAATTCATTCTTAGTGAAAGCACCAAAATGTTTGCTTCGAAAGTTGGCACAAACACCCACCGGGTTGAATGTAGAGAAACAAAGTGAAGATTAAACTTAAAGTAAAAGGAAAAAAAGAAAAAACAAGACGACATGAATTTATAGTGGTTCGTCGTTGATTGCATAGGTCCACTTTGATTGAATTGATTTATTAATCACTTAGAATTGTAAGTTCAAGGGAATCGGATTGGAATAGATCCTTGATTCCAGTGGAGTATAAGTAAAACAACAGTGTAAAAGATCCTTAAAATGCATAATGAACTCTGTATTTATAGGGGTAGATGACTAACAATCTTCCTGAAATTTTAGTGATGGGATCTAAAGACGTAGACGAGGTCACCCAAAAAATTTCACAGCCCTATTCCCAAGTATAGGGGTTCGACCCCGCTCGGTCCAAAGGGATACGTAGCATCATGTGATCGCTTTGGTTGGTCCCCCTTCATGCTAGCTTCTCGTTTCCAAAACTGTTTGCATAGTTTTTTCATGCTTTTAGAGATATCGATCGATTCCCGTCGAGTTGAATTGCTGGTTTAAGTTGTACATAGCCAAAGTATATGATCGGATCCCCAACCCAAGGGAATGGATAGGTACTGATCCTCTACCTATGGGAGGCACTAATACATACTTAGAATATTCCAAAGATTCTCTCTTAATCTCGGTTGATCGCTGCTTCATACCATTGTCCATGCTTGGTCTTAAGACTTCGTGATCCCTTTAGGCTACTTGCCTTGTCTATCATCGAGTCTAACTTGTCCAATAGCCTGGATATAGCCGGGTCAAAAGGACATATAACAGAATTGGAATTGGTTTGCATATGAAATGGTGACACCATAAGTGATACACAATGCAAACAAGAAATGGACAAAGAGGGACAATTGAACCAGTTAGCCAATGGAAACGTACATGCCATATAGCCGTAAGTGGTCCATCTGCCCATTCCCACGACTTTGCAAGTCTAACTTTACGTTTTGTAATACCATGCATTTTGGGATAAGCCCTGGAGTTCCGAGAGCAAGAATTGAGTAGGTAAAGAATTTGTAGGATTTATAAGTGCAAAGAAATCATCATGATTAACCCTGCTACTTAATGGAACCGAGTCAATTAGGAGCATGTGAAATAGGTTGATTTCAAAATAGATTCCTATTTTTTGATCTATCGGGCCTATGATGTCCAAAGATTATTAAATCAAATCTACTAAAGTTTTAATATGAAATATTATTATATTAATTTGATTAAAAGAAAGTTTAAATTTAATTTAAATTCAAACATATAACAATGAATGTATCAAATGTATTCGTATGTGTAAAGTGTAAATGCAACATCTAGGAAGCGTATATAGTTAATATGCACGTATATAAGTATTGTAATTCACACCGCATTGGACAAGTTCGTGCTTTATATATGTCTTTTTTGTCCGTACTATTGTTTTAAAAATAGGTAAATAATGGTAATATATTGATATACAAAGTTTACTTACACTTATACATTATGTGTTAAAAAGTATTTTACTAATACAAAAATGATAACTTATATTTATAATAAGACGATTAATGAATTAAAGTAGGCATTTACGAAGAAGGAAAGGTGGACGACTTTCCACCCTTCTTTCCACATTCATTTAATGTCATTTCAAATTAGCAAACAAACTCTTAAATATATATAAAATTTATTTTAACCATTCTCATATTTGAAACCTATACTTAAGAGGCATGGATTAAGTTTTAACCTAGAAAGGATTTTAAAGTTAAATTTGTGATTAACACAAAAGTATATTTTATAAATTTGAATTAAAACAACATGCACACACACACACACATATACGTATGTAATAAATTGCAAACTATGTTTTAAAATTAAAATAATATATGTATATGTAAAGTTTGTAATTTAACATATATGTTAGGATTTAAAATTAAATTAAAAGGCTAACATTAAATTAAAAGGCTAACATTAAATTAGGAAGGATTTAAAAGTTTGTGATATTTTACACAATCTACTTATGGTTTTTTTTATCTTTTTAAAAAACTTTCAAACAAAAGTATAGAATCAAAAGAATTAGATTCAAACAACAACTATATAAAACTTATATTTAGTTTCCAAACGATTTCAAATAGACAACAGATGTAATTTATTCAATTTAAAACAAAATTAAATCATATAAATTAATTTAAAATTAGGTTTCAAACAAATTGTTTTATTTGTTAAACGGTAATTTCTAAAATAAGAACAAAAAGGACAACTTAGGCTCATATAAATTCATGCTAAAATTTCTGATCTAAACTATATGAACAACTTGAACAACTAATTAAAGAAGATGTAATATGCTATAGCTCTAATGTTAAGAAAATATGCATGTAATCAAAAAGAAGCATAACGCAAAATGGATCCAAATTAAATTAACATTATGAACATATGTTACTAAAGGAGATGTGACAAATGGAGATTTAGTTCAAGTTAAATAGATAAGCTTATATTCTGATGTGGTACACAATTGATCTAAATATATAGACAAGATAAATATAAGAATAAATTAGACTAGAATTTTACCTTAAGATGTAGCCAAAAGAATGCACCTTGAACGACGAATAAAAAGTAACAAGATTCTTGAATTAACCTCCGGATTTCGCAAAGATCAGGAACTATCAACCATCTTTATTATTTAATTTTGATTTTGAATTTATTCTAAACCATAGAGGCCATGAATTTCGACCATGATAAGGAAGAGAGAGATGTGAAAGAAAAGTGAATGGTAGAAAAAGGAATGAATAATAAAGAATTTCTTTAAATGAAACATTAAAACCTTTGAATTCTCTCTTCTAAAACTTTCCCTATTTAATTAATAATCAAATTTCATCAAATCCTATCCCTTTTTTATTAGTGAAAATAAAGGACACGTCCTTATTTTATATTATTTTATAAATGATCTTACTCTAGATTTTACATTATTTTTGGCATTCTTCCTTCCGCTTTTTCAAAAGCCCAGTTTCTAAATCTACTCCTCTTCTTCGTAAATCAATGTCCCCACTCTTCGTAGTTTTTTTTCCTTGCTTTCCATTTGTTGAAGATTGACTTTTTTCATCGTTTCGATTCTTCCATCTTGTGCTTATCCAGATCTTATGCTTTTCTAGATCTCGTGCTCTTCTATGCTCAAGTTGTTTATTGATTGCAAAAGTTGTTCTGTGAATTTAATTTAATTTTCACATCTTTTCTTTTAATTTTCACTATTTTAATGGGTAGAAGGTTAGTTGTTTTCTTCTATATTTGGCATAGCATCATGTTGAATTGAATTTGGTTGTTTTTGTCGTTGTTGTAATTAGTTAGCTTAATTGTGCTATTGTTTTTATAGTTTAATTATGTTGTTGGTATTGTTTAATATGAAAAGTATAGGATTGTTAAGTGTTTGTCGGTGAATCTTTATGTAGGCCATTATTCATACAGAAAATATTTGCTAGGTAGATAGTTGCTAGCGAATAATTATCTAGCAAATATTTGACATGACAACATTTTCCATTTTTTTACTATTATTGTTCTTTTATCTTAATATTATATGTATTTTTTGCATGTCTGATCCTATTGATGTTCTTTTCATTTTACATTGGGTAATGATACTTATAGTAGGCCGCTTGGTTTGAGCGATTGTGTTAAGATTGAGAAATGATATTTGTGACTATTAACCTAAATTAATATTTGGTTCTATTGAATTGGTTTATAAAAGAGATTGTAGGAAAATAGTAATTGAAAAAAATTCTGATTTACATGGTATATTATTGCTTATTGCTCATACGCATGATGATATTTTACTTGTTTCAGTTATTTCTCAGCAGTGTAAAAGTATTTTGATTGATGTTGGTTCTTATAGTTCTTCATTTGTTGGTTCTCTAGTGGGGTGGTTCATCCACTTCTTCAACGGTCGGTTCTTCCGTTGTTTCTAGTTATATTTTGAAACAATTATTATAAAATGATTCTAGAAATCCGATGTTTACCGGTGTTGGTCAAAGATTCTAGTCGTATTGAAGAGTTTCGATTGTACTATATGATATATTGTATTAAAACGGGTATAAAGTAATGTTGTCAAGAATGATCGGAAGCGAGTTACAACTATTTGTTCACACGAAGGTTGTACATTTCACATTCATGCTCCTCATAAATATAAGCTTTCAGCTTTTTTTTGTTATTAAAACTATGCAACATATTCATTCTTCTGGAGCTGATATTATATGTTGGAATGGAGCCAACTCGTAAGGGAAGTAATTGGTGAATTTCAAAATTTATTACCATTTGAATCTTTATTAGCCCTATAAAGTCTAAATTATTTAGAACATTTATAAACTTATTTTAAATAAAATATTTCTTTATTTAAATTTATAAAATACTTTTGTTATTTTGGTTAATGTAATATTATATTATATATACGAGTATCATATACACATGAATATGCAGGTATGCATGTGTATAATATTAATCTGTGTAAGGTATAACATGTCCATGTATATATGTTGAATTGACATCGCAACGGGCACGTAAACTCATCCAACATACAAATATATTGTCCAAGTGTATATTTGCATATATCAACTTATATGAATGTTATAAATACTTATATGTATGTTTATATGTGTTAACTATATTTTACTTAAGTAATTTCATACACACACACACTTATAAACATATGTATGAAATTTTAACAATATATATATATATATATATATATATATCGTAAATATATAAGTATATTTAAATCATTTATCCATTATATTAAATTTAATTATTATTATTTCATAAAGCTGAAAATAATATATATCACATATGATTTTTTTAAACTTGTATATATATATATATATTTATTATTAATATGTATGCAAAAATAATATAATATATATATGTATATGAATATTTTAAAATATACAAAATATATATTTTAAATAAATGTATATACAAGGTCATGAGCATGGCTCAAATATTTATTTATTTTATTTTATTAAATTTTAAAATATATTTTGAAAACAAATATCCGATCGGATATTTGTTAAAGTTAATAAAAAAATTGACGAAACTTAATTTTGAATTTGTAGTAAAATTTTAATTGATGTTTTGTAATTTAAATATTTAAAACGTAATTTTATGATTTGAAATAAATTTAAAACCAATTTTTAATTATCGATTATTAAATAAATATTTTGAATATATAAAAAATGTTTTTAAATTTTTTCCTACCAAGAGCGTGCTAAGTAATTATTTAATTTTGTAAAATATAAATTTTTAATTAAATATTTATTTCAAATCATAATATTACTTATTTTTAAACGGTATTACTACTTATATACACACACATATATACAATTTCAAATCAAATCATAAAATTACTTATTTTCAAACCAATTTTTAAACGGTATTACTACTTATATACACACACATATATACAATTTTATATAATTATTTGATTTAAATAATAAACATATTTAAATTATTTTTATTTCTACCAAAATTCCTATACTTATGAAACTTTATATATAAAATTATATAACAATATTTTGTATAACTATAGTGCAATATTTAGATTTTAATATGTGTGTGTAAATGTTATATACTAAAATATTTAAAAAAAGATTGACTCGCGCTATCTTTAGGTATATAAGTGACTATATATATAAACTTATGTAAAAAAACAACTAATCTGACTGTGATAGTATATTTATATGTTGGAATCGTCGCTAACTGACAATAACACATGATATATAAATATTATCTAATTATATTAACTAATATTCAAATTTAGATTAGGAATATACCTTAAATCCAAAGGCTATAAGTACATCTTGAAATGATGAAATTTGCTCCTCAAACTTATTTTGAATCTAGTAGAGTGCTAGTCCCTAAATCGATGAACACCAACTATCGAATAGGGTTCATTTCAGCTTGATTTGACTTTGAAAATTGAGAAATAGAAGCATTAGATTTCTGCCAAAGATAGGTTAGGATGGATGCTTCAAAAATCCTCAGTTATGAGTAGGTTGAGATGCTTATATAGAGGAGGAATGAAAAGTGAAGTTGGGATCAAGATCCATGTTTCTCTCTTACTCTTTCTTTCCTCCTAGCCACTAAACCCAGGCCTATATAGACCATAATTTGGCCATCCCTATGCTCCATTATAACCAAACTGTTCAGCCCTCCATATGGGCTTCAAACCCATTCAAAGCCCAAACAAGTTATTTTGAATTAAATGCAATTTAATGCATATTGATATCGTAATTCGATTAATATGTTTATAACTATCATAAGTATATTTAAAAATATTTGTTCATCAAATCAAAATAATTTTAATTAATATTTCATAGATATTAATTAATTTGTAACAATTACAAATTATTTAAGTTGTTTGGTCAAAGGAGTGTTCATCATTTCAGTTATGTGACCCGTTAGTATAAACTTGCTCAGCTATTAATAACGAACTATTTCAATATTAACGTTCATACGTCACTCAGCTGGTTACCTAACATTTTGGCCTAATTTGTTCTTTATTTTGGATTTTAACGTGTTAAGCGTTACTTGATTGTGACAATATTTTACATCAATTCTCTTCCTTAAAACTATATCACTATAGACTTTGGAATTTGGTAATGGTCAAAATTCTATTATCGTCCATATTCAACTCTATAAAGTCTTTTGTTTAATAATAACAGTTTTTATTAAATGAACTACTCTAGCCAAAGATTTTAACTTTGAGTTGAATTGATTTAATAGTGATACTAACCCTATATAACCGAGGAGACGAATCCTCTCTTGAACAGTGTTTCACTTACAATACTTCCACTGGGCCCAAATATAGTCACTCGGTGGACGTCGTACCATGATTTAACTATAATCAAAGTGGATCTTTCATATTGACATTGAACAGTATTCTCAAGTCGAGAGAATGATGTAAATCTGTCACATCGATATTTTCTATTTGACCTTGGTTATATTAATCAACAGAAAAATAGGTCATTCCATATTTATCCAATAACTATTAATACATAACCTCTTGGTGCTTCTAGCAGTCATGAGTAATACACTGCCGAAGATTAAGAGAGCATTACATACTCTAGTACTAACGGATACATCAATATCTAGTCTTTATGTATTGTAACATCCCGCCTTTTTGCACACTTTAAACCGACACACGTGCCAATTCAAAGCATACGCAAGGGCGGATTGTTATGGGGTAAATAAGAAAACAGAGAAGAAATAAAAACAAAAACAGAATCTCACAGCGGAAGGATAAAATATAATAACAAATATACAGTTCATAAACAGTTTACAAAAGCTTGATCCTTCTTTTACAATAAATATCAGAGTTACACATACCAATACAAGCAATGCAGCGGAATAGAAAGAGTGTGGTGTAATACTATATATAACATAATACTTATTCTTCGTCTTCGTCCTCCAAAGCTAAAATCTGCTATCCTGAAATGCTCGGACTGACCCGAGCGAATTTGAATAGACAAAAACACCCGAGTCAGACTAGAATATCTTATGTGAGTTAAATAAACAGAATATAAATATGAGTACAGTAACTCAAGAGATGTTCGGGATTTACATCTCCTAAGGATCCGTTAAACTATTTACTATGTAGTATATTGCGCTATTATAATAGTGTCTATTTATAAAATAAACTTACTTTTAAATAGCGTTAAGGCTTTACATTTTCCACCTTAACACGTAATAGTCCCAGTAGTCCGTCCAATATCATAGCCCCTCCTGATCGGGAAGCCACTAGAGGATACCACACGGGCTACGGGAGAAAACCAAACTCGTACAAGGCGCGATATGGTAGGTGACACGGCACAACTAGGCAATGCCAGGGTAGATATACCAATTGCTATCCAGGCTGGTGGAAACGCGTAGCCGCAGTTACCGCCCACCTCGGACTAACTCCCCAAAATCAAAATATAGAAGTGGCCACTGAATCAAATCCAAGTCAAATTATAATAACGAAGAGGAGCGTCCGATCAGAGGAATGACCTCATTGGCCTGAGAATCGCTCCTGTTTTAGCCACCTTATGCCAACTCATGGGAGTTGGGTCCACGTATTTACCTTACAGGAAACGTCGCCACCACCTACTTCATTCTGGAATCTCCACCGCGTACACGGTTAGTCAAAGTGGTTTTCGGTATCGACAGAGAGTATGTCCATATCCGATCCCGGTCTCTTTGCCAACCAATCGTTATTATAACACCGCGGTCATTTAAAAATAGTTTATACTTTTAAAACCAGAATATAATCCATTTCAAACCGTAATATTACGATATCATTTCTTCTTTTAAAACCCAAAACAATATGATATCGTTTATCCCAAATAAAATTATTCCTTTCCAAAAAAATTATGTCACTTTTTATTATTTAATATCCCATGTAACCAATATTCTGTTTGTAACTTTCAACATAATTCTTCGAAAATCCATAGTATTTTAAAACCATTATTTTCAAAACTAAATGGTTTGGATATTCAACGGTATGCGAATTAAAAAGGTTTAACTTTACTGTTGCTTTACAAAGAAATAAATTACATGGCTTTCCAAATATTTCTTCTTTTAAAGTTAAACCAAAATCCAAAATATTACTTCAAGTCCCAAAACCATTTCAATTTTATATATATTTATATCCATTTTTGAGCATTAATATTTCAACTAAAGTTGGATTTTTATCCTTTCAAAATCAATATTCTATTAATTAATCTTGACCATTCACATAAAATCCATAATTAATAAGACTTCAATTTCTAGTAAAATATATATATATATATATTTCCAAATTCAATTTTTACTAGAATATTCATTTCAAAATATTTTGGGAAAAATCCAATTATAAATATCATATCTTTAAAATTTCCAACTTAATATTTAAACATAGGATATAAATCATCAAACTCCATTTTCTTAATTTCTTCCATTTTCAATAAAGAAATTTATATTCCTTTTAATTTCAAAATTTCAACTTCATAGGTATATAAATATGAAATAAAATATTTATACAATATAAATTTAAGATTTATAGACCGTATTCAATCCAAACCATAGAAATCACATTAAAATAGTTATATATAGACCGCGGTGCCTGTATATAATTTTCTATCCTATGGTCAAGTGATACGGATATTTATCATTTCAATCCGCAATTTAAAAAAATAAAACTTTGCGGTTTTATCATTTCAAACCACAATCCCGAATGAAATGTAAAATGTATGCTAACTTGCAGTTTAATGATATCAAATAAAACATCCATTCAACAAAACATCCATCATCCAGTCACAAACATCAAGCAATATCAATCAATAACAATTATATATATGATCATATATAACAGGTGATAACTGGCAGTTTATTCAAATCAAATTTTTCAACTATTAATCTAACAATTTATATTCAGTGATAATTGACATAACTGTTAACTAGCAGTTCATATGCAACCAAAAATTTCTAACAGCCAATTAACACGCAATAAATCAATTAAATTAACAGTTACATTCAAAAAAATGCAATTCAACAGATATGAATGAAATAACATGCCAAAAGCTCATAAATAAATTTCTATTCATTTCTAAAATTTATTTAACAAACATAAAAGCTTCTAGTAGTTGTGAGTGGGTTAAAACACTCACCTTTTGAATTTAAATTGAATTCAAATCCAATTTAAACCCAAAAATTGGACAGTCTCCAAATTCATCCAAACCAGTGCCAAAACGTCAGAAATTCCGATACGATCCCAGCAAAACAAACCGCGCGTGAATCCGAGCTCGTATGCAAAAGTTATGAAAATTTGAAAAATGAAAAATTCTGGTCCTGGGTCAACTTCGGGTTCGACTTCGGGGCGCCGCCTCATTTCCCCGATGCTTGCTTGGAGTTTTCGCCAAAACGACCCGGAGCGACCCGAGTCATTTTCTTCCTGACCCGAAGTTGCTCTAGGGTTTTCTCCTCTGAAACCCGAAGCGCGACCAGAAGCTGCTGCAGATCCACAAATTTTTTTTTTTTTTTTTTTTTTTTTTTTTTTTTTTTGAAATAAAATTTTGGAATTTTGGAATTATGTTTTTTTCTGCCATTGGAATGAGGAGTTGAGAAGGAGATGTACGTATAGAAAAATGAAAATAAGGAGTGGCTAGGGTTTATAATCGCAAATATATAGACAGATAAAAGAAGGCTAGGTGGGTACGGGTAACGAACGTGCTAAACGATAGTTGGCCCAAAAAGCCCGTTCTGCCTCCGGAGTCGAATTTGTTAAAACTATATATCCAAATAGGTGTTTCAAAATATTCTGAACGCGATGGAAAAAGTTTCGCGACCAAATTCGATCGTATGAAGAAGTTATGCTAAAAAAAATAAAAATTTCAAATTGATTTCAAAATGCGTAAATTTCAAGGCGTTTCGAGTCCGTACGATCAAACGACAAGTCCGATCGCAACGAAACTTGAAACATTATTATAATTCACCGTTACGGATCCGATGAAACTAGTTTCGTCGAAATCCGAGTCCGTGACAAAAATGACTATTTTTAATATTTATTAAATAAATTAAAATAAATCATAAAATCCAAATTTTCTTTCAACTTTAAATATTGGCCAAATTTCATTACTTATATAATCCAATCAATTCCCAATAATTTAGCAAGCTTGGATGTGAATTAAAATTTATAAGTATATAAATTTCGCAGTGTTAACCTCTGCGTTTTCTTATTATTTGGGAATTATAAATTTTATTCGCAAAACCCAATTATTTAATCATATACTTATACTCTCATCTTAAATCTAATTATATAAATAACTTGATTTCTATTATCCAACTCAAAATATATCAATTATTCTCCAACTACATAGTTAACGTTTCTTTTATATATCACTGTGGTAATATTTCAAAATGTTCATCTTTTGTTTGCATAAATTACTGTATTTAGATAAAATTGTAATTTTGGTAACTTATCACATAAATAACTTAAAACCTCAACTAATACATTCCACCTTTGTTTCATCTTATTCATTCACTCATCAATATTCCGTACTAACTACAAAATTTAGTGTATTCCTTTAAATTGATCAAAATAAGACTTATCAACTAATAGAAAGATTTACGTACAAAATTTATTGTCATACATCTAATTTACAAGCCTATACTTAATTATTATCCTACAATACGTTTTACGTTACTATAATGTTCATTCTTCCGTTCCTACGTTTCTATAAATTTATTCCTTTATAATTTATTTAACGCAACACTTAATCTACACCTATTGCGATGTTTCAAATTTACTTGAATGAACAATTTCTTTACTTAAAATAGTTGTTGTAAACTCTTAATTCCACATTTATAAGTGTATTATTATTTTCACTCAAATATTATACATATATATAGAGTATTGGGTTTTTATTTAATCATCATTTATCATATATATTAATTAATTAAATTCAATACTTAAGTCTGACTAAATTTATTCCCCAAATACACATTTACATTTCTCAACCAATAAATATAACCAATCAAATTCTCATTTTATTGAACCTTGGTCAATTCCACACGTTAATTTTACTTAAAGTCTCAATTAATTAATTTACCTCGGTTTCATTACCTTATTACCTTATATGCATAATTGACATGGTTATATCTTCCATTACATCAATAATTTATCATTTCATTTCTATGCAATATATACTCATCTTATTCCATTTATTTGGTTACTGCATTGAAATCTATTTATTAACCAATACTAACGTTATTATCATAAAAAAAAATTTGATTCCCAATTTTATTCAATACTTAGAACAAAAATTTTCACATTAAATCAAATCCTTCTATTCAAACCAAGTATCATGCTATGATAATATTTTACGTTGGTTACACTGAAAAAAAATCAACTTTTTATCGTTATCAATTAAACATACATTAATTGCACAAATTAAAGGAATTAATTGCCATTTATCAAATTAAATTTTTCATACATCAATCTATTTCATCTAAATCCTTACCTATGAATATTGCAACCTTTAATTCCATTAAATACCAATTAACCCAAATTATTTCATTTATTCTAAGTCATATCACTAAAATAATTCATCATAATAAACTTAAAATCTATACGTTTATTGATTTATTTCTATTTGTCTTATGTTAAATTCTAAATTTAGTAAGACAACCTAAAGTACTCCACTCAATCGACAGTCCCTTTCAATTGTTAATACGTACTTAAATTTCTACAGTTGCCTTCCATCTGCACTTCCGTTACTATGATAAAAATTAGTAACGTTTATGCCATCAATCCATCATAATTACTTACCCTTAATTGAGTTTGATTTCCAAATAAATTTGCTGACCCTTAATTAGACAATTTATAAAAGTTTGTCATCATACCTATAGTTCTACGCTTATGCTATGTCTTAAATTTCAATAAATTTATAAATTTTGAGATGTTCATTAGGGTTTACAAATTTATTGACTTGCAATAACAGGGTTTCTTAATCTATTCAATTTATCGTTCACAATCTTTTATTGCATTAAATTGGTTTAATATTCCCATATTAAATTTTATGTACAGGTAAGAATTTTTCTTTCTTTCTCTACTTAATTCATTTGAATTTTATTCAAATGTCTTTAAATAGGTTTCTAAGTCACTTCTATATAATTTATTCTAGCCTTCATTTTAATACTTATCTACCACCTTTATTCTTTCAACTAAAATAAATTACAAAATCCTATTAAACAAACAATTTTAAATGGTCGAACTTAACGGGTCGTTACACTCTCCCCCACTCAAAACTTTTCGTCCCCGAAAAGGAAAAAGAAGGGAGAAGGAAGAATAAAACAGTACATCTCAATTCAATATTAGCTTATAAATAATAATTTACTGGATTAATTTCCTTTAATGAAATATACCCGTTTTATAGCCATTATAAACTTTTATACTTAAATAATTAAAGTTGGAAAAACATTTTCAACAAAATTCTAAGTCCAAAATTTACGGAAAATTTTGGCAGAGTCTCCTTTGTACGGAGAGGCTCGGGAGAAAATAAAATATCAAAATATAGCAAATATATTACAAATATTATCAAAATATTATATCCCAACACGGGCAACTATATAAAATAGCGCTTTAAACGTAATCCGAAAACGTACCTATTTGTCGGGCAATACGCTTATTATTATGGAACCAAAAGCAGTTGCTTCCATCACCTGCATTCACTTATATAATCTAAAAGGTTAAATATTTATATTAAAGTGAAATGTTTAGGTGGTTTCAACCATTAATCACCCAATCAATACAACAATTATCAATCTTACAAATAACATACATACACAAAGTGAAGCAACCATTTAAACCATCAAACAATTAGTTGTCTGGGTTCAAATTTGAAATTTGTATGAAATGAAATTAACTATCAAGTGCATCCTTTACTCAACAGTCTTAGATGGAACAAGGATAGATTATTTATTCCCCAACAACTTCAAATTCCTTACCCAACAAACATAAATCAAACAATAACAATTCAAACTAACAGCCAAATTAACTTATTATACATTTATTTCATGCTTCGGTGGTTTGATTTTCTTTCTTTCATTTATGGAGGGATTTCTTTGTTTCTTACAATTTTCATTTTCCATTTGTTACAAAATTCATTATATTGTATTCCAATTTATTGACTAAGGTTTATATCATCTATTTATACTACTTACCCTTTCTTATATAGTAAAATTTCCAATTTAACTTAAGTTTATACAGTTAATTCTCATTTATAACAGCAAATTTATTGAATACCTTAATTACCTCAAGCTTCACTTGTAAGATTTCCCCTTACATTTTCTTACTAACATTGCAACTTTTATTATATGGTAAGTTATGTATATTTAAGAATGCAAGTGAAAATTTACAAGTTTCTTCTCAATTCCTTTTTATTTATTAACGGTTCAATAAATATATATTCGTTTTATAAATTACAATTTCAACTTACCCTTAATTTCATTCCTTTATTTAATGTTTATGTTTTATTATATTTAATTACAGTAACCCTCTACTTACACTTAAATTATTAACCTTAAAACCTCCATTTTTATAAATAAAGGATTTTATTAATTCATTATCTAGGGTTTACAGACATTTATTTATATTACCTACTTTTTATTATATTACTAGTAGCATTTTAAATCATACTTAAGTTTATAACCCTACACATCAATATTAAAGAATTTCATTTTATTTACTTAAGTTAAAATCACCTATTAATAATACTCACCTTTAATTTGGGTAAAATTTCAATTATCACTTAAGTTTATACCAATAAATTCTTTCATTATTTCCTAAATTCCTACTTGTAAAATATTCAATTCCAGTTTCTCATTTAACACTTCAACTTTTATATTTGGGTAAGTTATTTATGTTAAGGAAATTGCAATTGAACTTATACAAGTTTAATCTCCATTCTTTTAATTAAATTTAATGTTTATTCATATTACCCTTTGTCTCATATGTATGCAAATTCCTCTTTATAGCTTTGCAGTTATTCTCTTATTCCAATTAGAGGTTTCAATTCATTCATTCTTCAATAAATCTTTTCCATTATTTATCAGTTAAAAACTTTTACTTCCCTTATCCCTAGCATTAACTTTCTTACTTAATATTTCACTAACAAAGTTTAAACAATTAATTAACGGAAAAATTTAGAATTAAATACCGGGTCAAATTTTAATCTATTTCAAAATAATAGATAAATAAGTTCTTACAACTTTTATATCTCTAATTATATTTAGAACAATAAAAGAAAATTTTTAGAAAATTTCAAAAATAAATCTGCAGTAGAATTTACTACAGTGGCCTTTCCCCTTCGAAACTCGAAAATGAAAGTCGATGATGCGGCCGTCATCACCGAATTTATTTTCCAGCGACAGAGAGGAAAGTACAGAATTTAATTCTTTTCCAAAATCTTCTTTAAAACAATTCTTCCAATTTATACGAAATATTTATATAAGAAAATACTTATAAACCAAATCAATAAATTTCACAAATTCTTTGAAAGCAAATTTTCAAAAATCCCGGACTTAAGTTCTAAATCTCCAAATTTGGTTTATTATAATTTCACTTAGCTTCAGTTATTATAAATTTTTTATTGCCTAACATCCAATCTATAGCAACCAAATATATATATATCTTTATAAAACTATTTTTATATATAGAAATATAATAGGCAAAATTATTTCATTCACCTATATTAAAAACAAATATTATGTCGGTCTGTCCTATTAAGTGTTTAGAAATCCCTATTGATGACATAGCGTCCCATGCATCAACCAGAATTTATAAATACAAAGCGGAACAGATTAACACAATATTAAAATCTTTTTATTAATACTAACAAGTACGCTCTCTCTTATATATACACTCAGCGACTCCCATAGGATATTTCTACCCTATTAACAAAGAGTCAAACCCCACAAAGCCAAGGTTTATCGCTAAACCAAAGCTCTGATACCAACTGTAACATCCCGCCTTTTTGCACACTTTAAACCGACACACGTGCCAATTCAAAGCATACGCAAGGGCGGATTGTTATGGGGTAAATAAGAAAACAGAGAAGAAATAAAAACAAAAACAGAATCTCACAGCGGAAGGATAAAATATAATAACAAATATACAGTTCATAAACAGTTTACAAAAGCTTGATCCTTCTTTTACAATAAATATCAGAGTTACACATACCAATACAAGCAATGCAGCGGAATAGAAAGAGTGTGGTGTAATACTATATATAACATAATACTTATTCTTCGTCTTCGTCCTCCAAAGCTAAAATCTGCTATCCTGAAATGCTCGGACTGACCCGAGCGAATTTGAATAGACAAAAACACCCGAGTCAGACTAGAATATCTTATGTGAGTTAAATAAACAGAATATAAATATGAGTACAGTAACTCAAGAGATGTTCGGGATTTACATCTCCTAAGGATCCGTTAAACTATTTACTATGTAGTATATTGCGCTATTATAATAGTGTCTATTTATAAAATAAACTTACTTTTAAATAGCGTTAAGGCTTTACATTTTCCACCTTAACACGTAATAGTCCCAGTAGTCCGTCCAATATCATAGCCCCTCCTGATCGGGAAGCCACTAGAGGATACCACACGGGCTACGGGAGAAAACCAAACTCGTACAAGGCGCGATATGGTAGGTGACACGGCACAACTAGGCAATGCCAGGGTAGATATACCAATTGCTATCCAGGCTGGTGGAAACGCGTAGCCGCAGTTACCGCCCACCTCGGACTAACTCCCCAAAATCAAAATATAGAAGTGGCCACTGAATCAAATCCAAGTCAAATTATAATAACGAAGAGGAGCGTCCGATCAGAGGAATGACCTCATTGGCCTGAGAATCGCTCCTGTTTTAGCCACCTTATGCCAACTCATGGGAGTTGGGTCCACGTATTTACCTTACAGGAAACGTCGCCACCACCTACTTCATTCTGGAATCTCCACCGCGTACACGGTTAGTCAAAGTGGTTTTCGGTATCGACAGAGAGTATGTCCATATCCGATCCCGGTCTCTTTGCCAACCAATCGTTATTATAACACCGCGGTCATTTAAAAATAGTTTATACTTTTAAAACCAGAATATAATCCATTTCAAACCGTAATATTACGATATCATTTCTTCTTTTAAAACCCAAAACAATATGATATCGTTTATCCCAAATAAAATTATTCCTTTCCAAAAAAATTATGTCACTTTTTATTATTTAATATCCCATGTAACCAATATTCTGTTTGTAACTTTCAACATAATTCTTCGAAAATCCATAGTATTTTAAAACCATTATTTTCAAAACTAAATGGTTTGGATATTCAACGGTATGCGAATTAAAAAGGTTTAACTTTACTGTTGCTTTACAAAGAAATAAATTACATGGCTTTCCAAATATTTCTTCTTTTAAAGTTAAACCAAAATCCAAAATATTACTTCAAGTCCCAAAACCATTTCAATTTTATATATATTTATATCCATTTTTGAGCATTAATATTTCAACTAAAGTTGGATTTTTATCCTTTCAAAATCAATATTCTATTAATTAATCTTGACCATTCACATAAAATCCATAATTAATAAGACTTCAATTTCTAGTAAAATATATATATATATATATTTCCAAATTCAATTTTTACTAGAATATTCATTTCAAAATATTTTGGGAAAAATCCAATTATAAATATCATATCTTTAAAATTTCCAACTTAATATTTAAACATAGGATATAAATCATCAAACTCCATTTTCTTAATTTCTTCCATTTTCAATAAAGAAATTTATATTCCTTTTAATTTCAAAATTTCAACTTCATAGGTATATAAATATGAAATAAAATATTTATACAATATAAATTTAAGATTTATAGACCGTATTCAATCCAAACCATAGAAATCACATTAAAATAGTTATATATAGACCGCGGTGCCTGTATATAATTTTTTATCCTATGGTCAAGTGATACGGATATTTATCATTTCAATCCGCAATTTAAAAAAATAAAACTTTGCGGTTTTATCATTTCAAACCACAATCCCGAATGAAATGTAAAATGTATGCTAACTTGCAGTTTAATGATATCAAATAAAACATCCATTCAACAAAACATCCATCATCCAGTCACAAACATCAAGCAATATCAATCAATAACAATTATATATATGATCATATATAACAGGTGATAACTGGCAGTTTATTCAAATCAAATTTTTCAACTATTAATCTAACAATTTATATTCAGTGATAATTGACATAACTGTTAACTAGCAGTTCATATGCAACCAAAAATTTCTAACAGCCAATTAACACGCAATAAATCAATTAAATTAACAGTTACATTCAATAAAATGCAATTCAACAGATATGAATGAAATAACATGCCAAAAGCTCATAAATAAATTTCTATTCATTTCTAAAATTTATTTAACAAACATAAAAGCTTCTAGTAGTTGTGAGTGGGTTAAAACACTCACCTTTTGAATTTAAATTGAATTCAAATCCAATTTAAACCCAAAAATTGGACAGTCTCCAAATTCATCCAAACCAGTGCCAAAACGTCAGAAATTCCGATACGATCCCAGCAAAACAAACCGCGCGTGAATCCGAGCTCGTATGCAAAAGTTATGAAAATTTGAAAAATGAAAAATTCTGGTCCTGGGTCAACTTCGGGTTCGACTTCGGGGCGCCGCCTCATTTCCCCGATGCTTGCTTGGAGTTTTCGCCAAAACGACCCAGAGCGACCCGAGTCATTTTCTTCCTGACCCGAAGTTGCTCTAGGGTTTTCTCCTCTGAAACCCGAAGCGCGACCAGAAGCTGCTGCAGATCCACAAATTTTTTTTTTTTTTTTTTTTTTTTTTTTTTTTTTTTTGAAATAAAATTTTGGAATTTTGGAATTATGTTTTTTTCTGCCATTGGAATGAGGAGTTGAGAAGGAGATGTACGTATAGAAAAATGAAAATAAGGAGTGGCTAGGGTTTATAATCGCAAATATATAGACAGATAAAAGAAGGCTAGGTGGGTACGGGTAACGAACGTGCTAAACGATAGTTGGCCCAAAAAGCCCGTTCTGCCTCCGGAGTCGAATTTGTTAAAACTATATATCCAAATAGGTGTTTCAAAATATTCTGAACGCGATGGAAAAAGTTTCGCGACCAAATTCGATCGTATGAAGAAGTTATGCTAAAAAAAATAAAAATTTCAAATTGATTTCAAAATGCGTAAATTTCAAGGCGTTTCGAGTCCGTACGATCAAACGACAAGTCCGATCGCAACGAAACTTGAAACATTATTATAATTCACCGTTACGGATCCGATGAAACTAGTTTCGTCGAAATCCGAGTCCGTGACAAAAATGACTATTTTTAATATTTATTAAATAAATTAAAATAAATCATAAAATCCAAATTTTCTTTCAACTTTAAATATTGGCCAAATTTCATTACTTATATAATCCAATCAATTCCCAATAATTTAGCAAGCTTGGATGTGAATTAAAATTTATAAGTATATAAATTTCGCAGTGTTAACCTCTGCGTTTTCTTATTATTTGGGAATTATAAATTTTATTCGCAAAACCCAATTATTTAATCATATACTTATACTCTCATCTTAAATCTAATTATATAAATAACTTGATTTCTATTATCCAACTCAAAATATATCAATTATTCTCCAACTACATAGTTAACGTTTCTTTTATATATCACTGTGGTAATATTTCAAAATGTTCATCTTTTGTTTGCATAAATTACTGTATTTAGATAAAATTGTAATTTTGGTAACTTATCACATAAATAACTTAAAACCTCAACTAATACATTCCACCTTTGTTTCATCTTATTCATTCACTCATCAATATTCCGTACTAACTACAAAATTTAGTGTATTCCTTTAAATTGATCAAAATAAGACTTATCAACTAATAGAAAGATTTACGTACAAAATTTATTGTCATACATCTAATTTACAAGCCTATACTTAATTATTATCCTACAATACGTTTTACGTTACTATAATGTTCATTCTTCCGTTCCTACGTTTCTATAAATTTATTCCTTTATAATTTATTTAACGCAACACTTAATCTACACCTATTGCGATGTTTCAAATTTACTTGAATGAACAATTTCTTTACTTAAAATAGTTGTTGTAAACTCTTAATTCCACATTTATAAGTGTATTATTATTTTCACTCAAATATTATACATATATATAGAGTATTGGGTTTTTATTTAATCATCATTTATCATATATATTAATTAATTAAATTCAATACTTAAGTCTGACTAAATTTATTCCCCAAATACACATTTACATTTCTCAACCAATAAATATAACCAATCAAATTCTCATTTTATTGAACCTTGGTCAATTCCACACGTTAATTTTACTTAAAGTCTCAATTAATTAATTTACCTCGGTTTCATTACCTTATTACCTTATATGCATAATTGACATGGTTATATCTTCCATTACATCAATAATTTATCATTTCATTTCTATGCAATATATACTCATCTTATTCCATTTATTTGGTTACTGCATTGAAATCTATTTATTAACCAATACTAACGTTATTATCATAAAAAAAAATTTGATTCCCAATTTTATTCAATACTTAGAACAAAAATTTTCACATTAAATCAAATCCTTCTATTCAAACCAAGTATCATGCTATGATAATATTTTACGTTGGTTACACTGAAAAAAAATCAACTTTTTATCGTTATCAATTAAACATACATTAATTGCACAAATTAAAGGAATTAATTGCCATTTATCAAATTAAATTTTTCATACATCAATCTATTTCATCTAAATCCTTACCTATGAATATTGCAACCTTTAATTCCATTAAATACCAATTAACCCAAATTATTTCATTTATTCTAAGTCATATCACTAAAATAATTCATCATAATAAACTTAAAATCTATACGTTTATTGATTTATTTCTATTTGTCTTATGTTAAATTCTAAATTTAGTAAGACAACCTAAAGTACTCCACTCAATCGACAGTCCCTTTCAATTGTTAATACGTACTTAAATTTCTACAGTTGCCTTCCATCTGCACTTCCGTTACTATGATAAAAATTAGTAACGTTTATGCCATCAATCCATCATAATTACTTACCCTTAATTGAGTTTGATTTCCAAATAAATTTGCTGACCCTTAATTAGACAATTTATAAAAGTTTGTCATCATACCTATAGTTCTACGCTTATGCTATGTCTTAAATTTCAATAAATTTATAAATTTTGAGATGTTCATTAGGGTTTACAAATTTATTGACTTGCAATAACAGGGTTTCTTAATCTATTCAATTTATCGTTCACAATCTTTTATTGCATTAAATTGGTTTAATATTCCCATATTAAATTTTATGTACAGGTAAGAATTTTTCTTTCTTTCTCTACTTAATTCATTTGAATTTTATTCAAATGTCTTTAAATAGGTTTCTAAGTCACTTCTATATAATTTATTCTAGCCTTCATTTTAATACTTATCTACCACCTTTATTCTTTCAACTAAAATAAATTACAAAATCCTATTAAACAAACAATTTTAAATGGTCGAACTTAACGGGTCGTTACATGTATCTTGACTAGGAATATTTAAAATGGTGTGTTTATTATACTACGATATAATACTCGTTTTTATAACAATCTATAATTAATATCACAAACACACAATTTATGGATATTCTTTTAAATGTATTTTAATTAAATATTTAATTATTTATAACACATTATAATAAACATATAACAGAAAGAAAATACCTTTCTATTTTGAACAAGATTGGTTATCGAGTTAGATATATGTAATAAATTACAAAATTGCCCCTAAGTCACTTCTCCATACATAATGATTTATTGATATGGAGTAATCAAAATTTATTGGACAAATGTAACTACCCAACTTTTCGACCCTCAAACTTTGACACTAATACATCCACGGTATTCGTGTGCTGAGCACCCAAGTGCTGGAAAGATAGGAAGTTAGGATAAAATAAAAGAAAAAGAATAGAACAAGAAAAAAGAAAACAATATCAGAATCTCACAGCGGAATGATAATTTATAATACCAAAAGAACAGTACAAAGGGTTACTCTAAATACAAATTTTTTAGATTTACAAGACCTCCATCCCTATTCGACGTCAATCTTAAGTCTCACGAATAGATAAAATTGCTTCGTTGGATTATTAGTGTTAGGCATAGTTAATTGCTTTTCTAATAAGTAATTAAACAATCAACCATTTGACCTTTTAGGAATTCTAAACCCTTTTTGAAACATTTAAAATACTTGGAAATACTTATAATAGGTTTTAACATATTTAATCAAAATAGTATTTAAAAATAACACGTTTGAAAAATCAATAAAACTTTAAAAAAGAAAATGTTTTATTCTAAAATTTCTTTCTTTAAAAATCCATAATTATTTCTTAAAAATTCATAAATATCTCAAAATACTTTTAAAATACTCTAAAAATAGTTAGACAGCACTTTTAAAAAGATTGAAACAAATCGCTAGAACTTAAAATCCTTTTTGAAACAATTGAAGTTTAAAAATCAAGGTTAAAAGGGGCAGTTTTACACTAATGATGTTTTGGACGTTTTCGGGATGTTATTTAACTTTTTACTATTTAAGGTTTTAATAGCAACAAACATACATATAAAACAATCCAAATATTATGATAAATCCCTATGGACCTCTCTATGAAGTTCCATAACAATCGTCAAAAACAATACAATTCCGAACCGCATCCATAGCGACTATCGCTATAAGTGTACTTTCAAATCCGAGTCATATCTCAACCTTTATTCGACTACAACCTATGTGCTTTGTTCAAGGCCTAGTAATATGTCATTTAATTACATTCAAATCCATTCAAATCCATATATGGATCCTATATGCCATTTGTTTCCAAAACAAGGATCAAAATCAATGTGTTCAACATATGTCACTTAACAATTCAAACAACTTTAACACAAAAATATAATTACATATGAGTTATATTATCAATCCAAGTGGTGAATTATCTCACCATAAACACAACAAATAACCAAGCTTAAGCACTCAAGTTCAAACTCAAGATAGCAACCTCCTTTCCCTCCTATTTCTTCCTTGCTTTGCTTTGCTCCAAGCCTCCTCTAGCTCATGGCCTAAGGTAAGTGGGGGAGTGTAGCTTCACCTTTCAAAATATAACTAGGTAGAAGGTGTTGTTATGTGGTGATAAGGTCTCACTCAAAGTCTAAGGTGATTTGGAGACGGTTTGCAAACTATTTTCTTTAGAAACTTTAGAAGAAGTTGATGATGAAGACATTGAAATTTTAGCTCAAAGCCTTAGGAATTTTTGTGAATGAATACTAACGGTGTACCTCACCTTATATAGGCTTAGTAATGGTGCTCTTTAAGCTTTCCTTCACCCCTACCATGCTATGGAAGGCTCACTTCACATCACTTCTCCTTTATATCTTTTCTTCTTTATATCACTTCTTTTTTATGGCTAATTACTCTTATACCCTTCTCATAATATTATCTCATATCCCAATAGAAATTTCTAGAATATTCCATGCTTTATAAAGAGGAGAGTGTTTTAATTAGTTGCTAATATGTTCATTTGATCATTAGTTAAGTGCACGAAAATTCGAACAACTTATATCGATCGAAAAGCTGTTTATCGATAATCCGATTTTCGGTCACATTATCGATTTTTCTTCGAAGAATATATTTCTGTAAGCACTTTCCAAAAAAAGTTTCTTAATGTTATTTATTAATTAAATGATGTTAAACAAGGTTATAACATCATATTTATAACACTTAAAAATATCTCAAATGCATCAATATGCTAAGACGAAGTGTTTGAATTTCTGGATCGCTGCATTCTCCTTCACTTAGAACATTTCATCCTCGAAATTCAACAAGAACGATAATCAAAGTAGATAAAAGAACTAGATATATATAGCACTGCTAAAACTATATACATACTAAACTGCAACCCAAATACAAACTAAGACAAGAAAACTCTAGTCTAAGAACAAATTCAGATAGGATTCCCTCAAACTATCCTCAGTCTTCCACATACAATCCCAAGCATCCTCGCTCCATTGTATCTTGACTAAATTTACAACCTTAGTCCTCCATTGCTTCATATCTCTATCAAAAATATGAATAGGCTTCCTCAACATAGTCAAATTTGGCTCAATCCCTAGGTGTTCTTATTGCGACGCTTCCACTATCATCGAAGGATCATGCATAAACTTATGAAAATGCGATACATGAAATACATTATGCACACTTGATAGCCTAATCAGTAACTCAACTCTATATGTGAGTGTACCAATCCTCTCAAGAATCGAAACAGTCATAGGACCACCGAGGAGCCAACTTCCCAACCCTTCCAAATTGAACTACACTTCACATCGGAGAAACCTTTACAAATACAAAGTCTCAAATCGAGAAATCCAAGTCTCTGCACCTCTTATCTGCATAAGTCTTCTGTCGATTATATGCTTCCTTGATTCACTTTCGAATCTTTATAACCTTATCCGATGCCTCTTGGATCATATCTGGCCTCACTACAAGACAATCTCTAGGTTCTACCCAACATGTTGGGAGATTTGCAAGGCCTTCCATAAAACACTTCAAATTGGTGACATTTCATTGCTAGCCTGATAACTATTTTTGTATGAAAACACAATAAATGGTAAGTGCTGTTCCCACAAGCCTCCTAAATCTAAAATGCATGCTCGAAGTAATTCCTCTAACATTCAGTTCACCCTCTTCATTTTCCCATCTTTCCGTGGATGGTAAGCAGTACTCAAACTAAGCTCAGTCCGTATGCTTCATGCAAACCCTTCCAGAACTAGCTTATGAATATCGGATCTCTATCACTCACGATATCACGAGGAATGTTGTGCAACCTGATAATCTTCTTAACATATAACTTAACCAAACTAGAAACTGTCCTCATAATCTTAACTGGTAAGAAGTGCGGTCTTGGTCATTAGATCCAGAATAACCCATACACCTTCGTTACCCCTCCTCGATGTAGTCAATCCATCGATGAAATCCATGGAAATATGCTCCCACCTCCATTTTGGAATCTCAAGTGGTCGAAGTAGTCCGACCGTCTTTTGATGACTATCTTTTACTTGTTGGCAGTTAGCACACCTGCTCATAAAGATAGAAACATCCCTCTTCATACCCTTCACTAGAACTTCTTACCTAATCTCATCGCCATTCGAGACACATAGCCTACCGTTCATTTTTAAAATGCTAAGGCTATCCACCTTATCCCACACACCTCTTCAGTGCCTTATTCTCGCTTACATTCTTAGCTATCCTAGCAAAATTAAAATCTCTAAGCCGATTCCCCTCGAAATAACTAACTAGAGTCAAGCAGAACTCAACATTCACCATAACTGCATACCTCCTATCGAGCACATCAGCTATGACATTATCTTTCCTTGGAGTATATAAAATATCTATATCATAGGCCGCAAGAAACTCCAACCACCTCTACAGGCTCATGTTCAAGTCTTTTTGCATAAAAAGATATTTCAAAGACATATGGTTCCTTTATAATTCGAACCTTTCACCTAGCAAATGATGCCTCCACATCTTGAACGCAAATACCACCGCTAACAACTCTAAGTCACGAGTTACATACCTGTTTCATGTGGTTTGAGCTATCGACTCATATAAGCGATCACCTTCCCATGCTAGATTAATGTAGCACCAAGACCGGTTCCACATGCGTTAATGTAAACAGTCAAATCCTCACCTCCATCTGGCACAGTACGAACAGGATCGCTAGTCATCTTTTCCTTTAGATCTAAGTATGCTTGCTCTCATTTATCCATCCATATAAATTTGACATCTTTCTTCATCAAAATCGATAAGCGAGAGGCAATCTTTGAGAAATCTTATTTGAATCACCTCTAATAACCTACTAAACATAGAAAGCTTCTAATATTCATTGCACTTTCCAGCCTCTTTCGGTCCTAAATGGCTACAACCTTAGTGGGATCAACAGAAATACCCTCCGCCTAAACAACATAACCTAAGGACCTAACTTCTTAAAGTCAAAAATGAAACTTTGATAACTTATCTTGGACACATGCTCTCTTTATGTTCCTAGAGTGATCCTTAGTTGGGGGGAATAGATCAGAATATCATTAATAAAACAAGGATAAAATTATTCAACACATCTCAAAAAACTCGATTCATTAAGTCCACAAAATATGCTAGAGCATTAGTTAGGCCAAATGGAAAATTAACCACTCATAAAACTGGTCGGATATAAAAGCGGCCAAGGGTGCTTTCTCCTCTGCCACCCTCAACTAGTGGAACCATGTAGCAAGGTCAAGTTGAGAAAATACTCGAGCTTCATGGATTTGATCGAACAAGTCATCTGTCATAGGCAAAGGATACTTGTTCCTAACAGTCTACTTATTGAGCTTGCAATAGTCTAAGCACAATCTTAAGGAGCCATCCGTCTTCGTAGCAAAGACGATGAGCGCTCTCCAACTTGGATGACTTAGTCGGATTAAGCCCTTCTGCAACAAATCACTAATCTGATTTGTTAGCTCCATCCTCTCCTTTGGTGCAATTCTACGAACAAGCAATGCATGGTTTTCGCTTCCTTTACTAAATCAATGCAAAATTTTATCTCCCTATGTGGTGGTAAGCCTAACACCTCTTCAAAAATATCTGCAAATTCCCGAACAATAGGGATCGAACCCAACTCCTCTTCCTCCACATCAAGGGAATACAGAAAACTGGTCATAAGCGAGCTAGGTTCTTCGTAGGATAATGTATGAACTTTCATCCCCTTATTTAATAACACGGTTCGCTTATTGCAATCTATGATTGCATTATTCCATGATAATCAATCCAACCCAAGTAGAACATCAAAACCCGTAAAACACCGGACATACATATCGCACGAAAAGAGTCGATCAAAATAAGAGATCAAAACTCCTAAGCAAACCATACTAAGATTGGCCGAGCCCCAAGATGGGATCGATACACAAATAGAATCTGGACTATCGTTGTTTCAATTTATGGTTTGTCAACAAGAGTATGAGAAATGAATCTTAAAGAAGCACTAACATCAAATAAGACATGAACAGGAATGCCAAAAATAGATAGAATACTTTCCAAGACTTGCTTACCCTTTGCTACGGCGGAAGTGGAAGGTGCTGAAGTTAGAGCAAAAGCTCAAGTTGCTCTCCCTTATGAAGCATTGGACATTCCCTTGTAAAATGGTCTGACAAATGGCAATTGTAGCAGCTCTTAGGTGTACACTGTGCCTTGGCTGTCTATGGATTTATCTTTATTACCATGGCAATAGATGCCTTAACCAACGACATCTTTGCCACTTGTTTCTCCCCAAGTGATGGACAGTTCCACATAAGACGCCCCTTCTTCCCACACTAGTAACAAGGGAGATCGGTAATATCCCTAAGCAAAGGAAATTTTTGCTTATTATTTCCAGCTGGTGCATCAATGGATGGCTTCAGAGCCAAGTTCTCAAACCTCTACCCCATGTTCACCAGGTTCACATAAGACCCCAAGATATGGTTAGTCATATTACCCTTGAACTACGAACGCATCCCTACAACGAACATTTTCAATGGCGTATCTACCAAACCAATCCCAAAACCGAAGGCAGTGAATCAGTTATCATACTTTGTCACTGTCATGGCCCTCTGCTTCAAGTCGAGGAAGTTCCTAAACAACAAAGTCTTCATAGTCTCCGGGACAAACTTCATCTCAAAACCCTCCTTAAATTGGGCCCAAAAGAAGTCATTCTCTTGGACATCAGTAGTGATAAAACTCCACCAATTCATGGCCGCACTCGTCAGATGTCGTGATACCAACCGATACTTCATTGCATCATCTAACTTCATATCCCCAAATATATGGTCACATAACTTAATTCAAGTCTAGACTTATACGATTGTCTCTACACCACTAAACCTCTTACCTCCTAACCTCTAGTAATCATGGTAGAGTGAAGCGAAGTTCAACTAAGGCCTGATCTTTACGACCTCATCTAAAATATCCACCGCTGGTTCTCCGATTGGAGCAAGATTCCCTGGTGCTCGATCTCCACCATTAGTGACAGTACTACCCTGACCACCTCTACCTCCTCGAGCATTGACAGCCCTAGTACTTCCGATGCATTACCTGAACATAGCAAAATATATTTAGGATATGAAAGGCTAGAGTTATTCAAAGAAAGAGATTATTCCTAAGGAGAGCTGAAAATGGTGTATAGGTTTATAGAAAATACAAAAACGCTCTCTTTATACACTCAACTCATTCTAGGCTGTCGCTTGCCCTATCTCCAATGTGCCGTACCCAACCGAAGCCAAGGTGTTCACTCAACCTTGGGCTATGATACCAAATGTAACGACCCAACTTTTCAACCCTTGAATGTCGACACTATTACATCCACGGTATTCGTATGCCGAGCACCCAAGTGCCAGAAAGACAGAAGGTTTGGGTAAAATAAAAGAAAAAGAATTGAACATGAAAAAAAGAACACAATATTAGAATTTCATGGTGAAACGATAATTTATAATACCAAAAGAATAGTACAAAGGGTTACTCTGAATACAAGATTTCCAGAATTGTAAGAACTAAGTACTATAATCAACCTGGACGGTTATAACTACCTGTTATCACAATGCTAATATATGTACACAACAAATACGGTACAACAGAAATTAAAATAGATAGATAATGGAAGCGTCTAGCTGGTCCTCTGAACTTTGATGCATCTAAGGTAAAACCTAAAACTCAGCCTACTCGAAACAGTACATGAGGATTTTTAGGAAACAAAGACCATGTGTCAAACATAAGTCTAGTATGAGAAAACTCAAGACACATGAATACATGTAGCAGTAACTATTGAGACCGTACGAATTCCCATAACATTTTTCCCCTCAAAAGAAACCAACCATTTATTACGATATGATAGATAATGTCTAGGGTATGGAATGTAAATCATATTAAATAGAAGGGATGCTTACATTGATCACACCACAATATATTAAGGTTACAATCAAAAACTGCTAAGGTACGTTCGCATAATGGATTTTCCACGGAGATCACTTCGAGGAAGCCAAATCTGAACTCCATGCACAAGGATTAAAAAACACCTTCCTAGTGTCGTATATTTCTAGATAAAATATACCATAAGGTAAACACAAAGGCCCACTCCCAAACATAAACATGAAGAATTTAAACCAAATACCATTAACTCTCGATATCAAAATATCGATAAGCATACCCTAGATATGGAGTTGATTATACCCTGTCGCGGGTCATTCAAACTCCAGATTATGCATCATACTCTGTTTTTATCCATTTTCGATGTTGAGGTTACGTCCGGTATCTTTCACTTGAGTCTTCATCACCCGAACAGAAAACGAATCCCATATTGGATTCCCATATCTCAAACGAATCTCGAAACCACACATGGATTCCCATATCTTGAATAGATCACGAAAAAATACATGTGTTTGAGAATCTCAAACAAATATAGAATGCCCACATAGATTCCTTATTTCAACCGCTTGCAAAACATAGAGCTCGTATATACTAGTTTTGAAGTGGTACTCAGTAAGTAGAACTTATCGATCTTGAACTCTTCAAAACCAATTGATGAATTTTCGGTAAATTCAATTTCGGTTATTTTAGAGGTAGAGACGTTTCATACCAATACTCCTCCCCTGGGGTTCTTATTGGTATAAAATCATGAAATCTTTCAATTACTTTCTAAGTTAATATTAGGTCAAGTTTGATAAACGACTAATCGATGATCTAATCAAAACAACTACTTATACATATTACAATTCGTACACTTAAGTTGTTTCCGACATTACAACTTAACTATTCCTCGCCCAAGAGCGAAGCCAAGTAAGTTTGGCTATTGGTTGCTCCAAGCCTTGCGTAGACACTTCAGTCTTGAATCTTATGAATAGATAAGTCTACCTCATCGGCTTTCATGTTAAGTATAGTATTATTGATTTCCATAAATAATAAGGAACCAACCCAATTAACACATTTTTAACATTTTCCACTTACCTATTCTTCGGTAAAGAGGGAAGCCTGATAGGTTAGAGTTCTATTGCTTCACCCCTACTTGACATCAATCTTGACTCTCTAAATAGATAAAATTACTTTGTCGGTTTATTATTGTTAAGCATATTTAATTACTTTTCTAATAAGTAACTAAACAATCAATCATCTAGCCATTTAGCAATTCTAACCCCTTTCTGAAACATTTATAATACTTGGAAATATTTATAATAGGTTTTAAAATATCTATCCAAAATATTGCCAATAAATAACAAGTTTGAAAAATAAAAAAACTTTGAAAAATGATAGGTTTTATTCTAAAATTTCATTCTTTAAAAATTCATAACTAATTCTTAAAAAATCTTAAACACCTCAAAATACTTTTAAAATACTCTAAAAAATAGTTAGGAAATACTATTGAAAAAAATAAAACAAATCGCTTGAACTTAAAATCCTTTTTGAAACAATTGAAGTTATAAAATCAAGGTTAAACGGGGCAGTTTTGGACTAGTAATGTTTTGGCCGTTTTCGAGATGTTACTTAACTTTTTACTGTTCATGCTTTTAATTGAAATAAATATAAACATACATATATATATAAATATATATGTATATATATAAATGAAAATATGGTGAGAAATCTCTATGGATCTCTCTATAAAATTCCACAACAATTGTCAAAAACAAAACAATTCCAAACTACATTCATGGCGAAGATCGCTATATGTACACTTTCAAATCCGAGTCATATCTCAACCTATATTCAACTACAACTTATGTGCTTTGTTCAAGGCCTAGTCATATGTCACCTAAGTCCATTGAAGTCCATCCAAATCCGAATATGGATCCTATGTTCCACTTTTTTTCAAAACAAGGATCTAAATCAATGTTCTCAACATATGTCACTTAACAATTCAAACAACTTTAAAACAACAAAATATAATCATAGATGAGTTATATTATCAATCCACATGGTGAGCTTGATCACCTTAAACTCAACAAACATCCAATTTTAAGCCTTCAAGTTTAAACTCAAACTAGCAACCTCCTTTCCCTCCTCTTTCTTCCTTGCTTTGCTTTGCTTTGCTCCAAAGCTTTCTCTAGCCTCCTCTAGCTCATGACCCAAGATAAGTGGGTGAGTGTGGCTTCAGTTTTTCATAATCTAACTAGGTCGAAGGTGTTCTTATGTAGTGGTAAGGTCTTATTCCATGTTTGAGGTGATTTGGAGATGGTTTGCAAACTATTTGCTTTAGAAAGTTAAGAAGAATAAAATGATGAAGACATTGAAATTTTAGCCCAAAGCTTTAGGAATTTTTGTGAATGAATACTAAGGAAGTACCCTTCTTATATAGGTTAAGGAGTGTTGCTCTTTAAGCTTGCCTTCACCCCCACCATTCCATGAAAGGTTCACCTTCCATCACTTCTCCTTTAGGTCTCTTCTTTATGTCACTTCTCCTTTATGGCTAATTACTCTTATACCTTTCTCATAATATTATCTTATCCTAATAGAAATTTCTAGAATATTCCATGATTTATGAAGAGGACAGTGCATTAATTAGTTGTTAATATGTTCATTTTGTCATTAATTAAGTGCACGATAGTTCGAACAACTTGTATCATTAAGAAGTTGTTTATCGATAAACTGATTTTCGGTCACATTATCAATTTTTCTTCAAAGAATATATTTTGTAAACACTTTTCAAAAATAAGTTTCTGAATATTATTTATTAATTAGATGGTGTTAAACATGGTTATAAACTAATATTTGTAACACTTAAGTGTATTTCAAAATGTATCGATATTCGAAGATGAAGTGTTCGAATTTCTAGGTCGCTGCTACAGAATACGATTATTGATGAGTGAAGTTGAGTTAAACTCTTTCTATAAGTTGTGTACTTAAGAGTAGTACACAAGGTTAAAATTAATACCATCCAAAGAATAGTTTACAAAACTATACGGGATAAGGAATTATAAGAAACCTTTAAATATCCTAGGCCAACGAGTTGGCAGGTTGTGCGAGTCGAAACACTCCACGTAATAATTGTACGTAAGAGGTCTTGTATGAACCATTCCAAGAGAATTTTGAGAAAGATAGTCATTTGATGATTAATTTATATTGTGAACATAATATATTGTGAACTAACGCAAGATAAGTTTTATAAAGCAATTCATAAAATGTGACCATTGTATTGCATTGCGAAACAAATGTTATTTCAAGAAATACCAAGTTCGTAGAAAGGAGTTTCTTTAAGAAATTATTGGTATAAATGAATTAGATACGTTCCAACGATGAAACTGATTGCAGCGGATGAAATGAAATTGACCGAATCTAAATGAACACAAATGCATTATAATGTCTAATGAGTATTCTTGTACATTAAAGAGAAACCATGAGTTTCTTGTCAATGTCAAAAATAAACAATCCTCGGTTGTTTAACTAAACCACTAAGAGTATTGACTCTATGATATGGTACAATACGCTAATTCGAAATAGGTTCCTAGTACATTTTCAAAATATGTTTTTTATAGTTATATCGAAGGGATATATTCCATTGGCTGCAAATGTACCTTTATGAGAAAGACAAATGCAGTTGGAATACAGTGAGCTATATTAATAAGAATATTATCATGGATTTGAATTATTAGAATAAAAGAAACATATTCACCATTCCATGCAAATTTTGGTTCGTTTTTTACTCACAAAATTATCACCACTATGACTTTATATTTTGCTATATATGTATTGAAATAGAAAGTTCTGAATATAGATTTAGACTAGTCTGTTTGCATATATCAACCAAAGTGTCTTTAAGTCAATGGTAGCGATATGGAGTTTATGGGTTGTTAGATGCAATCCGAGAATAGACATGAAAGTATCATTTTGAAATGCATCAAAATTGAAAAAGTGATGTAATAGATGATCAAATAGTTTGATTATCAGTGAAAAATGCAGAGGAAGCATGTGTTCATAAGAAAGAACGTTAAAAGGTACATATATTTTTCGAAATCATAGGTAAACAACATACTGCTGATTGTTAATGAATTATTTGTGTTAAAATTAGTTTTAATTATTTTAATACTTGACGTTGGATTTGTAAATGATGTCTTTTATAGTAAGTATAAAAGATGTTGGGAATGTCCCAAAACGATATGCAAGCACACCTTATTAAAATGTTTAATATGGAATATGTAAGATGGATTCCTTAGGCGCTGGCAACATGAACTATTATACATATTATGTTGTCTACGTTATCATATTTGTTTATGTATTTAATACATGAAGCAAGTTTCAAATCCAAATTGATATAACTAAATGGTAGTTTGGAGTGTTCTCGTGTATTTATGAAATACTAGAGAATTATTTACAAAAACAACGAACTCTTTGTGAAGGAGTGTTCAGACTCAAACTTCATAAGTGATATTGAGTATAATGTGTCGATAATAAATTCAAGTTAAGAATCTTTAAGTTGGAAATGTTCCTAGAAAGTCTGTAGCTAATTTAATGAAAAAGGCTAAGTACGTTACCATGAATAGCACTGCAATAAATGCAATGTATGTAAATATAAATGCATAAATTTATATCTGAGCTAAGAGTGATTCTGAATGTTGAAAATCCTATAGCATTGTTACAAGATAATAATGTCATGATATAGTTCATAACAAAACTTAGAGCTTACTGAAAGTCAAGAGACATGCTCTGAATTGTTCCATATGATAAAGATTGTTTATCAATGTCAAGGAGAGTTGATTGAAAGAGTAGATAAGTAAATCTAAATAGCGTGCCCATTCATTCAGGGACCGCACCGGTTGGTTTTGAGGAAACAATTGGAGAAGTTGTAATAAGATTCCATAATTGACCCCAAATGCAAATAGGGGATTGATAGAGTTCTAGGGGTATGCCCTAGGGGTAATTATATAATTTATTATATATATATCTAACTCGATAACCAAGCTTGATCAAAATAAAAGGTGTTTTCTTTCTATTATATACTTGATATAATGTGTTAAACTAATTAATTAATTTAATTAAAAGAATATTTAATAGAAAATCCATAATGGTATGTTCGGTGGTAGTAGTTACAAAGTGTTGTAATCGTGAGTAATTCATCATAATGAAAATAAATATACCATTTTAAATATTCCTAGTTATGATGTATCGAGACTGGATTATGATACATCTGTTAAGAGTAGAAAGTAATTCTTTCCAAATGATAGGTAATGTATTACTGATGGTTGTTGGAGGCACCAAGGGGTTACATACTGATAATTATTAGATAATTATGAAATGACTTACTTGATAGTTTTCTATTGGTAATAAAACTAAGGTCTAACAGAAAATATTGACGTGATAAAATTACAAGGATCTCTTGACTTGAGAATATTGTTGATCTTCAATGTGGAAGCTCTACTTTAATTATAGTTAAATTATGGCACAGTGTCCATTGAACGACTATAGTTCGGTCGAGTGGAAGCATGGAAAGTGAAACACTATTCAAGAGAGGATTCAACTCCTCGGTTATATGAAGTTAGTATCACGATAAACCGAAGTCAACTCAAACTCTCTGGCTATAGAATTTTAGTTAATAATAATTGTTATTATTGAACCAAGGACTTTGTGTTTGGACTATAGAGTTGAATGTGGACGATATTTGAATTTTGACCATTACCAAATTCCATAAGTCCAAATTAATACGGTTTTGATGAAGAGCATTTGTGCAAACATTAGTTATAACCGGTAATGCTTAATAAAGTAAAATCGAATTTTACTAAAACAAAGTACGCAATGAATTTGGAAAAAATATCACACCACCTGCTAAGTTATGTGTGAACGTTGATATTCGAATAGTTCGATATTAACTGCTGACTAAATTTACACCTAAAGAGTCGCCCAACCAAATCGTTGAATACTCCTTGACTACATGATTTAATTAATTTATACTTTCTATAAATTAATTAACATTTGAAATTTTAGTTTTAAAATTTTATCTTGATTTTATGAAAAAATATATTATTTGATATATTTATAATAGTTATAAATATATTAATCGACATATGATATCGATATGCTTTTAAATTAGATTTAAATGCAAAATATTTTGTTCGAGCTTTAAATGGGCTTGAAGCTTATTTATTGGGTCAGTTGATTTAGCTATAATGAAGCATAAGAGGCAGATATATGATGGTTAAAGGTGCTGGGGTTGAATGGATAAGAGGAAAGGAAGAGCAAGAGAGAAATGTGGATCTTGATCCTAACTTCTGTCCACATTTCTTCCTTTACAAAAGCATCTCTACCCACTTTCTTATCTTATTTTTTGAGCCTCCCATCTCTCTTAGATCTGACTGATTTCTTCAACCTCCTCCTCCATTCTTGTGAAGCCCCGCAAATCCGTACTCCTTGAATATACACTAATCTCCATAGGTTAACTCAAGATGAACAGAAATACGAATTATCAATGTTTAAGAAAAAGAAAAAGACAGAAGAAGAGAGGAAAAGAGGTAGAAAATAGAGAGAAAAGAAAATACAACAGAACAGAAAACAGCAGAACAATATCAGAATCTTACAATCGCAGCGGAACAACATATAATAATAAATGAATAGTCTTTAAACAAAGAACTATATTAGTTATTACATTTTATACATTACATTACATTACATTACATTACATTACATTACATTACATTATCATCAGAGTGTACAACAACAAACAACAAACAGCGGAAAAAGAAATACTATATACTAGTAATGTGCCATGCCATCCAGCTTGCCTCCAGCAACTCCAGAAATATCCTGATAAACCTTAACTCTTGACTGCCCGTGTGGAAATTGGTGGGAACCCAGAGTTTAGGAAGGAAACAATAAACTCCGAGTCAGTCATGTGACTGGTGTGAGAACTCAAAACAGTTTATTTATCTTTAAAATCAAAATAGAGGAATATTTTTAAAGTCAATTCGCAATGCTTTTAAAAATGAGACTACCATAAGGCCTCCCGCACACACACACAATGCAAACGCAGAATCGGAGGAGATTTCTCCTTATGATAGTCAAAGATGCTTGATACGCATTAAAAAGAACATTTGATATTATTACTAGTGCATAGTGTAGGAAAAATTCATTTCTAAAATAAAGATATAAATCTTAGCCAACATACGACCATTATCGTATGCCTACTATAGTTATCATCCAAACAGTGGGGCGCCACCATAAGTGAATGATAGGTTCTACAACTAATACCGTACAAGATCGTATTGTTTCTTTGGATTTCCAACGAATGGTCAGGCCAAGGAACTTCTCATTGCCACATGAGAACGCCTCTGGAAGGACGTCCCCGAGAACCAAACCGGATCTCTGCCAACACAAGGCCGGGTTACCCCTAACTGGGTAACAACTGACACGAGTATGCCATCCCCCGGTCCTTTGGGACCTTTAACCGAGCGCTCGTCACCATCATCACACAATCATAAATAAAGTGTTTCAACATGAGTAAGTATCTGGGCTCCATACCATGATACCACCCTTTTCCAGAAGGAAATGCACATACCCTAAAGGGAGCTACCCCTCATAACCTTGCCGCATCTTTCCTGTTTTGACCATTCCGGGGTGTGAGGCTCGACGAAGTCTCGTCCACAAAAACACACTTTATACAAAAGCCATGCTTTGGGTCAACAAATGATCATAGAGATGATCACAAAGATAAACGATCAAACAAATGATCCTATCACATGTGATTAACACAATGATCATTTCACAGCAACACTCAGCATGTCACATTACCAAATTGAGAATATATCGCTGATAACCTTCAACTACAAAACCTCTGAGCTCGTACGTCTCAGAGAAGGGTGTTAAGCTAAAAGAATAAATTCTCCGCCACCAACAGAAATATATTTGAAAGAAATCAGCTTTATATCTCAATTTGTAACGTCAGACATACAATCCATACAAGTCTGTTTCGGGCTCGAACAGAACCGAAGGCACTTACAAAGAAGTCCTTGCAATCCGGATATCCACAATCCTGATCGGATTCCCCATCACATATGGAGAACTCTATACCGGAGCAACTCGGTGCAGAGTCAATCGACAGGTCATCCTATCGCTCTCGCAAATACCCGGTCTTCAACACCGGTCATCAATGCTATCTATTACGTCGTATCACTATTCGGAATGGGTAATCCGAATAACGAGCGCAATAATTTAAAAATAAGTGTAGCATTCAAATTAAGCAAATGACAACAAATACCTTTCAAAGGTAAATATTGATAGTCGGTTATTGAACTATCAATGGATATGCACAACATCACCAGATTCCAAATAATTTTCCAAATTATTTATTTCCCAAAAATATCTTTACAAGATATATAATTTTCACACTTCAAAAATAAATCAATATTTGTTTTTAAAAAAATTCCCTTTCCTTTTTATAAATTCCTTAGTGAATTTATATTCTAAAATATCTATGCATATACGATTTCAATTATTCATTTCAATTTATCTTCAAAAAGATAAATTCTCAACATATTCACTTTATATTAGAAAACATTTCCATACTTATTAAATAAGTAATTCACAATCTTTTTATTTTCTACACTTGGAAAATATTCAATATACTTTAATCGAAATTAAGTATATATTTCATTCTTTAAGGAAATCATTCTCTTAAACATATTTATTTGGGCCAAAACGAATGTTACGTAAAACATCGTTACGACAACCCAAAATCACTAGTATAGGGATTCGAAATTAAAATAGATATATAAATCCCAATACTATACAAAACATTTCCTTTCGGAAATCATTTACTATAACAACAGTGTTATAGTCCACCATTTCCTTTTATTTCTCGAAAACGTCTATTTCAACAATGAATGTTGAAATCTATGGTTTCAAAACTTAACACATTTAAAAACATCGTTAGATCGTTTTAATTCTATTTAAAACATCACATCCAAAACATTTTCTTTAACTTATTATTCACTATTCAAAACGTGAATATACTTCGTTAACAAATTTCATCCTTTCTATTCATTTTATCTTAAAGGATTATTCACTGTCTAAAATGTGAATATAACTCCTTTAATATGCTATAGCAATTTACTTATCAAAATAAGTCGTTTTGCGGATTTATAAAACAATGTTTATAAATTCCATTTCTATTTATCTTATAACAACTTCCTTTATAAATTTTCTTTATTAATCTATTCATTTTGTTTCAAAGGATTATTCACTATCTAAAACGTGAATGTAACTCCATTAATAAGTTATAACAATTTACTTATCAAAATAAGTCGTTTGCGAATTTATAAAACAACGTTTATAAATTTCTTTATTAACCTATTCAATTCATAACTCAATTTTAAACCAAAAGTCCATATTATAAGTTAAATGCTTATAAAACGATTATTTTACAACATCGTCCTTTTTAAGACTTTCCAAATTATAAATCTTATAACTTATAAGATTCATTTATTTAACCAAATCTATTCTTCAAATAACTTTACAAATTTTATAAACCTACTGCTTATAAAATTCCATTTATAACTTCACCGTTATAATTCTATAAATTTCATTCATTTACGAAATTTATTCACAATTCATTCTAACACTTATAAAAACTCGTTTTATAATTCAAATGCTTTAATTTATAAATATCAATCTTATAAATTTCTTATATAAATCAGTTTATACTATTATGCTTTTAAAACATCTTTAATCCCCTTTATAATTTCACCATTTTGATTTATAAAATAATCAAATTTTATAAATCCTATATTTTCAACTTTTTATAATAAATTCAAAAATCCCGATTAACTATTTTATAAAATCATTAGCCCCATATTTTCAAAAATCAACTTTTAACTATATTTCTAAAAAATCATAATTTTTATAACATTAAAATTATAACGTTTATTTATTTAAAATGGATCAATTCCAAAAATATTTTATAACGTATACTTTCAAAAATCACTTTAAAATTCCAAAATTTGGTCCAATGATGCTATACACCAAATAGTCAATCACGACAACAACGACATCATATATCAATATGATAATCAACGAATATCAAAATATCCAAAATCAAATAAATACTGTTGAGGAATCCAGTTGGATCCCTCCAACCTGTTTTCCTGCATCCACAAACGTTAGCACAATACCAATTCCGCTCCAGTACGGAATCATCGCGGTATATGGGATTTAAAATATTATCCGCTTAATAGACGGCGCAATAGGGTCTCATCCGCTATACAATGCGGGAAATCAATAACTGCAATATATACATATGCCAATATATATATATATTGCTATTATATATAATGCCAATTTCACCGTTTATGAAATATTCGCGGTATATGTTTTTAATAAATAACATCCGCTTACTAACGGCGCATAATGTCTATTTTAACAATCAATAGATATCAATCATCTTTCAAACATGCATTCAAATATTTTAAATCTAACTATTTAAAATTAAAATCGAAACTGATTCGATTGAGTGAGAAGTTCTCACCTTGATTTCAATTTCGTTTTAGCGATTTATTTCGAATAAAATTAAACGGACGTTTAATTTTACCCGAAATTCTCACTAACTCCAAACGACTCCAATCAAAATCCATAGTGTAGTGCTCGTCCATACGATTCCAACGCAACTGGTTTCGCACGTTTTCGACCTCGTTTGAAAAAGATATGCATTTTACAAGTTTTACACGATTTTATATTTATAAATTTACAACAATATTATTTATATTTTTAAACTACAACATTTCTGGCCGTAGGATCCATCCCTTCGCAGATCTCGGCCCTCCATTACGTCTTCTTCCCCACGCACAACCTACAGGAAGAAGCCGAACACCCTTTGAACCCATCACTTCAAACTAGGGTTGATTTATGCTTCCACAACACTCGATTATACTTCGATCAGCCACTCCCATTCACTCCGCCATCACATGAGCTACCACCGCCTGAGTTGCGGCAGAGCTCGGCCACCTATGGGGCCTCGAAAATCATGCTGAACCAAGGGCGAACGCAGCCACCTCTCTCGATCTATGCTGCTTCATTTTCGATCAACCCCGTATAAATTTGTAGCTCTCTTCGAGCCCTACGTTCTTCTAGTTAATGAATTCTCGAATAGATCTATAGATTAAGAGATTATAGAGGAAGAAGTAGAATGGTTTTCAGCCATTGATAAGGTTGCTGGCGGCTCTGAACAAATATTAGGGTTAGGGTTTAACCAAAGTGAGCAAGGGGTTGTGCTCCTTTTATAGATTTTCAAATGAAAACACTATTCGTTCCGGCTTTCCAGAACTCCAATTTACGCGCTGTAACTGATGTTTCTAGGGTTTATCCCACGTTCTGGACACAATGGAATTGGTTTCGGAAGCTAATTCGATCGTCTGTGCGAGTTATGGCTATAAACGTTCAATTTAAATTAAACCGATTTAAACGATTTTCTAGGCGTTTTAGCTTGCACCGGACAAACGGTAAATCCGATTGACACGAAATTTGAAACCTTACAATAATATCACATTATGGATCCGATGAAACTAGTTTCGTCGAAATCTGAGACTGTTTGAAAAATGGCTATTTTAACTCGCCAAATTAATATTAAAACAATTTCGATGCGTTTCGAGCTGCCACGAACAAACGATAACTCCGTTTGCTACGAAATTTGAAATCCGGTAATAACTAACTATTATGGATCCAATAAAACTAGTTTCATCCAATTCTGAGACTGTTCAAAAATTGGCTATTTTCACTAGTCGATTAAATATTAAAATATTCAATTTTCACAAATTAACTCTTAATTCGATTTTAAAAGTTCTAAAATATCATTTTAACTCCAACATGATAAAATAAAATTTTACAAATCATTTTCAATCATATTTAAACCCAAATTTCAATTATTTCTGTATTTTCACATATTAAATTATCGATTTAATTATTCAATTAAATCCAATTATTCGAATAAAATTTATTCGACTTATAAATTCACTAATTAATATTTAAAATTAATTAAATATACAAATTTTAATTAATTAAAATCCTGGGTCGTTACAATTCTCCAAGCACAAATCAACTAAAATCAAACACTATTCGATAGCCGGTGGTTTGCAATTCGGAAGATAGCACCTTTAGAGTTGGAATTTGATTCAAGAGTTTGTTTCAACCTTTCAAGGTGTGGTATTTTGGCATCGATGAAAGGTAACTATATGATCTATGGTTATATTTTAATATTTAGGTAATTTGTATATCATATATTGGTTTATTAGTTAGGTGATGATTCTAGCATATTGTCACATTTAAGATTGTTGTTTATTTATGTGCTTATATATATTTAAAAGAAATTTTTAACACATATGTCATGATGCCCATGACTTAAGAGAAAAAAGGAACTTGATTTTTTATTATTTAAATGAATTTAATATATATTATTTTAACAACATATACTCTATTATATCACATAAAATATAATTTAAATTTTATAAAATTATTTTTACACCTGATAAACTCTCGAATGAAAGAAATTATATATATATTATTAATAAAAATGATGAAATTTAAAATTTAATTTTAAATATGTTTTAATTTTAAAATATATTTTGAGATATTCGAATGCTAAAGTGTCATCTATTTTTCTATGAAATATTAAAATCATAATTATAATTTCAAAATATAATTTAAATATAAATTTATTACATTATTTCAAATTGGAAATTTTAATTAAATTTAAAAAAATTAATTTTGTCGTGCACATGATTAGGTAAATGTACATATATATATATATATTAATATATGTGTATATATATTTATATACCTTTCATATATTTTTATACATACATATATATATTATTGAACTATTTATAAGAATATATATATATATATATATCTTTTACAAAGAAATTTAATTTTTTTAGTTTTACAACAAAAGAAATAATTACATTTTATAATATATTTCAAATCTTTTATGTATATACTTATATATATATATATTATAAATTCCACATATATGTATATTTATAATCATTCAAAGTAATTTGTGTACATATATATATTTATAATATTTTATATCCCTAAATTAAAGTACATAAACATACATTTGGATGCTATATTTGTATAATAGATGAACTAACATGTCTGTTGCAGTGTAAATCCTAACACTTATACACGGGCATGTTATACCAGCATGGTTTGCTATGTTACACATGTGCGTGTGCAGGCGCACACACAGACATACGCACACACACACACACATCTGTGTGTGTATGGTACACGTATATATATAATGTAATATTAATACATTAAACTAAATTATTTTATAAATTTAAACAAAATAATGATTATATTCAAAAGAAGTTTAGAAATGTTCTAAATGAATTAGACTTCAAAGGCCTAATAAAGATCCGAAATGGTAAAAAAATTGAAATTCACCCATTTCTTTCATTGTGAGCTAGCTTGTTCCAACACTTAGTAGTTTCGAAAATTTCACCTCGACAATATTTGCGTGTCAAATATTTTCCATAATACATTTGGAAAATATTTTACATACTTGCATTATTGCAACTGTATATTTCTCCAATAATTTTTTACTTTATGGATGCTGCATTGTTATTTTCCTTTATGTAGATTATTATCCCACTAACTATTGGCATTGTATATGGTGAAGATAAACCTAATTGGTATTGGTATTAATAAAGCTTAATGAAATATTATGTACTAATGATCATTACTTCACTTTTCTTCCTGATTAATAAAGCTTAATGAAAGAAAGACGAAGAGGATAGAGGGACGATGGAAGAATGGATTTTTCACATGCTTGTGTTATTTCCTAAAAAGTAGAAAATATAAAAGTTGTTTTCTATTTTATATGTTAACTTCGTTTTTTAAATTGGTCCTTTACGATAGTATAAATGTGTCGTGTGCTTTTTTGCATGGATGAAAACCCAAAACTAAAAATAACAAACCAAACACTACCTTAGATTTTCAAAATTACAAGAATATAGCTTAAAATAGAACTAGAGCCCAAAAGATCCTGAAAAATGTGCCATACCCGCCTATTTATAAAGGTATAGAGTCTAATATCTTGCATAAAATATATCCAAGTCGTTACCTAAGAATTAGACCGATTCTACTTAGAAGTAGGATGCCACATAATCAAGAAGTAAGGGTCCGTGTCAAAACATAGGTAAGGGTCTGTACCAAAACATAAGATAGCCAATATAACGATCTTCAACTCTTCGCTTTGATTCGTCTTGAGGTTAGCTTCGTGATTCCATAGCTGTTTGCACCAATATCAGCTTGTTTCCAAGTCCAAAAGATGGGGCTATGGAGAATAGAGTTGTAGTTACAAGTGTTCGTAGAGATTAATGAAGAATTGCATTGACTCAACACAACGACTTTGGAAATAGGGCCTTGGCATCAAGATATAAATATAGGCATAAGATGTGGTCTACCCCAGTTATTTTTGGGAGTCTGTACTGAATCCCAAGTAGGATTTAGTGTCGATCTCCAACTAGGGGGATCCCTTAGTTGTGTTGTCTTGAGTCCTTTTTTTGCTTTTGTCCTACGACTCTGTTTGCACTTAGTTTTTGGACTCCCAAGCTATCCCTCTAGGCTACCTGCCTCAATAACTCCAAGTTTGATCTATCTAGTCTGTTCGAATACTACGTGGTCAAAAGGCTTGATAACACTTGCCCTGCAAAGTACATCTCCTTTCAAACGTAATGGGCTTTGAATTGAGACAAGCTCATGCAAATCTTCTTTAACCTTCTATGAATCGGTTCTGTGAAATGCTATGTCTATAGTGATTAGTTATGATGTTTTGCCAATATCTGGGATTATAAATCTAGAATGTGATCTTGTGATCCGCAACTCCAAGTCTGATGATCCTAGACTGATTCCATCCATGAGTTCGCTAGGTATAAATCCAACTTTCCTTTAATTTTAGTCTCCAAGCATTGGATATTCACACATACACATGTCCACGTGACGTTCTTGAATTGGGGGAGAATATGTACATGGTCAGTCACACATACATGCATTAACACAACTATATATATATATATATATATATATATATATATATATATATATATATGTTTGCAAGGTTTTTTCTTGGGACTCGGTACTGATCCCTGATTTTGGAGTCGATACCGACTACATACATGGAGATGTTTCTAAGTTTTTCAAGCTGATAGAATTTGGCTTGTAATAGTATATAACCTGTTTTCTTTGTTTCTTCCCCTTACTTTACTTTTTCCTTCAGCCTGGAAACTCAAGCTCACTATTGAAAATCTCAAATCCTGACCAAACTTCGCCGTTGATCATGCTTAGAACCCCGTCGTTCTATCCTTGCTTGCAACCGATATCGCCTACACCATCGTGACTCCGTCCTGCCTTTGTAGATCCGATTTGCCTCCCACCGACTCTAGCTTTAAACCTTTAAACTTTGTTTTGTACAAATTTAGGTAGGCATGATGATGAACGTGGATGAGGGGACAGTGATAGCCATGTTTTTGGACAGGAAATAGTTGGTCACTGATTGATAGTGGCTTTGGATTTGGTGGAGATGGGAGAACGAGGATGAAAGGGAAAAAATTTCCATGGTCATGGGGTCGGTAAGACTTCCACACTTAGTCAAATCTTTTTGCCTTTTCCAAGTGTTTTATCAAACATTGCCTCATCGATTTGTATTGAATTCCTCTTCCATCTTGAAACAGCTCTAAAGTGTGGTCAGTAACATAAACCTTATCAGGACGGTCAGCAATGACAGTCATTTCAAGTGATATTTAGGATTTAAAAATGAACTATTAAAATCAATAGTTAAATAATAACGGATATCTGTACTACATGATACTGCACTCGAATCCACTTTGGCACGGGGGGAGGGGTATGGCTTGTAGTTAATTTTGTAGTTTTGACTGTGTGTTGAGTTTTTTTTATAAAAATGGACTAGAGACGTTCTGTACGTCTTACTGCACAGACCATCCATACATCACCATCAAGATATATCGAATCTAATGCAAAGTCAAGCTCAGTTGTAACTCACATTCATAGAAAACTCCAATTCAACAAGCGTAGCAGCAAGAGATCCTACTAGTTGAAAAACAAAATCTAGAGAATCCCCAAGTCGAGCAACAAACTCCTAAAAATCCGGTTAAGCTGGTAGGTGTCCTAGATGTAGATCCTTCACCTAAAACTCTCAAGGACGCAGTAATATTAAACGATCCCGTTGATTCTATCGCTTCTAAGATCAACAAAGGATCTCTTCGGAGAATATGTAACAAGCATAGAATACCATTCGATGATGTCTTTCTCCCGTCTCGTGATCAAAGAGCTCATAATCCCTCATAGGGTTATATTGCCTGTAGTAGTTACATGCACTTAACGGGCTGCATCCCACTGTTCAATTAATTCCTCCATCGAGTTATTAATTTATAAGGCTTTCTCCAACACTGTTGCATCCAAATAGCTATGCATTCTCTGTGGCACATACATGGTCTTCACTGAAAACTTACATCGAGTGCCCAACGACGAGGATATTCGATATATATACAGTTTCAAAAGCCGAAAGGAAAGTCCATCTTTGATTTACTCGGAACCAGTCAGGGGTTGTAGAGTGGTTATTGGGGGCAAGGAACAAGTTGAGTTACTTCAAAACCGCGTGTTCTATGTTTTCTATCCGCCTATATTTGCACACAGATGGTTATCTAGATGCAAGTTCCTCTCCATATGCATTATATAATTTTGTTTAATAGTATGAAAAGTTAACTCAAATCCTTGCTTTACTATTCAGATGTTCCACTAAGATCCAGCAATTCGGTGCTTTCAGATGCTGTCAACACACTTATGGCAGTTCCAACGGAAGACAAAGATATCAGAACTCTCTTGTCAGATGAAAATCTTTTAGCCAATGGCTTGTTAAAAGAGGGACGCAGTACCAACATCATCCAAATAGCTTCCAGCGATGACAACGAAGACGATGATGATAAAAACCCGTTTGAAGGAGGCGGGGTTGACCTAGTTTTTTCCATGGTCCCAATTCCTGGGGACAAAGTCGAAGAAAACATCCAACAAGCACCGAAAGACATCGAGGAAGGATAAATTACTGGTGAAAGTGGCGAGGCTGGCCAAGGTAACATTGGTGCGGGTCATGAGTCTCAGCCTGAACAATGTATGGACGAACAATCACATGCTCCAAAAAGAGGTTGATCTTGAAAATCTCCAAGGCGTAGACTTTTACTCAGCCTCTACTAATTACAGATGCAATCTTTTCCTTTGACAGGCACTTTCACTAGTCAAGGGCCAATTCCTACCAAGTTTGGTTCATTCGACGTCGGTAATATTAGTATTGAGGGAATAGATTCCCTCATTTGCGTTGATAAGGATTTCATCCCTTCCAGTATAGGAGGGGTTACTCTTATAAGTAAAGCTCCAACTCACGGTCCATCGCAGGGACACTCATGCGCACATGCACTTCACAACATTTGCACTTGACTAGTGTCCTTGCTTGTTAGATCCAACTTGTTCTTGTTTCCCTTCCAAGATCCATGAAAAAAATAAAATAAATTTATTGGTCTTTGGAGGAGAAAGCATCCTAAGCACAAAGAGCTTGGTCGAGCTCGTACCGCCACGGAAGAGGTCGTGATTATGAGGCAGGCTATCACTCAAGCTGAGACAAAGATGACCGAGATGGAAGCAGTTCTAACAGAGATTGTTCATTACATGACTCTTCTTCCAAACATCGCCCTAGGTCTAGATCACCACCTCCTGGATGTCCAGACAGACAAATCGATCATCATAATGACATCCCACCTAGTGATGCTTCTTATGCCCCTCCTCCGGTTTCGACCTTTTGTAGCCTTCAGTTCCGTCTTACTTCAATCGGTCATTTGACTATAGGCATCATAAGTGTGGTTCTGATACTTCCCATCACGACTTGGTGAAAGAAACTGCTACAGTCCCACCCATCTCTTTGGAGGAACAACTTACGGCTAGTGCCCGAGTAGGAAAACTAAAAGAAGAATTTCCAAACAATTGCTTTGATGGCCTTATGTTTGTGCGTAATCTATAAAAGATCCTAGCTGTTGTAAAAAAGATGACCATCGATTATGTGATCGACGAGCACAATCGGTATAACAACTGGTCAAAATTATCCGAGAAAATTTCCAAAGTCTCCAGGGACAAGAAGCTAGAGATCGACAATCATAGACTCATCAAAGCTGATAACAAGAGGATCATTGCTAATCTCGACGCTAAGGCCGAGAAACTGAGAAAATCCTAAGCCAAAGCTATGAAGAAGGCCAAGGAGGCCACCAAGGCACACAAAGTGGAGCAGATTAAGCATCGAGATGAACTGGAGAAGGCTTTCCATCGAAACCATGCTTTCATAATGAAGAGGGATACTGTAAACAGAAGTGCGGCTGAGCTGAAAACTAAACTGAAGCATGAAACAAAAGAAAAGGATGGAGCGCTCCAACAAGCTTAGACTTATTATGAAGAGTTTCTCCATTCAAGGGAGGAAAAAGACAAAGTGATCGAGTATGTCAAAGATATTGACGCACTCATCAAAAGAGAAGTTGAGGCCATGGAACAGCAAGTAGAAGAGCATGTGATGGAGAAGTTTGAACTGTTGCTAAACCAGTATAATGCCAATGTGCTCAAATTTCAAAATCTAGAGTGGTTTAAAGATGATTATCCTAGAATCCTTGCTCTTGCCTGGGGGTGAATCATTTAAGAAGAAAAAACTTTCCTCAAAAGTGGAAAATGGATCTGGAGCAGCTAGGGAAAGACGTCTTGGTAGGAGATGAGCCCAAGGTTCTGAAAGATGGCTAGCTTATGCTTCATCCGGAGCTTGCCTCAACTACACATAAAGACTTGGGAAAAGGCTCCGGATTAACGCTACCTACTACCAGCCAAACGCTTAGGTCCCAAGCGCTTTGGCACATGGGTATAATCTTGAGAGGCTTGAGATCCGCAAGCCTACCATCCCCTCTTCGATTCTTGAGGAGAACTTCGATGGCACTCCGACCCGTACAGAACTCCAAAGTGAAGAAGGTATTTGATTTACTTCCGCTGTATTCTAGAAAATTGATGTGTCGTCGATTAACATATCTAACTTCTCTCTCTTTGTTTCCCAAGACTTGAGTTAGCCCCAAAATGCTCAACTTCCCAACAAGGACTCTCGGCCAGCACTGCAAGTGCCTGTAATTGAATCAGTTACTGTCACCGCCATAGCAACGATTCCAGCCTTTCCAATTAATGATACTCCTGGCTTTGATGAGCAAATGATTAATGCTTTGTTGGATGAAGGAGCTAGTGGGACACAGGAAACTTAGATTGATGAAGATGTCGTTATTACTGGGGCCTCCAGACCCCTATTTGGTCCCACTATGCACGAGCTCGAGTAGGAACTTGAAAGAGACATCCTCCTCCCTACAGAGGTCAAGTGAGAGAAATTTTAAGTTATTCCACCTCCTCCTCTATCCATTGCCTTGCCCATGCATACTATTTTCACTTTGGTACATATTCCTCCGCCTGGTAGCACCCAAAGCAGGCCTGCTGGAACATCGTTGAGCACTCCACCAATAGGCAAAAGAAGTGAAGGTAGAGGAGGGAAAATATATGGTGAAAGCTCGAGCAATGTTTCTCCCGGCTTTAAGAAGAAACAAAGGAGAATGAAATCGAAGAAGTAAGCATCGATTTGCTTGGTGTAGATAGACTTACTTTTAAATAATAGTTGTAGCCTATTTTGGTTTTTGGCCAGCTTTGTGGGGATTCATCTCTTGCTTTTGCTTTTTTTAGTGTCAATAACATTTGTACTTAGCTTTCCAGATTTCATGTGAATAACAAATGTTTTTGTTTCGCTTACTCCTTATATGGATTTGTCTTAGCACTTTAGAAATATGCTTTACATTCAATGTACAAGCGATTTATTTCTTTTAGTTATTATCATTGGATCAAATCCTTTAGCTAGTTCTGTAATTTACTGGCCTTTCGTTGTTCTTGCGAACGCAAATTGATTACTAAAGCTCCAAAATTATGGACGGTAGTTGAACATCAAATAAGAGTTAGTTTACTGGCTTTTCATTATTCTTACGTCAAACTTTGTACACTAATCTAAATTAACTTATTGTAGTTTGGACATCCCCATCCAGGATGTACATTTCCAATCGCGCCAAACTCCAAGCGACTATTTAAAGTTCAAAGGCAAGATCCCACCATACTCCAGGCATGGACTTTTGGCTTTGCCTACTCCGGGCAAAGTGTCAAGAGTTGGACGGTATTGTCCCGTCTACTTTGGTTTATACTCCTGCCCCAAAATCCGAGGACAAGAGTCAGTTGATGGATGGTTGGGTCATGTCCATTTTATTTTATACTTTCACCCCCAATCCGAGGACAAGAGTTAGTTGATAGATGGTCGGGTCATGTCGATTTTAGTTTATACTCATGCCCCCAATCCGAGGACAAGATTTAGTTGGTATCTATCTCCAGATACCTAGAAGTAATTCGAGGGTTCGATCATGAACAGGATTGGTTGGCACTTTACTCCAAGTACCTGCACATCCACATTAATCATATGTAGATTATTCGAGTCGGCCAAGTCACAACTCCTAAGTAAAAGAGAGATGGATTTTCGGGCAAGAAGCCGTTTTATTTCATAAAAGATGGAAAATGACAGAATCTGTCTTATTACATGGCTCTAGCCAATTATATACAAGCTTGTTTCCAAGTGAAATAGCATTGTTGGTGCTCGCTATTCTATGCCCTCAGGAGTGAAACCCCATCCATAGTTGCCAGCTTGAAAGTACTATCTCCAAGCTTTTCCTCTATTATGTACAGACATTCCCAATTCGGTCACAAAGTCCTAGGGCCAGGGAAGATTCACATGAGGACCAAGTCGCTAATTTCTAAGTTTCGACTCCTGGCTTTGGTATTGTAATATCGAGCAACTTAGTGTCAGTGTGCAGCTGCTCTCAACTCAGCTTCGGTCCGCTTCTTATCGGTCATATCGAGGGACTCTAGAAGGTGTTGCTCATTTGTCTACATAATATAATGCATCACTCGATGAGAAGGTACTTCCGTTCGACTGGAATCATATCCTCCAATCCATATGCCATGTTGAATGGAGACTGACCAGTTATTGACTTTTGGGTGGTTTGATAAACCCAAAATGTTAACGGAAGTTCATCGACCTACTTGCCCTTTCCTTCACCAATTTCTTCTTAAGAATGGAATTGATAATTTTGTTCACGGTTTCGACCTATCCATTTGCCCAAGGGCGTGCTACCTTTGTAATTCTCTTCTCTTTGTGATGTCAGCGGCAGAAATACTTGAATTCCATGCCGTCGAATTGGGTCCCATTATCGATAACGATTGCCTATGGAACTCCAAAGCTACGTATAATATTATGACCTACAAAGTTTATTACCTTCTTTGTGGTAATAGTGGCCAATGGCTCTACCTCGGTCTATTTGGTACAGTAATCAACTGCCATGATGGCATAACTCACGCAACCTTTAGAAATCAGCAGAACGCCGATGATATCAACGCCCCAAACTGCAAACGGCCAAGTACTAACCATTTGAGCAATTTCTATCGATGGGGATCTCGGAATTTTAGTAAATCTTTAGCACTTGTCACATCTCTGGTATAATCAACTATATCTTGATTGACGACTGGTCAGAAATATGCGCACCGAAGAATCTTCTTTACTAAGGTTTACCCCCTAGTGTGGTCGCCACAAGCCCCTTTGTGAGCATCTCTTAGGACTTGTTTGGCCTCGTCGTGAGCGACACACTAAAGCATGGGGATAGAGAAACCCTTCCAGTACAACAGTCATTCCTGCACTATGTATCTCGAAGCTTGGCGAAGGACTTTTCGTTGTTCATTCCTTCTCTCTAAAAGGATCCCTCTTTGCAAATAATATCAAATCGGAGTCATCCATGACTCCCTTTCAAGTTCATTCTCCAAGATCTAATCAACATCCATTTAGTCAATGAATGGAGTTGAATGGGCTTCTATTGAAACCAATGCCATGAGCTACGCATCTCCAGAACTAGCAAGCTTAGCCAATGAATCAACCTTTTCATTCTGGTCTTTGGGAACATATGCTATTGTTTAGTATTTAAAGCCGTCAAGCAACTCAAGAACCTGATTTAGGTAAGGAGTTAACCTTGCTACCTTTGTCTAATACTCTTTCCTAATTTGGCATACCACTAGCCGGGAGTCGTAAAAAATATGCAAAGCCTTTATTCCGAATTCCTTGGCCATTTTGAGTCCTAAAATCAGGGCCTCATATTCAGCTTCGTTATTCATCGTCGAAAAGTCGAGTTTCAGGGCTTAACTGATCGAACGTTCTTCAGGAGTGACAAGTACGAATCCAACACCAAAACATTAATCTTTAGATGCACCATTATATCTTCCATCCAACTTCTTTTTCTCTACTATTCTCTGGAGGATCATCTCATGTGATGGATTTAGCTATCATATCTGCCAGGGCTTGACCTGGATTGCTCTCCAAGAGTGATAGGTGATATGATATTGACTCGGTTCATTATTTAATTCGAGAAGCCTTCCAGAAGTCTCATGTCATTGCAAAGCTTGTCGTAAAGGCTGATCAGTAAGGAAATTGATCGAATGAGCATGGAAATAGGGGCAGAGTTTTCTAGAAGCAATCAATAGGCAGTAAGTGAGCTTTTCTAGTCTCGGATAATTTCTTTCTACTCTTTTCTACTACTTGTTGATATAGTTGGTTGTTCGTTAGATGCGTGATTCCTCACGTACAAGTATGGCCCTCAAGGCATGCATCGACACCATTGGGTTTAAGAACCAATCCTTATCATTCATCGATTTTGAGAGAATGGGAGGTTATTTTAAGTGATTCACCAGAGCTTGAAATGCATCTTTGCAGTCTTGATTCCACTCAAAATTTCTTTGCCCTTTCTTGATCACTTTGAACAAGGTTATGCACTTGTCAATGGCTGTGGAGATGAAATATCTTAGGACAACATTCGTCCCATTTAAGCTTTGGACCTCCTTGATCATCTTCATGACTTCAATACCTCTCAAAGCCTTGATCTTTTATGGATTGAATTTAATCCCACGGGAGTTGACGATAAAGCCCAAGAACTTCCCTTACATAATGTCGAAAGAGCATTTCAATGGATTGAGTTTCATTTCATATGGCCCAAGGAAACCAAACATCTCTGCCAGATCATCAACATGGTTTCTTGGACACCGTGACTTCATAAGCATGTCGTCCATATAAACTTCAATCGATCGTCCAATCTGGTTTTTAAACATCTAATTCATGTGGTCTTGTTAAGTCGCTCCCGCGTTCTTTAATCCAAAGGGCACGATCAGGTAGCAATAGAGTTCGAGGTCGGTAATGAAGCTGGTGTGTTCCTAATCTGAGATGTGCATCAGGATTTGATTTTATTCGTAGAATGCATCCATAAATGAAATTAGCTCATATCAGGCGGTCGAGTCCACTACCTGATCTATCATCGGAAGCGGGAAAATGTCCTTTTGGGCATGCCTTGTTCAATTCTGAATAATCGATGCATGTCCTCATCTTCTCATTCATTTTTCACCAAGACAGGTTTGATACCCAATCCGAGTATAAGGCATCATGGATGAAGCCATTGCCCTTCAGCTTACCCACTTCTTCTTTGAGTGGAGCGGCTATCTCCGGACCCCAGCTGTGGCGTTTCTATTTTGTAGAAACGCATTTGGGATTGATGTTTAATACTTGGCTCGCTGTCCTGGGGGAGATCCCATACATATCTAAGGGTGTCTAGGTAAACAAATCCAGGTTTTCCCAGAAAAATCCAGCCAACTCCTTCATCACATTAGCACCAAGCTGTGATCTGACCTTCAGGACTTTGCTTAAATCATCCTACTGACTAGAATATTGATCGTCAACTCGATGGGAGCTGCTCGTCCATCTTCTAGCTCTTTTCGTCGGTCCATATCATCATAGAGCCGACTCGACTGCCCGAGGTAGGGCTCAGGCTATAGTTGCTATGTATCCAAAGCCTTTATGCAGGGAGCCTCTCTACGTTCCTTCCTTCCTCCTTTCGCCTTGCCACCTTTAGCTCGATGATGTAACATTCGAGGCCAGCCGCTTGATCTCCATGCAAAATTCCCACCCCATTGTCTGTAGGAAACTTCATAGATCAATACCAAGGAGTGATGACCGCTCTAAATTCAGCTAGATCTGGTCGGCCCAAAATGCATTGTAAGAAGAATATATATCCAGTGCCAAAAAAGGTATGACCCACACTCGCGGGCGATCGTCTTCACCAAGTACCATCAGCAATTGAAAAAATCTTATAGCTTCAGTAGCCATCCCATTGAACCCATATATTCGAGACCTACAAGGCTTCAAATCTTTCTCCTCTAGCATCATTTGATCGTAAGCTTTCTTGAATAAGATATCGACTTAACTCCCACAGTCAACAAGAACCTTTTCTGCAATAGCAGGACCAATTATGGCTGAAATCGTAAGTAGGTCGATCGTTATAGCTTCCACCCGTCTGCATCTCCATTTCGAAAAATAATATGGCAGTCATCGTTCTACATTTTTTTGTCAGGGTTCCATCCTCAACAGCATAGCAACTTTCACTCTTTTTATATTTAATAGCACCAACACATATGTCCATCTTCGCTGGACTCTCATCGGCTAGATGTGGCCCATCGATAATTTTATTGATCACTATTTATTTTTCTGGCCACTTGAATGCATCAACATCAGGCTCAGCTTGCCCTCGTTGGGAAGACAGCCCAGAGCATTGGAGTATCCATGCCCGCTATCCTATAAGGCTTTCACATACTGCTATAACTTCTTGTGAATCTACTCCTTAATCATATCCTACAAATGTATGCACTCCTTGGTCTTATGACCGTAAGTTTCAAAAAATCTGTAGAACTTGCTTGACTTTCTTTCCTTCTCAGTCGACTCTCTTCGAGCCGATTTTCTGTATTGATCAATGTTTTGGGTTGCTGGATATATATTTTCTATAGAATTGTTTAGTTCAGTATAGTTATCATATTTAGGAGTCCTAATAGGATTCTTGTTATCTGGCTTCTTCTTCTTAGCCCTATCATTATTTCATTTCAGATTATTGTTTAGATTGCCGACATTCACATCTGCACTCCCAAACCGTCCTCCTGATAGCTTTACGGCAACATAGCTTTGTATTAATTCATTTGAATTTCTAGCACCAGTTCTTCGTGGATGTTTCTTCGCTTCCTCCAAGCGCAAGTGCTCATTAGCCTTTCTATAGAAAGCATCCATGGTTGATGGGGGATTCTATTCCGACCATTCCTCGGACTCCATGCTGAGATAAATCCCCCTAATCAATGCCACCAACACTTTGTCATTTTTAAGATCTGTAACTTCTATCACGGCGGTATGGAACCGGTTCAATAAATCCTTCAGGGACTCTCCACTCAGCTTGGAAGAGGTTTGACAAAGACATCACATGCTTTAGGTGTGCAGTATGCAAATAGAATTGTTTTACAAACTTCTTTCGTAATGGACCTTAACATAAGTTGAGTGAACCATATTATAGCTACTCCTTTTAAGAAAATTAAGAAACAACGACATTTTATAGCATCAGAAGCTCTGGCTGAATCCTTAAACCATTCATATCTCATCAAGTGCTGCCTAGGCTATGTCGTTCCTCCGTACAACGACAAAGTTAGCAGATCGAATCTCCGAGGGTATCTTCCGCGTAGAATGTTCTCTATAAAACGATTCCTACTAGGAGAAGTACCCCATTCATCGTTACTCCTGAAATGATTCTCGCTAACAAGTCTCCTGACTATATCCTCCAGGTAGTCCGGGTAAATGAGTTCGACTTAACAGTGATAATCGGATCCGCTCCGATTGTTCGCCCGACGAATGCTTTTGATTTAGCTCTTGATACCTAGGTTCTTCAGCCTTTAGGAGATCCTTTCATCTAGCAGACCCTCCCTATTTGGTTTGCGTGAGAAATATCATCCTCAGCAGCATGATTCTCCAGATTCTGACCACCAAAAGTGTGTCCTAAAGCCAAGTCCATGCCGCTTTCCAAAGGATGAGCTCTGAGCCTATCATTGGTTGGGTCGTTATCGACCCTAAACATAGCTCAGTACCGATCCCCAAACTCGAGCCTGAGGCTCATCCTCTTCCTTGGTACGATATTGTAGCAGAACTCTCAGTCCTCTTTTGCTTCCTGTCCTTCCATCTTTACTCAGATGATGAGGAACATTCAAATGAAGAACTAGAGTCACTATTACTTCTGTGGTTGTTTTAAGTTAGCTCATTCAACAATCTTAAAATTTGCTGCATTATTTGATTCATCTCCTATTGACTAGCCTGGATTCTATCTTCCATTTGCTTCATCAGCATATCTATGTCTATTCTAGTCACAACGTCAGTTAGAGTTTGGATCTCCATTATAGTAGGTTGGACTACTCTATCCCCTTACCGATGTTCCAATTCTCAACTCTAATAGTAGCTTTGGAGTTGATAGGACGGTCTCTTCTTGATGGGGCATGGAGAAAGCCTTTAGTAGATCTTTGCAAATCTGAGTTATAGAGTTAAAAGGCTGACAAAATAGATATATCTCTCTTATATGGAAAATCCAATAGTAGATGATGGATCCAAATAGCCTGAGAATCAAGATTCTCTTAGTGAAAGCACCAAATTATTTGAAACAAAAATGTCACAAACACCTATGTGTTTATGTAGAGAATAAAAGTGAAGAACTAACGAAATATAAGCAAGAAACAAGTAAATAATGAACACACAAGGCTTATAGAGGTTTGGCAACGCAAGGCCTAAGTCCACTTTAATATTTATTGCTGAATTTTGACTTGGAGGCAAAATTTCTTAGGAGTCGGTACCACTCCAGTACTGATATTTTCAAAATCACAAGAATATAGCTTAAAATAGAACTAGAGCACAAAAGATCCTAAAAAATGAGACCCACTCTCCTATTTGTAGAGGTAGCTAGCCTAATATCTTACATAAAATATCTCCAAGCTGATACCTAAGATTTTGACCAATTCTCCTTAGAAGTGGGATGCCACATCATCGGAAGTAGGGGTCAGTATTGAACCATAGGTAGCGATCGATTTTGATCCCTAAGATAGCCAATATGGTGGCCTTTAACTCTTTGGTTTGACTCGTCTTGAGGTTAGTTTATGATTCCATAGTTGTTTGTACCAATATTAGCTGGTTTCCAAGTCCAAATGATGGATTTGTGGAAGAATAGAGTTGCAGCTTCAAGTATTCATGGAGATCGATGAAAAATTGCAATTATTTAACAAAACCACTTCGAAGATATGTCCTTGGTTTAAGATAGATATGTAGGCAGAATATGGGGTCTAACCCATTTATTTTTGGGAGTCGATACCGAACCCCAAGTAGGAGTCGGCATTGATCCCCAACTTTGGGTTCCCATAGCTCTATTGTCTTGAGTTGTTTTGGCTTTTGTATTACGAATCTATCTACACTTGGTGTCTAGACTCCTTGGTTATCCCTCCGGACTTCCTGTCTCAATAACTCCAAGTTCGATCCGTCTAGTTTGTCTAAATTTTTCCAGGTCAAAAGGATGGATAACACTTATTACTGCATGTTTAGATAGAATTCATATGAAGCTCATGAAACTTATATAAAATTGGCATGAATAAAGTAAACTTGCAATTGTCAGTTGTATCCTGTTGTGAAAAGCATATAAGAGATTTATACCTTGAGGGTTTTAATGGAAAGTTACTAGATCTATTATTAATGTTTATGAATTTCAATCGACTAAATCTTATCATGTAATTTGAGTGTTCAATGATGCAGTTGTAATTTATGGCACATTAAGGGGTTCCATGGCCTCATGCTATTAGAAGCATTCTTGCATTTGATTTGGATGTTTATTCTTATATTGAGGACCATTTCAAAATATCCTTTTTCCAATCATCTTATTCTCACCCATTTCATCCACTTGTTAATTTTCATATGGAAGATGTTTTACTTGAAGATATTGAAGCATATTTGCCGGAGAGACGACATAGTGTAGGAAGGTCTCCTTCTTCTAAATGGATTAAGTCTTATGGTTAGGTGAATAAGTACAAACATTATGTTTAAGTAAGAATTTTGGTCCTAATAAAATAATGTATTTATTAAGAAACCAAGTGCAGTTTTTGTACCTTAAACGCTCTATGATTCGTAGACTTTTGATGTACTTTCATATTTTTTTTGAACCAAAATTTTCTATTTGTGATCTAATTATTTTATTAATGTATTTTCATAACTTATTCATGTGATTTATATTTGGTTGGCATGCAAATATTTGCCAACTAAATTTTTTGTAGGCTAGATTTATTTGTCATATTTGTTAGGCATATATATATTTTTATCATGATAATCTATTTTTTATGCACAATAAAAGTTATTTATTGCTTTATTTTACCTAAATGATTGGGTGCTATTAATTTTGGTAGAATTTTGATAATTGTTAAGTCAATATGTTTGATGATATTTATGATTAGGTTTTATACCTGATTAATTGGTTTCCTCGGTTATAAGCTCAGTTAACCATTGTTGTAACTTGGTTACGGATTGGTGTTGCATTGTAGCCAATTAGGTAGTGAATCTAGTTAGATTTTGCATTTAGTGGTAAGCTCAATTAATCATTATTTTAACTCGGTTAGAGATTAGTTTCCCTATTTACCCGATTAAGTTGTGAATCCAGTTAGTTTTCGCATCCATACGTACCCGATTAAGTGGTGTATCTGGTTAGCTTTTTCGTTAAGTGGTGAGCTTGGTTAAGTATTGTTCTAAATCATTTCTGATTAATTTCCATGCGTAATTGACTAGGTTATGCATCCGGTTAACTTTGACATTTAGCGGTAAGCTCGGCTAACTATTGTTCTTACTCAGTTACAAATTGTTTCCATATGTACTCGATTAGGCTGTGCATCAGGATAGCTTTAACATTCCATTGTAATCTTGGTTAACCATTCTTGTAACTTGGTTATATATTGGTCTCCATACATATCCGATTAGGTTTTGTATCCGGTAAGCTTTTGCATCAATACATACCCGATAAGGTTATGCATACCGTTACCTTTTATATTCAATGTTAAGTTTAGTTAACCATTGTTTTAACTTGGTTACTGGTTGGTTTCCATATTCCGATTACGTTGTGCTTCTGGTTAGCTTTTGCATGTGTGCATGTGTATCTATTTATGTATTTATCCAATTGGGTTATGCATCTGGTTAGCTTTTACTTCAGTGGTAAGATCAGTTAACAATTGTTCTAATTTGGTTATAAATTGATTTGCATATGTACCCTATTAGGCTGTGTATCCAGTAAGCTTTTCCATTAATACATACTTGATTAGGTTGTGCATCTGGTTAGCGTTTATATTTAGTGTTAAGCTCGGTTAACCATTGTTCTAACTCGGCTACATATTGGTTTTCGTATATACCCTATTAGTTGTACATCCAGCTAGCTTTTGCATCAATACGTATCTAATTAGGTTTTGCATTTAGTTAGCTTTTACATATAGTGGTAAGCTCGATTAATCATTGTTCTAACATGGTTATAGATTAGTTTCCATATATATCCGATTAGGTTGTGCATCCGTAGCTTTTATGTAACAATCCTAATTTTAATTGACAATATTTAGGATATTTAATTGCATAAATAAAATAAAATAATATAGAATGATAAGAAGATTGAGATTTGGTATAATAGAGGTCGTGCCTTAAGGATGAGTTAATAAGAATGAATTAAAATTAAAACATGAAGGAGGAATACGAGTTAAGGGAAAAATGGGAAAATATCTAAATTCCTAAACATAAACTCTCACTCTCTCGTTTCTTCCCTCACTTTGATTCACTTCATAAAAAACAAAATCAAAGAAAGCTTAGGGTAGACCATTAACAAGTGTTCAAGATGAATTAAAAGCTAGAAATAAGATCCAAGCTTAGGAGATTCAAATCAACAACACAAATTTCAACCTTCTTAATCAATACAAGGTGATAATAGATATACATCTCATGTTTTAGAAGCCATCTTATGATACCTTGAAGGGATATAGCTTTTTAGTGAATTTGTAGAATTTATTTATGAAATTTAGTGATATGATTGAGATGAAAAACCTAACACATGACACCCAAATTACTTGAAATTTTGGTATGATGTTAGAAACATTATTTTAGAAGTGGGTTCTTAATTTCATAATTTTCCATGCAAGCATGAATTTTCTAAGTGAAGAAAATGGGTTCTTTCGTACTTAAATTATTAGAAATAGTAAAATAAAGTTTTTGGCCCTGAAATTTTTATATCTTCGAAAATATGATTAATTTGATTTATTATGATTTTTTTGGGATTTTTCCCAACTGTTTATGATTTAATATGAATTATTCTATCTAGAAAGGCTTAATTAATTATTAAGATATTAATACAAAATTTATAGTTTACTAAGTACTTTGAAAATGATAAAATATGTGCCTTGGGAATTTCGGAATAGATTTTGTTAAATAAAGTGTTTTTCGATAAGAATTTAAAAAATAATTGGGGTTAGGTGAAAAGCAACTGCTTTTAATGGTAATAAAACTATTTTCCCCTTATTTACGGTAATATCACTCCGAAAGTCACGATGCCGCATCTATCATGCTGCCTGCAAGGTCATCGACTTCGCCAAAGAAAATTACATATGGTATCACTTCGGTCGATATAGAATATATTGGCGTGATCGAAGAAGGAAGCCAAATAAGGACGTTGATATCATGGTCTTCGAAGAGGTTGAGGCCAAATTACGTTATCTTTTGTTTTACAACATCGCCGACCCATATTCGAAATTACTACTTCGACACTAATGAGGTTCCTTTCCTTGTTGGCTATATGATGCCACATTTTAATGACTTCGACCCTATATACGTAATGGACTTTGGCAATATATGATGTCGTGCTCTTATTTATTTGACCTCAAACTTTTTAATTGTTTTGAAAAAGGAAGTAATGCTGTGACTAATGACACAGACCTTATTCTTCTAAAGCTTTTTAATTATAGAAATCAAGTTTACTCTATTCGACGTTGATGTATATGAAATGTGAAATGTATATCTTCGGCCTTGTGGCCTCGTTTTTAAAAGTTAAAAGCCTTAACTTAGTGTTATGTTAATGAGGGCGAAGACCCTAATGGAGAAGAGGTAGCCGAGCTTTATCATTGTAAAAGTTTTACATAGTTTTGGTTGTTTGGCTAATTGTTTTGAGAGGCAATGACCTCAAATGATTTTAAACTTAGCCAATATTTTTTTTATTTAAGGATATATCATGGCATGATTATTTTGGGTAAAGTGAAGGGCAATAATTTTCCTTGTTTTGAAAGTACGATTTCAAGGGGTAAATCATTTGTAAAGAAGTATGTTTTCAAGGTAATACATATTGTATATAGCCTATAATTTCACAAAAGAGACAATTGTTCTTATCACTTTTGGATAGATTGTGATAGGATAAAAATTGACTCAGAGATTAGAAAACCAAATGGGACTAGTATAGGGTAGAATCCTATATTTCAGCTATTAGCCCCTATCTGATATAAGTCCAAAATTCCTATGCGTAGGGCTTTGTCAAGGGTAAGACAAAAAGTAGGTTTCGCATAGAAAAAATACGTAAAGATAAGATAAGTTGTAGGTTGGCCTGCAAAACCTTTAGGTTCATAGTAAACCTATAAATACTATGAGATTGGTAGATGGTCAAGTAAACACTTGGATAAATGTATTTGGATAGACCGTACAGTTTTCTTCTAACAGCCAGTTAGTAAATTTGGTATATCTGGTAGGCCCAAGTTAGCCATATAGGTTGATAGCTACCCTTTGAATACTAAACATTGGGTGGATAGTCCATCGATTTGATGGATAGTCATGAACCTATGTAGCATGTACGCATATTATTGCTTATATTTTTTATACTAACCAGCTTGGTTGTAGGAATTGATTTGCAAAAGATATATTTTTAAAGGGATATTAGTGAGAGGAAAACCTATTCCGCTCAGCAGCATGGCCTCGCTTAATATATATAAATCTGGATGACATATTATTATTCACAGCAGACTTTTTGTCTGACTTGAAGTTTTTATTTTCCCCTTAAACTCTAAGGTGCTCAAAATTTGATTTGAGTAAGCCAAGAGTAAGGGTTTTTCAGGTTAAATAGGTTTGGCGAATAAAGCTTCCAAGATATAAAGGAGGCATAAGCTAGGAATGTAGGAGTCCATTTATATTTAATATCCATTGTGTTATGTCAGTAATTGTATGAATGTATCAACAACAAACTTGTCTGTCTATTTAGTAATTCTGATCATCCAAAGGGACATCTTTATATGTCACTCTTGGCATAATTTATGATAATTATATTTTATCCATAACTAGGCAATGTTTCGGGATTATGTACCGAATATGAAATTATATCTCTGAAATGAAATGTGGAAGTTTACTTTGAAATTATGTTTAAAATTATTTCATATTCTCGTGCCTCTAATATTATGGATACTATTAACATGACCGCATTTGTCATCAAAAATCAATACTATAGATGACTGCAGCATCTGTAGCGCTTAGTTTTAGGTCTCAAAATGGGAGATGTTACAACTTGGTATCAGAGCATGGTTTATGTAAAAAATAAAGAATTTTTAACATAAAAGAGATTTGGATAAACATAATCCCAATGAATTAAAGAATAAGATTGGGGTATGGGATAATGCAATAGTAACATACTTGAATTTTCTATATATGTGTATACGCTTTATCTCTATTCTCCCATCTCTCTTAGATCGTTCTTCTGTATCTTACTAATGTTCAAATGCAGATTTAAGGGAAAGTAAAAAAATGAGGTAGGAAATGGAAGAATGAATCTTGGTTGGAGAAGCACCAGAATTAATGGAAATGCCAAGCCCAACTCTAAGAGAAACCAAGGTCGACAAACAACTGCTAATGTAGGTGAAGGTATGCCACATGTTAATATGGAAGAAATGTATCAGTTCTTTGTCAACGTGATTCAAGTAGCAGCTAGTGCTTGGTTCATTAGTGGAAATGCTGGAGGAGCTAATCAAGAAGTACCAATTCAACAATTATGTTGTGTTGAGTAGAGACTATGTAAGACTCGGAGGGAAACCATTTATTGGAATGAAGTACGCAATTGAAGTAGAGAATTGGTTGCTTCAATGTGAAAGAATTTTCACCGATCTTGGTTTAAACAATGAACAAAAGAGGAGATTGGCGTCCAGTCAATTGCAAGGAGTTGCGTTGTACCGCAAGAATAGTGTGACTGTTGGGGTAGCAGAGGAGACTTTAACTTGGGCTAAATTCAGAAGGAGGTTTTAAGAAAGATTTGTGTTTGAGATCGCGAAGTCAAATCTATTAAGGAAGTTCGTTGGATTGGTACAAGGTGATATGATAGTGAACGAGTATGCAACCAAGTTTGAGGAGTTTTCAAGATATGGGTATGCTACCATTGACACGGTTATCAAAACAAACGAGAAGTCCATTCATGGACCGAGACCTGAGCTTGCTAGGGAAACTTGACCACACCTTAGAGATCTATGCAATGTAGTCATGGAGATGGCTTTGAGAAATGAAGAGATACCTGATTTGTTCAGTAATAACAAGCCAGTAGTGAGTCAGGGTGGATAAAATCAGAAGAGAAATTTTTGCCAGAAGAAGGGAGTTAAAAAGGATGGAGCTACCAAAAAAGAAAAGTTTGAGGTTGTGTGTTACAAGTGTGACTAGAATGAGCATTATGCTCATGAGTGTCGAATTGGCAAGGGAAAGGAAATCATTGGAAAGAAGAACATCAAGTGCTTTAACTGCGACTTGGTAGGACATTATAAGAACAAATGTTTGAAAGTGGCGGCCAAGCCAAAAAAAGGAAAAGTATTTGCTCTGGAACCGGCTACCTCGAGAGCAACAGCAGAGGAGAAAGGGAAAGCTATGGTGAGAGGCAAGCTTTTGATTCATGGTATATCTGTTGGAGTATTATTTGATACCAATGCATCACATTCTTTTGTATCTCATTGTTTGGTAGGCAAGCTTAACCTAGAACACTCACACCTAATTACTCCCTTAAAGATTGCAAATCCAATAGGAGGATTTGCAATTCTAGGGATGAGATGTGATCATTTAGAGTTCACATTATTAGGTTATGTATTTCCTTCATCTACATGTGCTTGATTCCATGGGCTTTGGATTATTTCAGTATGGACTGGCTAAGAAAATATGGTGCTTGGATATTTTGCCACGATAGGAAAATATCACTAAGACACCCCAATAGTAGTGATTGAAATGTATACTCAGTAGAAAATCCAAGTTTTGACATATGTGCTTTATTGGTGTAATAGAGGAGGAAGGTCAGTTGAATTGGTTTTCAATAGTTAGAGAACTTGCAGATGTCTTTGAGCCTGTTACAGGACGACCGTCGAAATGAGCTATTGGGTTTCAAACAGATCTTATACCCAGAGTTGAATCCGTAAGTAGACTACCTAGTAGGATGACACCTAATGAGATGAAGGATTTAAAGGAGTAGCTAGTGGACTTAAAAGGAAAGAGTTTTATTAGACAAAGCAATTGTCCATGGGGGGCGGTCATGATGTTCGTGAAGATGCCAGATGGATTGTTGAGATTGTGCATCGATTATCGTAATTTGAATGAGAAGTCGATAAAGAATTGATATTCGTTGCTAAGGATAAATGAATTGTTTGATCTATTGAGTGAAGCCGATGTATTTTCCCAGTTGGATTTGGCATTAGGGTGTCATTAATTAAAAGTAGAAGAGGACTTCATTCCTTTAACGACATTTCGAACAAGATATGGTTTGTATGAGTGGTTAGTAATGCCATTCGGGTTAACTAGTGCGTCTTCTTTCTTCGTGGATTTGATGCACTAGATCTTCCAAGGGCATTTGGACAAATTCGTGTTGGTGTTTATAGATGACATTCTGATATATTCTAGGAATAAGCGAGATCATGAGACTCGCCTTAGAGTAGTACTAGAGACATTGAGACAACATCAACTAAAGGTGAAGTTTTCAAAGTATCATTTTTGAAATAATGAAGTAATGTTCCTTGGTCATGTATTCTAGGAGAAAGGTTTATCAGTAAATCAAGCTAAGACGGAAGCTGTAACTAATTGGAAGATACCCTAGACGGTGACCTTATATAAAGACTTTTCTTGGATTAGCTCGCTACTACCGAATTCATTAAGGATTTCTCTCGTATAGTAGCACCGATGACTAGATTAACAAAGAAGAACGTGAATTATGTTCGGATTGATAAATGTGGGAGGCATTCCACAAGCCGAAAATTTATTGACCAACAGGCCTGTGTTAGTTGTTTCGGATGGAAATTAAGATTTGCTGGTGTATACTGATGCTTGTGGAACATGACTAGGAGCTGCGTTAATGTGGAGGGGTAAAGTAATTGCTTATGCTTCGCGAGAGCTCAGACCGTACGAAATTAGATATCCGACTCATGAATTAGAGTTGGCTATTGTAATATTTTCTTCGAAGGTGTGGAGACATCACTTTTTGGGAGAACGATTCGAGTTGTATACAGATCACAATTCTTTAAGGTTCTTATTCTCCTAGACGGAGTTGAACATGAGACAACAAAGGTGGTTAGATTTTATAGCTGCTTATGATTTTGGAATTGAGTACACACCGAGGAAAGGAAACAAAGTTGTAGATACACTTAGCAGGAAAGATCAAAATGTGGCGTTGGCTATGTTTGTTGAATAGGAAGACTTGGAAGCATTAACTACTTGTAGTGTGCTATTAAGGCTGATTGCCAGTTCTAGTCAGAGTACTGCATTGTTAGCTTATTTGGAAGTTCGACCTATGTTGATCGAAAAAATTGCTTCTAAGTAGAGAGTTGATCCATTGCTAGCTGAAAGAATTAGAAGATTAGAAGGTGGAACTGGGATTGATGTTGATGGATTTTTACCTTGACCAAAATGGATGGTTGAGAAAGAAAGGATGATTATTTGTTCCATACATGGGTGACCTATGAAAAGAAGTACTTTGGGAGTGTCATACATCGAAGTTTGCTATTCATCTTGGAGAAACTAAGATGTATTAGGGTATGAGAAGAGGATTCTTCTGGAAGGGTACAAAAATGGATGTAGGCTTATGGGTAAAACAGTGCTGAATTGCTAGCTAGTAAACATCGAGCATCAGAAACCTAATGGATTGCTTCAGCATTTGGATATACCGGTTTGGAAATGGGTTTCGATACCCATGGATTTTATTAATGGGTTGCCAAGGTCAAACAGGAGAAATGAAAGTATATGGAACATAGTGGATAGACTGACCAAGAGTGCACATTTCATTCTCATCCAGTCAATCAGGACGATACCTGTATTGGCTATGTTGTTCATAAGGAATATTGTTAGACTGCAGGAGATTCCTAATAGTATAGCCAAGGACAGAGATGCTTTGTTCACTAGTGAATTTTGGAAGAGTCTACAGAAGATATTAGGTACCAAGCTTAAGATGAGTATCACTTACCATCAACAGATAGATGGAAAACGGAAAGAGTTAACAAAGTCTTAGAGAATTTATTAAGAGCTTGTGTGCTAGATTTTAGAGGATTATGGGGAACCATCTACACTTAATCGATTTTTCTTATAACAATAACTATCAAACTAGTATAAGGATGACGCATTTTGAAGATTAGTATGGAACACCATGCAAATCACCAATTTATTAGTTGAAGACCAAAGACATACGAGTTCTTGGTCTAGATATGGTGAGAGAAGCCACAAAGATGATTGCTTTAATCCGAGCATGGATGAAGGAAGCTCAATCTAGGTAGAAAAGTCATGCAGATAAGAAATGGAAAGACCTAAAATTCTCAGTTGGAGATCATGTTTTCGTTAAAATATCACCAATAAAGGGTGTAGAAAGGTTTGAAAGACAAGAAAATAGGCATATAGATATGTAGGTCCATTTCCTATAAAAGAGAGGATTGGGAAATTATCTTACATGATAGAATTACCGGGCTGTTTGGCAGGAATCCCCAATGTTTTCCATATTTCTCATCTAAGAAAGTGTGTTCGAGATCCAGAGACTAATTTACCGTCGACTGAATTGGAAAATTTAGTAGTGGAGTCGGACAAGACTATAATTTGACATCCAGTTCGTATTATGGCTAAGGATGAGAAAAGGCTAAGGACAAGACAGTCAGATTAGTAAAAGTCCAGTGGAATGACGATAAGAGAAACTTTACTTGGGAAATGGAGAGCAGGATTATGGACACTTATCCTGACTTGTTTGGTGGTATGTTTTACTTCTATGCTTTTATGTTTGATCTGTATACCTTATCATAATTTCTAGGATAAAATTCTTTAAGGAGGGGAGTCCGTAACAAACCTAATTTTAGTTAACGTTATTTTGGATATTTAATTGGATAAATAAAATAAAATAATGTAGAATGATAAGGAGATTGAGATTTGGTAAATAATAGAGGTCGTGTCTTAAGGAATAAGTTAATAAAAATGAATTAAAATTAAAACATGAAGGGGGAATATGGATTAAGGGAAAAATGGTAAAAGACCTAAATTCCTAAACATAAACCCCCATTCTCTCATTTCCTCCCTCACTTTCATTCACTTCATAACAACGAAATCGAAGGAAGCTTAGGTTCGGCCATTTACAACTATTCAATAGGAATTAAAAGCTAGAACAAGGTCCAAGCTTAGGGGATTCAAATCAACAACATAAATCTCAATCATCTTAATCAATATAAGGTAAATAATAGTTATGCATCTCATATTTTGGACGTTATTTTCGGTTTTAAGTATATATCTAAATCTTTTTCTTATATTATGACATGCTATGATAGTTTGTAGGGTTATATGCTTTTTAGTGAATTTATAGAATTCATTTATGAAGTTTAGTGATATGTTTGAGTTGGAAACTTAACATATGGACCCTAATGACTTGAAATTTTAGTATGATGTTAGAAACATTATTTTAGAAGTGGATTTTTAATTTCATAATTTTTCAAGACAGTACGAATTTTCTAAGTGTAGAAAATGGGTTATTTCGGGTTTTAATTATTAAAAATAATTAAATAACGTTTCTGGCCCCGAAATTTTTATATGTTGGAAAATACAATTAATTTGATTTATTGTGATTTTTGGTGGTTTTTCCCAATTTCTTACGATTTAATAGGAATTATTTAAGCTAGAAGGGTTTAATTAATTATTAAGATATTAATACAAATTATATAGTTTGCTAAGTACTACGAAAATGATAAAATCTGCTCATTGGAAGTTTTGGAAAATATTTTGGTAAAGAACGTGTTTTCCAAAAAGAATTTGAGAAAATTGAAGTTAGGTGAAAAGCAATTACATTTAATGGTAATAAAATTGTTTTCTCCTTATTTATGGTAATGCCACTCCGAAAGTCATGATGCCGCATCTATCACTCTACCTGCATGGTCTTTGACGTCGCCTAAGAACAATGCTTATGGTATCACTTCGATCGATATGTAATATATTGGTTTGGTCGAAGGCGGAAGCCGAAGAACGACGTCGGTGTCATGGTCTTCTAAGAGGTCAAAGCCGCATTACTTAGTCTTTTTTTTTACAACATCGCCAACCCCACATCTTCAAAATGACTACTTCGGCACTAACGAGATCACTTTTCTTACCAGCTATATAATGCCACATTTTAGTGACTTCGACCCTATAGGCATAATGGACTTCGGTAGTATAGATGCTGTGCTCTTATTTCTTCGACCTTTATCCTTTTAACTGTTTCGGAGAGGGCAGTGATGCAGGAACTAATAAATTTAAACTCATTCTTTTAAAGTTTTTGAATTATATAAACCTAGTTTACTCTCTTCAACTTGATGCTATGAGAAGTCCGAAGTGTATATTTGCGGCCTTGTAGCCATATGTTTTAAAAGCTATAAACTTTAACTTAGTTTTATGGTAAAGAGGGCGAAGACCCTAATGGCGAAGTGGTCGTCGAGCTTTACCATTATAAAGGTTTTACATAGTTTTTGTTGTGTGGCTTATTGTATTAAGAGACGATGACCATAAATGATTTCGAACTTCACCAATATTGTTTTATTAAAGCGTATATCATGGCATAATTATTTTGGGTAAAGTAAAGGGCTATAATTTTCCTTGTTTTGAAAGTATGATCTTAAGGGATAAATCATTTGTAAAGAAGTATGTTTTCAAGGAAATTAATAGGGTATTTAGCCCAAAATTTTACTATAGAGATTATTGTTCTTATCACTTTTGGATAAATTATGATAGAATAAAAATTGACTCAAATATTAGAAAATCAGATGGGACTGGTGTAGGGTAGCGCCCTATACTTCAGCTGTTAGCCCCTAGCTGATATAAGTCCTAAATTACATTGTTTGTCAAGGGTAAGATAAAAAGTAGGTTTACGAACAAAAAGGAATACACAAAGATAAGATAGGTTATATGTTGACCTGCAAAACCTTTAGGTTCATAGTAAGTCTAGCAAAACAATGAGATTGATAGATAGTCGGGTAAAAACTAGGATAAGTGTTTTTGAACGGACCGTCCAATTTTCTTCTAATAGCCAGTTAGAAATTGTGGTATATATAGTAGGCCCGAGTCAGTCATATAGGTTAGTAGTTACCCTTTGAAAACTAAACATTGGGGCAGACAGTCTACTGATTTGATGGATAATAATGATTACCTATGTAGCTTGCATGCACATTATTGTTTAAATTGTTTATTTTAACCAGTTTGGTTGCAAGAATTGATTTTCAAAAGAATATTTTCTAAGGGATATTTTTGAGGAGAAAACCTGTTCCGCTCAACGATGTGGTCTCACTTAATTTCTATAAATAGAGATGGCATATTTATTTTATTCACACCAGTTTTTTATCTGACTTGAAGTTTTTGTTTTCCCTTAAACTCTTAGGTACTCAACATTTGATTTGAGTAGGTGGGAAGCAAGAGACTTTTGGGTTAAGAAGGTTTGGTGAATAAAGCTTCCAAAGACGTGTAGGAGGAAAAAGATAGATATGTAGAAGTTTATCTATATTTACTATCCGTTGTGTTATGTCAGTTATTATATGAATGTATTGACAATAAATGTGTTTGTCTTTCTACTAACTCTGATCGTCCAAAGGGGCATCTTCATATGCCTCTCTGGGCATAATTTATAAAATTATATTTTATCTGAATCCGAGAAATTTCTGGGATTATGTACTGAATATGAAATTATAACTGTGAATGAAATGCGGAAGTTTGCTTTGAAACCATGTTGAATTTTTTTTCATATTCTTGTGCCTCTGATATTACGGGTACCATTACAATGACCACATTTTGTCACTAGAAATATATCCTACAGACGGCTGCAGCATCTATAGCGTTTAGTTTCAGGCCTAAAAATGGGGAATGTTACATTTTTTATCAATACATACACGATTAGGTTGTGTATCTTGTTAGTTTTGCATCCATACATACACTATTTGGTGGTTATCTAATTATCTTTTACATCCATACGTACCTGATTAGGTTGTGCATTCGGTTAGCTTTTGCATTTAGTGGTAAGCTCGATTAACCATTGTTATAACTCAATTACAGATTGGTTTCCATCCATATCTGATTAAGTTATGCATCCGATTAACTTTTATATCTCTATGTAGTCGATTAACTTGTGCATCCGGTCAACTTTTCCATTTCTACGTACTTGATTAGTTTGTGCATCCTGTTACCCGTTGCATTTGGTCATTAGCTCGGTTAATATTTATTCTAACCCAGTTATAGGTTGGTTTCCAAACATACCCGATTGGTTGTGCATCCTTTAGTTTTGCATTCGTACATACACAATTAGGTTGTGCAACTAATTAGCTTTTGCATTTGGTGTTAAATTTGGTTAACTATTATTCTTATCTGGTTTTAGATTGGTCTCCTTATGTGCATGTTTAGGTTGTGCATCCAATTAGCTTTTTGGTTAATGACAAGCTTGATTAACCATTCTTGTTTTAGATTGAACTCCTTATATATAGAAAAATTACTTAGCATGCATCTTTGTAAATCTAAGCATAATAAAAGGCATGACTGTGAGGAGACAAATTTTCAAATTAATTAATTGGTTGATCCCTAATTTCTTAGCTAATGTCTCATCGAACTATTCATTATGAAATAATAAATAATATAAATGAAATAAAGAATCTGGTAATAAATAGGAGACCGTCCATGCACATTAATCAATAATTGTTCGATAAATAATGCAAAAGAAACAAAGAAATAGATAATAAATTTCAAACCTCCTTATACAACAACCATAACAGAAAGTGGTTAAATGTAATATGGCTAATTCTATTCATACAGAAATAATCACTTAACATGCACCAAAAAATCTAATAATCTGGCATATACTAATAATTACTTTATATACACAATTTATTTTACAAAACAAGCCTTGTTTTCCCTTCATTATCTTACATCTTTAAAACTTAAAAATCGGTTACACAAGATAAAAAAAATACCAAGCATTAAATTAAGTTTAAGTACCATAAAATGATCTTTAATTCAAACGCTAATAGTTTAACATCTCTAAAAAAAATTAATTCCTTAATTTCAACAATATCAACTCCATTATTAAAAAAAAATTAAACACATTTAGTTAGAACGGTTAATTGTAAAAATTGTCTTTAATGATATTTTAGGTCTCATGATAAAAAACCATTAACTTCTTAGTCAAACATATAGATTTGATCAAATATCATTAATTTTAATATTTTAATTGATAGGTTATAAGAAAAAGAGTAAAAATATAACTAAGAAGATGAGTAAATCAATGATAGATTTACTAAACAAAACAATGGGAAAGGCTTCACAACTATCGTTTGTTCGATGAAAACAAATATAGAAAAAAGAATAACTTTTGTCTATGGCGGCCACTTCTTCCTAAGGCTAAACCCTAGGAAATCTTCTATAGATATTCTTATCAGATTTCTTCTTATTTTTCCTTCATTTTCTCCTTTTAATCTCTAAATATTATATCTACAATCTAGTCTATGGCGGCGGTCGATAGCAAGGATGTGGAACATTAAAAACATAGGAAGATGGGTGGGAAAAAGTGGTTAATAGGAAGATAAAAGGGAAAGCGATGTTAATTCAAGAAGTAGAACCAAGGAAAGTGTAACATACTGGATCTAGGACGACAGGTGGAGCTAAGGCTTGTACAAGGACCAAAAGCAACATAGGTGTCAAATTCAGCATAGTAGAAGGGGTAAAAAAGTGTTATATAGTGATGCAGTTAAGGGATATTCCTAATCTAAGTCGGGAGAGAGTAGTATGAATTCTGTAGAACCACGGATGGTAAGAGGAAAGCTGAGTTGTCTTAGATGCTATCAAGGAGGCTAAAGAAGAATGGAAAAACTATATGATACTATATATAGTAGGACCAAGATCGTATTTCAAGCTTTGGAAGCATATATAAAGATGACGTGGAAAACTTCAGTGAATTTTACAATACAGTCGAGATATCATGGTTTTATTAAAAATGAGCTAGGTAGCAATAAAGTGGTGGAGGGAGGACTATGTTTTTTTGACAAAATTAAATAGTTATAAAAAAATTAAAGCCAAATAAGAAGACAGATAGGGACTTGTAAAACTCCATAATAATTAACCGAAAATTTAATAAAAGAAATAAATTTAATTATAATCAGATTAAAAGAGGAATCCTTACAAATTTTGGAATTTGGCTAAGAAATCTACACTGTTGCGCCCGTAGCGATTTTCTAAACAATTTTCGTATATAAAGTTTCGTAATTGAAGCTCGTAGGAAAAAGTTATTAAAGTTTAAAGATTCGAAATCGAAAATAGTCAAATATAAATATATGGTATAAATTATAAAATAAACAACATTAATTGGTCGACAGCATAATTGGGACCTGTCACCCTCCACGGTCGACTGCCACAAACCCACCGATCGACTGATAAAGTGTTAATGGCTAGGGTTAGGTTAGGCTAAATGGCCCAGATTTTATAAATTTAATAGCCGAAGTTAATTGGGGTAGCTACAAATAGAATGTTAATTACACAATAAGAATCCTAATCTATCCTGTATGCTCTAGACTCTCTTTCTCATCCAAAAACTTTATGACACAACGTTTTTGAGAAAAACAAACAAGAAGTAAGGGAAGAGGATGATATAATCAAGCTAAAATCTAAATCCAAGGAGGTGCGAATCAAGTCGATAAACGAAAGAAGGCGCTTAAGAGGTGAGTGGGTTCATTATTAACTATGTTGATTTATATGCAATCAAATTTATCTATACACCAATTTGACCCAAAATTGGTCCAATTTAATTAGACATATTGCTTATCTAGTAATTGCAGCTAACTGGAAATTTGATAGAAATCTAAACCATATGAATATGCCCCTGTTTGATTTAAATTTGATTAAATAAAAATTTGGTATAAGTTGAACTTCATTGATTTTGATATGAATACGCCCTTTTGTTAAAATTGAATATATAATTTCATATGATACATGTTGATTAAAACCCTGAGTTAATTTATAATGCAAATACACCTATGTAATTACGAAATAGTTAAAAACTTAACTCGAGACTTATTGGAATTGTTGATTTGACAAAATAGAGTTTGCTGTTGAATATGTACAAGAAAAGGGTAATTAGTGATCAAACAAATGAATAAAGATCAAGTAGTAGTTTACGCTAATTAAAATCGACTGGTCGATGGGTTTACTATATACAATAGTCGATGGTCGATCGACCATCAAGTTTCAAGTGCAATCTGAACCTCAGCCTATGGTCCAAGTTTATGGATACACACACACACACACACATATAATAGTCTATTAGTAGGAAAATTAGTTTCATAATTCTTGATTTTTGGATGTTAAGGGACTAGATATGTAACAATCCTGTTTTTTACGCCGTTAAATCAACAAATTTAATTAAAATAAAATTGTTTGAATTCAATACTTGATAATTCTTATTTTTAAAATAAATTCTTATTCATTTGAAGTCTAGTTAATAAAATATTTTTGTTTTATTAAAATGAGTTAAATTAATATATTTTTTCAAACAATATTTAAATTTGAATAGAATGTTTTAATCAATATAAAATAATTTATAGTGTAAATAATTTTTATATGATTGAAATAATTGAAATATAAGTGTATTTTGTAATAATAATTTTCTTTTTTTAAATATAAAATAATCAGGCATTGAATTGAAAAATTATTCATTTATCAAAATATAATTTGTAGAATGAAATGTAAATTAATTTAAACGAGATTGAAATTTAATTACAAATAAATTAAAAGAGTTTATTTAAAGGAAAAGAAATGAAATTAATTAAAATAGCCCATAATAAACTAAGTCCTAAAACATTCAAGCCCTGTATTATTCTTCTTACCCAATTCAATACAATTAACTCATTTTTCAAAATCCCTGACTCAATCTTACCCTAAGCCCTAGAATCAAAGTAGAGTGTATCAAAAATATCCCAATCAAGCCTTACAACAAATATGGTCGGGATTGTTCATAACGTGGTGGCACCACGATGGTGGTCGAAGGCATAGACATGGAAAGTCATGCATGTGTGCGAACAGCTTCAAGTGAGGGAAGATCATGGCTGGGGAGTTAGAGAGTTTGACATCATGACATAAGGATTGTCTCGATTTGGTAGTTCGATGGCCGTGCTGGCGGTAGCAGCGGTTGAGGCCCAGTTGCTGGTGCTAATGCAATGGGAAAGGCAGCATCAACTTTGGTAGGGGTGAAGGAAGCAATTTTAGCAGTAGCTATTGATGCGTGATTATAGTGGCGAAGGCTGTAAATGTCTTTGCTAGGGAATCAGTGAGTTTCTAAACTCACAACTATATTTGTTTCTTACTGCCTGATAAATATTTCGGATAATTATATTGCATTGCTTAGTTGAGTTATTTGCATAGGGATTTTCAATGATTGTGTGATACTGGATATAAATTTGGATTTGACGTTGAGATTTCTGTTTGTTGGATCGTCAAAATGCAAAGGAGACGTTGTCCGATTGCATTTTAATTTGTGTAGTTTACTTCTATGTTCTATGTGCATTGTATGGATGGTCGAAATTTGATGTAAATCGACTTGGGTCAAACGATAAATTTATACTGATGATTGGTTGGTAAATTTGGAGAATTCCACTTCATGATTTATATTTTGGATGCTTTACTGATTTTCTTATTTTAAAAGACTTTTGAAATCTTTGAAAAATTATTTATAGGGATTTAAAATTAGATTTAAGTATATTTACAAATAAATAAACATGGAAAGAAAATAATATGATTTCTTTGAAATTATTTGTGATATAGAATTTGTTTTGAAAGTGAAAATAGAAAATTTTCTATTGTATTAGATCATATGGAATTTTTACTAGTATAAATAAAGGACTATAATGTTATTTCGAGAAGGAAATTCCTTTGTAAAATGAATATTTAAGAAAAAGGATTTAAACGTAATTTTAAAATGGGATTTTTCATTATTAAAAATTCATTTTTGAGAATTTTGGAATATATGCCTTATATAAATAGTAAGTTTATAATTGATTTGGAGTTATTAAATTTGTTTTAAAAAAATCACTTTTGATTTTTAGAAAATTAATAAATGATTTTACGAGTAATAATTAGTTTTATAAGATAACTTTAAGATTTTAAAATAAAAAAATTACCAGAAGTTATTTACGAACATTAAAAATCTTTATTTTGATTTATAAAAGATTGGAAAAGAAGTATTTTAACTATTTAAAATTTATATATGGTTTTGTTAATTATAATACATTTTTATAAATAACTATATTTCTTTTTATATAAATATGTGAGTTTTATTTGTATTAATTTTATGTAACGAGGAATTAGAATAAATAGAGTTACGGTACCATTTAGGATGGGGCATTCGATAATATATATCTAGTTATGCTTCAGACTTGTTATATAGAATAACATATGTGAGTGTAATTGTAACAGCCCTAATTTTGATTAACATTTAAGGAGATTTAATCAGATTAATTAAATTGAATAATATGATGTGTAGTGTGATAAAGGAATTGAGATGTTATACCTAACAAGATCGGGCCTTAATTAACTAATTAGACAATAAGATTGTTTTATAACTTAAGATAAAAAAGAATATATGAGAAGGGTAAAATAGGAATATCCATCCTTTTATCTCTTAAACCCTCTCCCCTTCATGTTATTCTCACTTTTCATAACTTAAAAGAAATCAAAGAATACGAGGCCAGCCATCAAACAAGATGGGGGAGGAAAAAGTTTAGAGATTCAAGAGGAAACCTTAATCAACCATCAAATCTCAAGTCTACTTATCCGTTCAAGGTGAATACTAAAAAATCCATCTTACGTTATAATGGTGATTTCAAATGTTGATTATTTTAGTTCATGCATAATGCTTGAATGCTATGCCATGTTGATTTTGCCATGTTTTGAATTAATGATGAAATAAATGGATTTCAAGAAATTAAATGATAGGTTTAAGAGAAAAATCTTAGTTAATAATCCCCAAATGACTTGATTTTCTGATATGACATGTAAAATAATAATTTGGAGACAATTTTTTAGTTTCGTATTTTCTAATGCTATATTAAATATTTTATGAATTTCCTAAGGTGGAAATTGGGTTAATTTTAGATTTTAATTATTAAAAATTATTAATATGATTTTTGGCTCCAAATATTTATATGATAAAGAAAATGATATTTCTAAATTTCAGTGAAAATTAGGATTTACCCAATGATTATGATTTATTATGAAATTATTATGCTAAATAAGCATTTGATTTAGTACTTAATTAAAGATATTAGTTAATTAAAGTTGAAAATGTTTTGGAACATGAAAAACATATGCGGTGGTTTTTCCTCCTAAGGATATATTGAAAGATGTTTTTTATTCAATAGAAATTGGATAAGAATTATGGTGTGGTGAAATGTATATGCTTTTATTAGTAAAAATTCAATTTTCTTTGTAATTATGATCATGCCATGCCGCTTGTATTCTTACCAAGCTTAAACAACGCCGCCTCTATGAGTGTTGTCCTTGACATGGAAGGAAACTTATGATGGCTACTTTGGTAGCTATGGAAGAGTTCCAACCGTGTCGACACTGACATCATCGACAACTTATGTAGGGCGGGATCGCTACTTCGTGAATAATCTAACTTTGCTTACATTTTAACCGACGCCACATGCTATTGTATCGAAAGCTTCCAAATTCATCTATACCAATGGCAGTGATTCTTTATGTCTTGACTTTGACCCTATGTGTCTATTAAGCAGCATAATAGCCAAAGTGAATAAAGTAAGTTTTTATAACAACGCCACTTGACTTGGTGCCGCTATTCATCAAGGTCGACCAGGTTCATTGTATTGCTTTGATAATGTTGTAGAGCGGCATTATCACCGTGACCATTAGTGTCGACATGGTTAAATAGGCGGATAACTATAAAGTATGAAAGTCGACAACATCATTTTCGATAAGCATTTTAATGCTTAAAAGGATTTAAGTTCTTGGTTGACTACCTTGATAAAGGTCGACAAGGGTTTTTATGCCGCGCGTTTTATGATTATCTTAATAAAGACATAGAGCCTTAAGCCTCTTTATCGATAATGTATGGACATCGGCACTAATATATTTATAACCTAATTAAAGATGGCAACCTTATATTACTTTTAAACATAAACATAGCAATGCAAAAGGTGATTTGTAAAATAGCATAAGACTTTGGTAATAAAGAGCTATATGTTTCCTTGAACTAAATATGAAACTGGTTTCAAATATTTAAAAATTGTTTAGCCCAAGCTTTGAGAAAAATTACCAAAGAGAATATTATTTATGATCAAGTAATTATGAGGCATAAAAGATTAGGAATGAACATATCTGAATAATGCATGTTATAAGTTCTTAGGTTTATTTGATCAATTACTATGCATAATTGTTATGTTCACAATCACATCATTTATGAACCATAGTTGTATTTAAGTGATCTAGGAGTAGAATAACCAGGTAGGTTGACCCAATAGTGGGTGTAAATAGAGTTAACATCTGAGTGAGTAGAATTGCATCCAGGAGATTAGGTATATCAAAAATGTAGGATGCCCAGAATTGATCAAACGATTATTGATTTAGACGGGTTATAAGGAGGGTCCAATAGATTCATAATAAGCCCATGAAAACTATGATTGGAATGTTATTGGAAGGTATCCAATAATTACTAGTGATCCCATAAAAACTATGAAATGGGAGAAGTTATTGGAGAATCCAATGGGTTCATAGTAAGCCCATGAACGCTATGATTGGAAGGTTATTGGTAGAAACCAGTAGGTTCTTAGTGATCCCATGAAAACTATAAAGTTGGGTAGATCGTGCCTAAGGTTTGAGACAGGTTATTAGTCGGCTCATAAAAACCAATAGGTTAATAGTGACCCTAGGTATACTATAAATTGAGATAGATTGTCAGATAAATTTAGGATGGGTAATCCAGAGTTCATTGCATGTTGCATATCATTGTATTATTGTGTTTTAAGAATTGTGAATGCAGGAGCACAATATATGGTTAATGTATTTTTGTTGAGATACTAATGTGGGAAAAACCTGTTTCGCTCTGCTGCATGGTCTCACTAGATATCTAGTTGGCTCGAGATGTTAGGCTGTTATTCACACCAGACTTTTTGCCTGACCCTAAGTTTTTGTTTTCCCCTTAAACTCTCGGGTACTCATTTGAGTAGTTCAGGAGTAAGGGATTCAATTTTCCTAGTAGGACGAATAAGCTTCCAGAGATGTGCAGGAGACAATCTAGCTATGTAGGAGTTCTATTCTAATCTGCCATGTTGTTAAGTTTGTCTGTATGGATGTAATGATAAGTTATATAATTGTCAAATAAGTAACTTTGATCAACCAAGGGGGCATCTTCATATGTCAATCTTAGAGTATTTTGTAATAAGTATATTTTCTCTGAATGTGAAATTAAGAATGGGAATAGTAATGAATATGAAATCATATTTTGAAACGGAATGTAAAAGTTATTTCTGAATTTTGTTTGAAAATTTTCCATATTCATGTGCTTCTGATTATTGATATGTTTAACATAGCCGCATTTTGTCTCTGGGAATTAATTACTATGGGTGACTGCAGTATCCATAGTGGTTAGTTTTGGGCCTCAGAATAGGGGATGTTATAGTAATTACGAACATTGAGTAAATGTTCAAGTAACACTAAGTGGTATGGGGCGCCTGAGCTAATACTTGTTTGATTACTATCGAAAGTAGATATCGCTCGATAAGGTCAAGTTTACATGGTATTATGGTGATACGAACTGAGAGTGAGCAGGTTGAGTGCCATAAATGTGTCTACCTTTTGTGTGTACTCCTATTATACGATATGGAATAAACCAGATTGGATAGTATCCATCCTAGCGGCTTGATTATAGGATCACTCCCTAAATTCGTGACACATCTTTTGATGTATATGGGTAAGAGCAACTACCCTATGTCAGATAGACCAGCGGTCTTTTACCAGTAGGGGCACTTGTATGGTCGTGACCATCGCATAACATAGTCTTGCACTTGATGGATAATAGGTCACGATGGCCATCGAGGTAATTAAGACTATAGGAATTTTACTGATAGTGTGTGAGGAAGGATTTTGGAGTAGGCTGAGAGCTTCTAGTCTCGCGTTTGGTTATTATTGATGAGATGGCATAACGTGTTATAGACACATACTAATCCATCTATATGACATCATTATGTTTACGGCTAAGAACCGATCAGATTATTCATTGTGACTGATGCAAAATTAGTTATTTATGATGCTGAGAGCATATAGGACCAAGAGTCCGGATGATTATCCATGTTACTAAGAGTTGAATGGATTATTAGGGGTCTGAGAGACCATATGTTTATTTCATTGGCTGAGAGCCAAGTCGATTACTATGAGGTTGAAAGTCTGGATGATTATTATGTGATTATCGATCTCCTAGATTACCTATGAGACTGTGAGTCTGCTAAGTTATGTAACCCTATACACATCGATTATATTGCTATCATGGATAGCTAGAGATTTTGAGAGCATGGAGTTGGAACTTGTAATTATCACTATAATTATCCTTTATATGGTTATCTGAGAGGTGACCTTAGCTACAGAGGGTATGCCATATTTATATTTATGTATGTTTGATTTAGGTGGTTGTTATGTGTTTTATACATGTTAAGTAAGATGGACCTCGGGTAAGTCTACTTTATGATTATCTAAGAGATAATATTGGGCATAGTTGTGAGCTTTCCGATATGGTACTTGATGATTATGTGTACTGATGATAGTTGGATGTGTTTGATATTTCACCCATTTTGATATTATAATCTTTATGTGTTATTTGATTATTTAATGATTGAATGATGAGATGTACAAGGTATGTGGTATAGTGCCATATATATTGAACAGCTGCATGCAACATTGGGATATATATTTTTTGTTATCTTTTGACATCTACATCTAGATATAGTCTGATCCATGTGTTATTTAAATAATACTTAGGTCAACCAAGACATTATAGATTTAGGGACGAAAAAATAGATTGTGATTGTTGGGCATAGACTAAGGCTGTTTATTGTTGACTTATACAACAGTATTTATTATTAAAGCCTTATGTATATTGTTGATGTTAAGCTGTATATGTTTGGATTTATACATCGTATATTTTTGATGATAGTGGACATTTGGCTATTTTCAGACTCATTTACTTGTGTATATTTTATATTATATGATATCGCTATGTTGTTGACTCTTTATTCTTTGAGATTTATTTTATATTGTGTATTGTTCTATCCTAGAAATGCACATGTTTATTCCTTTATACTGATACTTTGTACGTATAGGTGAGTTGTTTATGATTTTTGAATTACGTACCAATGTTAGCCTGTAACGCCTCGTGAAATTAATGATAACAAACAAATAATTAATAAGGCTTCAAAGGTGAAATTTGAATAAATGTTTAAATTGGCCATGAAACTTGCAAAATTGTGTTTGTGGCCATCTTCTAAGCAACTTTCATATTTAGAGTTTTACGATCGGAGCTCAAACGAAAAGCTTATCCACGTTTGAAGTTTCCAGAGTGAAATTAATTAAAAATGAAAAAGTTAATAACATTAACTATGGGACCCCATCGATAAACCCCCTGCTTAGACCAGTCGACCGCCTGTAGAGGAGCAATCGATCGGTTAGAACATTATGGCTCGAGTTAAAAAAGAATTAAATAGGGACTGACTAAGGAATTTAATACGGCGTTTATTGGGAAACTTAAGGGGCATAATAAAGAAATTTTGAAATTGGTAGATAGATTAAATGAGGATTGATTAGAGATTGTCAAATTTTGACATAAATGACCAATTACTATGGGTAACAGACATTTATTAGGCGTTACAAGGAAACCAAAGTCTAAATGTATAAATTAGAAATAATTACGTAACAAACAAGTAAGTGTTCATACTATTATATATACATAGAACATAATATAGTTTTCATAGTAGGAAATTATATAACTTCAATTATACATTTAAAACCAACGTGAATTAGTGGGTTTATCCCAACACTTAGGCTTTGGGTGATTGTTTCGGTTTAATGGGTTGGGATGCGTGGTCGGTAGAGCAACATAGAAGAAGTTTGCTTTTCGCCTAGAGGTTACCAGAAGTTGTGTATACTACTACTGATGTGAGACATCTCCAACCATAGGACCCATATGGAAGGGATATGCGTAGGACATATAACCTACTTCTAGGACGGAGGATTAAGTAGCTATTACTAGGTCCGCCTCCTCCCTATTTAGGAAGCATTAAATGGTTGGGGATAATGGTTGGGCACAGTAGTGGATATCTCAGGAAGGGTCCACTTGGGGTAAGAGGTACAAAGTAGCTATTATAGGGTTTGCCCCTCCTATAAAGAAGTATTAAGTGGCCTGATGAGATTTCATGTGATGTCAGCTAGATAGCATCTGAGAGGAGTCCGTCTTGGGATAGGTATTGAATGATAGGGACCTACCTAAAATATAGGTATTAAATGGTCAGTTTGCCTAGATCCCATTGTAAAGGTATTAAACAACTTGAGTATTATCTCTTACATTGTTAGGATATGATTGATAGTAGTTGGATATTACTGGGAAAGGCATTTGGCCTACAGTTGAGAGTAAGTTGTAGAGTTGAGATGCGCTAGTAATATGGCAACTATTATAAAGCCTTATCTAGGTGTCATCGAGCTTTGTAGTTAGGACCAATTGACTATAGTTTATGTTGTAGAGGGCCCGCTTTGAGGACTGAGGTATTAAGTAGTCATCATGGGGTCTCCTCTTCCCTATTTAAGAAGTACTAAGTGGCCTGGGTTTTCTGGTAGCGAAACAATTAGATATTTATGTGGATATGCATATACTTATACAGTTGTACCATGGAGAAGTTTAGGTTAGGCATATCGTACGTGCACATATGATTTAACTAATTAGATATAAATAATAGACATAACACTTAAATGGAAACCAGTTGGCATAAAATTAATGGGATGGGTAAAGTATGTAAGTTTCTAATCACCGGAATGTTGTTCTGACCCCTTCATCGTAACAATCCACAGGTTAGGTTTAGAAGGACCAGATATTGGAGCAAGACGGAAATTTCAGATGGTGAAGTCTTTTTATTCATGTTCGGCACTGACTAGGCAAATACATATCCAAGGAATGAAATTCCGAGGTAGCAGCCTTAGTCAATGCGTATGTTCTATTATATTTCTCTACTCCGCTATGGGTTTATATTAATCACTCTCTGATATGCTTATATTTATTACAAGTTACCAAAACCAACGATCTATACCTAATGGACTTGGTCCTCAATTTAGTCGAAATTCGAGTCCATTAAGGTGCTGGTTGTCACATTTGGTATTAGAGCTTAGGTTCATCGATCATTGAAGTAGTTGGGCCAATATTTCGATTACCCCATGAACGAAGGTCGTATCATAAGGAGTGGGCCATGATGATCATGACCATGACATATAAAAGAATCCTGGAGGCTAGATGATACTTGATTCCTTTGCTGAGCCTAGAGTATAGTTATGGATTTTGGTGGATTGCCAATTGAAGATGCATATTTCATCCAGACAAATGGGAAGTAAGCCTATATCTTGCAAGCATCCGAAAGCTAGGTGTGAATAAGGATTGTCCTAAAAATAGGGCAAAAATAGTCCATTTCTAAGTTCAACCCCATGTGAAAGAATTTGATATAAAGGTTTTTAAGGATTCCTTGAAATGTTTTGAATGGGTTTTTCAGAGAATTTATTGGAAAATTGTTGTTATGAGATAGCAAGGAAATTTCGAAATTCATAATATGAAACTTTATTGAGTCAAAAGTTTATGATTAAAAGTTTTTTTTGATAAAAAGAGTTTTATTTTTTAAATTCTTAGATTAAAAGTGGTTGAGTCAAAATTTTCCAGTTTGAAGGTTTTTTATAAAGGGATATGTCGTTTTTAAAATAAATGTAAAATAGAACGTAGGTTGGGGTCGATGATTTTTCTATTTTGTAAACTTATAATTTCCATTTAAAAATTCTTTAAAACGTGTATAAATGGAAACAATACTTGATTCAAATGGGGCAGAGGGAATAGAAGGGTAAGAATGATTGATAATTTAGATAGGAATAACATTGGGAATATACAAGTAAGATTAGTAATCTAGCTAAAGATAACATAGTAGAAAAATAATAAGAATAGGATAGGAAGAATGGATAAATTCCATAGACATATAGTAATTGCACATATAATTTAGATAGATGCTTAGATAGATGTTGTAATTATGCATATCTTTTAAAAGTCTCCCTTTTGTGCTATGGAAATCTCCATCAAAGGTGGAGGCGGGGAAAGAACGAGTAATAGGAAAATAATAGGATGGAAGTTATCCTCATCTACTCCAATTTTCATTGTTTAAATTTATAAAAGATGTTTTCGAAAAAATGGTTTAGTATGCCAATTGGGTTTAAACATAATAGATGTTTCGGGTAAAAGAATCCTGCTTCTGAAAGAAGTAAATTTCCATTGTAGAAAATCTTTAAGAAGGTAAACTTTGTTAGAAAAGGAAAAAAATTCATGGTTCCTTTTTGGAACCAAGTAATTTTTGAAATTGATAAAATGATTTCTAAGTTTATGTTTTTAAATATATAAGTTTTTGATCAAGTACTTTATGACTAAGAAGTTTTATTTTTAAATGAGTTGTGAAAAACCAAAACAATTTTTGATATGGAGTATATAAGGATGACTGCTAGATAAGACGAGGTAATGGGTTAGGCTAGGAATAAAAAAGTTATGGATGCTCGTAAGGTATCAACAAGGAATACTTGTTGAATATAAGAAATGCTGGTATAGGCATATGAAGATTTTATTAGAGATATGTGGAAACCATGAGAGGAACCCTCAAAGGAAAGTGGAACGGTATCGAAGTACAATTTCGTGAGTCTTAAGGTATACTTGCATGGAAGATCAAGGATATGGAGAAAGTAAATATCCAAATTTGATGATACTATTAAGATACTTTGATTTTAGAGAAGATAGTAATATAGTGTGAGAAGAGAGTAGTGAGATGATAGACACACGTGATAACCGTTTGTTGACTAAAGGTTGAAAAAGGAAAGATAGGTTGTAGGGAATTTATTCTACCAAACCAATTTTTTGTAGAGTTATTCTAAATGTGCACATTTATATTTCTTACCCACCGTAGTGAAAGAATTGACAATTTGTCCCATAATCGGATGTAATAATTGAAGTAACGGATGGACCGCATTATTAAAAGCCGAAAAGAAGAGTTAAGGAAGGTGGGTGATGGTGGAATGGCATATTTGGAATGTCTATCTTAATTTAGTAATGAGTGTTAGGGCCATAACAACATTAACACTAGTTGATGATGAATGATAGCTTCCAGCAAAATTTTACTTTAGGTCTTTGGGTTGTAATCGCTAGTTTTCTCCTTTGGTTATTAGAAAAGCATATGATATTGCATGAGATATGTTCATATTTTATCATTTTTAGATTTGCTGGATGAGATTAGACTGCTATATAAATATAAATACAATGGAAAGTAGTGATATAAGGAAATCTCATAATGACACTTAACTAGCGATAAAACTATAGGTAAGACTAGAAGTCTATAAAATAAATTAGTAAATTAAGTTAGCAACTAGAAATTAAAAATACATAGATCCCAAAACTTTAGGATTTTGAGAAAAATAAATTTAAATGAGCGGAGGATAGGGAATGGTTGTTGCGAAATCATGGGACATTATCCTTATGCTTTAAAAAGCTAAAATTTATGAATATGCTTGCAGGTAGTTTGTAATTTAGAATAAAAAACAGGTTCCCAAATCTATGATTAACTACAAAATACTATGCTCAAATATATGCATTAACTCATAGACTAAATCCCTATTAGGTTAAGACGTGGCATGATTTATTTTGAGGATGAAGCTGTTAATGTTCTGAAAAATACTATTTGTGTTCGAATGCTTTCGAAATTTTTTGTTTAAGTGCTTTTGAGAAGTTGAGTTCAAATGTATTTGGAAGCTCTGTTCAAGTGCTTCACAAAAATGGTGTTTAAATGCTTTTGGGAATTTTACTTTTCAACTAATTTGCAAACTTGATTGAAAGAGAAAAGGATTTTTAATGGAAAATGTAAAGTTTTCAATTTTCTAGTCCTACACGCTTAACATAAGGTGGCTCAACGCGTTAGTGAATATGAATTTTATAGTCTGACAAGGGTGAAAGTGAACAAAACATAGAAAATAACAAACATAGAAAATAACAACGGAAAATGCGATTTTAGCTTCGGAATTTCTATTTCCATAACTTCTTGATTGTAAACAAAAACTTACGCATAGGATAAGTACCGTTTAATATCCAAAAATAAATCTCCTTATGTAAATTATACTTGGAAAAGTTTTGTTGGCAGAACAGAAGGTTTCAAGGTACAACGGAATAGGTATCCAAAAGATGGGTGGAATTGTAAAAAATTTCCATCTACATTCCTTTTTCGACATATGAGTATAGAATTAGAAATTGGATTTACAACAATTTTGGATGTTAAAAATTACGTGCTAGGTTATGGATGGTAGGGAATGGATGCAAAATTGATTGAACCATACTTCTACACGCGAGAGTGTGGAAATTATTGTGTGAAAAAAGAGTTTTTGAAAACTTGCATACATATAAAACTGCCAGTATATCTAAGTTTCTTGCATCATATCTTCAAATGTTTTTAAAAGAATGCATTCATATAGGAAGCGTCAATTCAGAATCATTATGCATACATATTTATAAGTTGTAATACACCATGCACTTGTACACGTTGGCTGCAAAATTAGCTGTACACTAATTGGTTAGATAGCTTAGATTGGTTGCGTGCTATGTTACATGATTCAACCCTTGGGGAATTTCAAGAATGAAATTCTTTTAACAAGGGAGAATGTAACTCCCCATAAAATTAACGGTAACTAACAAGGCTCCAAAAATGAAATTAGAGCAAACGTTGAAATTTGGCCATGAAATTTTCACCATTTTATTCGTGGTAATCTTTTGAGAATTTCCATATTTGGAATGCCGCGATCAGAGCTCAAACAAATTTTTTATCAGCGTTTGAAGTTTCCGGAGCGAAAATAATTAAAAACAAAAAGGAAACAAATAACATTAAATACAGGACCCCAACGGTCGACCCCCTCTGTAACACCCCTAATTTTTCTTTAACATTACTCACGAGATTTAATTAGATTAGTTAAATAGAATAATGTGTGGCTTGAGAAGGAGATGAGATTTGATAACTAATTGGGTTATGCCTTAACTAATTAACATGTAAGATCGTTTTAACTTAAATATAAATAGGAGGATTTATGAGAGGGACAAAATAGGAATAAGCTTCATTTCCTAAACATAAACCCTTCCACCCTCATATCCTTATTTATTTTTACATCCATACAAAACACAAATAAAGTAGAGGCCATTGCTAAAGCTTTTAAAGGCATAAAAGTAAGGGAATCAAGTTAAAGCTAAGGAAATCAAATCAACAACTCAAATCTCGAATCTTTTTCTCAAAACAAGGTGAATAATAGTATCCATCTCATTCATATGTGTTAAATTTTAGATTTTTGATATATTCCGCATTATTTGATGATGATATGGTTGATTTTACCATTGTTTGCATTAATGGTGATTTATTCGAATTTTTATGAAATTATTATGACAGGTTTCAATGGAAAAACCTTAGTGAATGACATCCAAAAGACTTGATTTTTGGAAATGTTGTGTAATACCTAATTTTGAAGATGGTTTCTTAATTTCATAATTTTCAGAGTTAATAGAAATATTTTATGAATTTGCTAAGGTAAAAAGGGCATTTATTTCAATTTTTAATTATTAAAAATAATAAAATAATGAATTTGGCCCTAAAATTTTTATATAGCAAAGAAAATGTTATTTTAGAGTTTTGGTGAAGTTTTGAGATTTTTCCCAAGTGTTTTCGGTTTATTATGAATTTTCTAAGCTAAAAAAGGTTGATAATTATATTAAAATATTAATATAGTTAATGGATTGAAAATAATTTTGGAAATTTTGAAATCTGATTGCAGTAGTTTTTCTACGAAGAAATGTATAAAGATATCTCTATCCAATAGGAATTAGACAAACAATAAGAGTTGGTGAAAATAATATACTTTATTTAGCAAAATAGTAGTTTTAACGTTAATTACGAGTCTGCCACTATACCTTTTCATCACATTCGCTTTCGTATTTCTACATTACCTTTAAGCTTTCGAAGCCGTGCTACAGTACCCATTTGCTTTCGTATTGCTACCGTACCTTTTAGCTTTTGAAACCATGCTACAATACCCACTTGCTTTCGTATTACCACATTACCTTTTAGCTTTCGAAGCCATGCTACAATACCCATTTGCTTTTCTATTGCTACAGTACCTTTTAGCTTTCAAAGCCATGCTACAGTACGCATTTGCTTTGTATCACCGCAGCATCTTTTAGCTTTCGAAGCCATGCTACAATACCCATTTGGTTTCATATTGCTACAGTACATTTTAGCTTTCGAAGCCCTACTATAGTACCATTTACTTTCGTATTACTACAGTACCTTTTCACTTTTGAAGCCATACTGTAGTACCATTTTTTTGTATTACTACAGTACCTTTTGCTTTTGAAGCCATGCTACAATACTCAATGCTTTCAAAGCCATGCTACATTACCAATGCTTTCGTAGCCATGTTACAGTAACGTTAGCTTTCGAAGCCATACTAAGTGCCAATGCTTTTGAAGCAATGCTACAGTAATGCCAGCTTTGTTTTCAAAATTTTAAACATGTGTAACTTTTTAACCGTAAGTCCGTTTCCCTATTATGACAACTCTATGGTAAGATAAACCATCATTCGAAAGCAACGAAATAGGTTAAAGACCCTAATTCTGCACCTATAAAAAGTTATTGTCCATGAAAACTATGCCTTAAGAAATGTTATTGGCAGGGGCCAATGGGTTCTTAGTAATCCCATGAAAACCATGTCCGAATTAGGTTATTGATAAAAATTAGTAAGTCATAGTCAGCCCATACAACCTATAACCTTAGAGATGTTTTTGGAAAACCCAGTAGGTTCGTAGTCAGCCCACGAAAACTATGATTGAATGATGTTATTGGTAGACACCCATACGTTCTTAGTAATTACCGAAAAACTATGAACCGAAAAGATAGTCCAAAAGCTTGGAACAGGCTATTAGTTTTCCCATGAAAATTAATTGGTTATTAGTTAACCTAGAAACTATAGCTTGAGATAGATAGTCCAAAGAATGGGAATGAGAAATCTAGGATATGTTGTATAATTGCATATCATCATATTATGTTATATTTTAACAATTGGGGATGCAGGTGCATAATATATGGTTAATTGGTTTTAGGTTAAGGTACTAAAGAGGGGAAAACTCATTCGGCTCAGCGGCGTGGTCTTGTTAGATATCTATTTAGTTCGAGATGGTATATTATTCTTCACACCAGACTTTTTGTCTGACTTGAAATTTATGTTTTCCCCCTTAAACTCTCGGTTGCTCAAAAATTAATTTGAGTAGGCTAAGGGTAAGGGTTTTTCAGGTTATTATTTGACGAATAATCTTCCGATGACGTGCAGGGGGCAAGCTAGCTATTTAGGAGATTCTATCTATTGTCCATGCTGTTATCTGGATGTAAGGACAAATTTATTTAATTTCCTATATTTAGACTCTAATCAACCATGGGGTATTTTCATATGTCGCTCTTAGCGTATTTTGTAACAATTTGTAATTTCTATGAACGTGGCTTACGTATGGGATTATGTAATGAATCTAAAATACTAATTGTAATGAAATGAGAAAAAAAATTAAATTGAGTTTAAAAAATTTCATATTCATGTGTTTTTGTATATCAATGTATCTAACATTACTGTATTTGGTCATTAAGAATTAATAACTATGGATGTTGCAGCATCCGTAGCAGTTAGTTTTGGGCCTCCAAATGAGGGATGTTACAAGTTGGTTTCTGAGCATAGGTTTATGTAAATTTAAAAGAAATTTAAACCTAAAATATTTTCAAAACATAACCCTATGAATTGAAGAATGATAATTGGGTTTGAGTTAACGCTATAGTAATGTACTTGCATTTGTTATATATATATATATATATATATATATATATATATAAGTACATATTCCCTTTCTTTGAGATCGTTCTTCAGTTCTTACTAAGGCTCATATGCAGATATAAAAGAAAGGAAGATATGGAAGCAAGAAACGGAGGAGGAAATCTAGGTGGAGGAAGCATCACAATTAATGGAAATGCTCGACCCAGTACTAGAAGGGACCCAAGTCGACAGGAAAATGCTAATTCAAACTCAAATGCCAACATAAGTGCTGGAACCTCCCGTAGATATGGGATGATGTATCAGGTCTTCATCAATCTGATGCAGGTTGGTGCAGCTACAGGAGTAGCCGAGGAAAATCTTATGGCCCCAGTTGGCAATAACTATGCCAAACTGAGCAGGGATTACAGTCTTGGTGGAAAGTCGTTTTTGGGAATAGAGGATGCCGTTGAAGTAGAAAACTAGTTATTGCACTTTGAAAGAATTTTCGCTGACTTGTGATTATATAATGAATAGAAGAGACAACTTGCTTCCAAACAGTTGCATGGAGCAGCATTATACTGGTGGAATGTGATTACTGTTGAAGTACCTGAAGAAAATTAGCTTTCGCCGAGTTTCGAAGGAGATTTAAAGAGAAGTTTCTATCCGAAGTGGCCAAGTCAGCATTAATGGAAAATTTTATGGATATGGACCAGGGGGAATGTCGGTAATCGAATAACCCATGAAATTTGATGAGCTTTCCAAATATAGATATGCCATGATTAACACCATCATCAAGAGAAAATGAAAAGTTTATTCAAGGACTGAAGCCAGAGATTGCCAAGGCAACCATACCAGACCTCCGTGACCCAAGCAATGTTGTAGTGGATATGGCCATTAGGAACGAAGAGATGCTCTCTACCTTTAGCAAGGGGAAGTCAGTTGAGATTCAAGATCCCTAGAGAAAAAAGATAAAGTTCTTTAAACGAAAAGGAGCTTAGAAAGGAGGAGCAGCCAAGAAAGGGAAGGCCGATGTAGTTTATTACAAGTACGAGAAGAAAGGACATTTTGCTTCTGAATATCGTCATGGAAAAGTGAAGAAGGTTGCAGATAAGAAAGGAGTGAAGTGCTTTAACTGTGACCTGATCGGGAATGACAAGAAACAGTGTCCAGAATCAGTTAGAGCAGACAAGGGAAAGGTTTTTTCCTCGTAGCCATCTTCTTCCAAACCAACAACAACCGGAGGGGAAATCCATGATGGAAGGTATGCTGATTCTACTTGATTCCAATTACCCCATGAATGGAGGTCGTATCACGTGGAGTGGGCCAAGAAGAGCATGACCATGACATATAGAATAATCCTGGAGGCTAGATGATACCTGATTCCTTTATTGGCCCTAGAGTATGGTTATGGATTTTGGTTGATTGCCAATTGAAGATGCATATTTCATCCAGACAAATGGGAAGTAAGAGCCTATATCTTACAAGCATCTGAAAGCAAGGTGTGAAGAAGGAGTGTCCTAAAGATAGTGGAATGGTATACATGGAATGTCTATCTTAATTTAGTAATGAGTGTTAGGGCCATAACATCATTAACACCAATTGATGATGAATGACAGCTTCCAGCAATATTTTCCTTTAGGGTCTTTGAATTGTAATCGCTAGTTATCTCCTTTGGTTATTAGAAAAGCATATGATATTGTATGTGATATGTTCATATTTTATCGTTTTATTGATTTTATGGATGAGATTAAACCACTGTATAAATATAAATACATTAGAAAGCAGTGATATAAGGATATCTCATAAGGACACTTAACTAGTGATAAAACTATAGGTAGGACTAGAAGTTTAAAAAATAAATTAGGAAATTAAGTTAGCAACTAGAAATTAAAAATACTTAAATCCCAAAACTTTAGGATTTTGGAAAAAATAAATTTTAGTGAGCGGGGGATAGGGAAAGATTGTTGCAAAATCATGGGACATTATCCATATGCCTTAAAAAGCTAAAATTTAATAATATGCTTGTAGGTAGTTTGTTATTTAGAATAAAAGCACAGGTTCCCTAAATCTATGATTTACTGCACAATACTATGCTCAATCATACGCACTAACTCATAGACCGAGTCCCTATTACGTTAAGATGTGGCATGATTTGTTTTAAGGATGAAGCAACTAATGTTTTGAAAAAAAATTGTTCGAATGCTTTGAAATTTTTTGTTTAAGTGGTTTTGAGAAGTTGAGTTCAAATGAATTTGGAAGCTTTGTTCAAGTGCTTTACAAAAATGGCGTTTAATTGCTTTTGGGAATTTTACTTTTTAACTAATTTGCAAATTTGATTGAAAGAGAAAAGGATTTTTGATTGAAAATGAAAATTTCCAATTTTCTAGTCCCACACGCTTAACATATGGTGGCTCAACGCGTTAGTGGATGTGAATTTTATAGTCTGACAAGGGCGAAAGTGTACAAAACATAGAAAATAACAAACATAGATAAGAATGGAAAATGCTTTTTTAGCTTTGGAATTTCTATTTCCATAACTTCTTGATTGTAAACAAAAACTTACGCATATGATAAGTATTTTTTAATATCCAAAAATAAACCTCCTTATGCAAATTGTACTTGGAAAAGTTTTGGTGGTAGAAGAGAAGGTTTCAAGGTACAACGGAATAGATATCCAAAAGAAGGGCGGAATTGTAAAAAATTTCCATCTACATTCCTTTCCCAACATATGAGTACAAATTTAGAAATTGGATTTACAAAAAATTTAGATGTTAAAAATTGTGTGCTAGGTTATGGATGGTAGTGGTTTGATGCAAAATTGATTGAACCATACTTCTACTCGCAAGAGTGTGGAAATTATTGTGTGAAAAAAGAGTTTTTAAAACTTGCATACATATAGAACTGCGAGTATATCTAAGTTGCTTACATTATACCTTCAAAATGTTTTTAAAAGAATGCATATATACAGGAGGCGCCAATTTAAAATCATCATGTGTACATATTTATATGTTTAAATACACTACGCACTTGTACACGTTGGCTGCAAAATTAGCTATACACTAATTGGCTAGATAGCTTAGATTGGTTGCGTGATATATTACATGATTCAACCCTTGGGGAATTTCGAGAATGAAATTCTTTTAACGAGGGTGATATAACTCCCCGTAAAATTAACGATAACTAATAAGGCTCCAAAAATGAAATTAGCGCAAACGTCGAAATTTGGCCGTGAAACTTGCACCATTTTATTCGTGGCAAACTTTTGAGCGACTTCCATATTTGGAGTGTCGCGATCAGAGCTCAAACAAAATTTATCAGCATTTGAAGTTTCCAGAGCGAAAATTTTTAAAAACAAAAAGGAAACAAATAGCATTAAATACATGACCCCAACGGTTGACTCCCTCTGTAACGCGCCTAACTTTTATTTAACATTACTCAGGAGATTTAATTAGATTAATTAAATAAATTAATGTATGGCCTGAGAAGGAGATGAGATTTGGTAATTAATTAGGTTATGCCTTAACTAATCAACATGTAAGATCGTCTTAACTTAAACATAAGTAGGAGGATTTATGAAAAGGGCAAATTAGGAATAAGCTTCATTTCCTAAACATAAACCCTTCCATCCTCATATTCTCATTCATTTTTACATCCATATAAAACACAAACAAAGTAGAGGCCACCGCTAAAGCTTTTAAAGGAAGAAAATTAGAGAACAAGTTAAAGCTAATGGAAATCAAATCAACAACTCAAATCTCGAATCTTTTTTCTCAAAACAAGATGAACAATAGTATCCAACTCATTCATATGTGTTAAATTTCTAATTTTTGATACATTCCACATTGTTTGATGATCATATGGTCGATTTAACCAATGTTTGCGTTAATGGCGATTTATTGGAATTTTTATGAAATCATTATGATTGTTTTCAAGGGAAAAAACCTTAGTGAATGACCTCAAAATAACTTGATTTTTTGATATATTGTATAATACCTAATTTTGGAGATGACTTTTTAATTTCATAATTTTGGAGTTAATAGAAATATTTTATGAATCTGCGAAGGTGAAAAGGGCATTTATTTCTGTTTTTAATTATTATAAACAATAAAATAATGAATTTGGCCCCATAAGTTTTATACAGTAAAGAAAATGTTATTTTAGCGTTTTGGTGAATTTTTGGGATTTATCCCAAGTGTTTTCGATTTATTATGAATTGTCTAAGCTATAAAAGCTTAATAATTATATTAAAATATTAATATAATTTAATGGTTTAAAAATAATTTTGGAAAATATGGAATCTAATTATAGTAGTTTTTCTACAAATAAATTGATAAAGTATATCTCTATTCAATAGGAATTTGACAAACAATAAGAGTTGGTGAAAATAATATACATTATTTAGCAAAATAGCAGTTTGAACGCTAAATTACGAGTCTGCCACTATACCCCTTCGTCGCATTTGCTTTCATATTGCTACATTACCTTTTAGCTTTCGAAGCCATGCTATAGTACCCATTTGCTTTCATATTGCTACAGTAACTTTTAGCTTTCGAAGCCATGCTACAATACCCATTTTCTTTCGTATTCCTATAGTACCTTTTAGCTTTCGAAGTCATGCTACAGTAGCCATTTGCTTTCGTATTCCTACAATGCCTTTTAGCTTTCGAAGCCATGCTACAGTGCCTTTTAGCTTTTGAAGACATGCTAAAGTACCCAATTTCTTTCGTGCTGCTATAGTGCCTTTTAGCTTTCAAAGCCATGCTGCAGTACCATTTGCTTTCGTATTGCTACAATACCTTTTAGCTTTCGAAGCCATGCTACAATACTCAATGCTTTCGAAGCTATGCTATAGTACCAATTCTTTCGTAGCCATGCTACAGTAACGCTAGCTTTCGAAGCCATGCTATAGTGCCAATGCTTCGAAGTCATGCTCAGTAACGCCGACTTTGTTTTCAGAATTTAAAACATGTGTAACTTTTTAACCGTAAGTCCATTTCTCTTTTATGATCACTCTACGGAAAGATAAACCATCATTCAAAAGCAATGAAATAGGTTAGAGACCATCATTCTTCACATATAAAAAGTTATAGTCCATGAAAACTATGCCTTAAGAAATGTTATTGGTAGAGGCCAATATGTTCTTCGTGATCCCATAAAACCATGTCTAGATTAGGTTATTGATAGAGATTAATAAGTTCATAGTCAGTCCATGAAAATTATGACCTTAGAGATGTTTTTGGAGAAACCAGTAGGTTCGTAGTCAGCCCATAAAAACTAAGAATAGATGAGGTTATTGGTAGAAACCAATAGGTTCTTAGTAATTCTAGGAAAACTATGAAACCGGAAAGATAGTCCAAAATCTTGGAATGGGTTATTAGTTAGCCCATGAAAATTAATAGGTTAATAGTGAATCTAGAAACTATATCTTGAGACAGATAGTCCAATGAATGGGGATGGAAAATCCACGATATATTATATAATTGCATATCAACATATTATGTTATGTTTTAATCATGGGGATGCAGGTGCACAGTATATGGTTAATTGGTTTTTGGTTAATGTACTAATGAGGGGAAAACCCGTTTCTCTTAGCGGTGTGGTCTCGCTAGATATCTATTTAGTTCGAGATGGTATATTATTATTCACACCAGACTTTTTTTCTGACTCGAAGTTTATGGTTTCCCCTTAAACTCTCGGATGCTCAAAATTTATTTTGAGTATGCTAAGGGTAAGGGTTTTTCAGGTTATTATTTGATGAATAAGCTTCTAGAGACGTGCACGGGGCAAGCTATCTATTTGGGAGATTCTATCTATTGTTCGCTGTGTTATCTGGATGCATGGACAAATTTTTTTAATTGCCTATATTTAGACTTTGATCAACCAAATGGATATCTTCATATGTCGCTCTTAGCGTATTTTGTAATAATTTGTAATTTCTATGAACGTGGCTTGCATATGGGATTATTGAATGAATCTAAACTACCATTTGTAATGAAATGAGATTTTTTTTAATTAATTATAATTTTTTTCATATTCATGTGTTTCTTCTATATCAATATATCTAACATTACAACATTTGGTCACCGAGAATTAATAACTATGGATGACTGCAGCATCCGTAGTAGTTAGTTTTGAGCCTCCAAATGAGGGATGTTACAAGTTGGTATCTGAGCATAGGTTTATGTAAATTTACAAGAAGTTTAAACCTAAAAGATTTTCAAAACATAACCCATTGAATTGAAGAATGATACCGGGGTTTGAGTTAACGCTATTGTAATGTACTTGCATTATATATATATATATATATATATATATATATGATCGTTCTTCGTATCTTACTAAGGCTCATATGCAGATATACGAGAAATGAAGATATGGAAGCAAGAAACGGAGGAGGAAATCTAAGTGGAGGAAGCACCACAACTAATGGAAATGCTCGACCCAATACCAAAAGAACCTAGGTCGACAGGCAAATGCTAATCAAAACTCAAATGCCAATGTAAGTGTTGGAACCTTACCCGTAGATATGGGATGATGTATCAGGTCTTCATCAATCTGTTGTCGGCTGGAGCAACGACAGGGGCGGTTGGGGGAAATGCTGTGAACGATGAGGGAGCAAATCATATGGCCCTAGTTAGCAATAACTATGTCAGGCTAAGCAAGGATTACATCAGTCTTAGTGGGAAGCCAGTTTTAGGAGCAGAGGATGCTGTCGAATTAGAAAACTAGTTATTGCACTATGAAAGAATTTTCGCTTACTTTTGATTATATGATGTACAGAAGAGAAGACTTTCTTCTAGATAGTTGCAGGGAGCAGCATTATACTGGTGGAATGTGATTACTGTTGAAGTAGAAGAATTAACTTGGTTCGAGTTTCGAAGGAGATTCAAAGAGAGGTTTCTATCCAAAGTGGCCAAGGCAGAATTGATGAGAAAGTTTATGGATATAGAGCGGGGGGGATGTCGGTAATCGAATAAGCCATGAAATTTAATGAGCTGTCGAGATACAGATATGCCATGATTGATACCGTCATCAAGAGAAATGAAAAGTTTATTCATGGACCGAAGCCGTAGATTGTCAGGGCAACCATGCCACACCTCCATGACCCAAGCAATGTTGTAGTGGAGATGGCAATCAAGAACGAAGAGATGCTCTCTAGTTTAGTGAGGAGAAGTCAGTTGAGGTTCAGGATCCCTAGGGAAAAAAGATAAAGTTCTTTAAACGGAAAGGAGCTCAGAAAGGAGAAGCAGCCCAGAAAGGGAAAGCCAATGTAGTTTGTTACAAGTATGATAAGAAATGACATTTTTCTCATGAATGTCGATCTAGAAAAGGGAAGAAGGTTGTAGATAAGAAAGGAATGAAGTGCTTCAACTGTGACCAGATCAGACATGACAAGAATCGATGTCCAGAATCAGTTAGAGCATATAAGGGAAATTTTTTGCCTTGAAACCATCTTCTTCCAGACCAACAATAGCCGGTTATAACCGTTAGTAATGAAAGGACTATTTTAATATTCCCAACGGCTATAACCATTGGGAATTTTTTAATTTCCAACGGTTATAACCATTGGGTATTCCTCGCACACATAGGTAAATAGCAAAATTACCAACACTTATAAGTGTTGCAAATTTGGTATAATTGAACCATATCTTATTCATCATCTTATAGTTTTTATTCAACTATTTTATTACAATAGGAAACACGAAACTAAATTTGAAAACTAACATATCATCATATTATTAAAAAACATCAAACGTACGAAAAGCACATATCAATTTTTATAAAGTTCATTATGACAACTTCAAATTTCACTAGTACAACATATCTAGAAGCTTACAAACAACGAATACAATACTCTGACAAAACTACAAAACCACCATCAACCAACTCGAACAATGTATAATGACCATTTTGAGGCAAATCAAAAAGTGGCTCGTCTAGATTAGGAACATCCTCCATCCAAATAATCTTTTCTCCATCTCCAACCTTTCTACCGTGACAAATCTTATGCACTCCAAGATGTCTTTTAGCTACCACTTCCAGTTTTCGTGACAATGATTGCACCACTTGTCTTTCAACCGTAGAGGATCAAATAACAGTATTAAATGGAGTAGAAGTAGGGATAGGATGGTGCTCGGTATGCAAACCAATTTCTGTTCTTAATGTCATTGAATTCGTTCAAATCTGATTTAAAAAATAGAAAATCTAAATTAAAAAGGAAAAGCAAGAGGGTAAGTTAGTTGCAACATTACATATTGTTTTCCCCTAGCAGAGTTTTAGATACAGAGTTATTATTATTTTTAACTTTTTTGATATAGTTGTAAGATCAAGAATGATTGACAAATGTCTCCTAATCGCCCGAAGTAAGAAAAATAAATTTTAATGCAAAAATATTGCATTACACCGAGCTCTTTTATGCAATATTATTGCAGACATAATTTCAACGATATTACTGTCAATCATTCTCAATGTAATATTTGATGCAAGAATTATTTCTCAGTTATAATATTATAACTCAATATAATATTTGGTAGTTCAACGATATTATTTCCGAGGAACATGGCATAAAACTTTTTTATCAAATATTCCTGGGAAATAATATTATAACTCAATGTAATATTTGGTAGTTCAACGGTATTATTTCCCAGGAACATTTGATGAATTTTTTTTTATGAGTGATGTCTCGGTTATGATACTGTTTTACTGAGTTATTATAGTACATTGAGAAATAATTTCAACCATATTACACCTAGTTCAACAAAATTACATTGAGTTTAACAATATTGTTTCACAATTAAAATTAATTATAAAGGCAGAAACCTGATTCAAATCCAACAGTTGGGTTTGTAATGAAGTGGCAAGATTACATGGATGAACAGCGGTCAAATGACAGTGATTAACATTATTGACACTCAAACCCAAAGAGGATGATTAGATACTTAAAACAAGAAAACAATGGCAGTGATTACGCATGACAATCTGAGTTGAGGAATGAATATGAAATTAACATGCAAACTGAACATTTCAGCTAAAGATTGGAGTTGTGCGCACCTTCACTTTTGAAATTATCTCTAGCTCATCCACATTATCAGTATCATACCAAAGTCTCACTCTTCAACATAAGGAAACCTGTCAGCGTGTAAGGAGAATTCATCCTTAAGTTTTTGATATAGAGCTGTAACAAGTTAAATGCATATATGCAGGAAATCATAAACTTTTGAATATGTTCCAACCGAGGACTTATCATCCGTCAAATTACACAAAACTAAAAAGTGGTCCACGAAATTAAAAGATATTTTCCCATTTCAGATTCCAGTATAATATGAAAGTTTCGGCATGCTTGTGTATTCTACGCAAATGGATAAAAATAACCGTTCAAACTTCAAAGCTAGATGAGAAATTATCCTACATGCTGTCAAGCAGTAGAGACATAAATCTTTATTTCTATGTATCTCATGAACATTTAATACAACAGAAGCTCTCAAAGCTCCAGGCCTGCATCTAGTATCATTTCTAAGTTATTTAAACTTCAGTTCATAATAAAACTCAGAGTACACATGCATGTATGTTCCTGCATTAAATAAAATCAGCACTAATCACAGTCCATCATCACCTCAGTGCTTTAAAAGTTTGAAAGAATACATGGTTTTAGAGCGTGTGCGTGTGTAAAATAAAAAGAGCATTAGCGCAAACTATTGACTTCTGAGCTCCTGTCACTTGTACATCTTAACTCCATAGCTTATCCTATTCTAGACATCATAAATTTTACAATACCTACAAAGCATCTTATTCCCCTTTTTCTCGCTGAGTAAATCACCATACACTCCACATTAGCAAGCATCTTATTCACCTTTATTATTAAAATTAATAATTTATTATTGATTATTAACAGTTTTGAATTATTATTAAAATGAGATAGAACAGCAGCTGCTATTGTTAATAATAATAATATTATTAATTTATTTTGTAAATGACCGCTTGAATTTATTGCTACTGTTGTACTGATTCTCTGGCCATACAGAGTCACCAATACTGCATATCCGTCCGAATATTAAGCTGGCACCTTGAACACACATTTTGGCCTATGCGCTGCAGGCCTGCAACTATCACTTGCTCTTGCGTGTACATCATTAGGGAGCACTTGTGTATGCGAAATGCATGTTAAGTGCATATTTATGTGTAGCAACAGGTTGTGGAAGTTTATGTACATCAGTGTGTCCCTTGATGCTTCCGTGTTTCATGTAAGATACATAATACAGATCTCCAGCAACGAGCATAATGCTTTCGAGAGTGCGAATGTATTGGGTGTTGACTCATATATTATCAGACAATAGTGAGCTCAGCTACTTCCAATTTGGAGATGTATGTCAAAGCATAAAATTTCAAAACTTCTAGGATGTGGTTTGATAAAAGAACATAACCTAATCAACAAAACTTTATGCTATACAACAATTTAGCAAGGGTCCCTATGAGAAAACGAAATTCTCTAAATAAAATTTGTTTGAGGAGGCCTTGTTTTGAACTCACCCGCCAGAGTAAAGAACTTATCGTTGTACCTTACCGTGATACAATTGTGCTCATTATGTGTTTCGTTTAAAGTCTTATTTGACATAGCAGAAATTAGGCATAGAGCCTTATTTTCGAACATACTTCACTTTCCCTCTTTCAAAAACAAGTATCACATTTGTATAATTGTTTATAATTGTTTTTAGTGTAATTTTTAGCCTAAATATTTGCTTTTTCTGGACAAATATTTATATAAAAATTTGTAGCTTTTCTACAAATTGTTGTAGTTATTTGCAGAAAAAATAAAACTTCTATGGAAAAAATAGCAAGTTTTTCTAATAAAATCAATGGATGTTCCATGAAACCTATTTTTGAGAAGTGACGGAATTGTATGTTGTAACTTATAGAAGTGTGTGGGATAAAATTTTGATGCAGCTAAGGTCAGGGAAGAAGTTGTACAATTTTTAAGCAGGAGTCTCACGCAGTGTAGTATGATGAGTCGTCCACAACTCAATGCAGGTTTGAGTCGTTTCCGACCTAAGGAGTTACAGGGGGGAGTGATAACCATAAGTCGCATAGAGAAGGTATCGGATTTGAGTCGGTCGCGAGTCAATGATAGCTTGAGTCGGTTACGAGCTAAGGAAGGATGACAGCGACCTAAGGAAAGACTGAAGGAAAAGATAACTGGATACAAAGAGGAAGGGTGCCGAGTCAACGAGTTACGACTCATGATGAGTCGACCTAATTTGAGTCGTGAACGAGTCAGTGAAGATATGAGTCGTTCCCGAGTTAACTGGCTATCAAAAGGAGACTGTGCCGAGTCAACGAGTCACGACCTAGATGAGTCGGCCAGAGTTAACTCGCTTGAAGAGACATGCCGAAGGGAGGCTATAAGTCGGTGAAGCCTTGAGTCGTATGAGTCGTTGTACCTTTAAGTCGTTGTGTGATGAAGTGTTGTGTTGAGTCGTGGGTGTATAAGTCGTTACCGACTTAGTATAGGTCGTAAGATATGTTGTTGTAAGTATGTATAGTACTAAGTCGTGTACGACCTAAATGTTGAGTCGGCAATAGCCTGAGTCGGTCCTGTAAGTAGATAAGTTGAGTCGTACATCTTTGAGTCGTGTAAATTGTGTTGTGTCGTTAAGTCGGCAACGACTTATGATGAGTCGGGGGGGGGGGGTTTCATGAGTCGCATACGACTTAAGAAGTGGCGTGAGTTGTAAATGCTATAAATAGCCGTGTGTGTCATTTGTAAAGGTGGTTGATTTTTGAATAAAATTCTCTTTTGTTAGCTTTGTGCTTTCATACCAATTGGTAGTTGAGTGTAATCTCCTATCTCCTCTTTCGGTTAATCGAGTGCGCTCGATTCAACGATCGTAGAAGCCGATTCACGGAATCTAGTGCGCTAGATCAACGTGCGAAGAATCGTAGATCTTTGAACACGGTATAGTGCGCTATCAACGTGTTTGAGATAGCTAGAGTTCGGTATCTTTGGATCAACGAACTTGGGCATTTTGGTATCTTCAACTCACCGATTGCTACATTCCATCGATTGAAGTTTGTTTCGATTTATCCGCTGCGTCATTTATTGGTATCGGAGCCATACTTAGCCAATCATAGCTAAGTTGATTCTTGGAACCAAGTTTTTGAAGTTTTTGAAGTTTTTGAAGTTTGAAGGAGTTCATTGTGTTCTTGTTGAATTTGTAACAACATTAGAGTGTTTGATTCATTTCATTTTGGATCGAGGAGTTGGATATTGTTTGGATCTATCTTGGGTTTTTTGCGCGCCAAGGTTTGAAGTGCTTGAATTTGTAACCGAGACAAGTTGGACCGAGGCAAGTCATAGCCGAGTCAAGGTTGAGCCGTGTTGAACCATTGCCGAGCTAAAGCCTTGTCGAGTTAAGTGTTGAGCCGTGACTTGTTCTTTTGTTGAAACTTGAAGTCTTGTGATTGAATTGTTGAAATTTTGAAAAGTATTTCAATCATGCCACCAAGGAGAGCTAATCGTCATCAAAACGTTGAAGCTTTGTATCGTAGAGAAGAAGCCGAGCTTATGGAACAACGTATTAATGAAAAATTTGATGAAGGCATTGGAAAATTGGAGAAATTGATGAATGATTTGAATCAAAGGAGGAGATCACCAAACTCGAACCATGGAGGAAACCGAGTTTCGCCATCGGTTACGGAAGCGAGGAGGGTATCACCACATTCTTGTAGAGATAAAAGAGAAACATCAATTTCATCACGAAGAGATCATCATGACTATGCACATGAAGAGGGAAGAAGTCGACGTGAATTTGAACATGAAGCATATAGAGATGAAGAGAGACATAGTCAAAGAAGCATGCATGAGCGAAGGGATGATAATGGTCGAGATCGATGTAGACGTACTTTTGATTTTGTTGAAGAAGGTGATAGAGCTAGTATTCATTATCGAGATCGAGACCAAGTTCGAAATTCTTATCGGGATGTTGAAGATGATCGTCGATGGGAATCGGGTATGAAAATGGAGATTCCGGAATTTAAAGGCGGGATGATTGCTGAAGAATTCTTAGATTGGATTTCTAATGTTGAAGAGATCTTTGATTTCAAGGAGGTTCCTGAGCATAGAAGGGTGAAGTTGGTTGCTACTAGTTTGAGGGGGAGAGCTTTGGCGTGGTGGCAACAAACTAAACTTACTAGGGAGAGAATGGGGAAGTCAAAGATAGAATCATGGGATAAGATGAAAAAGTTGATGAGATCTACTTTCTTACCTTACGACTATCAATCACTTATGTATCAGAGGTTGCAGAATCTGAGGCAAGGGACGAAGTCTGTTAGTGATTATGCTGATGAATTTTACCAACTCATTGCGAGGAATGATATTATGGAAACGGAAGAACAGCTAACTGCTAGATTCATTGGGGGATTGAGAATGCAGATCCATGATATGGTTAATATGTTCGATCCTAGATCCGTTGCAGAGGCACATCAGAAAGCGTTAGCTTGGGAGAAACAAGGAAGACGTGGAGGTGGTGTGTTTACTAATTCCAATAATCAAGCAAGGGGTGTTGGTGGAAGTTCTAATGTTCCTAAACCTATTTCAAAGCCAGTGGTGAAGGAGGTTGAGAAGGCGAAGGTTAGCAGTGGGTTCAAGTGTTATAATTGTCAGTAGTTGGGTCACAAAAGCAACCAATGTCCGAAGCCGAAGAAGAGAACCATGGTTGCAGAAGTTGAGGAGGATAATGGTGAGGAGGCAGAATGTTCAAATACACCTTATGTTGAGGAGGAAGAAGAATTGTCGGGAGATGAAGGTTGTAATCTTATGATGAGGAGGTCATGTCTTACACCAAAGCAAGAGGAGGATTGTAGTTGGTTGAGAAGCAATATTTTTCAGTCGACATGCACTATTCTGGGGAAAGTTTGCAAGTTCGTTATTGATGCTGGAAGTTGTGATAATATTATTTCTACAGAAGCAGTGAGGAAATTAAACTTGAAGACTGAGAAACATCCTAAACCGTACAAGCTAGCATGGTTAAGGAAGGGTGGTGAAGTGAAAGTGTGTCGAAGGGTTTGTGTTAATTTTTCTATTGGGAAGAAGTACAAAGATGAAATTTGGTGTGATGTAGTGGACATGGATGTTTGTCACTTGTTGTTGGGCAGACCGTGGCAGTTTGATAGAGTAGTACAACATGATGGTCGTGCCAACAGTTACAGTTTCATGTTCGAGGGTACTAAAATCACTTTGGTTCCTAAGAAGCAACAGCAGAAGGAGAGCAAGCTAGAAGAGATTGAGGAATTGAAAACTCTGTTGACTTTGAAGGAGTTTGTCAAGGAAGTTGAGGAAGAGACTGAAGTATTTTTGTTGATTGGAAGAGAGAGTAGTGAAGAAGTTGAAATCCCAGAAACAGCAAAGCCAATTTTGAAAGAATTTGAAGATGTCTTTCCAGAGGAGTTGCCTAAGGAGTTACCACCACTTAGAGACATTCAACATCAAATTGATCTTGTTCCGGGAGCAGTGTTACCACATCGACCACATTACCGAATGAGTCCGAAGGAACATGAAGAGTTACGGAGGCAGGTGGAAGAGTTGTTAGAACAGGGACGTGTTCAGGAAAGCTTGAGTCCTTGTGTCGTGCCAGCATTATTAGTACCAAAGAAGGACGGAACATGGAGGATGTGCACAGATAGTAGAGCTTTGAATAAGATCACTGTCCGATATAGATTTCCTATGCCGAGGTTGGATGATTTGTTGGATCAGTTGAGTGGGGCGACTATATTCTCGAAGATTGATTTGAAGAGTGGTTATCATCAAATTCGGATTAGACCTGGAGACGAATGGAAGACAGCTTTCAAGACGAGAGAGGGGTTATACGAATGGTTGGTTATGCCATTTGGTTTGTCAAATGCACCTAGTACATTCATGCGGGTGATGAATCAAATCTTTAGACCATTCATTGGGAAGTTCGTCGTGGTTTATTTCGATGATATTCTGATTTATAGCAGGAGTACGCAGGAGCATGTTCTACATTTGAGGGAAGTGTTGATTATTCTTCGTGAGGAACAATTTTATGCTGCTACGAAGAAATGTGTGTTTATGACGCACAGTGTTTTATTCCTGGGTTATGTTGTTTCAGGAAAAGGTATTCAAGTTGACCGGAGTAAAGTTGAAGCAGTCAGGAATTGGCCTCAGCCAAAGACAATTACGGAAGTGAGGAGTTTTCATGGGCTAGCGTCATTCTACCGAAGATTCATTCCACACTTCAGTAGCGTGATGGCTCCAGTGACTGATTGCATGAAAGGGAAACAGTTTGTATGGTCAGAAGAAGCGGGGGTTGCTTTTGAAAAGATCAAGGAATTGTTGACGTCTGCACCAATTCTCGTTTTACCGAATTTTCAGTTATTGTTTGAATTGCATACTGATGCTTCGAAGGTTGGTATTGGAGGAGTTCTGAGTCAGAATGGGAAGCCAGTTGCTTATTTCAGCGAAAAGTTGTCAGGGGTAAAGATGAGATACAGTACATATGACGTTGAATTCTATGCTGTTGTACAAGCTGTTAAGCATTGGAGACATTATCTATTTCAGAAGGAATTTGTTCTTTACACTGATCATGAGGCATTGAAGCATTTACAGGGGCAGGATAAGATTTCAGCGAGACATGCATCTTGGATTGCATATTTACAGCAGTTTACTTTTGTCGTTAAGCACAAATCAGGGGTGACAAATCGAGTAGCTGATGCTTTGAGTAGGAGGAGTCATTTATTAACGACAATGAAGGTTGAAGTGACGGGGTTTGAAATGTTGCCAGAGATGATTAATGAAGATCCTTACTTTGTGAAATATGTTGAGAAAGTGAAGGGTGAGAGTACCGATGAATTTACGTTGGTTGATGGTTTTCTGTTTAAAGGGAATCATTTGTGTATTCCAGACTGTAGCTTGAGGTTGAAAATTGTCAAAGAGTTACACGAGGAAGGACATGTGGGCCGCGATCGTACTTTGCAATTGATTTCACAGTCTTACTTTTGGCCGTCGATGAGAAAAGAGGTTGAAAGATTCGTGGAGAGATGCCATATTTGTCAGGTGTCAAAGGGAACAGCAACGAATGCAGGGTTGTATATGCCATTACCAGTACCATCTAAGCCATGGGTTGATATTAGCATGGATTTCGTTTTGGGTTTGCCTACAACTCAAAGGGGAAATGATTCGATATTTGTTGTGGTGGACAGATTTTCAAAGATGGCACATTTTGTTGCTTGCAAAAAGACGGCGGATGCTGTTCGTGTTGCTCAATTATTTTTCAAGGAGATTTATCGACTTCATGGTTTACCAGAATCTATTGTTTCTGATCGAGATACTCGTTTTCTGAGTCATTTTTGGTTGAGTTTGTGGAAGATGGTGGGAACGAAGCTGAAATTTAGTAGTGCTTATCATCCACAAACTGATGGACAGACAGAAGTTGTTAACAGGTCATTGGGAAATTTGTTGCGATGTCTTGTACAGGATAATTTGAGAAGTTGGGACATGAAGTTATGCCAAGCTGAATTTGCACATAATCATGCAGTGAATCGTAGCACGGGATTCAGTCCGTTTCAGATTGTTTATTCAAATTTACCCAGGGCACCGTTGGATTTGGCAGTAGTACCGCAGTCGAAGGGGACAGTTAAACGAGCTATTGATTTTGTTGATGAGCTGACTGAATGTCATAAAATCGTTCAGGAACGATTGGAAAAGTCGAATGAGAAGTATAAGAAGTCTGCAGATTTGAAGCGACGAAATGTTGAATTTAACGAAGGCGATTTGGTTTATGCAGTATTAACAAAGGATCGATTTCCGGTGGGTGCTTACAACAAGTTGAAAGCGCGAAAAATTGGTCCGATTGAAATTGTGAAGAAAATTAATGAAAATGCTTTTAAGTTGAAACTACCTGAAGATGTTTACACGTCTGACGTGTTCAATGTTAAACATCTTGTTCCATATTACGAAGGTAAACAAGCAGATAAAGAAGAATGTACAAATTCGAGGACGAATTTTTCTCAACCAGGGGAGGATGATGCAGCTAAGGTCAGAGAAGAAGTTGTACAATTTTTAAGCAGGAGTCTCACGCAGTGTAGTATGATGAGTCGTCCACAACTCAATGCAGGTTTGAGTCGTTTCCGACCTAAGGAGTTACAGGGGGGAGTGATAACCATAAGTCGCATAGAGAAGGTATCGGATTTGAGTCGGTCGCGAGTCAATGATAGCTTGAGTCGGTTACGAGCTAAGGAAGGATGGCAGCGACCTAAGGAAAGACTGAAGGAAGAGATAATTGGATACAAAGAGGAAGGGTGCCGAGTCAACGAGTTACGACTCATGATGAGTCGACCTAATTTGAGTCGTGAACGAGTCAGTGAAGATATGAGTCGTTCCCGAGTTAACTGGCTATCAAAAGGAGACTGTGCCGAGTCAACGAGTCACGACCTAGATGAGTCGGCCAGAGTTAACTCGCTTGAAGAGACATGCCGAAGGGAGGCTATAAGTCGGTGAAGCCTTGAGTCGTATGAGTCGTTGTACCTTTAAGTCGTTGTGTGATGAAGTGCTGTGTTGAGTCGTGGGTGTATAAGTCGTTACCGACTTAGTATAGGTCGTAAGATATGTTGTTGTAAGTATGTATAGTACTAAGTCGTGTACGACCTAAATGTTGAGTCGGCAATAGCCTGAGTCGGTCCTGTAAGTAGATAAGTTGAGTCGTACATCTTTGAGTCGTGTAAATTGTGTTGTGTCGTTAAGTCGGCAACGACTTATGATGAGTCGGGGGGGGGGGGGGTTCATGAGTCGCATACGACTTAAGAAGTGGCGTGAGTTGTAAATGCTATAAATAGCCGTGTGTGTCATTTGTAAAGGTGGTTGATTTTTGAATAAAATTCTCTTTTGTTAGCTTTGTGCTTTCATACCAATTGGTAGTTGAGTGTAATCTCCTATCTCCTCTTTCGGTTAATCGAGTGCGCTCGATTCAACGATCGTAGAAGCCGATTCACGGAATCTAGTGCGCTAGATCAACGTGCGAAGAATCGTAGATCTTTGAACACGGTATAGTGCGCTATCAACGTGTTTGAGATAGCTAGAGTTCGGTATCTTTGGATCAACGAACTTGGGCATTTTGGTATCTTCAACTCACCGATTGCTACATTCCATCGATTGAAGTTTGTTTCGATTTATCCGCTGCATCAAATTTATATAGATAATAGTTTGAAATTTATGTCTATCAGTAGTGCTTATCTCCCGAATGTTATCATCGATCTGAATACTAAAAAGGACTAAATGAAATTTGGGGTACCGTTGTTTTACTCTTATGACATCGGAGTCTACAAATGCCCTATAAGGATCAGATACACCCACGAAATGTTTTGGCGAGTTAAAACTTATGAAAAACTCTTACCTTAGCATGTGGGCTAGCTAATGCCAAACATCAACACATGACTTTCTTTACCTGGGAGTAGTTTTTTGATCTACCTTAGCAACAGCCGCTCTATCTCAAAAATTAATAATAATTGCTCTGGAATTCCTAATCCATTCAAGATTGTATGTACACCTAAAACTATATTTCTATGTGGAGTTTATGCACACTAGTTATAGGTATAAAAATTAAAGGCTTGGCTTCGTTTTGTTTCGGTTACATATGATAGAAAAGTATTAAATATTATTATAATAACCTGAATGCATATTTAAAACCTTTCATACATTGTCAGCTGGCCATAAGTTAATATTTCGTTCTTTTGTGTTGTTAGAAACTCAGTTTCATTTTCATAGGTTTCCATTCTTCTAAAATTAAAATAGACTTGATTGAAGTACTGGAAACATCCATGCATATCTATTTGTGGCCTACTATTTAACAGCTAATGCAGGTTATAGCAAGATTGGCTCAAAACTTGAACTTAAATGGTACCATAACATCTCCTGATGAGAGTGCTATCAAAACCAATATTGATGAAAGCGAAGCCAACGAACCTAATTATATCCCAGATGATGATCTAATAAATACCTCAAAAAATAAAATTGAGGATGAGCAACAAAGATTTTAAGAGAGAATTGCTGTTCATAACGAGTTAGAAGCATCATTAGAAAAATAATTTCAATGAGCAAAACTAGATTATTTCACTTACAGGAGTATTTCATTTCCTGCTATACTTGTCAAGAAGTGTGTCGTTGAACCATTGCACCAATGAACTTTCTATGATCGAAAAGATAATGTTAAATAAATAACTCATGCTTTGTCTTTTGAAAGCTATAGTACAATAAAAAATTTGTAGTGGCTTTGTTTGTATTAATATAGGTACCATTAGAAAATAATTACCACTATAACATTGAGAAGATATGACATGTTTTGATAAGTTATTTGAATTTAAAATTAAAGTAGATAAATAGCCTGGCAACCAATTTAGTTCTGAATCATATACTCACCGTACCCAACTATTTGTTAAACCCTTGCACTTTCTTCTCAACCTCACCAGCCCTTTTCCGTTGATATTTGGTCATTTCTTGTCAAGATATCTATTTTAGCTTTGAGTTTCTCAACCTAAAAAAGGAAAGCTATTTATATTTGCTGCTATAAACAAACTCGTTGACAAAAAAACCATTATGTTATGGTAATAACACCTCATTCTCTAATTCATCTTCCGTGGCCCTCTTCTGCTGCATCTTTTTCAACCGCAGCTCCTTTTTTCTATAGATTATTATAAAATAACATTTCAAGTCATCAAAACAAAAATGGTTTAGACAATCCACAAAAGAATCTGAAGTTAAAACATAATTATGGAGTAAAATAAAAGTTATGTCATAAGGCAAAAGTACTTGAGATTCTAGCAATAGAGATTCTCATAAGAAAAGGATACCTAAGATTCATAAGAATACATACCCTAGATTGTAATAGATGGACATATTTGATTGGGAAAAATTGATTAAAGGAGGTGAAATAAGAAACAAACCCTAGATTCGTACAAAGAGAGAAAGAGGATTGCTAATGCGTTAGAAACAACAGAACTTAAAGAAAAATTACTAGCTTGCCCTCCTTGGATCACCTTGTTTACCCAAGTACCAAATATCCTAACGGCTATAAATGTGACAAAGGGAAACAATGAATATAACGATTAGAAATTTGTAATGGGTATAACCGTTACAAATTCTAGCGTAATAAGTGTTGCTAACTGATTGATTTGGCATAGTGATCCTTTGCCAAGAATCAATGATTTGTTCGATCAGTTGAATGAAGCCAGAGTATTCTCCCAATTGGATTTGGCAACAGGGTTCCATCAGTGGAGGATAGTATTCCGCTAACATCGTTCGGGACCAAAGATATATCATATGAGTGGTTGGTGATGTCATTCGGGTTAACGAATGTGCCATCTTTCTTCGTGGATTTAATGAACCAGGTTTTTCGAGAGCACTTGGATAGGTTCGTATTGGTATTCATAGATGACATCTTAATGTACTCTAAGGATGAAAGAGAGCATGAAGTTCATCTTATAGTGGTGCTTGAGACGTTGAGGCAGCATCAACTGAAAGTGAAGTTTTCAAAGTGTCATTTCTGGAAGAAAGAAGTTAAGTTTCTTAGTTACGTGGTTTTAGAGAAGGGTTTGTCAGTTGATCCGGATAAGATCGAAGCTGTTAATAACTAGAAGAGGCCGGAGATGGTGACTAAGATTAGAAATTTTCATAGTCTTGCTGGTTACTACTGAAGGTTTATTAAGGATTTCTCGTGGATAGCAGCGCCTTTGACTGGGCTGACTAGGAAGGAGTGAAGTTTACTTGATCTGGCAAACGGGAAGAAGTGTTTCTTAAGTTAAAGAATGTATTTACCAATGCACATGTATTAGTTGTTCCAAACAGGAATCAGGGATTAATAGTGTATACCAATGCATGTGAAACCGGATTAGAAGCTGTGTTGATGCAAAAGTTTAAGGTCATTGTCTACGCTTCTCAACAGCTTAGACCCCATGAAGTGAGATACTCTACTCATGATTTAGAGTTACCAGCTGTAATCTTCGCGTTGAAAATATGGAGACACTATCTCTTAAGAGAGAGATTCGAGTTATATACCGATCATAAGTCCTTAAAAAACCTATTCTCTCAAAAGGAGTTAAATATGAAATAGTAGAGGTGGCTGCAGTTTTTAGTAGCTTATGACTATGGTATAAAGTACACGCCGAGGAAAGGGTACAAGTTACAGATGCACTTAGCAGGAAACATCAAAATGTAGTGTTAGCCATGTTGACGGAATGGAAGGATCTTGAGGCGTTGGCTATGTGTAGTGTGTAGTTAAGATCTACTGCTAGTTCTAGTCGGAGTACTTCCATGTTGTCCTACTTGAAAGTACGATCGAGATTGACCAAAAGGATTGCATCTAAGTAGAAAGATGACCTAGTGTTAGCTGAAAAGATTAGAAGGCTAGAGGCCGAAATCGCGATTAATGATCTGAAGGATTTTAGTCTTGACTAGAGAGGATGGTTAAGAAAGAAGGGACGTTTGTGCGTCCCGAATGTAGAAAACCTAAGGAAGGAGGTTCTTAGAGATTTTCAACGATCAAAATTTACGATTCATCCTGGAGAACCAAGATGTATCAGGAGATGAAGAGGAGTTTCTACTGGAAAGGTATGAAGTGGGATGTTGGCTTGTGGGCAAAGTAGCGTGTGAACTGTTAACAAGTGAAGGTCAAACATTAGAAGCCGAGTGAGTTGTTTCAACATTTGTAGATCCCAGTTTGGAAATGAGATTCGATATCCATGGTTTTATAGACAGGTTGCCATGGTCAAATCGAGGAAATGAAAGTATATAGATCATAGTGGATAGGTTGAGCAAGAATGCTCATTTCATTCCAGTCAATCAACCAGGACGTCACCTGTCTTGACTAAATATTTTATAAAGAACGCAGTTAGACTACATGAGATTTCTAGTAGCATAGTCAGTGACAGAGATGCCTTGTTCATTAGTGAACTTTGAAAAAGTCTACAAGGAATATTGGGAATCGAGCTTAAGCTGAGTATCGCTTATCACCCACAAACGGATGGGCAGACAGAGAGAGTCAACAAGGTACTTGAGGATCTATTAAGAGCTTGTGTATTAGATTTTAATGGGTCGTGGGAAGACCATTTGCACTTGGTTGATTTTTCTTATAATATTAACTACCAGGCTAGTATAGGGATGGAACCTTTCGAACCTTTATATGGAAGGCTATGCAAATCACCAGCATATTGGTTAAAGATCGAAGATAGATTAGTCCTTGGTCCAGATATGGTGAGAGAAACAACAGAGAAGATAAAGTTGATTCGAGGTAGGATAAAGGAATCTCTTTCTAGACAAATGAGTTACGCAGATAAGAGGCGTAAGGATCTAGAGTTCTCAGTTGGAGATAGGGTTTTCACTAAAGTATCACTGATGAAGGGGTGATACAATTTGGAAAGTCAGGGAAACTGGCACCGAGATATGTTGGACCGTTCCCAGCGATAGAGAGGATCAAAAAGCTCGCATACGGAGTTGAGTTACCGAACAGTTTCGTAGGTGTCCATAATGTGTTTCATGTGTCTCATCTTCGTATGTATGCAATGAACCAAAGTCTACCATCCCTCTGACTGTATTGGAAGACTTAATAGTAGAACGGGATCCATCTTTTGTTAGGCAACCAGTTTGGGTTGTAGCGAGAGATAAGAAGAGGTTAAGAAATAAGACAGTCAAGTTAGTAATAATTTAGTAGAGTAATAATGAGAAGGATTGCACTTGGAAAACATAAGACACGATTAGGGATACTTATCCTAGGCTGTTGTGAGGGTATATTCTATATTTGTTTTATATAGACTTTTCGCTCATGGGATATACTAGCTTTGTAGGCATGATTGATATTCTTATTTATAGTCCTTACTGAATTTCGAGGATGAAATTCTTTAAGGGGGAAGCCTATCACACCTCTAATTTTTCTTTAACATTATTTAGGAGATTTAATTAAATTAATTAAACAGAATAATATATGGCTTGTGAAGGACATGATATTTGATAATTAATTGGGTTATGCCTTAACTAATCAACGTGTAGGATCATTTTAACTTAAACATAAGTAGGAGGATTTATGAGAGTGCCAAAATAGGAATACGCTTCATTTCCCAAACATAAACCCTTCCGCCTTGATATCCTAATTCATTTTTACGTCCACATAAAACACAAACAAAGTAGAGGCCATTGCTAAAGCCTTTAAAGAAAAAAAGTTAAAGAATCAAGTTAAAGCTAAGGGATCAAATCAATAACTCAAATCTCAAATCTTTTTCTCAAAAGAAGGTGAGTAATAGTATCCATCTCATTCATATGAGTCAAATTTTGGATTTTGGATGTATTCCACATTGTTTGATGATGATATCGTTGATTTTACCATTTCTTGCATCAATTATGATTTATTGGAATTTTTATGAAATTTTTATGATAGGTTTCAAGGGAAAATCTTAGTGAATGACCTCCAAATGACCTGTTTTTTGGATATGTTGTGTAATACCTAATTTTGGAGATGGGTTTTATTTTCATAATTTTCGGAGTTAGTAGTAATATTTTATGAATTTCCTAAGGTGAAAAGGGCATTTATTTTGAGTTTTAATTATTAAAAATAATAAAATAATGAATTTTACGCTAAAATTGTATATAGTAAAGAAAATGTTATTTCATATTTTTGGTGAAATTTTGGGATTTTTCCCAAGCATTTTCGATTTATTAGGAATTTTATAAACTAGAAAGGCTTAATAATTGTATTAAAATATTAATATAATTTAATGGTTTGAAAATAATTTTGGAAATTATGAAATCTGATTATAGCAGTTTTTCTGCAAAAGAAATTGATAAAGTATATCTCTATCCAATAGGAATTTGACAAACAATAAGAGTTGGTGAAAAGAATAAACTTTATTTTGCAAACTAGCAGTTTTTACGTTATTATGAGTCTACCACTATACCCTTTCATCATGTTTGCTTTCGTGTTGCTATAATACCTTTTCACTTTCGAAGCCATGCTACAATACCCATTTGCTTTCGTATTGCTACAACACCTTTTAGCTTTTGAAGTCATGCTACAATACCCATTTGCTTTCGTATTATTACAGTACCTTTTAGCTTTCGAAGCCCTGTTACAATACCCATTTTCTTTTCTATTGCTACAGTACCTTTTAGCTTTCGAAGCCATGCTATAGTACCCATTTGCTTCATATCGCTGCAATATCTTTTAGCTTTCGAAGCCATGCTATAGTACCCATTTGGTTTCGTATTGCTATAGTACCTTTTATCTTTCGAAGCCATGCTACAGTACCATTTGCTTTCCTATTGCTACAGTACCTTTTAGCTTTCGAATTCATGATGCAATACCCATTTTCTTTTATATTGCTACAGTATTTTTTAGCTTTCAAAGCCAGACTACGGTACCCCCAATGCTTTCGAAGTCATGCTAAAGTACCAAATGCTTTTGTAGCCATGCTACAGTGCTAATGCCTTCAAAGCCATGCTATAGTAACTTCAGCTTTCATAGCCATACTACGGTAAAGCTGACTTTGTTTTCAAAATTTAAAATAGGTGTAACTTTTTAACCGTAAGCTACAGAATGAGAAATCATCATTCGGAAGCAATGAAATAGGTCAGAGACCCTAATTCTACACCTCTAAAAAGTTGTAGTCCATAAATATCATGCCTTAAAAATTGTTATTGGTAAGGGTCAATAGGTTCTTAATGATCCCATGAAAACTATGTCCGGAATATGTTATTGATAGAGAGCAATAGGTTCATAGTCATCCTATGAAAACTATGACCTTAGAGATGTTATTGAAGAATCCAGTAGGTTCATAGTCATTCCATAAAAACTATGGTTAGATGATGTTAGTGGTAGACACCACTAGGTTCTTAGTAATCCCATGTAAACTATGAAACTGGATAGATAGTCCGTCAGCTTGGAACAGGTTGTTAGTTAGTCCATGAAAACTAATAGGTTAATAGTGACCCTAGCAACTATAACTTGAGACAGATAGTCCAATGAATGGGAATGAAAAACCCAGAATATATTGTAAAATTGCATATCATCATATTATGTTATTTTTTAACCATTGGGATGCATGTTAACGGTATAGTTTTAATAAGTTTTTGGTTAAGGTACTAGAAAGGAGCAAACCCGTTATGCTCAGCGACGTGGTCTTGCTAGATATCTATTTGGTCCGAGATGGTATATTATTATTCATACGAGACTTTTTGTCCGACTCGAAGTTTATGTTTTTCCCCTTAAACTTTTGGGCTCTCAAAAATTAATTCGAGTAGGTTGAGGGTAATGGTTTTTCAGGTTATTAGTTGAAGAATAATCTTTTGTAGACATGGAGGAGGCAAGCTGGCTATTCTATCTATTGTCCGCTGTGTTAGTTGGATACAAGGGAAAAAGTTTTTATTGCCTATATTTAGACTCTGATCAACCAAGGAGGCATCTTTATATGTCACTCTTGGCATACTTTATAATAAATTGTAATTTCTCTGAACGTTTCTTATGTATGGGATCATGTAATGAATCTGAAATACTTTTTGTAGTGAAATGAGAAATTTGTTTTAATTTGAGTTTAAGATTTTTCATATTCATGTGTTTCTGCTATATTAATGTATCGAACATTACCGCATTTGATCATCAAGAATTAATAACTATGGATGACTGAAACATCAGTAGCACTTAGTTTTGGGCCTACAAATGAGGGATGTTAAACCCTCCTTGGGTCGGTCGACCACCTACATGGTAGTGGTCGATCGGTTCGAACGTGGCGGCTAGGGTTTGAACCTTGGCCAATGGCTAGGGTTTAACTATTTTAATCTAAAGGTTAGGATTGATTCATGCATCTATAAATAAAAGTCTAACCCCTCACTCCTCTTCTCATAATTCCTTATCCAAGCAACGAAGCTTTGCCTTTTTCTCTTCTCCACTACTAATAAAAAATTATAAAAAATTATTGATAAAAATATTATCGGAAAAGGGTATAAAATAAAAAAGAAGGGTATAAAAAATTCCCCTTAACCCTAATCTCTTCTTGGATCTGTAATTCTAACTATATGTATATGCCTTGCTATACATATTCTTTTGTATTAGAAAAGAAAAGGAGTCAAGTTAAGGAATAGATTCAGATTTGAAGATTTGGAAAGCTTAAAAGTTGAATGAAAAATTATATAATTTATTTATAGCATTGAAATTTATATCGTTGGATTTTATTTAATTACTACGCCTAATCAGATTCGCTGAATTGTAGGCTTAAAACAATGTATAGGATTATCACCTGCACATTCAATAAAATAGGTAATTGGAATAGAAATAGTATGTACAACATAATCTGAAATTTTGAATTTGGTCCTATATATTTATTATTGCAGAATGTTTGTTTATTCAGATTCATAATTTGGTTGTAATTAGGTTGCCTTAGTTGACTTGGAATGTAAATTTCTATGTTTTGATTTACTTCGAGCAGGTTCCGTGTAATTTTCATAAATTATCTAATTTCAAAATATGTATAAAAGCACGTCATTTGAATTAACAAAGAATATACCAAAAAGGGATAGAGACCTGTATGATATGGATATTCTTTTTAGTAATTTACATTGTCTATTTTAATAAAAGAAAAGAAATAATTCGTTATAATTTCAAACGAAGCAATGATCTCACTTTTAGTTAATTTATTGAAAGTTATAATGGTAGTCCTTTTTGAAAAGATAGCTCTGATAAATTAAAATATGGAAAGGAATGTTCTAGTTTAAGAATTAATAGTTCAAATTATAAATAAATAAACAAACAAACACGTATAACCGTGCTTAATGTTCAAAAATAAAATGTATAAATAGCGTAATGTATGGCGATATTCGTATTATTTATTAACAGCGTAGTAATTATAGTTCGAGGATTTATGGACATTATTACAATTTAATGGGCTGTAAAATTGTAATTAATACATAGTTAAAGAGGAATTAAATGAGGACTTATTAGGCAATTTAATATGGCATTTATAGGGAAATTTAATTGGCATAATAAAGAGATTTTGAAATTGGTAAATAGATTAAATGAATTAAATGAGGATTGATTAGAGATTGTTCAATTTGGACATAAATGACCAAATATTATGATTAACAGACATTTATTGGACATTACAAGAAAATAAAACCAAAAGCATGTAAATTGGGAATAATTACGTAGCGAACAAGTAAGTATTAATACTATTATATATACATGTAACCAATATAATTTTCATAATATGAAATTATATAACTTCAATTACACATTTAGAACAAGTGTGAATTATTGGTCTTTGCCCTACACTTAGTCTTTGTGCGATCGATTTGGTTTAGTGGGTTAGGATGGGAGGTCAGTAGATCTACACAACAGAAGTTTGCCCTTCACCTAGAGGCTACCGGCAGTTGTGTACACTTACTATTGGTTTGGGATTTCTCGAATCATAGGACCCATGGGGAAGGGATATGCGTAGGATATAGGACCCGCTCAAGGATGGAGGTATTAAGTAGTTTTATAGGGTCCGCCTCCTCCCTATTTAAGAAGTATTAAATGGTCGAGGTTAGCAGTTATGTACGATAGTGGATATCCCAAGAAGGGTCCGTTTTGGGTTTGAGGTATTAAGTAGCTATCATAGGAAGAAGCATTAAGTGGTCTGATGAGATTCCATGCGATGTCAGCTAGATAGCATTGGAGAGAAGTCCGCCTTGGGATATGTATTAAATGACGGGGACCTACCTAAAATGTAGGTATTAAATGTTCCGAGTCTTCCTACTTCTCATTGAAAATATATTTGTAGGATCAAGATTAACCCTAGAGGGGGGGTGAATAGGGTTTAGCAAATTTTGTCGATATAAACACAGAAACAAACTGCAGAAATAAATATGCTGTAAAGTAAATCACACACAAAATTTACCCAGCTTCGGCAACCCCCGCCTACTGCTGCATTCCCAGATTTCTATTAGAATTAAACAGTATCACGCTTACAAACACTCTACTAGACTCGCAAACATTTGCTCCCGCTCACAAACACTCTACTAGACTCGCAAACATTTGCTCCCGCTCACAAACATTCTACTAGACTCGCAAACATTTGCTCCCGCTCACAAACACTCTACTAGACTCGCACACCCTGCTCCCGCCTATAGAGTTTCGTTTACTCGCAAACTCTGCTACCGCCTATAGAACTTTGATTACTCGCAAACTCTGCTCCCGCCTATAGAGCTTTGATTACTCGCAAACTCTGCTCCCGGATATAGAGCTTTGCAAACTCGCACACCCTGCTCACTGAACTAATTCTAACTAGACAATCTGACACTACCTAAACCCTAGGTGGTGATTTATAAATTCTTTGATTCGAAAAATAAAAACAACAATTAAAAGACAATAAATAACCCTAAATTAAAAATAAAGGCCTAAACAAAAATTAATCCCCATTTTCCTTTTAACAAGGCCGGCCCCTTTTATATCTTCGTTCACTCTAGCCCGTTCCTTTTTGCCTCGTTCCTTTGTGAAAATGGTGGCTCTCTTCTTGTCTCTGCAAATTAGGGCTTCGTTCCTTTTGCGAAATTTAGGGCTTATGCAAATTGAAGTTCGCCGCTTGATATAGTTCGATAGTAGGCTTCGATGCTCTTTGATTTGCTCTCGGCTCTTCAATTTGGATCAAGTTCGTTCTGCGTTTTCGGTATGTACTTTACTCCTTTTGCTTTGTTGGTTTTGCCTTGCTCGAACTCGATGATGATGCCGATGATGTGAATTTGATTATATAGGGTTTGTAATCCTAGATTTGCGTCGTATATTCTCTGTTTGAATTTGTCAACTGATATTGCTTTGATCGTTGATTTTCGTATGGATGTTTATGATTTCACTGACTTATTCATATGCGTATATTTTTTGTTGCTTGAATCCCACGGCATTGATTTCAACTCCTTGGTCATCACGTTGTTGACTACGGCTTTGACTTGATCGGCTTCTTGATTGCTACTGCTTCGGCCTTGACTTGTTCATCTTGAAATTGTTTTGATTTCTGGATGTCACGGCTTTGACTTTCTCAAAGATGCGTACTTGAATTTTTATCACTTGACTTCTGTATATTTTCACGATTTCGACACTTCTTGGTTTTGATTCATTTCGTGATGATGTTGATTTCATGGTTCACCTTGCTTTGTTCACTGTGTACTTCCTATTCATGTATGTTTGCATCGACTTTGTTGTTGTTTGGATCATTATGCTTCGAATTTTGTAGTTGGTTCATTATGCAGTCTGCATTGAACTTTGAGTTGTAGTCTCGAGCTTTGTCTTCATGTAGCTTGCTATGTGCATTCATGTGCTTGCTGCTATGTTGGTGGCAATCTTGTGTAAGTGCTTGTGTCATCACTTGTTTGCGGTGACATTGTAGTTTGCATTGAGCATTTTGTATGCTTGTAACTTTGGTTTTACACTGCTTCATCATGTTGCATACACTCCATAATATTGTTGATACTTGGTTCAATCTAGTCTGGTTGAAGTTATTTTGAGCGTTGGTCATTACTTGATGTTGTAGCTTGCACTTTTGTTGTTTCCAGTTGCACTTATATGGACCAACGCGACCACAAAAAGAACCAAGATTCACCTCTTATATGGAGTTGAATGAGACTTTAGAGCAAATCTACTAGGGTACCGAGGGCAGACTTCTTATCGAAAGCCAATGAGAAGGGATCCGACCAGCAATAAAAAAGATTAGACAAGTATTTCTTGTTCCATGAGCTGAATGGTCATAGCACGAATGATTGCAGGCACTTGAAGGATGAGGTTGAGGGGCATATCCGGAATGGTCTGCTATCGCAGTATGCGAGAAGACGAACAACAACAGTGGAACGAGAGCGGCCACCACTTGCATCAACTAGGAACGACTCAGGATCGGGAAGTCAGCTTGTCATCAATTGATGGAAATAATGACCAATAAGTGGCAAACTCCACACCAATGTGATTAAGTAATTTACGCATGTAAAGGACCACGAACGATCCTCAGGCATGCTCTGATACGACTACCAATCGTGTCAGTGTTGGTGTTTGCACTTTGAAGTCTCTATTTTGCTTTTGTTTTCTATTTCTAGTGCTAGAACTTGATTTTGTTGAACATTTCTGTTGAAAAACCCGGTTGAATGGATATTTGGTTTTAATAATTCTGTAATGGTTAAGTCACTTACACATGTACGGGATCGCGAACGGTCCCCAGGCATGCTCTAAGATGGCGATAAACCGCCATAGCAAACAGTTCAGAAATTCACTTGAACGTGCAATCTGACATTAACGATACTAAGTCCCCCCCAGGCACACACATACTTCGCCGCGAATGGCACCCGACCTCGAACGATCACAATTCGACTCGAATGGCATCCAACCACGAACGGTCACAACTCGCCTCGAATGGCACCGGATCGTGAACGATCACATATCGCCACGAACGACACCTCGACCGCGGACGGTCACTATTCACCGCGAACGACACCCATCCGCGAACGGTCACATACCACCTCAAATGACATACGATCTCGAACGATCGTCATGCAAAGTCAGGTAAGACTATCAATCTCTTTTACAGGTCATCAACAGGATATGAACATTCAACTTATGGCATTACAAAACATGACTTCTTACCCCAAGGCATATTTTAGGGGGAAAATGTTGTCCCACCTTTCGGTTAAGGTCGGAATATCAACAAATTGCTATAAAGGATGGATATTAGGATTGAAAATTGATTGGAAACAAGGCTATGATCGATGCCGTCAAAATTTCAGGTCATGGAACAAGCAATGAGAACAATTTCAGGTCATGGAACCAGGTGGAGCTGTACGTATGCTCCAATCAAGATGGGATCGATTAGAAACGATGAAAAAGGCTATGAGAGGCCACGTTTCAAATTTTAGATCAATCGGAGTTTGTATGCTCAATTTAAGATCGATGCAAGCTAAGGTAAGTGGTGGTTCGTATCCGTGGAAAGGAGTCTTCTTCGTATGCATCTAGGCATATCCCGCTTCGCACCTGGCCAAGTCATATCGATATGAGGCGGCCATATTCGTGCCCATCACGATCGATTCGATCAAGGAAAAAACACTGTTCGTATCCATCAAGCATGCCTTGTTCCGTATCGGTCCAAGCTCCTCCTACTTTGCATCATCCACCACCAGGAAATTCGTATCTGTGGGTAGTCATCACTTCGTATCGATCTGCCCATTCGCGTGTTTTGTATCGATCGGCCATATGATCGATACGAAGAGCACATACTAGATCGATACGAATGTCTTCGCTCTTTCATCGATACGAATAGACCCCCAAGTCATTCATACAAAATAACCTCATGCATCGATGCGAAATAGAGGTGAAAGCATCAATACAAGATGAACCCACCAGGTTGATACGAACTGAGCACATAGAGGTAGAAGATTCAGTCAACGCGGTGTGAAAAGTGGATTGGCCTAGAAATCAAGCGCCACAATAGCTAACATCACGTGCAGAATCATCGATGCGAAACCGTCGACACGAACAACATCTATATGAACTGCGCAGCCATCGAAGAGTATAAATTTGCATCGATCATGACTCACAATCTAGATGTCCAAATGCCATCAAATTTTCATAGGAGCTTACGTACAACCTAAGGAATGTTCATGCCAAATTTCGACTCATTTGGATTAAAGTTTGATCGACATGAAATTCATTCGTATCGATCATAGATCGAGTCGAAATCGCCTGGGATCGATCGCATGGGACCTCTCGCATGCCAAAAGATGTCTCTCGAGATTTGAGTGAGATATTTGCATTCTATGCTTATAAATAGCATCCTGGAGCCAAAATAAGAGGGACTTTTGTGGCTCTTCTACGTCCAGACTACGCCGGATTCATCATTGTACTCATATTTTTCTATTGTAATCAGTTGTAACTCGTTGTAATCAGCAAGAAAACTTCAATAAAATTATCAACTTCAAAGTGGACGTAGGCCGGATTGCCGTACCACTACAAACTCTATGTTCTTTACCAATTTCATCTAAATTTTCCGAGTGTTCTTCAATTTTAATTCTCTACTTACTTATTATCTGTGATCTGTGATTGTGAGCTGGCGCTTTCATTGGCAATTGGGTGTTTGTGACCAATTTTGGCGCAAACACCAGCCGCTGTGAGTTCTGAAAGAATAGTTATTTCTCTATACTATTACTTCTTTTTTCAACCAATAACCAGTCTTAGAATGGATCCAAAATTCAATAAGCATTTGTTGGATCGAAATTTAGGCCTGTTCCAAGGTAGTTTGATACATTTGGTATTGAATTTTAGGTTACCTGATCAGTGGGGAAATTATATGTATAGGTGACGTACATGTTATTTTTGAAAAACCAAGGTTTTTCAAAAATAACTTTCAAAACTTCTTACTATATATATGCCCTTATTTCTTTGAATATACGTGCGCACACTAGGCAACCCTTTTTCTTTCAGCATATAATACTATCTTAGGAAATCGTCACTGAAGATTCGACCTACAGATAGTTGATATAGCTGATAGTCAATCTTCTTCTGGAAATGGGTTCCCTTTCCATGGAAGACATCCCATTCATGGAATGCCAGAATGGTTTAAACAATATCTTAGTACCGTTGGGAGATTTCCTATTCTCTAGCTACACCAGTGGCATCTACTGCCCAGTCTGCATATGCATCATCCCATCCTATTGACTTTCCTAATTGTGTAAGGATTTTCTAAATATGGGAGGGAAGACATACTCTGGAACCGAGGGATATATGGAGGCATGGGTCAATGATTACGATAATATATTTAAGGATCTTAGTTGGGAAGATCAGCTAAAGAGGATTAAGGCAGCTTAGCACCTTAAAAGAGAAGCTTCAGATTGGTGCAACTTGGTGACTGTGGAAAATGCTTGAAGGATATTTTTGTAGGATGAATTCAAAAAAGATTTGAGATAAGGTTTAGGTCTAAGGCAGAAGTGAGTCTACAACTAGAGTAATTCATTTAGCTTAGGCAAGGAGACTCTACTCTAAAGGAGTACATAGATAAGTTCACAGAGTTGGCTAAACTCGGGATGAGTTTGATAGATACACCTATGAAAAAGCCATGAAGTTCGTGAAGGGACTAAATTCCCTGCTAAGAGAAATGTTGTCAAAAAAGTACCCACTGGTTCCATATATGTGATGTTAGTGGAGACAGAAATTCTACGTATGGCCAATGTGGACAATAAGGAGGCAAAAAAGGAGAAGGCTGCACCTACCCAAAACCAAAGAGGGTCCAACAAGGGAAGCTTTTGGGCTAACCAAAAGTCAAAGGAAGAGTTCAAAAAGGATGGTAAGGTGTGCAAGCGATGCCAGAAGAAAGCTCATGAGGCTGAAGACTGTAGGGTTAGTCTAATGAAGGAAGCTTTAATTGCCATGAGGAAAGGGGCCTTAGAATCAATGCCCTAAGTTGGGAAAAGAAGGGTCAATTGGACAAGCTTATGCTATTGAAACTATCCCTGTTATAAGTAGACCACTAATAGACCAAGTGAAGACATCATTAGAAGGTATAAATCTTATTTTAGGGGTTAAAATTTGTACCCTATTTAATTCAAATTTGTACCCTATTTGATTCAGGGGCATCACATTCCTTTATAGCTAGAAATACAGTAAACTTCTTAAACCATTAAACCCAAATTGTCACCAGCCCAATAGTTGTCTCTAATCCTATTAGGGGTCTGACACACCTCCCTTTTATTTGCAAAGACATAGCGTTAGACATGTGTAACATTGATTTCATACGTAATACGTACATCCTAAATTTTAAGGGGTAGGAGTTATCTTGGGTATGGATTGGTTAGCATATTATAGGGCAACTCTTGATTGTGATAGGAGAGGGTTGTATGATTAAGAAGTTATGGAGGCGATAACCTAGAAATATACACCCCAAGATTTAGTTGAATTAAGCAACCTATATTCACTAAATCTATCTGTTGGAAAGCTATAGTCTGTTCCCGTAGTTTATAAATTTCCTGATGTCTTTGAGGAAGTTTCGAGTTTCCCACCCCAAAGGGAGATCAAGTTTTGAATAGATTTAGAGAAAGATGCAAGGCCAGTTGCCCTTCCTTTCAGACACATGGCCCCCAAAGAAAGAAGAGAACTGGAAAAAAATCTATGAGCTATTAAAGAAAGGATTCATCCGTCGAAGTACTTTGGAGTGGGGGAGCCATTGTTGATTTCACCACTAAGGTAAACAGTTCATTGAGACTTTGCATTGACTATAGAGAATTGAACAAGTCGACAAGGAAGAATTGGTATCCTTTACCTAGGATAGACAACTTATTCGATCAACTTAGAGAAGCTAAAGTCTTTTCTCAAGTAGATTTAGCAACTAGATTCCATCAGTGGGGGATTACAGAAGAAAGCAAGTCGAAGACCACATTTCGCACACCAGATGGACTTTATAAGTGGGAAGTGATGCCTTTTGGATTGTTGAATGCCTCCGCATACTTTATGGATTTGATGAGTAGGGTATTAGGTGGCAACTCAATAAATTCAATGTCGTGTTCGTAGATGATATTTTCATTTTCTCCAAGGGCAAAGTGGAGCAGGAGGACCACCTATGAGAGGTATTAGGAACCTTAAGAAGGCACTAACTTAAGGCCACATTTGCTAAATGCCACTTTTGGAGAAAATAAATTAGATTCCTTAGGATTATTGTTCTGAGCAAGGACTGGCTGTAGACCCGGCTAAAGTGAAAGCTATATAAGAATGAAAGACGCATAGAAGTGCATTGGAGGTTATAAATTTTCTCAGGTTAGCAGACTGCTGTAGAAAGTTCATCTAGAACTTTGCAAGAATGGCAGCCCACTTAATCCATTTGACTAAGAAGAACCTAGTCTTTTATTAGGACGATAGATGCACCAATGCATTTGAGAAGCTTAAGGAGTTGTTAACTAGTGCACTTGTGCTCACTATTCCCAATGAGACCAAATCAGTTATGGTTTTCATTGATGTTTATGGCATAGAGTTAGTAGCGGTTCTAATGCAAGAAGGAAAAGTATTTGCTTATGCTAGTAGGTAATTGAAGGATAATGAGAAAAGATATCTAGTTCATGACTTGGAGTTTGCAGTCGTCTTTGCCTTGAAGGCGTGGAGGCATTATCTCCTGGGAGAAAGACTTGAGTTATTCACCGAACATAAATCATACAAATACCTATTTTCCTAAAAAAATTATATCTTAGGCAGCAGAGATGGATGGAATATATAGCATCATTCGACTTTAGTATTTAGTACACCCCTGGAAAAAGGAAAGTAGTCATCAACGCCCTTAGACAAAGGCACGCTACCCTATGGGCTATATATGAATGGAGCCAATTGGATTTCCCCTCAAATTAACTTCTAGCTGCCAATAGAACTCATTCAAGGATTTCTAACAGTTATTGTGAATAGGCCAACCTTGATAGATCGCATAAGGCTTGAGCAAGTGAAGGATGAGAAGTTAGTGGAGATTTTGGAAATTTTAAGGAAGGGGGGAGCATTTTCCCATGCTAGTAGGTATTCAATTGATGAGAAAGGATGCTTAAAAAGAGATGGACACCTTTGTGTCCTAATGGTTGATAGTTTTTTTAAGGAGAGGTCATATATAATGTAACCACTCAATGACGACCATTCACCCCGGAGTAGATAAGATGTACAAGGATATGAAGCTATGCAGTTAAAGCACTCGACGGATTCAATGAGGGGGAGGTGCAAAATGTAAAAGCGGGAATACAGCGAGGATATAGCGAGATATAGCAGATGACTCTAAAATAGCATATAAAATTCGTACTTAATATTTTTACAAATATATAAATGGTAATTAAATGAAAAGTTAACATTCAATTGAATTACAATTAATACATAAATAGTTTTAAATAAAAACATGTGCAAATATGCTGTAAATAAAGTAAAACTGTTATATAACATAATCGAATTTAGTAGAATATTAGAGTATTTTCATTTCTAAAAATATATTAAAAATTCAATAAAATAAATTAATTTAATAATTTTGATAATGTATAAATGTCATTTTTCATATCATTTCTTTTAAAGAAGATATAGCGGAAATAGGGGAATGTAGCGGAATAATGGGATATAGCGGAAATAGCGGGGCTTAAAGAAAAAGGCTATATTTGTGGCAGTATAGAAAAATTATGGCGGTAGAAATCCACTATGAGATAAATTAGGGTTATATCGGGGTGGTAGCGGGGCATTAACTGCATAGATATGAAGAGGACATTCTTTTGGCCTAGAATTAAGAAGAGTGTAGCAAAGTTTGTCGCTAAGTGCTGGACATGATAGAGAGTAAAAGCTGTGCAAGGGAAGCCTAAAGGATTACTACCACAATTGGATATTCTGACTAGGAAGTAGGAGCATATTTCAATTGATTTTGTAAATAGATTGCCTAGATGTTAGAGTTGTAATGAAGCTATTTAGGGTTGTTGTGGATAGACTCACTAATAGTGCCCATTTTATTCTTATTAAGAACAATAGAACTATCACTTCTCTCGTGTAGATCTACATCAAGAAAGTAGTTCAATTGCAAGAAATTCTAGTGAGTATAGTTTGTGATGGGGACCCCCTATTCACTAATGAGTTTGAGAGGTGCCTATAAGCATCTTTGGGAACTTCTAAGAATCTTAGCACTTCCTTTCACATACAAACTGATGGTCAAACAGAGAGCGTGAATAGGATCTTGGAAGACTTGTTGAGGGCATGTATTTTAGATTTTGGAGGATAATGGGAGCAGCACCTACCATTGATCAAGTTCGCATATAATAGTAGCTATCATGCGACGATTGATATGGCCCTTTTTGAAGCACTTTATCGGAGGCCATCCAAATCGCCAAATAGCTGGTGGGAAATCACTGACAAAATATTGCTCGGACCCAATTTTATCCATGATACCATGTAAAAAGCAGAGTTGATCAGGCAACGAACAAAGGCAACATAAGACCGTCAGAAATCTTATGCGGATAGAAGAAGGAAAGAGCTTGAGTTTAAGGTTGGAGATATGATATTTATCAAAGTCTCCCCTCTTAAAAAATGGTTAGATTTAGCTAGCCTGGAAAATCGACGCATAGATTCATTGGTCCTTTCAGAATTTCGGAGAGGATAGGAAAACTTGTTTATCACATGGAGCTTCCTGACAGATTGGCATGAGTCCACAATGTTATCCATGTTTGTCACCTCAGAAAATGCCTTCATGACACCGAGGCTAGAGTTGAGCTCGATCAGTTGGGGGAATTAGAGAGGGAGTTGACATTGCTCTGTGCCACTACATGCATCATGGAGCATGGAATTAGGAGACTTCGCAATAAAATAATTAGCGTGGTCCTAGTATAATAGGGAGACAACCTAACAAAAAGCACATGGGAAATCAAGAAGAAAATGTCGATCGCTCATCCATAGCTTTTCACCAGTAAATTTTCTCTCAAAAATTAGGGTTTTTCTTACATTTTCGTTGTAAGATTGGATGGTAAGAGATGGTTGCTATACTTTTTCATAATCACTTTACACTCATGTAGAAATTTTTATGCATTCTTATTTGCATACATATTTGCATGACACAATTACACATTCATACTAGGATTGAGCTCATTTCAGTATGCCTGCAGTATATAATCACATTGCACTTTGGTTGAGTAGATAGTTACGTAGATAACTTGGTTCTGTAACATGGATTTGTTGCGCATTATGCTTTTCGCCCCTTGAAATATTCTGAGACGGAATCCTTTTTAAGGGGGAAGAATGTAGCATCCCATAAAATCAACCATAAATATATTGAGTGAATTAAATTAATAAGGTAGGTTGAAATAAGAAACTTTATAAAAGTTAGAATTTGATCATGAAAATTATTCCGTTGCGTTCATGGTGAAATTATGATCCGTTTTCACATATAATATGCTAAAAATAGAGCTCATACGAAGAAGTTATGAGCGTTTAAATTTAATAGATTTAAATTAATTTGGTTCAAATTCAAATGAGTATTTAAATCTAGGGTTTAATTTCAAAAACTAACTGTAAGATTACTTAAGGTTAAGTAAACGTTAAGTAATCAATGTTAAAAGTTAATTCGGGAATATAATAAACAAGCAACATAAAAAAATAGCGCAACCCAAATTAGGAGAGAGGTTGACACCTCCGACCCCAAGCGGTTGACCCCAACGATCGACCAGCCAAGGGGGGGCCGACAATTGTTCTGGATGGTTGCTAAGGATTTTCTGCATTTAAATGCTCCATATTTATTCATTTTTCACCTAACTTCATCGTTTCTGGCGCATTTCAACTCCTATAAATAGGACCCTATCCTCTCCGCTTTTTATTCACAAATATTTGGGGAATACCTCGAACCTCTGCCATTTTCTCTCTTCAGTTAGATTCAGAAATTCAATTAGGAATTCGGGTATGGAATCTAATCTTTTTCTAATTATTCGTTTAATCTATTCACTTCTCCTCCAACCTCTCCGAATCTAACAAAATTATATATATACCTATCCTTCGTCGTGTATATATATCAAAAGAAGGAGATTTGGAAAAGAGTTGTTTGGCATTGCAAATCTATTTAAGAAAACCCAAGGATAATTTGTGAGCAGAAACCTTTGTATTTTTATTTCAATAATTGATAGGTATATATCTATGGATTTGAATATGCTTTAAGGATTTTGGGATTGCGAAAAAAATAGATAAAATCCCACAAAATTCTTTTTTACTTCGAAAGGTCAATTCTAGATGGAGACTTTCAATTATCATGCTAATTTGATGGAATTTATATCGTTTCTACGATTTTTGATAATTTCATACTTTATTCAACTTCTCCTTCTTTGATTTAAGTTATAAGCAGTGCACTAATCTTATTCATAGTTTACACCACTTATTGCACAGAAAATTCTTTCATTTATTTCTATGTAAAAGAGGAGTTGAGTAGAATATGAAGTTATGAATGCAATTCCTATTGTTTAGGATATTCCATTGAATTGATGTAATAAACTGGGTTTCTATTTCTATTTACAAGTCTATTTATTGTAGTTTTGGATACGAATATGTAATCTGTTGTTATGTATATTGAAACCTTGGAAATCTGAAGGGAAAGAACTTGTATTAGAATTATGGTTAAAGAATTTACATTTAACGTTAGTTTAGGACGTACGAACCACATGCTTAAAGATATTAGGTGTGAATATATATTTATTTCTTAGTGTAATAAATGTATAATTATATCGTATAATTGCGTAGTTAGTTAGGTAATAATTGTCATTGATTCCCAAAACTAGGTAGGTAATTAATATCTTAAGGTGAAATAAGGAAGCGTCCTTATAAGGCCATAATTATGAAATAGTGGGATGAGTATTATATGTATGGAGGGGATTTAAATTATGGCTAAGTCATAGAGATGTGTGGTTAGTCAAAAGACACACAGAAGTCTACCAAGCTAATTTGGCTACCAGCAGTGTGGCTTTGGCGCAGATGAGACTTTTCCTATGATAACTATTTGTGATGACGCGAGCTTAGTCCCAAATTCTGTAGGGTAAATCTACCCAGCTAATTCGGCTATCAGTTCCTGCCAATAGTTGGACTAATGTGAGACGTCATTATGAGTATATGTCATAATATGAATGGCCTACTTTGGGGTCTTGAGGTATTAAGTGATTGTTTGATGGCTCGCCTCTTTTCCCTAAATGAAGTATTATATGGCCAAGGGGCTAGTTATTAGGCAGGATAGGTGGAATCTCGATAGAGGTCCGCTTCGGGATAAGGTATTAAGTGGTTGAATGATGGTTAGCGTTACGACCCTTGTTAAGAATGGTAATTCTATTGATTAGAAAACCGTCAAATTTACTAAATTAAAATACCACAAGCACAGGGCGTACAGTCATAGTACGTATGTAAGTACGAGTCAATCCTACGAGGAAAGCAAAAATTATGAAATTACTCAATCAAATTGTCCCAAGAGTTGAAATGTTGTTAACTAAAAAAATTAAAGAAAACAAACTAAAACAAAAGTGGAGTAAAAATATGATATTAGAAAGCAATTTAGAAGTAAATACACTCTCAAATTCATATAAATCAACACAAAATAAATCTATAATCTCTTTTCTTGACACAAATGGAATTAGTTGACACATTTATTTTAAGTATGGATTATTTGTGATATTAAATAAAACAACATAAACCATCACATTTCAATATATCAACCAAACCACTTCTTAAATCTAATGAAAAGGAACATGAAGTTAGAAGTAAGATCTATTTTAAGCATGTCCTATTTACGATCTTTGATCAAGCTACATAAACATCAAATTTCAATTCTACTTTGAACTTCATTATCAAAATCATGGTTAGATGAAAATGTAACTTGTGTTTACATTTGATTAATTATAGTCTATTTGTTATTCACAACATAGGCTATCAAATTCACTAGTAAACAACAAATTTCCATTAACATCTAAAATTCCATTAAGCACAGAAAAAAGAGATAATAAATGAAATCATTATGTTGATTTAATACGATTCATGAGAGCTTCATTACCCCTAAACTAAAGGGGTTTAGGTTCTTCTACTTGAATTCATTTCAACATAAATGGATTTCACCATAAAAGGAACAAAAACTAGTTAAAGAGAAAGAAAACTAACCAATTACAATAAAATAAATCTACACTACTCGAAGGATAGAAAAAGAGAGAGTAAAATAAAATAGCATGAAATAAAAGCGCATAAACATAAAAGACAAGGCTAAGAAGCCACTAAAGAGAAGCAAACTTTTATTTCAATTTGTGGGTACTCTACATATCAAACTAACTAAAGAGAAGAAGAGATCCATTACATGAAACATAAGGGAGTATTTATACATGCCTAAAACCCTAATTAACATTTTAGAGGACTACCAAAGATGTCCTTGAGTTTGTGTAGCCTTCAAGTAACCATTAAGGAATTAATTAATCTCCATTAACATGTGCTTTTACATTTGATCTCCACCAATATGTTCATTTGCTTTCAATTGAGGTCCATTAGTTAGTGTGTAGGTGGACTCCTCCATGTTGCATGAATTGTTTTATTTCCTTCATTCTTTTGCATTCAACATGTGTGTGTGCATACATCCATGAATACTCTTCATACTTACACTCCATTGTCTGCAATTTAAAATTAAAATGTATACTTCATACAAAAAATGACCATTTTGCATGGATGTAGATGGGTGACTGCTGGTTTAAAAATATATTTGTATTTTGGTTCAAAACATGTAAAAAACACCATAAATTCCATTTAGTTATATAAAAGGAGATTAAGTATTAGAGTAAAAATATACATTTTACGTGCACATCAACTCGCCTTTTCGATCCTCAAAAATTGACATTAATACATCAACGATATTCATATGCCGCAAATCCAAGTGCCGAAGTGACGGATTATCATGGCAGAAAATAAAGACAGAAGACAAAACAAAATATAATCTCACATCCATCCAACATTTAATTATACATATGAGTAGTACATGCAATTACTCCAAATTGCTTCATTAGAGCTCTAGTAAGTACTAATCCAGTCAGGATAGTTATAACTACCTATCCTTACAAGTGTTGGTAGATACAGAATACATCGAAATTAATAGATAACTTCTATAATTCTCCATGTTACCTACTACATGGCTGCCCGGAAAATGGGGCACTTAGAGTTTAAGGAAAAAGAAAACTAAACTCTAGGTCAATCATGGGACTGGTGTGAGAAACCCAAAAATATGAGTATTGGAAAACAAAGGTATCTCATAAAACCACGCCATACAGAAACATGGATTGGGTTTTTACCGTATTATAACCAAAACATTGTCTATGCACAATCAGAGATATTACCTTAATGAAATTCATTGAAAATCCTTTCAAATAACATGTTAATCATAGCAAGAATGGTTACATTTGTTAAATTCGATAGTTTAATAGGTTTATAATTAGAACTGCAATGGGTCATATTGGAGAATGGATTACATACAATGGCAAGGTAAGGGACTGCGTTTTGACAATATATCTCTAGAAAAATGCACCAGGGCAGATGGTCCTCTACCAATATAGAACCGGCCTACCTTTACCATAGGCAGTACTGAGTATGACATCACCCCAATCGCTACCGACCTTTATCGGAATCCCAAAGCATACACAACATACCCAAGATATAAAGGGTAATCTAGAAAGGTGTTGACCATATCCTAAAGGGTACCATGTTTTTGTCATTCCCAGGTGCGAGTCTTAAGGTCACGTTTTACCTTGCATAGAATCATCAAATCCCACTTATAATGCCACATTTCCATTTCCATCACACATTATTGATTTCCATAAATGTACAACCTTCGAGCTCGTACGTCTCAGAGAAGGGTGTCAATTGTAAGAGAGGTTACCTCCTACACCACCAAATAGATGTACATTTGTAGAGATCAATGTACGTGTATTTTAGGAATGCAATGTCAGACATTTATCCATACAAGTTGTCCAGGAATAGGTCAAACCGAAGGCACTTTCCTACTACATCCAGTTTTGGGAATCACCCATAGGATAAGTAGCGGGAAGTCCTTATATCAAAGATTTTCAAAATTAAGTACTACTGCCACCGTATGTATATAATATGGAAATTGAGGGGCTAGTGGTAAGTACTCTTTCATTATGAAGATCTCCGTCCTCAAAATCATTGCCTTTGTCATGTTTTCTCTTTCAAATGTACATTGGTTAGAAGTGGTTTTCGGATAGAAATCTCCCAAATCCCGTCACAGTCTCTCAAAACAATTATCGATAAAACATTTTTTTAGAGATATACCATTTCTTTTCTACTATATACAAGATTATTCAACCTCTATTTAACTTTGAAAAATGATAAATCATTTCTCATAAATCAAAAAACATTATTAAGTAAAAATGGTCGATAGAAATTACATTAATTCTACTAAATATCAATTCCTGTATTCAGCCTTTACTATTCATCAGATAGTGGTGGAATCGCCTTTTAAATTCACATGGATAGTATGGGTTCCCTCCTTAGAATTCAATACCAAGTACAAGAAGATTTTTTGTACACAATCCAAGTTGTATTATATTTGTAAATTTGAATCTTTTATACTTTCCTCGTTTTCGACATTTCGACCTTATCTATTTCTCGCCCAGGAAAGACGCCAGGTGAACCAGGGCACTAGTTGCTCCTGAACATCTCCTTAGTTTAAGCACCCCACATCCAAATCTTACGAACAGAAAAATCCGGTCTACTCATTGGCTTGTAAAGCCAATATTAAATCATTTATTTAAAAATTTTAAAAATAATTTTAAAACTTCCAAATAATCTTTAAAATACTTAATTATTTATTTGAAAATGTACTTAAAAGATTCGGAAAATAATAATTAAGTTAGAACCATTATTTGCAAAGTTACTAGAAAGTGCTGCAAACAAATATAGCAAATAATGTTTTTAAGACTTCTTTAATCAAAAAAACTTCCTTTTCAATTGGAAGTCCATTTTTATAACTCAAATCTCTTTTCAAACATTTTAATATATTTATATAAATTATTTCATATTTTGAAGAATTAAAATATCCATTTAAAGAATTTATCGCTTTGGTTTCCAAACTGCCAAAGCATGACTATTTTAAAATAAGTGCTCATATTTCAAAATATATTAAATAAAATCTCAATCTCTTTCCTTATTTGAAAACTATGATTATAAGAGTTCGGAAAATTCTTATCCAAAGAACTCTGACTCTGATACTATCGTATAGATGGATTTAAACAATTTTGACGTAAAATTGCGAACTGCAGTTACACGACACGTCTATTTTTGTTCACAATTTCAATTATTTTCAACTTCACTAAATTGAGTTTTAGTGATTAAAAACCATTTATAAACTAATTTAAAGTGGTTCAATCATCTCATAACACTTCTATAATTTATTTTGAAAAGGTATTTCCGTTGTGTAATTTCGACGTTTATTAAAGGTGAATTTTTTACACATGCAAACAACCATATTTTCACAATCAAAACATGATCATCAAAATTTAACAACCAATCATTCCAAAAATATTATATCATCCCCCATATCATAATATAAATGGAGTTTTCTTAACTTAGATTAAATGGAACTAACTTTAGAACGACAATAGCTTTGCTATTATGGAATCGGAGCTCATGAAGCTCGCATTGATGCTCCCTAAGGGGTTCGGCCTTGGACTTTGGTGCTTGGATGCTCTCGGCCTAGATTGGAAGAGAGGGAAGGCCCTGTCTTGGGTGGTAGGAGATAGTGGCCGTGGGTTTCAATAGGAGAAAGGAGGAGTTTTGCTTTGGTTTTGAGGTGTTTGGATAATGAATATTTACTATATAAATTTAATTACTTTCCGCAATATTTTTCTCTATAAATTTCCTAATGTAAGAAGCCATTGATGAAGGTATAAAGAAGTGAAGAAGCTTAGGAAAATGAAGGAGGAAATGTGAATGGAAGTGAAGATGGATAGTGGGTATTTATAGGCAAATGGAAGTGATAAAATATCATGATATTTATGTGCAAACACATCATCATTTCACCACCATGTACTCTCCTCCTTCATCACCATTTTGGCTGAAGCACCCCCTATGTGGCTACTCAAGTGTGTGTGTGTGTGATGGTAAGTTGATGGTTGAATTTGGTTGGAAAATTTATGATATTTATAAATAATATAATGATATTTCTTTTATCTTTTATTTTCTTATGTGTATGTATATATATATTCATGTGCATGTGTATATGTATATGTATGTGTAGGTATATATGTTCATATATGTATATATATGTGTGTGTGTGTGTGTCACAAACGGTCCACAACATTGCACAACTTTCTATGTTGAACTGCTACGAATTCTGATTTCGATTTCCGTTTACATTTTCATTTCTTAGTCAATATACATATATTTGTAAACAAAATTTGAAAATAATATTTCTATCATTATATAATAATTAAAAGGGCTTCATTTGATATTTAAATAAATATTAAATCAATTAAACTCCATTCAAATTCAAAAGTTAATTATTCCAAAATAGTGACATCGTTAATAATTTCATAAAGGCATTTTAGTTTCAAAAATAAAATAAAGAATTTTATTGCGTATTCTCACTCATATGGATTAATAAGTGCATATATCCAGCTCCATGTACGACGTCAGAGTGTCTAGGAGCTGTTTATCGATAAAACAATTTTCGGTCATTTTATGGATAATTTTCAAAATGTATATTTTTGTAAATATTTATTTAAAATAATATTACAAATACTATTTATTGTTCAAAACATCATTATTAATGTTAAAAATATTGTATTTTAATATTTTAAGTTCAAACATTATTTTCTAAAATGAAAATTAATGGGCCGTTAAAATTCGTCTTAAATGGCCAGAGTCTGCCTATTTTCCAATGAAAGGTATTAAGTAGCTTGGTACTATCTCTCGTATTGTTGGACATTTATGATGTGGGATTTGGATTATGGGATTCCGAAACCTGCTTTAGGAATGGAAGGTATTAAGTGGTTGATTGAGGATCTACCTCCTTTCCTTATAAGAAGTATTAAATGGTTTTATTTATGCAAGACATAATCTTTTTTTTAAAATATACTGCCTAAGTACTAAAATGGTAAGACTCGAGGTTTGTATTCATCAAACGTTTATTATCCCGACTCCCTTCTCAATACAACATAGGCTAAGGACAAAGTGATGACTATGACGATGCATGAAGGTGCAATAGCTCAAGCTTATGGTAGTTTTCATCAGCTTTTACGATGTTTTATGTTGTACCCATGTATTTTGGATAATTGATGCAATGGATTTTACATGAAAGTTTGATGATGTTTTGTATCATGACATTTCACATGGTGTTGAAATAAATGGGTACAATTTTCTATTATATTTTATTTTATCCGCTGTGAGTTCTAATAGAATAGTTATTGCTCTGTGTTGTTACTTCTTTTCCCAACCAACAACCAGCCTTAGAATAGATCTAAGTTTCGATATGCCTTTTCCGGAATGAAATTTAGGCATGTTCCAAGGTGGGTTGTTACACTCTCTATTTCACTCCTAACTCAATGAATCCAAGAACCGACGATTGCAACAAATTTCTCTATACGATCACTACGCATCCAACCCCACTATGTTAAACTCGATCTTCTCTACCGAAAAGTGACTTTCCCCTTCGTGCGACATCAAAATGACGCGATTTAGTAGGGTTGATCGAACTACCCTAAACCACCAGCAATCAATTCCTCTTCATTCGTGAAACACGATGCAATACTACGCTTCGATTAACTCTGCCTAAACTAGCTCCACCCCTAAACCCTAGCTCGGCCTACCCTATGTCGCATACCCGCAAACACTACAGTGCTTGACAATGTTTTCATGGATTTGAAGCTCTCGCCTCCACGAGTTTAACGGATCGACGATTTTGATTTTCATGGAGCAGAGCTCTGGAAATAAATTCGGGAAGGAGGTGGCTCATTTTTCACTTATAGGCAAAGGAAAAAGAAAATAATACAAAAAGTTAAGGGAAGAGAGAAGTGTGGGTTAGTTTATATAGTAAATTTTATTATTATTATTATTTTCTTTTTAAATCATTGTGAATTTCAAGCTCACACGAGCACACATCACGTCCGATCACCACAAAACCCATCGGTATACATGACCTTACTATTCTAGTTCTGATGGCACTGGTTTCATGAAAATCCAAGATAGTGTCCTAGGATCATAATTTCATGCGTTTTGAAACCTTTTATCGCTAAAACGATTTTTAGTCCCACTATCGATATTTATTCCAATTATTTATTTTTATAAATATTTTTCTATAAAAAGTTCACCGTTATTATTTATTAAATTAAAGGAGTTATTAATATTTTAAAATCAATTATTTAGATATTTGAAATTATTAAATATTGACAATAAAAATGATGTAATTCTGGGTCGTTACATTCTTCCCCCTTAAAAGAATTTCATCCCTGAAATTCCCAAGGAAGAAAAATGCCTTTACACCCCTAGAGTTATGAAGTCAATTCATTTTGATGATTTATTAAGCTTATAAAGTTCCTTATGTTATGGGAAATTTCAACATCACCTCTTTTGCGTGGCTAGGTCCAAAAAACTGCAATATCAATATAAGCCTATATCTGTGACCTTCTGTATCTAAGGACAACACAACAATAATGTACACTTATGATATATCTTATAGAATGTGTATATCACATAACAAACACACCCGTTCGGCATAAACATGGACCATTTGTCGAGCAATCAAACTCTACCCTTGAAACCAAAAGCAACAAGCTAGCCTTTGCTTCCATATACCTGAATCTCACTTACATAACCCAAAAGAGATGTAACAACCTGTATTTTTGCAGTCTTCGAATTTGAATATTTTATTTATTTAAATATTTGAATTTGAAATTATAAAAATTATATGTTTCAAATTTAGATCTAATTTTCAATGAAGTATTCTTAATTTATAGAATATTTCCATAATTTTTAATTTGAAAAATAATTAAATTTTTGTTATACATATTTTACGAAAAATGTAGGCATTTTTGACACTTCATAGAACTTGATAACATGTCTATTTTTTTTTTGATTGCATCATATTGTTGTGCGCGATCATATTTTTATTTTTGTCATTCGTGGTTCGTATGCAGATATGATATAGTGCGGTGGAGTGCCCAAAATCCTTTTAAAATCAACACATACACCAGGTATACACATAGTACACACCATTCTCCACCACAATTGTACACAGCCACCTTCAACTCAACAACTATTTTGTCTCCCTTTGTCTCTTGCTAGTACCACTATGTTGCCTATATCTTTATACTTATCAACATATATACTTGAGAATCCTCTTCTTGCTGCCATGGTTGCTCATATATTCATCTTCATATTTCCTGTACATTACTAAAACAATGAAACAACCTTCACTTTCTCTCCTTCAAAGATCTAAAGCTCACAAACCATCAACTTTTAGCCATGGCTTCAACTAATAAGTTGACAATCATCCTGTTTATTTTTTATTTTAAATTGATTGCGTTGGATTTCATCGAGAATCAAGCGAGATATCATCAAATTTTAGTAAGGAGGATATTTTATTCACAAATTTCAAAATTTAATTTCTCTCAATCCATGAAGAATTAATCGACGTAGTTAACATCATTGGGTTCGTAGTTGTCATAGGATTTTTGATAAGATTTCGGCTGTGTTTGGTGATGATGATCGATGGTCATGGAAAATAAGGATTAATATTTGCTTTTGATTTGAGCATCGATTGAAGATTTGGAGCTTGGCATTGTGTTCACAGAGGAGAGGCACTCGAGTGGTGAACTTTTGGTTGAGTTTGGAGAGAAAAATTATCGCGTGCTTTTCTTGGACTTAAGCATCAAAAATTGTCGGTGAGAGCATGAGGAGGCCGGAGGGTATGGCGATGATGCCATAGAGTCGAGCATGCAAGGAGAGACATGCTGGTGGGTTTGGATTCGATGTTTAGTAGACGGAAGCGTGTGCATGTGCATGCATGCACGATATGGGTTTACTTGGAAGAAGAAGAAAGGGAAGAGAAGGAAGAAGATGCTACTCATATTAGAGCAGGTTTGATGTTGTTGGGCTTGAACCAAATCCATTTTGGTGAGAAAATGTTTGTTTAAACTGTTAATTAAATTTTATAATTGTGTGTTATTTTCAAAATTATATAACTTGCTCATCCTTGATCCGTTTTTCTCATGAATTCTAGCTTTGAACTCTTATTGACGAGTATAACATCGTAGAATAACTTATTGATAGCTTTGGACAAGTATAATTTTTATGACATATGAAAACATACAATATTTAAATTATGTTATTTTAACTAATAACATCGTTTAAATTTATATACCTTAATTATTGATGTTTATTTGGCCAAATACAATACTGTTGAGTTAAATTGGATTAAATATGGTAATTGGACATTTGTTTAGCAGGATAAAACACCGTTTCGGTAATTAAATAAATTGGACATCTGTTTAGAAGAATAAATCACGGTTCTAATATTATTAACTAGATAGTTTAAATTTGGATATTTATCTAGCAGAAATAAATCTTGATCTACTATTACATTTGTATAGACACTTTTGTGTCATCCAATTGATTAATATTGGTTAAGTGTTATATTAACAGTTGCTTATTAATTATGGATTTAATTTACATATCTGATGTTATGTAAATACCTAGATCATAACTTGGATAATTTAATGGAACAAATGTTGACTTGATAAAGTGCATTAGGGTTGCTATGCCCCTTACTAAATTTGAAAGCTAATTTTTAAATTAAAGTTATTTTAAGAATAATTAATATTTATTAGTAAGTTTTTAAAGGATATTCTTAATAAGGTTTAAAGTTAATTAATAATTGTTTAATAATGATTTAAAGTAAATTATTTCATTTATTTGATAATTTAAGTTACTTGGTTATCTTAAGTTAAGTTATTTAATTACATTAATTTCAGTTATTTAATTTTATTGGTTATAGTTATTTAAATTATTTTTAAAAATTAATTAGTTATTATATTAATCATGTTTAAAATTAACTGATGATTATAGTAACAATATTTTGAAGATAATTAGTTATTTATTTTATTAATATTGATTCGGAATTAAAATACTAGTAAAATAATACTATTTAAGGTTAATATAATATATTATTAATGGTATTCTGAAGTTATAAATTTAAATAAGGTTTAAAAAATGAAACGAAGAATGTTAATAATAACTTGGTTATTAAAGGTGATTTAAATTATGAATCGTATCAAAGGAACTTTATTGATGGAAGTTCATGTGGGGAATTTGTTTAAAACAAGGGAAGTTTAAAAGGGGTTTTATAAATTAAAAGAGATCTTGGAATTGGAAAGGAGTTTGTAAATGATATGGAAATTTATAAAAGGATTATAAATAGTTTGGTATTTATAAAAGAGATTAGGAAATTAACTTGGTGATTTGTAAAGAGTTTTATAAATAGATTTAGAAATCTATAAGTGAGATATTTATAAAATAAATGAGATTCATACAAAGAGATGGGTTATGGTCATTTATATCTCCATTTTAATATGAATTTTAATAGGAAGTATCTCTAAATGTTGATGAATATATTTATACCATTTTCTAAGTATGTAAAAGTTGTTTTCCCAGGTTTTTTTGAAAGTGAAATGGGTTTGTGAATACACTTATGCCATTAAGATTATTATGTGGTTATATTTTCAAAGTATCGAAAATATAATGGTTTGTGAATATATTTATCCTGTAAAGATAAGTATATAGAGGTAATTTCCGAGTTTCAAAAAGTGATGTTAAATCAATAAAAGGTAAATTTGAGAGGCTTAGTGATTTCCATGGTAAATCTAATCTCTTTTTGAATGTTTGTTTATTTGATAGTTAAATAATAGACTATAAAATCTAGACCAAAACGCAACTTTGGAAATATCTAGTAGAAACACAAGAATTGTATGATATGGTTACCGTCGGTTGTGCTATACTATACGTATAAAATCATTTCGTTCTTCTTGGATAAATGATAAGGAAATCCATCCACTAACGTTTAGGAGGTTATCTTTTCTCTTGTATTTGTCTGTTTATTTCCCAATGAACCAGGGTTGAGATTATCGGAAATTATCGAAAGTTGTTTCAAAGAGACCAGGATCGGATATGTTATCTGAAAACCACTTTGATCCAAGTCAAGCATTTGGAACTAAAGACATCTTGAAGAGTATGGCATTAAGATGGAGTTTTGAAGTGCACGGGCTATTTGCTACTTACCTTGAGGCTGATTCCAAAATAGGTGTAGTGGAAGTAGTGCCTTCGGTTTCATTCAGTCTCAGGATGAACTTGTATGGGTGAATGTTAGCATTGCATTGATTTTTGGAGGGCCGTGTAGCATTCCAAGTGGGAAGTGCTATATAAACGTAAAATATTGCCTCAAGCCTCATCAATTGGGAAATGACAAAAATCGAGCATGCAGCAGGGTCATGTGGGTCGCTCTCATCAGGGTATGGTCATTCTAAATCTAGATTGATTACTACATACTCATGTGTGCTTCAAGGAACAATAAAGAAAGGGGTGATTATATTCCGTACTACTAGAAAGTGGTAGGCCAGTCCTGTTTAGTAGGGGTACAAGATGTTCTTGTCAGACCACGGTGCATTTTATTTAGAGATGTATCATCGGAAGGTGGTTCCTTACCTTAACATAGTATGAATCTAATCTCTAATACATGCCTTTACGTTTTTAGTTGTGTAACTATTATGCTAAAATTTAATTAATGTAAAAATTACAGCAATAGTTAATAAGTATTGGTATCCTAGACATTATATAATATCACTAGATTTTATGTAGGAAATGTTTTGATTTCCGTAAGGTAAAAACCTGTTCGTGTTTATATGCGGCGTGGTCTTACGAGATACCTTTGATTATAAAATATTTTAAAAACTATTAAAAATAAAATCCCTTATGATTTGAGTTTCTCACGCTAGTTTTTATCAAACTGACATGTGCTTTGTTTTTCTAAATGCTCGAGTCAGATTGAGCATATTTCAGATTTAGTTTAGATGCTTTGGGCTTTAAGAAATAAGCTAGAGGCCCAGAGACGTATTCACGTACATGGCTATTTTTCCACAACATTTGATGTTGTATTTATCAGTAATTTTGAGGATGGATTGTTATAACTGTCTAGGAAAAAATATATTACTATACTCTGATAAATGTGTGTGTGTGTGTATGTTACAGTTTCATTTTTTTTGTAAAGATCTGTTTCATATTATATATATTATTCGCCGCGTTGTGAGATTCTGTGTTGTTAGTTTGCTTTTTTTCATCTCCTCCTCTTCTCTTTCTTTCTTTCTTCTTTCTTTCCCCTAACTATTTGCCCTCCTGTTCGATTTAGGTGAGACATGTGTGGTTGATTTTCCATTTGAATTGTACGGAAAAGTGGGTTGTTACATCGTGGTATTAGAGCTTAGTTTGAGCGAACACCTAGGCTTTGATGGGGTTAACTCATTTGAGATAGGGTAAACGAGACCCTATGATGAGTTTGAGTGTATTAAATATATGGAAGAGCATATAAGTTAGTGATAGAAAACAGTTTTATATTGTGTTGTTTGATCTGTTAAGTGGCTTAAGAATGCTGGCCGATGCGTTTAGCCAACGTTATCGATAAGGATTTCTTAAACACTTGAACAAGGCCAAACCGACACAATATTGTTTTAAATGGGTAAATGAATAATTTTACCTAAAAATTTATTTTATATATATGAAAGAATAATTTTTAAAAAATTTAATATAGCTCATCTTGGCTGTTTTTGGTCATTAGGAAATATGATAATATTTCTTCATTGTCATCTTTGATTAGATTATTCGTGTTCGCCTAGTTCTGAGCATTAACTATTGTTGTTGATCTATTTGGAATCTTCCTTTTGAAATCCAGGTGGAGTAGATAGGAAATTTTAGGAACATTGAAATGAACACTTGTGAATTCAGTTTCACAATTTGACTATGAGGCGTACGTTGATAGAGTGGGTTAAAATTTTGTTTTGATAAGAATTCGTTATTAAAAGAAAGTTCGTGTATTTTGAAATAAATATTTTAGAAATGATTTTATATAAAAAGTTGATTGTGTAAAATTAGGGTTTAATAAAAGGAGTTTGTTAAAAAGAAAATTAAAATATTTCTAAAATAAATATGAGAAGCTGATTTTATAAGAATTGATTTACAAGAATGTGTCTTATAAATAATTGGAATTTGAAGATTTTAAATCCCGGTGATTTTGGAAAATGGTTTCCAAGGTTTAAAATTTAATAATAGTATTTGGAAATATTTTTGGAACAAAAATATTTCAAAGGATTTTCATGATGATAAAGCACTGAACTCATTTCGATCGCTAGAAAATAATTCCGACAATGATTGCAACATCGTCGGTGTGCATTATCGAGTTCTAAGTGAGGGATGGCTACCGTAAGAATTTTCCATGAAATTGTTTTGACAAAACAAGATTTTGACTTGATCCGAAAGCATGTTTTAACTTACCAAAAGGAAATTATGTGCATTATTATTTCAAATGATTTAGGAAACAGTAATAATAGTTTACTTAAAAATAATTTTAAGTATAAATTCTTTTGAAAAAGAGAAATTTTAAAGAAATGTGTGTTCCTTTTGATTTGGTTTGGGCAATGAGTTCTGATTTGGTTGGTGATGATTGGAATAATCTTCTAAGTGATGATCGAATGTTTGCTTAGGCTTACGATATTGTGCACTTAGTAAATTATTCCTTTTGTCATTGTACGGTCGAGACGGCTTCGAGTCCGAATGAATCCAAGCAAGTTAGAACAAGATATTTTTGTTAAAATAATTCATTTAGAAATATATATATAGTATTATTTCTAAAATGGATTTGAGGAAGAAGGAAAGTTCTTTTAAATTAACTAGTTCGAGTGGCTTGAAAATAAATAAAAATGGGTAAGAGATGCGTTTGGATGATAAATTTTTCTCTTGAGTATTATCCTTATTGGTTAGGGAATATATAATACTGTTTGGTAGTACCCAGTTCCTTGGTTTCATTTTGAGGTTACTCGAGTTATACATATACATACGTGTGTGTGTGTGTATATATATATTTATTGTATGTTAAAACATATAATATCATTTCAAAAAAAGTTTTTTGAATAAAAATTCAGGTGTTTAAAATTCTTAGGTGAATCTAAAAGAAAATTTTGAATTTGATGGTTATGTATGCCCTTAAGGCATGATAAAATATTTTACAAGTTTTACAACCTAAGTTGTGTGGTATGAAAATATTTTCCAAAAATAAATTTCAGTAGGAATAGATTTGGTATTAGTAAAATCAATTAAATGAGTGTGTAGGTTGTACGTGGATCATTTTCCTTTCTCGTATAATTTTCGACCCAAGATTCGGGTGCCTGACTTGAGGTGTTTCACACCATTCCGAATAAGGATCCATCGCTCGATTTTTGATGGCGAAACTTTGTGAGGGTTCTTAATGTGGACCAAAAGTTCTATCATAGTATATGACTATGTAAGGAGAACATAGGTTCCTAATCAAGAAGCCTGATTGAAGTCCGTACTAGAGAATCGGGTAAGCGATACTAGTTTGGAAATGAAGTAATGTATTCGAGTGATGATCGAATCTGATTTTGTATATGAATGATCTATGAACATCATACGGACTTATGAACGGTAGTCGGGTGCTCAACGGCTGTAATTTTGAGGACGAAATTCTTTTCAAGGGGAAACAATGTGACGACCTGTATTTTTGGAGTCTTTGAATTTGAATATTTTATTTATATTCGAATTTGAAATTGTAATAAATAATTTGTTTCAAATTAAGATCTAATTTTCAATGAGGTATTTTTAATTTAAGTTATATAATTTTTTCATAATTTTTAATTCTAAAAATAAATAAATTTTCGTTTGACATATTTCAAGGCAAACGTGGGCATTTTTGACACTTCATAGAACTTGATAACCTGTATATATTTTTTTTATGATCGTGTCATATTGTTGTGCGCGATCATATTTTTATGGACAAATTTTCAAAAGAGACCAATTTTAAAAACAATTTGCAGATATAGGCTTGTTTTGGCCAGCTCAGCGAGAGCTGGCCATAGTTTAAAAAAATATATCGGGGCGCATTTCAGAAATGCGCCCCTTTGAATTTGCACTGGCGCATCTGCAAAATGCGCCAGTGCAAATCTCTGCACAAAACAGAAAGCAAAATACTAATGCACCCAACTCACTTTTTTTATTTAAAACAAAACAGTCTACTCCAAACTCCAATTCCAAACCTTCCTTCCATTCAGCTCAAAAATTGATCAATATCTACTTAAATCTCCAAAATATACAAGGATTACTAGTCGGATTATTTCTATCAGCTACTTGGCATCAATTTGAAGGTAAAAACTCAAACCCTAGCTTAATTTTTGGGTATTTTCATATTCTAACTTTCACATGTCCATCCTTTCATTTTTATGCTTTATTGTGTCATTAGTATTTGTGTAGTAATTGATTGTTCTAAAATTAATAATGTTTTCTTTTTTAGAAGTATGTCGGATTTCATCCCAATAATTTGCTACTTTGATGGAAAATTGGCTATAAAAGGAAACAATACACCGGTATATGTTGGTGGTAAACAAAAAGGGTCGAAGGTTAAAAATTTTTGCACCTATCATGAACTAAAAGAAACGGTGTATAGGGTGACAAAAATTAATTCACAAGAATATGATGTGTAAGCAAGTGGGTTACTGATTCTGGATCTTCTGCTATCGACGTAAATGATGATGAAGATGTCGATGCTATGTTTTCCGTTAATATGAAAGTGATCAAATTATTTGTAATAAAAGAGGAGTTGAGACATTTTGAAGATGCAAATACCACTAATTTGAACCAACATTCTACTCAAATTTTTGGTACTATTCCGAGTTATCCTTATCGGAGCATTCCAAGTCAAGTATTCCCTACTTGTGTGAATACAAAGTAAGTAATTTTTTAAAGTATTTACATTCGAGTAGTTGAAATTTATAGCGTTTTGATCTCATACTATTTTTTTCACAGTTCTACGATGCATCCGGGTGGTTCAAGCTCTAGATTGGCAAATGATCAATTTTTACACTCCGTTCCTACAAATGTTAGAGAGGTTAACAATGATGATGGAGGTCATAGTTCACTGCATATAGATAGTATGCAAATTGCTTCAATGGATAATGATATGTCATGGATGGATAATATGGAAGTTAACAATGAAGCACTAGAGTTTGAAATTAATCATGAGAAAGAAAATGAAATTAACGAATCATCTTTGGTGGAAGAAGAAGATGACGATGATAACGATGAACATATAGAATTTGAGATGCCTTTGACAGATGATTTATGTACTGCGAAAATTATGGCGGCTTCATTAATTGAAAATGTAACTCCTATTAGAGATGTTTTCACCTCAGAATGTGTTGATTCTGGTTTTCAAGTGGGAATGCAATTTCAAACAAAGGAAATAATAATTCAGAAGTTAAGTGAGTGGTCCATCAAGAATTCTGTTTCTTTTAAACCCATAAAATCCCGCAAAACAGAGTACACCGCGATTTGTAGTGTTCATAAAAATTGTCATTGGAGACTACATGCAATTGTCCCTAAAAAATCATTGATGGGGTGGTGGGAAATTAGAAAATATGATGGCAATCATACTTGTGTTAATCCGATTATTAATTCAAATCATAAACAAGCTACAAGCAGGTTTATTGCTAATAAAATACTTCCTTTTGTGAAATCGGATTTGAATACAACTCCTACTGCGATTCAAGTGCTAATGGCTGAAGCTTTTTTTATCAAAATCAGCTACTTCAAGGCATATAGAGCATTGCGTAAAGCACTGGAGAGAGTTTTTGGAGATTGGGAAACATCGTATGCTGAGTTACCACAATATTTAGCTACCGTTAAAAAACATAATCCGGGAACAATTTTCAAAGTTGATGTTGAAAGAATCACCAATGATAAAGTTCTTTTTAAGAGTGCATTTTGGGCATTTGGTGCATCTATTGATGGTTTTGCGCATTGTCGACCGTTGCTTTGCATTGATGGCACTCATCTATACAGTAAATATCAAGGTACGTTGCTAGTCGCGACTGGAGTAGATGCAAATGATGGTATATTTCCATTAGCATATGCAATCGTAGACTCTGAATAAAAAGATAGTTGGGATTGGTTTCTTAGATGCATGTACTACCATATACATAGTGTTCGCAATAGGTGTTTAATCTTTATATCTGACCGAATGAAAGGTATTCCGAGAGCATTACATAATTGGCCACAAGAACACCATCACCGTTTTTGTGCTAGACATCTCAAAGCTAACTTTCAAGTTGCTGGATTTAGTCAAAAAAATTTAGTAGACTTGTTTTATTCATGTGCTAGTGCTACAGATGATTTGCAGTACAAAGAGTTAAGGGGACACTTGAAAACTATTGCTCCAGATGCACATGCTTGGATTGAAAGAAGTTTACGAGGTGCGGAGGAAAATTGGGCTCTATGCAAGGATAATGGTGGAAGATTTATGATGATGTCAACAAATGTGTCCGAAAGTTTTAATGGAGTTCTAAGAGGCGCTCGTGCTTTCCCAGTTAAGTCGTTAGTAGCAAGAACGTTTTATCGTTTAAACGACTATTTCATGAAACGTCGTTCCGATGCCTAGGGATTTGAAACGCAAATGAGTCCAAAAGTCGAAACTCTTTTAGCCAAAAGAGCAAAACACGCAAGATCTTGCTCTATTGTTAGATTCAATCAAACCGAATGGAAAGTGAATGATCAATTTGGAAAAGCGTTTACAGTGACATTACAGGATAATATATGTAGTTGCACTTGCAACATAACTTTATTGCAAAAGTTGCCATGTTTGCATGTGATGGCCGCTTGTGCTCGAACAATTGGAGGAGCGAATAGATCATATTACGATTTTTGTTCAAAGTGGTTTTCAGTAGAAAATTATAAAGCAAGTTACTCTCCAAGTTTTCATCCAATTCCAGATAGTAGATATTGGGATGCATATCACGGTCCGACCATATTGCCACCGCCTACAAAAAGAAAGACGGGACGTCCACGGTCGACAAGAATCAAAGGCATGATGGATAAAATGGGAGGAAGTAAACAAAATACTTGTAGTACATGTGGTCAAAAGGGACATAAAAGATCAACTTGTCCGTCAAAATAATTTGCATATGTTGTAGTGTATGATTTGAACGTGTTGTAGCGAATGACTTGAATGTTGTTTGGTTTGGATGTTAATCTTCAGTTTGTATGTTGTTTGGTTTGGATGTTAATCTTCAGCTTGTATGTAGTTTGTATGTTGTTTGATTACGTCAAATTGTGCAATGTTAATTTTCACTTCGTAATATGAATGTGTGCAACAGAATTGAATGGGCGAAATTTATAAAGCAGGTCTCTGTTGACAACAGAATTGTATGGGCGCATTGTGCAGTTGCGCCCATAGAAATTTGTGTGGGCGCATTTGGTAAATGCGCCCCGTGTAGAATTTATGGGCGCATTTTGCAGTTGCGCCCATGAAAAATTATGTGGGCGCATTTGGTAAATGCGCCCCGTCCTGTTAACATACCAACCCAGCCAGCCTACCTTCCTCATTTCATCTCATCCCACCATTTCCCTCAAAATCCCTAAAACCCTAAATCTACTAAATTCTAAAATCCAACATCAATTTTAGTTATTTCTTCGTCAAATCTGTTGACCAATGGAAGGATCATCATCATCTTCTCAAGTTAGAGGTATAATCATCAACTTTGTTTATCAATTTGGAATTTTAGCAATTTGGAATTTTATTTATCAATTTAGTTTTGCACCACCAAAATGAACATTGAAGCAAGTACAAGTATTTACATCAATTTGTTTAGATTTACATTCATTTACATCAATTAGTTTAGATTTACATTCATTTACATCAATTTGCTTATATTTACATTTATTTACATCATTTGTTTACTTGAAGAGTTGGTACCCGGTCCCGTGAATGCAAGTGTTTTGTATCTTCAGAATGAACATCGAAGCAATGATAGGAACAACAACATCTTCCTACGATTCCTATTTTGAGATACATGATTTGGTATTGGTCGATTACTCGAAGATTCATTGTAGCAGATCGGACTTCTCATGAACAAGCATACACCGCTCGTGCACCGCTTGAGGGAGATGTGGTAAATCTTCATATTATCATGATATTTTTAGTTTGTTCGTTTGAATTATATTTCTAATTTTGAATAAATAACTTTAACTTGTAGGTCGATGTACTAGAGACGGTAGCAGGAGGGTTAGCTGACATCGGACATGGTAGAGTACCCGAACGAGAAGTCCAACCACGGTGCCTTGATTTGAAGAAACTTATTGACACACTCCTTTTTAGAAATCGATTAACACGGCCAAGCTCTTCCGAACAAGCTATGCGGACTAGAGAGCGAAGAACTAAAAGAAGGCAGGATACACACCAATCGCAACCTGCTGGACCTTCTCAACCTCCACCTACTCAAGATGATCCAACTCAACCATGAGCACTCCTATTTTTAGTTTACTATTAATTTGCTTTTGTAATCGAACTATAACTTCTGCTTTAATTCGAATGTAATCGGATTTTAATTATGTTATGCTGGAATTTATTTAACGATAGTTTTATTCGTTGGCTTGCATATTGATAAACGTTTGTTATCACTTAAGATGGTCCAGTTGAATTTCGATTTTGTGTATTTTAATTCGAATTCGAATTGAAATATATAGTTTGTTGTCCAGGTTTGTACAGCAAGTATTTGCACTGGCGCATTTTTCAGATGCGCCAGTGCAAATACAAAGGGGCGCATTTCAGAAATGCGCCCCGTTATATTTTTTTAAACTATGTCTATTTGCACTGGCGCATTTTGCAGATGCGCCAGTGCAAATACAAAGGGGCGCATTTCTGAAATGCGCCCTGTTATATTTTTTTTTAAACTATGGCCAGCTCATCGTTGAGCTAGCCAAAACAAGCCTATTTCTGCAATTAGTTTCAAAACTAGCCTATATCTGCAAACTGTTTTGAAAATTGGTCTCTTATGAAAATTTGTCCTATTTTTATTTTTGTCGTTCGTGGCTCGTATGAAAATGTGATATGGTGCGGTTGGGTACACTAAATCCTATTAAAATCAACACACACCTGGTATACACACAGTATACACCATTCTTCAACACAATTGTACACAGCCACCTTCAACTAAGCAACCATTTTGTCTCCTTTTGTCTCTTGCCAGTACCACTATGTTGCTATTATCCGACCTTTTGGCCCGGCTATATTCAGATCGACAAAACAAGTTAGACTAGACGACCATCAAGGAAGACAGTCTGGAGAGATGATTATTAGGCGCTAATATCAAGCACAGGATATTATATGAAGCGACGATCAATCAAGGCTAAGAGACAGACTCTCTAGAATATTCTAAATACGGAATAATCCCTAGGCGGAGGATTAATGGCTATCCCTTTCCTTAGGGGAGCGGTACATATAATTAATTTTTTCCCCAAACTTGGTAAGATCGATATAGGGTGACAAGGAAGGCACCATGATGCTACATTCAATTTTCAAATAATTTGGAGTTCGTATGCTCAAGTTATGGGTAAATTACTTCACATATCAAAAGGGGTCGGTATAAAATGGATCGTCCATATTCAGCTTTCACTACACATTGCAACAATGATCGCTCAATAATTCAAAATCTACAGATGTTATCAACATGAAACTTGGAGTATAAGCTAATTAGAATGTGTGGAACCCCCCATAGTGATTGCATGGCATTTGGAGCAAGTTGGAGGGATCGGTACCTATCCTTCTAGAGGGATCAGCAGAAATTAGAATTCAAGCAGTACTACTTCATGGAAAATACGATATCTCACATACTGTATGTCAAAATTGCACGAAATTTGTGGAGCAGGTAGCTAACATCATAAGGAATCCATCATGATGATCGCAGCCCATTTGGATGCAATTATAGGGACCGGTATCGATCCCTACTGTGGGCCCTGATGAGCCTGCATTTTTTTGGCTTGCCTCATCTTGGTCTCCCAAACCTTCCGCTAGAATTTCAATCCAATCCATGCACGTCCTCCCCTATAAATACAGCAAGCATCGCATCAAAAAAGGGATTCTGCCTTCTCTACCGAGGCTCTGCCCTCTCTATTCTTCACTTTTGTACTAATGGATCTCAGTTGATCCAAACATTCTTGTAATGATAATCAAGCGAAAGATCAATATAAATATAAAGTGGACGTACGCCAAGATTGCCAAACCACTATAAAAATCTATGTGTTCATTTATGGTATTTGCTGTATTTTAATTTCATTTTTCATTTAATCTCTACTAGATTCTATTGGGTGTTGATGCCCGTTTTTGGCGTCAACATTTTGGTGCTTTCATTGAGAAATAAATCCTCAGCTTGATTAGATCTCATCATCTACTTGTGGATTCCCATATGTAACATCTTTCATATAAAGGCCGAAAGCTAAGCGCTATAGATGTTGTGGTCATCCATAGTATTAACTTCTGGTGGCAAAATACGGAAATGCTAATAATATCCATAATATCAGAAGCACTTGAATATGAACAAAATTACAAATTTTCAAAACCAACATTTTACCGATTAGATTTCAAAACAAATTCATATCCAAGTTACATAATCCCATAAACGTTTCCCAGCTAAAGATCAATTATAATTACAATAATACGCCAAGAGTGACATATGACGATGCCCCCTTGGTAGATCAGAGCCAATATAGTCATACCTGACTTAATATACACAACAGAATCAAAGCAAAATAAACTATAACTCCTAATTAGCTATCCGTCAGCCACCTGCATGTCTCCAGAAGCTTTATTCGCCAAAATTTCTAGAACCAAAAACCTTAACCCTTAGCCTACTCAAGTCAATTTTGAGCACCTGAGAGTTTAAAGTGAAACAAAAACTTCGAGTCAGACATAAAGCCTGGTGTGAATAATACTGTTACGTCTCGGTTTATTGATATTAAGTGAGACTACGCCGCATAGCGGAATGGGTTTTCCCTCACCAATATCCTCTTTGAAACATATATTTTGCAAATCTTATCCTACAACCAAACTGGTTAGTCAAACTGATATAATATTGATAATAAAAGCTAATCCGTTAAGTTTTAATCGGGTAACTGATGGACTATCTGTCCATAAGTTGTAAATGGACTATTTGTCCGAAAACTGGACTAACTATCCGCAAACTGGACTAACTGGTCCGAATCAAAATGGACTATCCGTCCAAATAATTTTCTTAGGGTTGACTACCCTTCAACTTTCTCCTTAAAAACCTCTTCAAAATGATTTAACCTTTAAAATCATACTTATACAAGGAAAATATATTCTTAGCTTTACTCTAAGCTACTTTTCCATGTTACATATACTTTACTCAAAATAATGTTGATGAATTTTAATAAGGATTAGTTATCCTTTCAAAACAAGTTAAAACCCTTTTTAACTTGAAAAAACTTAGGCTATATTTCCAAATTAATACATTTGAAAACTTTGTTTAAAATCTTTAAACAACCCCTTCAAAACCCTTGAAAGTAACCCTTTCAAAACCAAGTAAAACCCTTTACTTAATCTAGGCTTAAAGGCCAAATTTTTCCTTTCGAAACCATTCAACTCCTTCTTTTAAAAGCATTAAAAAACCTTCCCCTTGAGAGCTTTAAAATCGTAGACATCCTTCTTTAAAAACCTTTAAATATTACCTTCTGAAACATTGGAAAAACCTTTCCTTTCAATCCTTTCGAAACACGAACAAAAATCAGTACCTTTCGACTCCTTCGAAACCATTAGGGAACCACCCCTTCGAAACCATTCTTTAAAACCATTCAAAAGCATTGAACCTAAATCTTTCGAAAGCACTTGGGTTCAACTTAAAATACGTAGAACCCTTTGGAACCATTCCAAAAATCCACTCCTTCGAAAACTTTGCAAATCATCTCGGTCGAAACCATTTGGATTACGCCTTCAAGTAGAGCAAAAGGATTAGAAACCCATTAAATTCGAAAGCATCTAATTCGAAACCAAAATTGTCTCTTTTAAAACCATTTGGGTTTTACCACAATTATAGAAAAAGGCTCTTTAAAACATTTAAGTCAAAAGCATCTGTTTCGAAATGATTTCCAAAATAAAGAAGTGATGGTGCTGAAACCATCCCTTTGAAAGCATTGGAGAAGTGACTAAATTTCAGAAAATAAAATACCCCTTTGAAACCATCTGGATCGAAAGGTAAAAAGGCGGCAGCAAAAGGTTTTGACTTAGTCGAAAGAAGTTGTTTTAAAACAGAGGCGCAACCCAATCGAAACCATTGCCTAAAAATCCATTTCATTAGTCGAAAGCTAACCAAGTCCAAAGCCATTTAGTCGAAAGCAAGCAGGTGCATTTCTAATTTAAAAGCAAAGTGATGCCTCAACCCCTTCGAAACCCCTGGTTTCGCCTCCATACCTTCTGCCTACATCCAATTCACTACGTATTGGTGCTCTAATACTACGTGCATTAGTTTCGACTGTTCGGAGGCGAAGCTAAGGAGGCGGGACCCATTAAAACACTTAGGAAAATTATACAAAAATTCTAAGAAATCTCTTTTAATATGTTTTCCAACATATTAAAATTTCTGGCTCAAACCTTTTATTATTTAACCATAAATAATTTATAACCCAAGTTAACATTTTCTTTACTAGATAATTCATATAAATTCCACAAAAATTCAGATAAATATGAAAATTGAAACCCATCTCCAAAATAATATTTATCGTCTCTATTAATTTCACAAATGTCATTTAATAGGGTTTTCATATCAAAACATGTCATAAAATCTATATGAAATTCCATAAATCATCGACAAGTATATATAATCATTCCATTCTTCAAAAAACATGGCAAATAAATGCAAAATATTTTGGATTTCATCCTTAAGCTGAAAACAAAACGAATATGAGTTGTAAACATTATTCTCCTTAGCTTTAGAAATTAAAGAGATTGATATGTGAATGGATTCGATTTACTTAAGCTTCTTCCTATCTTTTCACTATCTTCTTCCTCTTTCTCTTGTTCATGGTGGCCGGCCTTAGTTTAAAATTTTTTAAGAAATGAAAATGAACATGTAGAGATACATGGCCTAAGGGAATAGATATAGGAATTGCCTCTTTCCCATTTAACCCCTCACCAATTTCAATTTAACTCTTATTTTAATTTATTGTTCCAATGGCATGGCTACTCTTAATTAAAATCAAATCTCAATCTCCTAATCAACACATTACTTTATTTGATTTAACTAACTAAATATCCTAAATAATGTTCCCAAAAATATGGGGTGTTACAAAATCCTCTTCTTAAAGAATTTCGTCATTGAAATTATGATAAGGTATACAACAAATCAAACAAAAAGGTAAAACATACCATTAAACAAAATAGATAAGTATCTCTAATCCTGTTCTCAACCCCCAAGTACAGTCCCTCTAATTATCACTCCGCTGGACTTTGATTAACCTGACCGTCTTGGTTCTAAGCCTCTTCTCATATTTTGAAACTATACAAATCGGCTTCCTTACTATAGTCAAATCCGATTCTACTACTAAATCCTCTAGGATAGTCGGTGCAATAGCAGTCTCTGGGTTTCTAACACACTTTCTAAGATGAGAAATACGGAAAACATCATGGACTTCTGCATCCTTCATCGGTGACACTATGACAAAAACCTGATCTCTAACTGAGAACTCTAAATCTTTCCGTCTTTTATATGCATAACCCTTCTACCTAGACTGAGCCTCCTTCGTTCTAGTTCGAATGACCTCAATCTATTTTGCATCTTCCCTAACCAGATCTAGACCAAGAATCAATCTATCCTCGGTCTCTAACCAACATACGAGAGATTTGCATGGGCTTCCATACAAAGCTTCAAACGGTGCCATCCCAATACTAGTCTGTTAACTATTGTTATATGAAAACTCAACAAAATGTAGATGGTCTTCGCATGATCCTTCGAAATCTAATACACAAGCTCTCAACAAATCTTCTAAGATTTTTTCAACTCTTTCTGTTTGTCCATCTGTCTACGGATGGTAAGCGGTAATCATCTTGAGTTTGGTTCCCAAAACTTCATGCAGACTCTTCCAGAACTCGCTAGTGAATAAGGGATCTCTATCACTTACTATGATACTAGGAATTCCATGCATTCTAACCACATTCTTCACAAACAACTTTGCCAAAACTTGTGTCGTTCTGGTTGACTTAGTTGGAATGAAATAGGCACTCCTTGGTCAGTTTGTCCACTATGACCCATAAACTATCATTTTCCATGTTCGACCTTGGCAACCCGTCAATAAAATCCATAGAAATAGAATCCCATTTCCATACCGAAATATCCAATGGCTGAAGCAACTCACTTGGCTTCTAGTGTTCGGGCTTTGCCTGTTGGCAAATCAAGCACTTCTTTACCCATAAGTCAATATCCTACTTCATACCTTCCCAGAAGAAACTCCTCTTCATATCTTGATTCATCTTGTTTCCTCCTAGATGAATAGAGAACTTGGAACGATGGCATTCCTCCAAGACTTCTATCCTTATGTTTCCTACACTAGGAACACATAATCTTCATTTCTCTCTCAACCTCTCATTTTGGTCAAGACTGAAATCGTTCAAATCATCGCTCTTGGTTCCATCTCTTAACTTCCTGATCCATTCAGCAAATATTGGATCTTCTTCATATTTAGAAGTAATCTTTTCGATCATCACCGGTCGAACTTCCAAAAAATATGACATTATGGTTTCTCCGCTAGACCCAGCCTCAGATCTCAACTGAACTCTACAATCTGCTAATGCTTCTAAATCTTTCCACTCGGTAGTCATCGCCAACACTACATTCTAATGTTTCCTGCTAAGTGCATCTGCAACCTTACTGTCTTTCCTCGGTGTGTACTCAATCCCAAAATCATAAATAATGATAGAATCTAACCACCTCTACTGTCTCATGTTCAGCTCCTTTTGAGAGAACAAATACTTCAGTGACTTGTGATTTGTATATAACTCAAACCATTCTCCCAAAAGATAATGTCTCCACACCTTCAACGCAAAAATCACTGCAACCAATTCCAAATCATGCATCTGATACCTGATCTCATGTGGCCTAAGCTGTCTAGAAGCATAGGCAATCACTTTACCTCTCTACATCAGTACAGCTCCTGATCCCATTCCACACGCATCTATATAAACCACCAAATCCCGATTCCCTTCCAGAACAACCAAAACTGGCGCATGAGTCAATAAGTGTATCAAAATCTAGAATACTTCCTCACAATTATCGATCTATACAAAATTCACATCCTTTCTCATTAGCTTGGTCATCGGTGCCGCTATCAGCGAAAAATCCTTAGTTAATCTCCGATAATTACCAGTTACCCTAGGAAACTCTAATCTCCATTACTGTCTCGGGTCCCTTCCAACTATTCACCGGTTCAATCTTAGATGGATCTACTGACAACCCTTTCTCTGAGACTACATGACCCAGAAACTTCACTTCCTTCTTTCAGAAACGACAATTCGAAAACTTCGCCTTCAGCTGATGCTGCCCCAGCCTCTCAAGCACCACTCTAAGATGAACTTCATGCTCTCTTTCATCCTTAGAGTATATCAAGATATCATATATGAAAACCAATACAAACCTATCCAAGTGCCCTCATAAAACCCGGCTCATCAGTTCCAAAAAGAAAACCGGCGCATTAGTCAGTCCGAACAAGATAACTAACCATTCGTGCGACCCATATCTGGTCCTAAACACCGTCAAAGGTATACCATCCTTTGTTACTCTGAGCTGATGGAAACCTATTGCCAAATCCAACTGCGAGAATGACTTAGCTCCACTCAAATGGTCGAACAAATCGTCAATCTTCGGCAATGGATATTGATTCTTTATCGTCCTCTCATTCAACTTACGATAATCGATACATAGCCTCAACGATCCATCTAGCTACTTAGCAAATGCTATGGTTGTTCCCCAAGGCAAACCACTCGGCTTGATAAAGCTCTTACCTTCCAAATTCACCAACTTCACCTTTAACTCCCTCATCTCTACAGGGGTCATTCTGCTCGACGGCCTGCCCGCTGGTTTTTCTCTTGGAACCAAATCTATCCGAAACTCAAGCTGGAGCAGGTGGAAATCCATCTACAGGTTCAAAAACATCTGTTAATTCTCTAACCATAGAAACACGACTTAAACATCATCCAATTCCATAACACCCAACAAAGCATTTACCTCGCTGTTAGAACCTTCTACGATGTAAACTATCTGATCACTAAAATCAGGGTGTCTAAGCGATATTTTCCTATCCTGACAAATATCCTATCATCGTACTCACTTAACCAATCCATCCCAAGAATAAACCCGAACCACATAAAATCAAACACATGCAGACTGCAAACAAAAGCATGACCTAAAAAGTAAAACTCTAACTAGTCGCACCTCAACCCTAGAGTGCAATGCCTTCCTATCGGATTTGCAACCCGTAAGGAAGTAACTAAATATGTGGGTTCTAGGTTAAGCTTATCTATCAAACATCTAGATATAAAAAAATGTGATGCACCAGTATCAAATAGAACGCTAACGACATACCATGAAACTAAAGCGTACCTCCCAAAACTGCCTTTCCCTTTTCCTGAGCTGATGGCTTTGAAGTTGCAGACTCCAATACATACACCTTGCCCTTTCCATCCTTAGCGGGCTCCTTGCATGGATTCTTATTGTGGCCAATCTGGTCACAATTGAAGCACCTACCATTCTTCTTCCTAGCCACTTCCTTTGCCTTTCCAGCACGACACGTATTAGCAAAGTCCCTCTTCTTATTGCACTTGAAGCAAACAATCTCAGACTTCCCTTTCTTAGCTGCTCCACCCTTCTAGGCACCATTCTTATGAAAGAACTTCCTCTTCTGGTTCTACCCAACTTGGACCTCCTTAGCCTTACTCTTCTAGAGAATCAAGAATCTCCTCATGCCTTAAGGCCATCTCTACTACGAAATCAGAAGGATCTCTAATATGAGGTAATGTAACCCTTGCTAACTCAGGCTTCAACCCCTTAATAAACTTCTCATTCCTCTTCATCACTAGCTCCACTGAAGCATACCCATATCTGGCCAACTCCTCAAACCTCTTAGCATACTCCAGAACAGACATCTCTTCCTTCTCTAATTTCACAAACTTTTTGATCAAAGCTGACTATGCTATTGCAGACATGAACCTCTCTTGGGAACTTCCCTTGAAATCTTCCCAGGTCATAGTCTTCTCATCCATTGCCACAGTCACACTATTCCACCAGAACAAAGATGCTTCCTGAAGCTATTTGGATGCCAACCCCTCTTTTTCTCATCATTAAGCCTCAAACCTACAAAATTCTTTCGTAGTGCAACAACCAATTTTCCACCTCTATCGCATCCTTTGTTCCTGTAGGATCGATCTTACCCAAGAGGGGGGGGGGGTGAATAGTGTGATACAATTAATTATAAAAGTTATTGTGGAGGTTTATATAAAATAATTACAACAAAGATATAGCAGAGTAAACGCGGCATGAATAATTGCAGAATAATAAAAGCAGAAAATATAACACGCAGATTTACCCAGCTTCGGCAAAACCCTGCCTACGTGCTGCCCTTAAGATTTCTACTAGAAATTACGCAATCAGACGCTTACACACGTAAACTCGCGACACTCGCTATCGACTAGCCTTAACTTTACGCCCAAAACCCTACCACAACTCCGCCACTGAGTTGCGAATTCTCGAACCACACCATCGCAGTTTGTACCCTAGTCACACGAGTAGAAATTACAAAGTTTAAAAGAGAAAAGTACAAATTAAACACAAATTAAAATTAAAACCCTAATTTTCAATTATACTAAAGCCTTTATTGAAAAACAAGGCCATCCCTTTTATTTCTTTTATTTTGTTCCTCTTCTTTGCTCTGTAAAAATGTCGACCTTGTTCCTTTTGTTTTTGAAAGAATTTCGGCTTCCTGATCGTCCGTCCGTCTTGAACAAAAACTAGGGCTTTTGGAGAAATTGAAGTCGTCGTCTTCAATTTCTCGATCGAATGATGATTTATGTGCTTTCTTTGTCGATCCATGCTCTCTTCTCTTAGCACATGGCTTCTCCAATTTGGATCGAATTCATCTACAGTGGTATGTGAATTATTCATTTTTCTTTACTGGTTGATATGCTTGAGCTCCATCCTGATTCGAGTCGAATGATTATTCCTTTTTCGCTTGTACTCGAATGATTTTTCGGCCGGTGATGATTTGGGTTAAATAGGATTCTAATTCTATATTCTCGTTCATTTGAATTTTTCATCAAATTTAACTTGGCCATTCGATCTTGCTTTGATGCTGGTGATGATTTCTAACTTTGTTACTTCGTATATTTTTTATAGTTCAAATTCATATATTTTTTGGTAGCTTGATTCACACGGCTTCGATTCTGACTTGTTTGATTTCTTGGTCATCACGGCGTTGAATTGCATTGACGATGTTGATTTTGGTTCCGTGTTCTGACTTGTTCATTACGGCTTTGAGTTTGACATTTAACTATACTTCGACTATGTCTGTTCATCCCTGTAGCCGCCTCTATTTCATTTTTGTTCTTGTGCATTGTCAACTGCAAACTTTAATTGCATATTGTCTAGTTTATTATTGACATCGGCCTTGACTTTTAAACTTGATATTGATTGTGTTCCTTATATTATCTACTGTAAAAAAATGACTTTGGCATTTGACTTTTATTGTAAAACCTGCTGCTGACTTCTTTGTTCTTCGATGACAGTTATTGCAGTGTCTGCATATAGATGGTTTTTGACTTTATGCTTGGATCACTCGTATTTGCCGTAGTGTTGCAGTCTTTAACTTGTACCACTTCCTGTTTCATAATTTGTAGTCTGTAGTTTGGTCTGATCATCTCGTTACTCTGATGCATTCCACTATGTCTGATTCTCATGTAAATCCGTAGTTGTACATTCACATATGTACTTGCATATGTATGTATGATGTGTTATTCATGTTGTTCATTCTTGTATCATTTTCAACTTGATGCATTGTTCACTGTGTTTCATGTTGTCCGGTCCTGCTTGCATTGTTGGTTCATTTGTTATGTTGAGGCCTGATCTTTGTGTTTCAGTGATGCATTGTATTTTTGTCTACTGCCATGTAGCCTACATGACTTCACTTGATTTCGGTTGCATATGTTAGTTCTTTGGTTTGACTACTACATATATGTGTCAGTTGAAATGTTGGATCTATTGTTCAGGTTGCATATCATATTAAATTGGTTCATCTTTGCTGCATTTCACTGATTTGTACTGGTGCAGTAGTGTCATCTCTGTTGTATATTGGTCTGGGTTTGATTCACTTGTTGACAATTGTGTGTTTTGCACAGGTTGTACTTGCTGTGTGGTTTCAATACACTTGAATATTGTATGCTTGAACCTATACTTATTTGGTTTGATGTTGAAACCAATGTGGCATTTGTGACCTGCACATGTATTCAGTTGCAGTTTCATTCATCTCCATATATGTACCTGTTTCACGGGTGCATCCCTGTTTCACTGGTGCATCCCTTGACTTGTTGACATGTGCATGTCATTTGTGTCTTTAAGCCTTTGTATTCAGTATTTTTCTCGTTAGTTGTTGGTCTGGTTCGCCTTTTGATTCATGTTGTACATATATGCATTTGATGCTTTGAAAATCTTTCATTGTTGCCAAATAAATTTAAAGAGTAGCATGGTCAGGTTGCTCTGTTTTTGTTTAGTCTGATTGCACTTGAGCCATGTCTGATTGAGTCACTATCTTGAATCGAACTATTCTGGTTCATGTGTCCACTTTGACTGGCTTGCTCCTGACTATTTTATTAAACTTGTATATTCGGACGGCACCTGTGTTGAATCCAGCTTTAAAGCTCGGGTTTGACCTTGTTCTCATGACGTGACTTTATTTTCATTGCACTTGTGTTGAACCTGGCTTTTGATTTGGGTTTGACCTTGTGCTCGCATGTGCCTGTAATTTTATCAAGTGTATATATCGGTGTGCACGGACTTGTGGCATGTAAAGTGATACACTGTGCATGTCACAAGCTGTTCACTTATGATGAATTCAAATTTAAATGATGACGAACAACCTATATAACGGAGGAAAATAACATTTTCGAAAATACATTTTGTTTTATACTGCAAAAATATTTTATTTTCAATTTTACTGCATCAACGTATATTTTTGTAGATTGCTCAGATGCTAGATTCAATCAAGAATAGAGTTGAAGAATAATTCGAGTGAATGAGCGATATATAGTGAGGACAGTTATATAAATTAAAACGTATTGTATTTGAAATTTTATATAGTGAGATCACAAATTTGTACTATTCAAAATTGTAATAAATATTTGTTTGAATAAAATATCTGATTGAATTTAAATTCTGTGTTATTTATTTTGTTCAGCAAATATTTATTTATTTATGTGAAAATAAAATAGTACACTAACAAATACATTTAAATGAATATATATATATATATATATATTTATTATCATCAAACAAAAATCATATACTCGCATATTCAACAATCTCCCCCTTTTGATGATAACAAACATATATATATATATATATATATATATATATATGTATAAGATTTTGAATATATTAAATGTATCTGATCATTGATAGACTCTATTTTCTCCCCTATTTATATGCTCCCTCTCTACACAAAGCTCCCCCTTCATATATGCATGTAAATAAAAATATGCAAATAAGCCTAGATGCAAGTCGAAAATATTTGACCTTTATTTGTCAAAATCTTAACCTTTCTCTCGCCCTTTTGTTATAAAACAAAAGAGTAATAGTGTTAGAAAAATAGAGATAAATTGATAGACATTAATACAACATTAAAACTTAAGTAAATATAAATAATAAATTTCAATAAAAACTCAAATAAAAATCATAAATACTCTATTAGGTGCATATTCCACTTTAGAATGATAGGAATAATGTCATCATATAAAACCATACAGTTGTGTCTATTTGTAGTATATTTTTTCAGGAATTTGAATATCTACTAAGCATGCATAACCGTTAGGACTTTTAAATAAGTTTAGTAGTATTCCAATTCTTTCTTTTAAAAAAATGAATTCAGGTATCTTTTAACCACGCAGAACCGTGAGGACGTTTAAATGGGATTAGAATCAACATGTCTATTTAGTTAATCAATTACAATATGTATTCCATACATGCATAACCGTAAGAACTTTTATTTGAGCATGAAAGCACATAAAAAATTCCAAGTAATTCACCCATGCATAACCGTGGGGACTTTTAAATGAGAGTGGATACTTTGGAGGTTTTTATTGCAAAAATAAAATAAAATGAAAAACAAATGATTTCTCTTTAAAATACCACATATTGACAAACTATATTGAATTTTGATGAGTGATGGTCGTTAGAAATATGATAGATATAAAAATGATCATGGAAGTTTTACCAACAAAAAGTGTTTATTACTCTTGTTTAAATTTCTAAAGAAATTTACTAAATATACCATCTCAAGTTATAATATATGATTAATATCAACACTCATCACTTTTTCAATTACTATTTATCATTTCGATAATTAGTAGGGAGTCAGATTAGTCAATGTAGTTATTTAAAATCAAATCCAAAAATAATTATCAAACTTTCTATAAATGACTGATCTGAAACAAGTTCAAAAATGATTTTCTAGAAGCGGTTTTATAAGAAAATAATGTCTGCTGTTTGAAAATTATTTGGAATGGAAAAATATGCAAATTTTTTCTTTGAAAAACCATGCAATTGTTGAATGTCTCGACATAAATCACGTTCCACTAGAAAATTTTCTATCAACTAGATTACCAGTGTAATTTGCATCTGAATTTTTCTTTCACTCGAGATTATCATTAATTGAATGTTATAGACCAGATCATGAAGTGTGCAACAAATTCCTTAGAATCGTTTTTAACAACTTTTAAATGATGTTCTTTTGAATTTGAATTGAAGCCGTGTAAATAATCAAAAACCAAGAATATAGGGTCAGTCGTAAAATAACCAAATGTTTTATCATCAGCCAATAAAACACTATTATTAATCCAAACTAATATATACGAAGTAGTTCAAAGACTCTAGAGATTTTTATAGTGTTCTTGGCATAAGAATATAATTGGCCAATAATTTTGAATAAGTTAGAATCAAAATCATCATTTATTTCATCATCATATTACTGGCTGATTTAGTTTCGATTACGGTGCAAATTATCACATTTAACATATCATTCAAATAAATATACCACTGCATGTTTTACCTTTACGATATTTTTCGTTGTTGTCCATTGTGATTCTGTCACCTTTATACTAGGCTAAGGAACTTTGCTTTGTCACTCGTTGTATCCCAGGAATAACCAGAATCCAAGTAACACTATTGTAGTTCCTTAGCTTACCACCACACCTACACTATAAAAGATTTTGGTGACCTATTTGTTTTTACTGGTCCATGATCGTTAGTGGCAACGGATTTTGAAAAAATCAAAGTATTTTTCTCATCTATTCTATCACACCTATTTTCAATAATATTCCAACATTTAACATTAACAGATTTTAAATAAAAATCTATTTTTAATTTCCATTTCAAAAAATCTGTTTCATCAAAAATAAGAGGAATAATATTGGACCGACCCATAGTAAAAACATTATTAACAGAAGCCATTTTAAAAATTCAAATATATAAGAAAAATTTGTCTTTGAAAAATCAAACTTTTTTTTAAAAAAATGGTCGTTGTTCCTAGCTCTGATACCACTTATAGGATCGATTACACCCTACATGGGGGGTGAATTGGGTGATACTATTTATTATAAAAATTATTGTAGTGGCTTATATAAAATAATTTCAACATAAATATAGCAAAGTAAAAGCAGCGTGGATAATAGCAGAATAATAAAAGCAGAAAATATAACACACAGATTTACCCATCTTCGGCAAAACCCTACCTACGTGCTACCCCCAAGGTTTCTACTAGAAATTAAGCAATCAGACGCTTACACACATAAACTCACGACACCCGCTATCGACTAGCCTTAAATCTACGCTCAAAACTCTGCCATAACTCAGCCACTGAGTTGCGAATTCTCAAACCACTCCATCGCAGTTCGTACCCTAGTCACGCGACTAGAAATTACAATGTTTAAGAGTGAAAAATACAAATTAAACACAAATCAAAATCAAAACCATAATTTTCAATTATACTAAAGCCTTTATTAGGAAACAAGGCCGACCCTTTTATTTCTTTTGTTTCGTTCCTCTACTTTGCTTTGTAAAAATGTCGGTCTTGTTCCTATTGTATGTGAAAGAATGTTGGCTTCCTGGTCGTTCGTCCCTATTCAACAAAAATTAGGGCTTTTGGAAAATTTGAAGCTGCCGTCTTCAATTTCTCTATATCGAATGATGATTTACGTGCTTCTTTTGTCGATCGATGCTCCATTCTCTTAGCAAACGGCTTCTCCAATTTGGATCAAGTTCGTCTGCAGTGGCATGTGAATTATTCTTTTTACTTTACTGGTTGATATGCTTGAACTCGATCCTGATTCAAGTCGAATGATTATTCCTTTTTCGCTTGTACTTGAATGATTTTTCATCCGGTGATCATTTGGGTTAAATAGGATTCTAATTCTATATTCTCATTCATTTGAAATTGTCATCTAACTTAACTCGGTCATTCGATCTTATTTTGATGCTGGTGATGTTTCCTGACTTTGTCACTTCGTATTTTTTTGATTTGTTCAAATTCATATATTTTCTGGTAGCCTGATTCACATGGATTCGATTCTGACTTGTTTGATTTCTTGGTCATCACGGCGTTGAATTGCATTGACGATGTTGATTTTGGTTCCGTGTTCTGACTTGTTCATTGCGGCTTTGAGTTTGACATTTAACTAGGCTTCGGCTATGTCTATTCATCCCTATAGCTACCTCTATTTCATTTTTGTTCTTGTGCATTGTCAACTGCAAACTTTAATTGCATATTGTATGGTTGATTGTTGACACCGGCCTTAATTTTTAAACTTGATATTGATTGTGTTCCTTTATTATCTACTATAAAAAAATGACTTCAGCATTCTGCTGCTGACTTCTTTGTTCTTAGATGACAGTTACTGTAGTGTCTACATATAGATGGTTTTTGACTTGATGCTTTATCACTCGTATTTGTCGTAGCGTTGTAGTCATTAACTTGTACCACTTGTTGTTTCAAATTTGTAGTCTGTAGTTTGGTCTGGTCATCTCATTACTCTGATGCATTCCACCATGCCTGATTCTCATGTAAACCCGTAGTTGTACATTCACATATGTACTTGCATATGTATGTATGATGTGTTATTCATGTTGTTCATTCTTGTAGCATTTTCAACTTGATGCATTGTTCACTGTATTTCACATTGTCCGGCCTTGCTTGCATTGTTGGTTCATTTTTTATATTGAGGCCTGATCTTTGTGTTTCAGTGATGCATTGCATTTTTTTCTACTGTCGTGTAGCCTTCATGACTTCACTTGATTTCAGTTGCATTTGTTAGTTCTTTGGTTCGACTACTGCATATTTGTGTCAGTTCAAGTGTTGGGTCTGTGGTTCAAGTTGCATATCATATTGAACGGGTTCATCTTTGTTGCATTTCACTGATTTGTACTGGTGATGCAGTGTCATCTCTATTGTATATTGGTCTAGGTTTGATTCACTTGTTGACAGTTGTGTGTTTTGCACAGGTTGTACTTGGTGTGTGGAATCAATGCACTTGAATATTGTATGCTTGATCTATACTTATTTAGTTTGATGTTGAAA